>CM054157.1:35761811-35786811 GCA_028751875.1 Rapana venosa | reverse complement strand
TGAATAGACTGAAGCCACAAGCAGAGACCATCATTGCTGAGGAACAAGCAGGTTTCAGAGCAGGGCGCAGCACAACAGAACAGATATTCCAAACCCCAGAATCCTAAATTTGAGCGATACTTTAACATCACAAGACCTTTACCCGTATTTATCGAAATTTTTAAGGGAAGGCATTTGACAGGGTGTGGCATGCAGCTTTGTGGGCAACCATGAATTTGTACAGCATCAATGCCAACCTGATCAGAGTCATCAAACACTGTACAGCGAGGCCACCATGCAGTGTAAATACAACAACAACATTGGAGAATGGTTTCGAACAACAGTTGGATAGGCAGGGCTGTCTACTCTCACCCACTCTTTTCAACATCTTCCTTGAGAGAATCATGGCTGATGCACTGGGAAAACATGAAGGATCAGTCAGCATCGGTGGGAGAACGATCACAAACCTCCGCTTCGCAGATGACATTGATGGAATAGCAGGATCAGAAAAAGAGCTTGCCAGCCTAACTGAACACTTGTTAAGGCCTCCAAAACATACGGCATGGACATCAGTGCAGAGAAGACCAAACTGATGACTAATAACACCAACGGCATTAGCATGGATATCAGGGTACATGACCAGAAGCTGGAAACATTTCAAGCTTCAAGTACCTGGGAGCATTTTATCCGGACCGGGATCCAAGCCAGAAGTAGTATGCAGGACTGCACAGACAATAACAGCTTTGTCAAAAACTAAACACCATCTGGAGAGATAAGAATATCTCATTATCTCCAGATCAGACTTAATCGCTCCTTGTCAGATTCCATTATTTCGTATGCCTGTGATCATGGACCCATGACTGCAGATTTGGAGAGAAGAGTACAGGCAGTGGAGATGGCTGCATTCGGAGACTCTTGGCATCGCCTACAAGGGACCACATTACGAACGAAAGCGTGCATAAAGAATCCAGCAAACCATTGGACCCTATGAGAACCCTTCTAAACGATCGTGAAAAAGCGTAAACTTAAGTGGTATGGGCATATCACACGATCCCAAGGAATTACAAAGAACAGTTTTGCAAGGCACTGTCAAGGAGGAAGCACGCAGGGCAGCCAAGAAGCGTGGGAGGATTAACTTCAGTGAATGGAAGGCTAGAACTCAACAGAAATCCCATCGAGAAAGGCCAAGAGACCCACCCCCCCCTCGCAGACAGAGAGAGGAATGGAGGGAACTGGTTGCTGGTCTTTGAGGGTTGCCCCACGTCCGTTCAGATACGGACAGATAGATAGATATTATATATATATATATATTTATATATATATATATATAACTCTATATATATCTATATCTCTTTATATATATAACATATCTTATACGAGTGGCCATGATCAATGTAGTGCTGAAGTCTGGATGTGGACTGTTGGTGTAATTGTGTATTCTCACGTAGAGAAATGAGAAAGAAAAGTTAGAGGGTGATTTATAACCTAAAATTGTGTTTGAAATTGAGGGGATTGAAAATTGTGTGTGTGTTATTGTGTGTGTGTTTGTGTGTATGGGACAGGCAGACCAGACAAGACAGACAAACGAGAGAAAGAAATAGATGGGGAACAGACACAGAGATACAGGGGGGGACAGAGACAGTCAGACAAACAGACAGACAACAGATAGACAACTGGACTAAACTAGTTGAATAGACAGAACAGCAGATCCATAAGAATATAGGACAAACAGATAGAGAGAAGACAAAACAGCGATATAAACTACAGATCGATAGACAGATACAGATCGATAGAAGCAGACAGACAAAAGATTGATAGACACAACCAGACCAAAACAGATAGATAGGAGGACAGACAGATTAAATTCGAAAGACAGAAGACAGGACAAACAGATCGATAGCAGACAGGCAGACAAAACAGATCGATAGACAGAAATCAGATCGATAGACTGAAAGACTAACAGTAACTCGATAATTAAAGATTTGCACAGCTTAGGCAACCTCTTCTCTCTCACTCTTCTCTCTCTTTCTTTCTTACATTTTTCTTTCCTTATATCTTTCTTTCTTTATATTTTTCTTTCTTTCTTTCTTTGTTCTTTCTTCTATTCCTCTATTCTTTCTTTCTTTCTTTCTCTCTTTCTTTCTTTCTTTCTTCTCTCTTTCTTTCTTTCTTTCTTCTTTTTTCTATTCTTCCTCTCTTTCTTTCTTTCTATTCTTTATTCTTTCTTTCTATTCTTTCTATTCTTTCTTTCTTTCTTTTCTCTTCTTTCTTTCTTCTTTCTATTTTTCTCTCTTCTTTCTTTCCTTCTTTCTCTTTCTTTCTTTTCTTTCTTTCTTTCTATTCTTTCCTTTCTATTCTTTCATTATTTTCTCTCTTTCTAGCCTTCTTTTGTTTTCTTCCCTCTCCTCATCCTGAAGCTTTCCGGGCAGACAATGACCAGGGCCAAAGTTAAACAGGGTGGGGACAAAACCGGATTGATGTTTAGCCCGTGGTGTGTCGTCTGCTTTTGCCTGTTGCCCCACATCTGCCTCACCTTCACCTTCCACCCCCTGCCCACCCCCTCCCCCCCCCCCCCCCCCCCCATCCCCCTTCCTACCCTTTATTCTCGTCTGGCTTCAGCTGCAGCTCTCTCATGTTTTTGTGTCTGGTCTGTTGTCTGTCGCTCTTTGTCTGTCTTAAGTGCCTGCTCTTTCTCTCTCCATGACTTTGGTCTGTGTTCTGTTGTCTAAGTGCTTGCTCTTTTCTCTTGCATGTCTTTCTGATGTCTGGGTCTAAGTCTCTTTGCTGTCTTAAGTGCCTGCTCTTTCTCTTGTTGTTCTTTGTGTCTGTGTCTGTCTGATCTCTTATGTCTGTCTACGGCCTGCTCTTTCTCTCTGCTTGTCTTTGTGGTATGTGTCTGTCTGGTTAAGGCCTGTCTTTTCTTGCTGTTCTTTGTGTCTGTGTCTAAGTCTCATTGTCTGTCTTAAGTGCATGCTCTTCTCTATCTGCTTGTCTTTGTGTCTGTGGTCTGTCTTGCTTCTATAGGTCTGTCTAAGTTCTGCTCTTTCTTCTGCTTGTTTTTGTGTTCTGTGTCTGGTCTGTCTCTCTTTGTCTGTCTAAAATGCCTGCTCTTTCTCTCTCATGTCTTTGTGTCTGTGTCTGTCTGTCTAAGTGCCTGCTCTTTCTCTCTCCATGTCTTGTTTTGTGTCTGTCTGTCTATCTTTGTCTGTCTTAAGTGCCCGCTCTTTCTCTCTCTGTCTTTGTGTCTGTGTCTGTCTGTCTTAAGTGCCTGCTCTTACTCTCTTCAGGTCTTTGTGTCTGTGTCTAAGTCTATTTGTCTGTCTTAGTGCCTGCTCTTTCTCTCTGCTTGTCTTTGTGTCTGTGTCTGTCTGTCTCTCTTGTCTGTCTAAGTTCTGCTTCTTTTCTCTCTGCTTGTTTTTGTGTCTGTGTCTGTTCTGTCTCTCTTTGTCTGTCTTAAGTGCCCATGCTCTTTCTCTCTCCATGTCTTTGTGTCTGTGTCTGTCTGTCTAAGGGCCTGCTCTTTCTCTCTGCATGTCTTTTGTCTGTGTCTAATGTCTCTTGTCTCGTCTTAAGTGCCTGCTCTTTCTCTCTGCTTGGTTTTGTGTCTGTGTCTGTCTGTCTCTCTTTGTCTGTCTTAAGTGCCTGCTCTTTCTCTCTCCATGTCATTTGTGTGTGTTGTCTTCTAAGGGCCTGCTCTTTATTCTCTCTGCAGGTTCATGTGTCGGTGTCTAAGTCTCTTTGTCTGTCTTAAGTGTGCTCTTTCTCTCTGCTTGTCTTTGTGTCTGTGTCTGTGTCTTTCTCTCTTTGCTAAGTTCTGCCTTTCTCTCTGCTTGTCTTTGTGTTCTGTGTCTGTTGTCTTTGTCTAAGTGCCTGCTCGTTCTCTCTCCATGTTTTGTGTCTGTCTGTCTGTCTGTTGTATCTCTTTGTCTGTCTTAAGTGCTGCTTTTCTACTCTCCATGTCTTTGTGTCTGTCTGTCTGTCTGTCTCTCTTTGTTGGTCTTAAGTGCTGCTCTTTCTTCTCCATGTCTTTGAGTCTTGTCTTGGTTCGTCTAAGTGCCGCTCTTTCTTCTCTCCATCGTCTTGGTGTCTGTGTCTGTTTGTCTCTCTATGTCTGTCTAAAGTGCCTATGCTCTTTCTCTTCGCCATGTCTTTGTGTCTCGTCTGTCTGTCTGTTCTCTCTTTGTCTGTCTTAAGTGCCTGCTCTTTCTTTCATTGGCTGTCGCTGTCTGTGCTGTCTGTCTCTTTATGTCTGTCTTAAGTGCCTGCTCTTTCTCTCTCCATGTCTTTGTGTCTGTGTCTGTCTGTCTGTCTGTCACTCTTTGTCTGTCTTAAGTGCTGCTCTTTCTATCTCCTGTCTTTGTGTCTGTGTCTGTCTGTCCAAGTGCTGCTCTTACTCTCTGCATTGTTTTGTGTTGTGTCTGTCTGTTAAGTGCCTGCTCTTCTATCTCCATGTCTTTGTGTCTGAGTCTGTCTGTCTAAGTGCTGTCTTTCTCTCTCATGTCTTTGTGTCTGTGTCTGTCTGTCTTAGTGCCTGCTCTTTCTCTCTCCTTGTTTTGTGTCTGTGTCTGTCTGTCTAGGTCTGTTTAAGTGCCCTGCCTCTTTCTCTCTCCATGTCTTTGTGTCTGTGTCTCGTCTGTCTCTCTTTGTCTAAGTGTGACCTCTTTTCTTTCCATGTCTTTGTGTCTGTCTGTCTCTTATTGTCTGTATAAGTGCCTGCTCGCTTCTCTGTGTCTGTGTCTGTCTGTTTCTCTTTGTCTATAGTGCCTGCGTCTTTCTCTCCTTTTCTTCTCCATGTCTTTGTGTCAGTCTGTCTCTCTTTGTCTGTCTTAAGTGCTGCTCTTTCTCTCTCCATGTTACTTAGTTGTCTGTTTGTCTGTCTGTCTCTCTTTGTCTGCCTAAGTGCCGTCTTTCTCTCTGCTTGTCTTTGGGTCTGTGTCTGTCTGTCTAAAGTGCTGCTCTTTCTCTCTCCATGTCTTTGTGTCTGTGGTGTGTCTGTCTCTCTATGTCTGTCTTAGTTGCCTGACTCTTTCTCTCTGATGTCTTTGTGTCTGTGTTCTGTCTGTCTAAGTGCTGCTTCTTTTCTCTCTGCTAGTCTTTGTGTCTGTCTGTCTCTCTTTGTCTGTTAAGTTCCTGCTCTTTCTCTCTCCATGTCTTTGTGTCTGTGTCTGTCTGTCTAAGTGCTTGCTCTTTCTCTCTCCATGTCTTTGTGTCTGTGTTCTGTCTGTCTCTCTATGTCTGCTAAACTGCCTGCTCTTTCTCTCTCCGTTTCTTTGTGTCTGTGTCTGTCTGTCTGGTCTGTCTGTCTTCTTTGTCGTCTTATGTGCCTGCTCTTTGTCTTCTCCTTGTCTGTCGCTGTCTGTGTGGTGTTCTCTTGATATGTGTGTTGTGTGTTTTGGGTAGTGCGTGGGTGTCTGAGCGTGCGTGCGCGCGTGCGTGAGGCGTGTGTTTTTGTTGTGTACGCGCGCGTGTGCGTGCGTGCGTGCGAGTGTGTGTGTGTGTGTGTGTGTGTGTGTTGTGGTGTTTTTTGTGCCACGTACATAAGACATTATACACATAAACAAACGTACCCGGGCGCATGTGCACACGACTCGCACCATCATAAAAAGAGGTAAAACAAACAAGACCCCACCCCCCCCTCAATCCCAACAAAAAGCCTTCTAACAACAACGTGAAACAATTAAACAACATCGTATCAAAACAGAAAAAAATAAAAAGCAAAAAACTGTTAACAAACAACAGAAAAACAAAAACATGCAGAACTTAAACAATATCAACACTATTAACAGATACCACCGCTGCTACCCACAACAATAACAACAACAACAACACGAGACTACAACCAACAAACACAGTCCAACCCACAAAGACAAACAATAAAACAAGAAGAACAAACACCACGAGGCAAACACTACAACAAAAAACAATAAACAACAACAAACAACAAAACCTATACAACAACCCCCCCCCCCCAACAACCACACAACAACAACACAACCTCGACCACACCTACAACAACATAACCAACAACAACACATGAAACAACAACAACACTTGACAACAACAACAACAACAACAACAAAATCACACGAGACAAAAACAACAAACCACGAGACAAGAACGACACAACGGGAGTCAACCTCTAACAACAAACAACACTACAACGAAACAACAACAAAACAGCAAACCACAAAACACACAAACAACAAGCAAAACAAACCACGTGTCAACAACCCCAACAAAACAGCAATCAAAACACGAAACAACAACAAAGCAACAAACAAACCACGACAACTTGAGACAACAACCCCATGAGACAACAATAACAACAAACAATACAACAAACACATACAGCAACAAACCGTGACAATAACACAAACACACAACCCCACTCACACCAACATTCGCAACAAACAACTCCCCCAAACAAAACACACAACAAGCACACACACACACACTTACACACACACACACTTACACACACACACACAAAACACAATTTACCACACAAAACACACACACAAACACACACACCCGCACGCACGCTCGCAACACACACACACCAACACACACACACGCACACACACACACAAAACAAACACACACACACACACACCACACACACACACACACAACACACAACAACCTATTTACACAAACACACCCACAAACAAACACACTTACACACACTTAACACAACACACACACACACAACACTACACAAACCACAAACACACACCACACACACACACACACAAAACACACACTCTTACACACACACCACACACTAAACACAGCACATCCACACACATACACACACCACACCTCTGCTTATTCAATGTACCATCTGAAAATAAAAGTTTGACTTTGACTTTGGACTTTCACACACACACATACACACACACAAAACCCCACACACAACACTACTCAACACAAAAACACACAAACCACACACACACACACACACACCACACCACACACACACACAACCACACACACACACCACACACACTTACACACACAAAACACACACACACAAACACACACACACACACACAAACACCACACACACACACACACACGACACTGACAACACACACAATTCACAAACAACATACACCACAGAGGGAGGGGGAGGGGGTGTCGAACCTGTTTGCTTTGCTCCGCCAGTCCAGCAAGGTCCCTCTGGCACTGCAGCCCGCTTGTCTTTTCCAGGTCTACTTTTCTTGGGCGGAGTACATTAACCCTTTCAGATCAGGTGGCCGTCAGCTCCACCCTCACGCGATCCTCCTTTGGTCGTGGCCACAGATCCCCGTCAGGTACTTCTTCAGTACCTGCCACAGGCGAGTCAGGTACTCTGAAGGGAGGAGAACCGGGGTTGTTGATACTCGTGGGGAGAGGGTTGGCTTGTTTATCTGAGGGTGTGGAGTTCAAGCATGCCCCCCCCCCCCCCCCCTTAAAGATGGAGCTTGTTTTGAAGGGTGGTTTTGTCTCAGAGCTTACCGTCAGTACTGACTCCAATTTATCCCTTCAAAAAGCTGTGTGCGTGAGGACTCTGAAGGCAAGTCCCGCGTCATGAGCGCGCGTAGGACATTTTGCGTAAACGTCAAAACCCGATCCGCCTTCGGGAAAGGTAGGCCATTGATTTTGAGCCGGTAGGAATAAGTGATAAATTCATGAAAAAAACACAGTCACACTAGTGAAGAACTTAGACATTCATTTCTTCCGAAACTGGAAGGCGGATACCTTGACAGTGAGTAAACGGTCGCATAATATACACAAATGTCACCTTTGGTAAACCATGGCGCTTTGGTCATTCAGCATATAATTACTACATGGGAAAATAGGATACTATGAACCTATTACCTATTCCAAATATAATTACTACATGGGAAAATAGGACACTATGAACCTATTACTATTCCAAATTATAATTTAGCTACATGGGAAAATAGGATACTATGAAACTACAATATTCAGCATCTACTACATGGAAAAGGAAAAATAGGATATTATGAACTATCACTATTCAGCATATAATTACAACATGGGAATCAGGATAACTATGAACTACCTATCAACTACTCCGCATATGATATTACATGAGAAAAATAAGAACTTTAACTACCTATACTAGTCAGCACTATATAATTACATGATAAAATCAGATACTGTGAACCTATCACCTACTCGGCATATAATTATTACATGAGAAAATCAGATACTATGAACTACCTATAACCTATTCAGCATATAATAATTACATGAGAAAATCAGATACTGTGAACCTATCACCTATTCAGCATATAATAACTACATGAGAAAATCAGATACGATGAACCTATCACCTATTCAGCATATAATCATTACATAGGAAAATCAGATACTATGAACCTATCACCTATTCGGCATATAATTATTACATGGGAAAATCATCATCATCATCATCAGACCCGTGACCTTGGCGGTCGTGGGGGAGACACGAAAGACGATGCCGTGGTAAGCCTCCTCCATCCATCTCGGTCCTCGGCTCTGCGCAGTAGTGCCGAGTCATTCATCCTGGTCCATTCTCTGATGTTGTCCATCCATGACTTGTTCTGTCTTCCCCTCCTTCTGCCACCTTTCGTGTGTTTCCTGCAGAGTACTGTTATTGGCAGGAGATGTTGTGGCGGGTGACGGGCCGAACCAATGTCAGCTTTTTCTTCTGGCCGTGGTGAGAAGGGGTTCCTGTGGACCTGCGCCGTGTTATTGACTCCTGAAAATACATGGTCTTTCGTTCTCTCCAGGCTATGCCCCATAAGTTTTTTCTTGAATTTTGTTCGAATGATCTGAATTCTCTTAGCTGTTTCCTCAGTCAATTTCCAGGTTTTCACTTCCGTACAGCATTCACTCCATCCCAACTTTAATACTATCAAACTAAATCAATTTCCCCCATCGCACAAACCAAAACCAAATTATTATTAAAAAATACCATTCCTAAATCATTACAAATCCAAATCAAACATATACCCCCTCACTCCCACCAGATATCTATACTCTCCCCTTACAAACCCTCTAACACACCTAAATAATTCTAACCATACCCAAAACTCCCTATTCCTAATCATATATTAACCCCTACCAACAAACACCCTCTCACCCACCCACCCACACAACTTACATAACACCCTACATTACTACCTCACAATCCTCACATATAACAACCTCCCAATTTACCATATAACCTTCCCCCCTACCTAATAATATTTACCATCCCTCCCATTCTCATTACTCTATTCCACATTCTTTACACAACAACCATAAAACCCTCCCCTCAAACCCCCTTCCATTCTCACCCCGTCCACTAACTATACTTCCCCCCCATATTAAATCCCTACTACAACTCCATCATACCTCCTTCCATCCCATCAAATCCTATAATACACTATCAATCCCATTAAATCCACTACCAAAAAACCCATCCCCCCCAACATCTTCATCCCCCTTCAACTATCCCCCCCACATACTCCCTCCAACTTCCTACTAATCCTAATATTACCCTTACACACATCAATAATCCTCTAAAAACCCACCTTCATATTCCTAACACCCCCAATAACTCAATATACATCATCCCCATCCCCTAATAACACATCCCTTATAACCAACATCCACCCCAACAATCTACCTCAACCCCCACCCAAATCTCCATCACATCATTCTATTATATCATCTTCATCAATAAACACTAAATTCCAATTCTACCCAACAACATTTCCTTTTACATCAATCTATCATATACCCAACATATTCCCCATAAAATACACCCCCCCACAACATTCCTCACTCATACCCACACATCAAACCCTCTCCCCCCCACCACTACCTCCACCATCCCAATCTCCTCCAATATTTACACAAACACATCACACCAGTGTAGTAGACTCTATCACATCTTACAGACTACACCCCTGCTCCTATTCAAAACAACCTGTGCGAATCATCTCCACATATATTAACATCGTCTATTACCATTATATACATGCTGATTAGTGTCAAAGACATGTACGGTGATCATCACCTATACTTCTCTCTATCGACAAAGATCTATATGTATACCATTCTCTCCAATCATAATGCACTCGTTGACATCTCCATGTCCTTACCCAATCAACACCCTCTCATCTCGCAAGACTAGACCGCGTTGCATTGTAACCCTTCTCATAACATTCCTAATGTCCATCAGCTATTCATCTAATTTAGTACAACCTTGTCACATATTAAACTATGTAAAATAAAAAGTTTCGATAATAGTCAATCTGCCTAATGAATGAGTAATTCTCTCACTGAAGGACCTAAGAAATATCCCCTCGACAAACATGCAAATTCCTCAACAATGACACAACATCTCTCAATCAATCCCTGCACACATCAGAGACACACTCTAGCAAAAATCACACTGATGACATCATGGACTCTATCTATAATTCCACCCTTACTAACAACCATCTTTGCAATTACAGCCCATGTATAATTGTAACCACATGTCCCCGCTCCTAATATTGTACGTTCAATCCTTCCACTCCTCCTCATACTATTGCCCTAGCTACCCAATATATTATTTTGTACACCAATATCCGCACCTGTCCTGTGTCACACACCACACGCCACATCATCTCTACGCTAGCCCCATGACCACCTGACAACCTGAATAGATCTGCATATCCTATTAAACACTGTCATGACATTTCTCCATTCATTTCTCAAAAGTCACGCCACCACTGAAACCGCATTCACAGTGCCAGACATACTGTCTAGAGTGTTCCTCTCCACTTTTTATCAGAACAATTTACATATACTTCAATGTCTAAAGTACTCTCTAGATCACAAATCTGTAGAAGCAGACTACCTCTTTATAAAGCCCTGATGTCTGCGACTAGAAAAACGTCTCATCATGACAATAGACTCACTCCCACTCCTCCACTTGTGTCGTGAAATTCACTGTAGTCACACCCTACTACACACCCATGTGTTACTCTAGTCAGAGCATAGGACAGTTTCTAATTTATAGTATGTGAGATAACAAAGATGTTGTCTCAAACTGTCAGTAATTTTTTAGAAAAGTCTAGATAGTAGTTGAAGTGTAGACACCTCAGATAAGTCATGCGAGAGCACCATCGTCCTGGATCAGTCCACACAATAGTTCTAATTGAGGCATCTTTAGAGAGACTGGATTGTGATCAATTAATTCTTATGTTGCAGGCAACCTCCATCATGCCGTCCGAAGTCCCCCTCCGAAACATAGAGAGCAGAGTACAACACTGCAGATTCCAAACCAGATGTGATCTCTATACTAGAAATGAACTAGCAATGCACCCTGTGCTGTCCTTTAATGCTGCTCAGTGAGACTTCCCCACACAATGAAACATTGTGTCGTTGACGAAAAGATCTCCCAGGCAAGTTCGTTTATTGTTAATCTCTGTCCAATCTCTCGCGTATTCTCATTTGTAAAGGTCTATTCCCGCTCACCTAAGAGTGATTTCTCAGTCTATCTTGGTAGTCAGTGAATAGGACAGTACTCATAGAGATTGCATGAATTGTGCTGGATATGTCTCGCTCTAACACATAGCGAGCATAGTAGAAAGCATGAGACTCTGGTATGCTGAGCAGATGGGAGTGTGGTAATCGCAGACATCAGTCAGTCGCTCTTAATATTTATACTCTGTTATTTCTGTTTGTAGACATCTAATAATGTGTAAACTGTTTCCGTCACTACACATTTGATGTAATTTTGAAAGACAGCAGACACACTCTGTTGATAATTATGTGTGCTAAGTAGACCCTCCGAGTCCATTTGACGCATTATGTGGTGTCACTGTTGCTATGTTGGAATGACATCAAGTGCGTAACGATGCGCCTCTCAAGGTGTATAGACCTTGCGCTTACTCGTGTTCATGTCGATGGTAACCGATTGTTATATTCTTGATTGATCTCCGCTCGAGCAGATGTTCTGCCACGCAGTATGAGCACGATGAGAAGCAGCTATAGCGAATTCTTATATGTGTCTCACGCACAAGGACTATGTGTGTGTGCTATATGATGTGACCTCGAATCAGTTGACATAAATGATATTGTGTAGTTTAGGCGCTAGAGGTGGAGCGTCAGTTATTGATATGTGCTTGAGCACAGTGTACGTTTCTGACGATCGTGAGTGTGGCCTATGAATAAGTGTTTCGCTTTGATGTCGTGTGTCCTAGAGTGTTATGCTGTGTGTATCCGTCAGTTGTTTGTGATGTGTTGTGTGCTAAGAAGTCTGCCTGCGATCCTCTCTAAAGATAAGTATATAGTGATCATCAGAATGAACTATACATGCTGTGCGTTCCCTTGTCATGTCCAACGCACAGTAGACCATTTCCCTGTCCTCATCCTATGCTTCACTGCGTGATTTGTGTCTCGCACTACCTTCTTCTTGTATTATACCTTTCAGTTTTGTCAGTTGTTGCTTCTGTCTTTGTCTCTCAGTCATCTACTGTAATCATGATGTATCCTGTGATTCTCATATCATCTGATGTTGTGACAATATCGGAAAAGTCGGTCATAGAATAGATCAGTTGACTAGCGCTCCTGACTGAGCATCTGACTTTGTGTGAGGACTACACTAGTGTATATTGCTGGATAATAAAACCGTACTGCTTGGACTGTAACAGGAGCTGATGACTTAATCGTACTAGTATGCATGTTTGGAGAGACATCAGTCAGAAGTCTTTTTTTTATTTTTAATTTTGGGGGGTGAGTTTTGTCAGGGAAAGATGTTGCCATGCTATTCGACTTTGTTTTTCTGTCGTCGATGCCCCTCCTTTGTGGTGTAGCGCCAAGGTATTTAAAAGGCGTCTACCTCCTCCAGTTGTTGGCCGTTCATGTAAATTTTAGCAAGTGGCGTTGCTCGTGCTGTTCACAAGTACTTTACTTTTCTCCGAGCTCACCTCCATCCCATATGCTCGGCTCTGTTTCAAGTCTGGGTCGTAAGATCTTGAGCTCTGTGTTATTCCGCCCATGAGGTCAATGTGTTCGGCAAACCGTAAGTTGTTGAGGGGTCTGCCGCCAATGGAGAGGGTTTAGAGTGGAAGTCATGGGGGGTCCTCTCATAATGTTTTCCAAGACAGATTAAACAGGACTGGAGATAACAGGCATCCTTGTTCGGACCCCAACTGTGGTTTTGAAGTAGTCTTCGACTGATTGTTCAAAGGGACTCCCATGCTTGCAGTGTTGTTAGTGCTTGAATGGTTTGCACTAGTCCTTCTTCAATGCCAAACATTCTGAGGACCTGCACAGGCCTTCGTGCCATACTCTGTCGAAGCCTTCTTGAAGTCGATGAAGTTGTGGAACAGGTTTCTCTCTGATGTTGAAGATGTTTTTCCATCAGGATGTGGCAGTTAAAAATCTGTTCGATTGTGTCCTGCCTGCCCTGAACCCAGCTTGTTCCTCTGCAAGGTGTTTTCTGCCTCCTTCTTGAGTCGTTTTCAAAAATAACTTTGAGCATGATCTTGCTGGCGTGGCTGATGAGGCTGTTTTGTTCTATAGTTTTGGCATTGGCGTAAATTCCCCTTCTTGGGCAGGGGTATGATGAGTGATTGTGTCCATTTTTGGCCACTTTTTGTTCCCAAATCTTCTGACAGATAGCTGTAACATATTTTTATGACTGTTTCGCCACCATGCTTGGCAGCTCTGCTGGTATATTGTCTGCTCCTGGGACTTTCCTACTGGGGAAGCTACGGATGGCTTTTTCCACTTTTTCCCTCGTATAGGTAATGGCGAGGGTACTCTTGATGTTGCTGCTTTCTCTTCTATTATGCTCTTGTCAGGTTGTATTGGGTAGTTGTACAGTTCTTGACAGTATTCAGACCACCTGTTCAAAGCAGCTGAGCTTTCTGTGAGGAGGTTTCCGGAGCTGTCTTCAATAACTGATGATTTGGTTTGAAGTGGTTTTGTGAGTTTCTTCAGGGTGTCGTATGCCTTTTTTTTTTTTCTGGTTGCCCACTTTCATGCTTTTTTCGATCTCATCACTTGATCACTGATCCACTTCTCTGGCCTTTAACATTGACTTCTTCACGAGTTTGTTGGCCCCCCGGTTTTTTTTGGGTTGGGACGGGTTTGGGGTTTCAGTGCTCTTTTGTATCGAGAGGCCCAAGATGTTTTGGTAGTCCATGGTGGTGTTTTTCCCTGGCCGAGTACTCCCCCTTGCGGGTTTCTCGGACGGCCTCATTAAAGTTTTTGGTTTGGGGGTTTTGATGTCATTGCCCGGGAGGGGTTAATGCCGCAAAATTCTGCCAAGTTGCGGGGAAGTTTCTCCTGACATTGGATTTTTTCTTTTTGGCCCCAGTCAAAATTTTGAAAGTGGGTTTGAGGCTTTTTTGTTTTTCTTCGCTTCATTTTAAAACCCAAAGAAGGAAAAGGGTTGTGGTCGTCCCCGTTAGCTCCGGGGTAGGTTTTTTTTTGGCCCTTGTTGATGCTGGTTTTGAAGCCCCGTGGTGTTAAGATAATGTCTTTTTGGTTATGGATCTTGGGGGTTTGGGCATCCCGGTTGCCCTCCTTGATTTGTTTGGGGGGGAATAGGGGGGTATTGGCAATGGTAAGTTGTGGGTGGGCAAACCCCAGCAGACGTACCCCCTGTTTTGGGTTTCCCCAGTTCCAAACTGCCCAAACCCGGTTCCCGGGGCCAACGGGTTTTGTAAGAGTAGGACCAAATTTGGGGCTTTTTAAAATCCCCTTGGTTTGTGGGATGCCCTTTCTTGGGTATTTTGGGTAATGGCCTTTCCGATCTTAAAAAAATTCTTCTACTTTTCATCTGCAGGGTTTCCAGATGATGGATTTTTTGGGTATGATGGTGTGTTTTGGGTTGGCCAAACCCGGATGGGGAAAAATGGGTGTAGGGGGTGTGTTTTATTTTTTCTTTATTTTATTTTTTTTATTTTGTTCTTTCATATCGAGGAAAATGGGTTTAAGCATCATTTTGTTTTTGTTTTTACATCCATTTTCCCGTTTTGTGGGAGGTTTTGTGGATTTTGTATCGGGCCCCGAAGGCGCGGGGGTTGCCCTGCTTTTCGAAGAGGAAACGGATTGACATGTGCCAAGATTTTTCTCCCAGTGTTGGAAAAAAGGGCCTGGGGATTTTTTTTTATAATATAAAGGACTTGGGGGGGGTATTTTGAGTGAAGGGAAAAAAGTGTTTTTAAGGTGCGCGCGTCCCATGCGGCATGCACATGTACTTTGCAAGTTTTTTGTGTGTATTTGTGTGTGTGTGTGTGTGTGTGTGTGTGGTGTGTGGGGGGTGTGGTGTGTGTGTTGCCTGTCGCCGGATCCAAAAGTATTTGTTCAAAAGAATTAAAAATGTTTGGTTTTCATTTCTTCCCAACTTTTCCCCCCTTTCCCCCTTCACATATTTTCTTAAATTTCCCCTTTTTTTTCCTTTCATTTTTTCTTTCTTTCTTTTTCCATTTAAATTAAATGAGGGTTGATCAATGTCGTGCTGCTGTGGGGTTTTTTAAATCGTTTGTTTGGCTAAAGAAATTTTGGGACTTTTGGGGAAAAACGGGATATTGTGGAAAAAAAAAACATTTTGTTGGGATGAAAACAATTACTTTTGCGAAGCGCTTTTTTGGGGGGGTTTTATTAAGCTTTTGTTTGAGGAAAAATTGATGGGTTTTTGGCTATTTGCTACACCAGAGACTTAGCTTTGAAAGTTGTTTTGGCCCAAATTTTGCTATTTTTTTTCCCAAGAAATTTTATATTTAAACTTTGTATCTACCCCTGGGGGAGGGATCTTCCTTGTTTTAGGCTTTATTGTTTCGTTTTCGTGTTTTTTTTGTATTGTTTTAAGTGTTATTTATTGTTTTTGAAAAAAAGGTTTTTTTGTTTTTTTTTAAACAAAATATTCCACACTTTAATGTAGTGGGGTTTTACTTTGATCCCCTTTTTGTGTATGAAATAAAGGGGATGGATTTTATACGGGGGTTTGGTTTGTTTTATAAGATCGTTTTTTTTGCAGACCCCAGAGCGCTTTTAAAAATTTCCCTTTTATATTGTTTCGTTTTTATTGGGGGGGTTCCCTTAAATTTCATATTTTTTTCCCCTTTTTAAAGGGATTAGAAAAACCTCAAAAGGGTTTCTTTTTTAAAGGGGTTTCTTTTAAAACGAAAGGAACAAAAAAATTATACATTTTTAAAGCCAATCAACCCGGAACATATTTTATGTCTTAACTTCAGCAAGTGGCCCAAAACAGGGCCCCGAGTGGTTTCCGGGAATTTCAACAATGCAAAAAAACAAAAAGGGGACTTTTAAAACCATTTATATAAACAGGGGTTTTTCAGTTTCTTTTGTTTTGTTTGCTAAAATCCCGACTCTCCCCAAAAATGTTACGGTTTTCCCACACAGAATTTCCAGGGTATAAATTTCCCGTGAAGACCCTCAAAAACCCCAAGTAAACCGGGCTACTTCCCTTATTTTGGGCCCCCCTCGTCAGTTGAAAAAGAAATTATAACTTGGGGTTTTTTGAATTGAATCCATGTGGTTTAAAATTTAAAAATTAAAAACCCCAAAATAGCCCAATTTAAAATAGGATTTATAAACAGAAATCCTTGGGAAACCAGAGTGGCTAAAAAAATTTTCAACTCCTTTGGAGAGTAATATTTTTTAAACAATGAAACAATTATTCTTTGGGGTTTTTTAATATGGGACTTATTAAAAAAAAACCAAAATGGACCCACAACATTACTATGTAGGGCCCTAGAACAAAAAATTAGTAGACCAACTGGATAAAAAAATTTAACTCAAAAACTTTAAATTTAAAACATATTTACCTTTTACAAAAAAAACACTTTAACAGAAGTTTGTGCCCCCTCATGTGGTTGCAGTGACCCAAAACCGGTTTGCTTTATTGGGTTTTAAAAAATGTTATCAAAATCCCAAAAGGGTAGGGCAAAAAAAACTTTTTTTTTTACGGGAAAATTTTTAAAAAAACTTTAACGGCAGATTTCCTTTGGGACTTGTAAAAACTCCCCTTTTTCATCCCAAATATCCCAAACCCGGAGACCCTGTTAAAGCTGTTAAATTTTTGGGAAATTTAGGACATTTACTTCAGATAGAAAAAATCCCCCTTTCATAAAAAAAGAGTTCAAGAAAAAAACAAACCACCTTTGGGTAACAAAAGGGCATAGAAACCCAAAAAAACCTAAGGACTATTTGAAAACAATGGGCAAATGACAGTTCAGGCACAAAAAAAACAAAATAACTTATAAAAAAGCAAATCAAAACGTGTTTTCATTTCCAAAAAATTGTTAATTACCCCCCCCCCAAAAGGAAATCTCGACCCAAATATGGAAAAACCCTCAATAAATTTTGTAATTTAAAACCCATTTCAAAAAAATTTAACGAAAGTTAAAGATTTTTATCAGCTGATGAATTGAACAACACTTCCCCAAACTTTTGACAAAATAATATCAAAAGAAGGGAAATGAAAATTTTTCTCCCTTAATTAGGAAAAAATTTTATCGGGAAACAAAAGAAAAAAAATTTCCTTTTTAAATATCCAAAAGACAAACAAGGGTTTTTGGAAAGGTTTTTTTCAAAAGTTTCCCGAAAAACGTGGTTTTTGGGGCAATTAGGGTGGAAGGGGAAAAATTTTGCTTTGTGGTCAAGTTATAGTGGGGACACCCGAAAATACTTGTATAAAATTGTGCAAAAAAAAGAGAAAACCCCAAAATTTCCGAAAATTTAAATTTGCAAAAAACAACCGTCCCCCAAATCAGGGGGATACTGCTTGTCCCTTTAAAATTTAAAACCAAATTTTTAAATTCTGTCTGCCCTTTTTAAAACCCCTTTTAAAAAAAAAAACCAAAAAAAAGTATATTCCCATTTGTAAAAAAACAAATTTTTTCTGAAGAATTTAGTAAAGGGGTTTTTGTAAAAAACAAATTCCCGGGCACAAACTCTTACACCCAAAATTTTTGACAAACTCTACACCCAAAATCAAGGAAAAAAAAATTACAGGCCTTCTTTTTTTTTTGACTTTGAAAAAACATTTTTTTGTAATCAATTTATTCCCTATTATTGGGGTAAACTTATTGTACAAACTAACACCAGAAAAAGATAAATCTTTTTAAAAGCTTTTTTTTCGAAAAGGGGAGCAGCTAGTAAAGAAAAAAAAACAAAAATCAGAATAGTACCTATTAAACATTTGGGGTACCCAAGGGTCCTATTGGGTCCCCTTCTATTTTAATTATGTAAATGACTTACCCCAATTTTAGAATGTTTGCCCGTGAAAATTTTTTGGTGACCCCCCCCTTATTGTAGTGACTCTGAACCCCACAAAATTACAAAACAAAAAATTTAAAAACCAAAATTGACAGATTGGGTTTTTTGGACTAAGTAAACCCTATGTCCTTTTAAAAAACCGAAAAACTAAATGTTTTTTGTTGCAAGACAAAAAAAGACAAAAAAAGAAAGATAAAATTTAAAACCCCTGGTTGATAGTAAAAAATAATTGGGAAAAAGTTGAATCCCCCAAATTCTGGGTGTAATTATTTAAAAAAAATCTTATTGGGGCCCACCATGTGTGGGCTGGAAAAGTTTTTTCCCGTATTCAGTTATTAAAAAAAAATTTTTTAAAAACCCCTCGCAAACCCTTTTTTTGCGGCCTATTTTGCCATTGGTTTATATGCTTCATCTCTTTGGGGCCCGTGCAGGATACAAATTTTAAAAAAAGATTCATAGTTTTTAAAAAAAGGCCTGAAATTTTCTTTTACAATCAAGTCCCTAACCTAACGACTTAAGAAACAAATTTTCCCAACCTTCCCAAAAAAAGCTTTATTTTAAAAAAAAAGCTCTATTTTGGGCCAGAAAGTTTTAATGGAAAAAGCCCCTCCAAAAATCCCAATAGTTCAATTTCAATGAACAAAACATAATCATCTCTAACATTTCCGAAAACCAAGAAATAATTTTTTACAAAAAAGCTTCTTGTACTCAGGTAGTGACTTATGGAAAAGCTCCCAAAACGTTTAAAAAAAATCAAAACAAAAAACAGTTCAAGGCACAGCAAAAAACCATTTTAAAAAGCTTTAAGCCTTGGAATTTTAAATAATGCAAACAAACCCGGGTTTAAAACCCGGCAAAAAAAAACCCTACTTACTTTTTCCAGCACTAATGGTATTCCACAACCCAAAAAAAAATTCCCCAAATATATCTTTCTGTGACTTTGAAAATTTTACAGTCAACATGTTTTGTGTGGAGGGAGGGGGAGGAAAGGGAAAAAAAGGGACACTAATTTGAAAGAATAAAAGAAAAATTTGAAACTGGGAAATAAAACTGAAAAGTTGAAAAGGTGGAAAGGGGGAAATTTTTTTTAAAAAATTTTTTTTTTGGGGGGACCGATGTGATAGTGGTCCTTTCTTCTCTCTTCTCTTTCTCTCTCTCTCCTTTTTCTTTCTTTTCTTCTATCTTTCCTTTTCTCCCCCCTCTCTCCTTTCCCTTTCCCCCCTCTCCTTTTCAATTTTTTTTTCTCCCCCCCTTTATGCCCTTTTTCTTGTCTAACTCAATAAAATTTTATCGTGGGTGTTGGGGTTTTTTTTTTTGGAGTTAGGATGAGATTATTGTATATTTTAAGCGATTTTGTTTTAGTTTGATATTGGGTTTTTGTTTTTTTCTAATCAGTTGATTAAAGGGGTTTTTAATTTTTGTTCATTGGGGTTCTACTTTTTTGGGAAAAATTGTTTTTTTTTTTTTTTTTTTAAATTTTTATTTTTTTCTATTGTTTTAGGTTTTATTTTTCCCCCTTTCCCCTTTATACTCCTCCCCCCCCCATTTCCCTTTTCCCAAAGCTTTTTTTGTTTCTGTTATGTTAATTTTTTCCCCCCCAAAGGGATGGGGATCATTTGTTTATTGTTGTTCAAAGGTGGGTGGGTGATTTGTTATTAAATTTTTATCGTATTATATTTAAAAATTTATTGGGAAATCTTATTTTTTCTTCCTTGTTGGTGTTATTGTGTGAATATGTCATTTTTTAAAAAACCCATTTGGGAAAGTATGGGCATTAAAAAAAAACACGTTTGCCCGGGTGGGAGGAGGAGAGGAGGGAGGGGATTGAAGGGAATATTTCAGTAAAGGGCGAATGCCTAGTTTTTTTCTTTAAGTTTTATTCCGTTCTTTTTTTATTATCTAAGTAAAAGTGAAAAATGGATGAACAGTAAGTGAAGTAATTTTTTTTTTGTCCTTGGGCGGGGTTTTATGTTTTCGAAATTTTTTTTTTTTAATTTTTAAAAAATTTTTTATTTAAATTTTGTGTGGACGTGAGCGCGCACGGCTAAGGGGTGCATGAGTATGTGTGTGCGTGTATATGTATATGTGGTAATTTGTTTTTTAAGTATTTCTTTCGTTTTTTCCCGGTTTTTTTTTGGGAAAAAGATTTCAATAATGAGTTTTTATTTGTATAATTTATTAGAAATTTTTTTTGATAGGGGTTTTTATGAAAAAAAGCAAAAAGCATTGCTTTTTCAATGTTTCCAAACTGGAAAATAAAATTTTTTTTTTGATTGACTTGATTTATTGACTTGACAATCCTGGTGGAAGCCCGGGGTACAGTATAAAAGCACCCCACTATTCCCTTTTTGAAATAATTTCCCCTCCATGTTGGGGGATGTTTCTCTTGGCCACTGTCCCGATTTGTTTCCTTCTTCAGTCAGTTGGGTTTACCAAATTTTCCAAATTATTCCTGTCCCAAAAATGTCCCCTTTATAGCGGGGTAAGTCATTCTTAGTTCTTTGATTTTTCCCCCATGGAAAATGTAAAGGGGTTTTCCTGTTCCAAAGGGGGGGTCTGTTCTTTGGGGCTTAAGTAATGTTTTAAAAACCGTAAATGGGTTGGCCTTCCCCCCTGGGTTATCAATGGAAAACGCGGTCGTTGGTAACCCCGGGCCCCGACCCTCCCGGGATTTTTTAGCTTTGATTTGTCTTTCTTTTTTTTTTTTCTGTGGGTTAGGATATTCCTTGGTGGCGCCCAATTTTCCTCTCCCCGTCCCAAAATTTTTTTTGGGGTTTTTTTTTTTGGGGTTTCCTCCCCCAATTTCGAAGGTTGTACTGGGGTTACCCTGGAACCAGTTGCAGTAACAGAGAATTTTTTGGCCCACCGACCCCAGAAATTTGGATGGGGAAAATAGGAGCTGTAAAACTTGTTTTCAAAAAAAGGGGGTTAAAAAACCAAACTTTTCAACGGGTACACTGGGCAATTTCCAAAAATTTTGATGCTGTTTATGCAAAAGTAAAGGGGGTATTGGGGCCCTGTAAGAGATTTCCCCTGGTTGGGCTAAACCCGCCTTTTTAGGGACGCTGAAAATAAAAAATTTTAAAAAGAAAAAAACACATAAAACAACGTTTCATTTTTAAAAAAAAAAAAACCCCGTAAATTTAAGAGTAGTTTTAAAAATTTTTTAAAAAAAGACATGATGTTTTTTTTTTTTAAAAAAAAAAAAGGGAAGGGATTTTCCCTTTTTAAAGTTCAAAAAAAAAACGGGTTGGTGAATGGAAAAGGGGCACTCCCTGGGAGAACGTGATTTTTCCAAAACATGAGCGGATTGGTGGCGCCCCGTGGCGTCGTGTTGCCTGTGTCGGGGGCACCCCCCTGCTTTTGGCAGGCTTGCGTTGGGTTGAGGGGGGTACAGGTGTTGGGCTGAGGCTTTCCCTTGGGGGGTCGTTAAATTTGGGGGAAAGGGTTTCCCCTTTCATTTTTTTTTGTAGGGCCCTGCTCTGCAGCCCAAAAAGCACACAACCCCCAAAACATTCCACCCAAAAAACCGTTTCCCAATGCAAAAGGAAAAGAAAAAGAAAAGGTCTTTGGGAAAAGGGAAAAGAAGGTTCGAAGGGCCCGCAAAAGTTTCAATTTTTTTTTTTTGGGTTTATTTACTACTTCAAAAATGGGGGGTTTTTCTAATTGAAAACGGGGCCCTTTAAATGTTTTTAAAGGAAGGTAAAAGGGGTCCCCTAATATAAGGGCGTTTGGGGAGCGAGGCGTCGGACCCCCACTTTCTAGGGCCATGGAAATTTTTTGGGGGGGGCCCCTTCCTCTCCCTTGCTGTTTACCTTCCCGACCCAAAGGTGGGCAGGTACCCCCTTTTCAGTGGGTTTAACTGGGGGGGAAAGTATGAAGCCAAGGGCGCCAACGGTTTACCCCCCCAAAAACCCCCCCCCACCCCCCAACCCCCCCCCCCCCAAACCCCCCCCCCCCCCCCCCCCCCCCCCAAACCCTCCCACCCTTTTTAAGGGAAATCCGCCACGCTGGCCTTTTTTTAAATTGGGTTAAATGTCCCCCGGGCCCTTTATAAATTCCCTATTTTTTTAAGAGGTTTTTTCCCAAAGGGGGGGAAACTTTTTTTTTGCTTTTTCTTTGTTTCCCATAAAATTTCCTTTTTTTTACAAGGAGGGTCTTTTTCTTTTTTTTATTTATAGAACAAACCAATTAACCAAAACCCCGACTAACGCTCAATTTGGGGGATGAGAGGGGAAAAATTTGGATTCCAGCGAGGATGTAAAACCACCACCTCCTTTTGGTGGTTGTGATAAACTCTGTGTCAACCCTGGGTTTTTTTGAATTAAAAATTTTATCCTTAACATATCTGTGTTCATGCCAAAAAGCGGCCAAAAAAGAATTTACGCATTGCATAATTGTGTTTTTTTGTTTGTTTGTGGATTTGCTGATTAAAAAAGGGATGGTATATGTTGTTACCCTTTTGCGAAAGGAAAAAGCACATTGTATCCCAAGTACATTGCCTTCCCCAATTTTGCAAACCTAAAAAAGCACGCACTGTGCCTATTCGCTTGTGTGCGCACCATAAACACTTTAAAAAATCAGAAACACAGTATTTTGTGCGCGGAGACATATACTCTAAAGGCTATGCGCGCGCACGCACACACACGCACGCACACACACACACACACACATGCGCGCGCACACACAGGTTTACAAAAAAACAATTTTAAGATATCAACAGGATTTATTTTTCTCTAATCTACAGCCAACAGTACCAACGTTATTCTTAACTTTTCAAACTGAAACCTCACTTGAAAGCACTATCTAATAATTATTTGCTCTTG
Source organism: Rapana venosa (assembly GCA_028751875.1). Taxonomy (NCBI): domain Eukaryota; kingdom Metazoa; phylum Mollusca; class Gastropoda; order Neogastropoda; family Muricidae; genus Rapana; species Rapana venosa. The sequence continues at coordinate 35,763,721 of CM054157.1, read as the reverse complement.
TTTTCATGGAAAATGGACAGTGACAATGGCATTCTTAGCTACTCCAAACTCCACTCCCCTTGACGAATGCAGCAGCCCAGTGGTTAAAACCGCTCCACTTTAATCTTATGGGTGCATGAAGTTCAGAGTTCAAATCTCGGCGGCGTATGGTGAATTAAGGGTGGTTTTTGTTTTACGATCTACCCGGTCAACTTCAAGTGCAGATCTGCCAGTGCCGTAATTCCCTTTGTGTGTATACACATGCATTTGTACTCGCCAGCCACACCCGACGCTGTACCAGAACAAACCACTAGAGCGCAACTCCATAGTTTTACGAGACTGGAAGCTGTCAATGGATGGAACATACAGATGGTCAAATATGCAAGACCCCGTAATGCTTGTCAGCGTTTCGTGGATTACGGAAACACGAACATACCCAGCATTAATTCCCCTCGACGGAATGCAGCTACCTTCATTGGGGAAAGTCTGAGGTCGAGCCGAGAAACGAAGAAGAAAACAAGGCAAAAACACAACTGCACTTGATAGCTCTACCTGGTTGTCATAGCCGTAAGTCATATGTAGACTTGCTGTCGAAAGATGCGATATACTGTGTTTTTTCTGTCCCATGCCAAATGCTCTGTAGCTGTCAGCTATTATCTTTACTCTATATTATTGAATAATAATAACAATAATAATAAGAAGAAGAAGAAGAAGGAGGAGGAGGAGGGAAGAAGAAGAAGAAGAAGAAGAAGAAGAAGAAGAAGAAGAAGAAAACAACAACAACAACAACAATAATAATAATAATGATAAATGGAACTTGTATAGCGCTATATCTTGAAAAGAAAAATCAAAGCGCGTGCATTCAACCTAATCTTACACAGTCATGCAATCAATGGTAAATGATCAATAGTTTAAACAAACAGATATTTACAAACATAGTGCGCTGCAGACCAAATCTATGAAATAAAATTTCAATAGTGAAATGGTTTTTTTTTCAAAAGCGCACCACACACACACACACACACACCACACACACACACACACACACACACACACACACACATACACACACCACACACTACGCACAACACACACACACACACACACTCACACACAGGTCATTTACTTTTAGCAGTGTGATGGGACATGGGTTAGTGAAGGTGGGACAGTTCTGATATGAAACAGGAGGAGAAATTCTTAGGTTTGAAATAAATATGTCTTGAAGCTGGATTTAAAAGTGTCATAACTAGGCTTCTGGCAAAGAGAGAGAGGGAACTCATTCCAGGTCGAAGGACCCGAAATAGAGAAAGAGCGGCGGCCAACAGTGGATTGGTTGAATCTAGGTATTCGTAGGCACAAGGTATCTGCACAGAGCGGAGGGAACGTAAAGGAGTGTACAGGTGAAGACATTCACGGAGGTAGGAGGGTGCAGTTTTGTGGAGACATTAATTTTGTAACAGAGGGTATTGATCTTATAGTTTAATCTCTGTGGCACAGGCAGCCAGTGGAGAGATCGCAAGAGAGGGATAATGTGCTCATACTTTTTCTTTCTGAGAAGTAGTCGTGGTGCAGAATTTTGTATACGTTGAAGAGAGTGGATAGATGATGCTGGCAGACTAGCCAAAAGAGAATTGCAATAGTCCAGATGTGAAAGAATGAGAGAAGTGACAAGTTTGGATGTTGCATCGGTGGAAAAGTACTTTCGAATTGCACTAATACGCCGTAATTGATAGTAACATGACTGACAGGTCTGGGTGATGAATTTTTGCATAGAGAGTGTGTTGTCGATAACAACACCTAGATACTTCACAGCAGTGGATAGAGGGACTGATGTATTGCCGAGTTCTATTGAAGCTGTTTTAATGGAAGAGAGTTTGTGTTTGGTCCCTACGAGCTTGGGTTCGGTTTTGTCTGCATTTTGCTGTAATTTT
>CM054157.1:35741299-35761311 GCA_028751875.1 Rapana venosa | reverse complement strand
AGACAGACGAAAACAGACGGGGAACAGACAACCAAAGACAGACAGACAAAGAGAAAAGGGCCCCAGGGTGCACTCGGGTTACCGTCCGGTCAGTTTTGCTTCCCCCCAAAACAGGGGCAGCTCATCGGCATCGAGTACTGCAGCAAGGTGTCTTTGAAGTTACCTGAAAGTCGGCAACAGCGTTTACCATCAGATTGATGATTGAAGTTACCTGAAAGTCGGCAACAGCGATTACCATCATGTTGATGATTGAAGTTACCTGAAAGTCGGCAACAGCGATTACCATAAATGATTGATGATGTTATCTGAAAGATAGCAACAATGATTATAACAATAATTGATAATTGAGTTACCTGAAAGTGGGCAACAGCGATTACCATAAGGACGGATGATTGATGTTACCTGAAAGATAGTTTATAGTTATTATGATAATGATTGATGATTAATGTTACCTGAAAGATAGCAACAGCGATTATGATAATGATTGATGATTTATCTTAACCAAAAGATAGCAACAGCGATTATGATAATGATTGATGATTTATCTTAACTGAAAGATAGCAACAGCGATTATGATAGTGATTGATGATTTATCTTAACCTGAAAGATAGCTACAGTGATTATGATAATATTGATGATTTATCTTAACCGAAAGATAGCAACAGCGATTATGATAAGATTGATGATTAATGTTTACCTGAAAGATAGCAACAGCGATTATGAATAATGTTTGATGATTTATCTTAACCGAAAGATAGCAACACGATTATGATAATGATTGATGATTAATGTTCCCCTGAAAGATAGCAACAGCGATTATGAAAATGATTGATGATTTATCTTAACCTGAAAGATAGCAACAGCGTTTATATAATGATTGATGATTTATCTTAACCTGAAAGATAGCAACAGCGATTATGATAATGATTGATGATTTATCTTAACCCGAAAGATAGCTACAGTGATTATGATAATGATGATGATTTATCTTAACCTGAAAGATAGCAACAGCGATTATGAAATGATATAAATGATTTATTTTAAAACCGAAAGATAGCAACAGCGTTTATGATAAGGGTTGATGATTTATCTTAACCTGAAAGATAGCTACAGTGATTATGATAATGATTGATGTTTAATGTTACATGAAAGATAGCAACAGTGATTACAACAATGGTTGATGATTACTGTCTCATGAAAGTTATCAACAGTGACTAAAACAGTGATTGGCGATTAATCTTACCTGAAAAATAGCTATAGTGATTATGGTAATAAATTGATGATTAATCTTAACCTGAAAGATACCTATATGATTATGATAATAATTGATGTTAATGTTACCTGAAAGATAGCAACAGTAAATTGCAAAGAATGATGATTTATTGCTGAACTAATGAACAAACAAAAACGGTACTTATAATAAATGTAATATGATAAATATACGAATGAATATGTAAAAAAATAGATAAGTGATTACTAATGATGATGATGATGAAAGGGGGAGGAGGAGGAGGGAAGATGATGATGAGATAAATACTACTACACACTACTAAAATACTACTACTACATACTACTACTACTACTACTACTACTACAAAAACTACTACACACACTACTACTACTAAATACTACTACTACAAATACTACTACGACACACTACACTACTACTACTACTTCTACTACTATTACACTACTACTACTACTACTACTACTACTACTACTACTACACTCCTACTACTACTACTACTACTACTACTACTACTACTACACTACTACTACTACTTTTACATCAGCGCTATATAAATTCCATACATTATTATTATTATTACTTCTACTACTACACTACTACTACTACTACTACTACTACTACTACTACTACTACTACTACTACTACACTACTACTACTACTACTCATAATAATAACTCTTGGATTTTTTTTTATAGCTCTGAATCTTGTAAAGCAAACAAATGAAAGCGTCGTATTCAAATCATTCCCGCACATGCAGCTGTTCACAAAGCAGATTAACTAAGTGTTAATGACTACGTAAATGGATGATGAATAAATACAGACACAGATAAACAGAATAAACACAGACACAGATAAACAGAATAAATGCAGACAAAGATAAACAGAATAAATACAGACACAGATAAACAGAAAAAAATACAGACACAGATAAACAGAATAAATAAAGGCACAGATAAACAGAAAAAAATACATACACAGATAAACAGAATAAATAAAGGCACAGATAAACAAATAAATGCAGACACAGATAAACAGAACAAATACATACACAGATAAACAAATAAATGCAGACACAGATAAACAGAATAAATGCAGACAAAGAAAACAAATAAATACAGACACAGAAAACAGAATAAATACAGACAAAGAAAAACAGAATAAATACAGACACAGATAAACAGAATAAATAAAGGCACAGATAAACAGAACAAATACATACACATATAAACAGAATAAACACAGACACAGATAAGCAGAATAAATACAGACACAGATAAACAAATAAATACAGACACAGATAAACAAATAAATACAGACACCAGATAACAGAATAAATGCAGACACAGATAAACAAAAATAAATGCAGACACAGATAAACAGACAGATACTAACAATCAGAGGGACAAAAAGTTTAGCTACATACTTTGTTCTTTTGAAATCTGGCTAGTACTACTAGCGCAATGAAGAACTGACATGACCCATTTTTTAAATTTTGGACTGTTCTTATCTTTCTACTTCCTAAACAAGGGTGTGAAGCCTTGCAGAATACCCCATAAAGGGTCCAGTTATTCTGGAATGTCGCCGCCAGTTTCCTCGTGGTCCCTTAGCGATAAGCGCTATGCTACAGTAAAGGGTGTTGGTCTTCTTGGCAAAAAGAAGAAACCACAAACTGCACGACACACTTTCGAAACTATGTTCTGGTTGAGTAATTGAATGCGAAGCCTGTGGGTCCTGTTTATTTATCTTTCTGTCTGTCTATTTGTCTTCTGTCTGTCTGTCTTCTGTATGTCTAAATGTCTGCCTCTGTCTGTTCTGTATCTCCGTGTCCTTTCCTGTCTGTCTGTCTCGCTCACCCCCCCCCCCCCCCACACAAACACACATCACACGCGTGCATGTACACACCACACACACACAAACCCCACACACCCCGCACAAAATCATACACACGCACGCACAAAACACATTCACCACACACGCGCGCGCGTTTACACACACACACACAAACACACACAGAACAAAACAAGTAGGAAGTGAAACCCCCCGCCTTGGGCGTTTGGTTGGCGCCTTGGGGGTTTCAGACTGGAAGGTCACGGGTTCAAATCCCTTTATAGGCCTAGGGGTCTTTTGGACTCCAGCCAACCCTGCCCTGAGTAGGTTGACTATGGGGGTCACAGACAGAAGACAGGACAGGAAACCTCAAATATATTTTTTTTAAAAAGAAAAAAAAACCACCCCCCCCCCCCCCTCTCAACCCCCCACACCCCCTCCTAAAAACCAACAACAACAGAACAAAATAATAAGTGAATGAGACAAACATACGGACAGAGAGAAAAAAAGAAGTGTTTGCACTCCAAAGAGTTCATCGAGAAAGCTTTTATTCGTTCTTCTGTCTGATCAGGTGGCTTTTAGAAATCGATTGTAGAAGCCCATTTGGGCTGTGTTGATGCTGTCTCTTTCCAATGCTTGTAGTGTCCAGGCTTTATTTTTATTTTTATTTATTTTATTTTATACCACTTTAAGCCCCGAGTTTTTCTCTGCGTGAAATTCGGGCTGCTCTCCCCCCGGGGAGAGCGCGTCGCCGCAAGAGCAGCGCCACCCTTTTTTTTTCTTTTGGTCTGCAACTGTATTTGTTTCCCTATCAGGGGCTTTTTTCTAAGAATTTTTGCCAGGGACAACTCTCTTGTTGCCGGGGGTTCTCTTACGTGCGATGAAAATTTTGTGAACACACGGGACCCTCGGTTTATCGTCTCATCCGCAAGACTAGCCCCCAGACCACCACTCAATGGTCTAATGGATGGGGAAAAATTTCGGGCCGAAACGGATACGAACCACGCACACACCCGACCCGGATTTTTCGCATTCTAGACAGGCGCGTTACCTCTAGACCACCGATGCACCTGACCCAGACAGCAATACATACAGACCAAAGGTTCGTGGTTTGACCATTCTAGTTTGAGATATCTAGGAGTGCCCCTGTTTTTCCAAATGTTGTTTAATTTAGTGAAACGTTTTTTCAAAGGAGGGACAGAGGGTTTGGACACAACTTACTTCCCAGCACATGGATCTTGTTCTTCATGTCTTCGCTGATGAACGGGCGTGCCAGTTTGTAGAGAAAAGGAAATATACGTGGTGCTGTATACAACATAAACAAGCCCCACGCGCGCGCGCGCGCACACACACACACACACACGCACACACACGCACACACACACACATACATACACACACCCCACACACACACATACACATACACACACGCACGCACACACACACGCACGCACGCACGCACGCACACGCAACGCACACGTACACACACCACACACACACACCACACACACACACTTTCGGTGCATTCAATTTGATTTAGGTTTAAAACCGAACGGCGTGGAAGATAAATATTCTGATAACTGAGTGTCAATTCTTACACATTAATATAAAGTGCCAATTTTTAATCACAAATTATACACAAAACATTGCACAAACAGTCCAACAAGAACAGCATTTACACTCTTATTTTAACACTCAAAACATTTTACACACTGTAGCAGGAGATATTTTGGGCTTGATCTTTTTAAATTAACCTAAAGATTTCTGAAACAAATTCTAGATGTCTTTTATGATAAATGTAGGGAAAACATTTCTGCCTTCATCTAGAATATAAAAAAAAGATTGCTACACATGCTTTCCATTCTCGGGTTTGCTTTCTTCGTTTCTGCAAGTCTCACAAGATTTGTTCTGTTCTTGCTCTTGCTGCTGCTGCTGCCGCGTTGTGTTTTTGGGTGCTAGTGTTGGTGTTGGTGTTGGTGGTGGTGGTGCTGTGTTGTTGTTGTTGTTGCGTTGGGTGTTCCCAGATTAACACCAAGCTAGAATATGCACTCGGTCTTACTCATCCACCTGGAAAAAACTGTGAGATTTTTAAGAAATATTGCATGTAAAGTTTGGGGGTATTACCTCTTAAAGAAACCTTGCCATACAGGGAACCATACTCCGGTTTCAGAGGTTAATTGTCTCCTTTAATGGAGGGGGTAAATTTTGATTTTACATCCTTAATTCCATATTGAAGCACCACCACCTCAACTTCCACGCACCTTTTAAAAAAAAAATTAATATCACTGAGAGTGAAGAGACGTAAAATCGAAGACAACAACAACAACAACACACACACACAACACTCACGCACGCACACGCACTCATGCACCACATACACACATATATTATGTTTTTATAATATACTAAATCGAAGACAACAACAATAACAAAAAACAATCAACACACACACACACACACACGACACACACACACCCACACACACACACACACACACACACACAACACACACACACAACAACACAACACACACACGCCGCGCGCGCGCGCGCGCGCGCACACACACACACTCATATACACACACGCTTCATTTTCATTCAGTTTCAGTCTGTCCTGTTTGGGAAATGAAGCAAGCACACTTTGATGTAGATTATATCACATGAAAAAGAATGAGAATCCAAATATCATGGCAGTTAATGTTCATTCACATATAGAACATAATTACTCTCATTGTCTTAAAATTTATACAGATGGCTCACTTTTAGACAATCATCAAGCAGGTTCAGCATTCGTCATACCAGCACTAAAAATAGAAAAGTCGTATTATGTTGGTAAAAATCGATCTGTTTTTACAGCTGAACTTATTTCTATCTTATGGCTTTGAATTTCATTTTAGATCATCCATACTGCTTCTTTCACATATTACTTTTGTGTGGATTCAAAATCAGTTTTATATGCCTTAAAGTCTATAACTTATAAGCAATCTACTAAACTTATACTAAATATCAAATACTTCATAAATCTTCTGCGTTTAAGAGGAATTCGTGTTTCCTTTGCTGGATTCCTTCACATATAGGATTATTTTCAAATGAGTGGGCTAATCGGCTGCGAAGAAAGGTGCACTTAATATAAAGGGTCTATAGTACTGCATGTCCCTCTATCCATTGCAGAGGGTTATCAGTTGTTAAAAAAAGCTTCCTTAAACAAATTCATAGAAAAGCATCGGAATATCAAGCAGCTTTCACATTCAACTCAGAGTGGGAAGAGCGTAATTGAATACATTGATCACTTACAGATTCATACAAAGCTGTCAAAGAAAGACAACTCAAGACATATTTTTCAGATAAAGATTAAATGCATTAACAACAAAATTCAGCAAGGATGTTAAATGCTTATGTGGTGAATATATTCAAATACCCATATCATACTTGAATGTGAGAATTTAAAACTTTGCATTTGACATTGCTAAAGGTTTAATGTTAAGTCCTATAGGGCACTTATTGTAGTTGTAGTTCTCTTCGAATTTCATTTTTTAAATGTTCTTGATCTGTTTATGTTAAGAATACTATTTGTATTTCCCTTGCTATTACTCTTTATTACACACATAGACACAGACACAACAGCACACACACACACACACACACACACACACACACACACACAACACACACACACACACACACACTATACCCACCCATGCACCACCACACAGAGTAGATCTCTCTCCTCCCTCCATCTCCTCATCTCATCTCTCTTCTCTCTCTCCTCTCCATTCAGTCTCCTATTTTAGGGCCGTCTGGTATCACTAAAGTGAAAGACGTTAAAATTGAAGACTTACTTACTTACTTATACACACACGCACTCATACACATACACACACCCCCTCCCCACACACATACACGCGCACATAACAAACACACAACGCACACACACACGCGCACACACACACACACACACACACACACACACAACACACACACACACACAACCACACATAACACACACACACACACACACCAATACTGACCATTCACGACGAACATCATTTTCATCATCTCTGGGTAGTTATCCTCCAGCACCTTGACCAAGTGAAGGTACATCTGTAGCCCTGCGACAGAGACAGTCCTGCCTGACTGAGTTCCCCGCAAACAGAAACCATTCACTTTGGCCATGCACACATACACACCAAGGAAGAGATGGGCAGACAACATTCGAGAGTGGACAGACATGGAGCTGAGAGACACCCTGAGGGTGGCCGAGAGACGCGAGGACTGGAGAACGGTGGTTGACAAAGCTTCGAAGGCGCCCCACAGGATTCGGAATGTGGGGATCGGTGTGACAGTAACGGACATACACACCACGCAAAATTGCATGATGATTTATTTGTTGGGGAAAGGATAGTAACCATAAATATGCTGCTCTGCAATTGCATGTGCTTTGAAATACTTCACAGAGCTGTTTTCTGAGCTCTCTGGGGACGGGAAGCTCAGTGGTCGGAGCACTCGCTTTCCCCCAGCCAAGTTAAGCAGCGTCGAGCGTGGTTACCACTTGGATGGGTGACCGTTTGCGCGCCTTGGCTTCAGTACAGTTCCCCCAGTTCACCCAGCTGTAAATGGTACCTGCCCTCTTTAGGGTCAGGGAAGGTAAAGCACGAGGGAGGGGAGAGGGGCGCCGCCCTCTTTAAATGCTGGCCCTAGAGAAGTGAGGTCTCTGCCCGCCTCGCTCCCCTACAACCTTATAGGTTATGGGATTTCCTTTACCTTTACCTCTTTTTTACCTATTATAATGCATTCCGGCGTCAACCGGGCTCCGGACATTCAACACCTGCAGTTTCGGTCAGTGAATATGTTGGGGTTTTTTATATACATTTTTGGGGTTGTTTTTCCCAAAAAATGTCAACTTCAATTTAACTTTTCTGTCCTTTTCTTCTTCAAAGATATGCCTACGTGCCAAATGTTGCAGCTAAAAGTATCCCTGTTCGTGTCTACCAAATGTCTAACACAAAAGCTGACCATATTAACTGCTGGAGATGACACTAAACAGCTTTTGGCTCCAAAATGTACGTACAAATTTACGCCCCTTACGTACGCACGCACACACAAACACACACAACACACACACACACCAACAAACAACCCCAACACACACACACACACACGAACACGCACAACACACATGCACGCCACGCCGCACACCCAAAACACACACACAACACACACACACCACACACACACAGCTACCTGGTCTCCAAGCATTTACTGCTGACCTCCTTCCATGTCAAAATGACCGTTAGTCCGTCCACCCGTTTGCCTCTCTGAACAGTCACGCACAAAGTTAGCAAGAACTGCATTTTCAGCGTACGCCAAACTTTGTCTTATTAATGTAGGGATAGCCAGTGCAAGCATCGCTTTCCCCCAGCTAAGGTCAAGCAGCATGAACCTGGCTATCAAGGGCATGGAGGACTAGTTTCGCAAACCTTGGCTTCAGTACAGTCTCCCAGTTTCACCCAGCTGTAAATGGGTACCTGCCCTCTCAAGGGTCAGGGAAGGTAAAGCAGCGAGGGAGAGAGGAGATGGGCGCCGTTCTTTATACGCTGGCCCCTGGAGAAGATGAGGTCGCGAAGATTTCGCTTTCCAACGACAGCATAGGTTATGAAAACAGCTCTAACTTTACAAGGCCTTTGAAATACAATGTTGAGATTTTCTGCGTTCATGACATGCTCTTAGCATAACGACCACTACTTACTTTCCTGAAAGAGTTAGAACCACCAATACATTAATTACTACGGCTTATTTCGAAAAGGCTTATTTTCCCAAACCCAAACCAAAAGCCATGTCAGTTTTTTTGGTAAGCAAAAGTGTAAAGCTCTATTATTCATTAGAGAGAGAGAGGGGGGAGGGGGGGAAGGGACAGAGAGAGAGAGAGGGGAGAAGAGAGAGAGAGAGAGAAGAGAGAGAGAGAGAGAGAGGGGGGTGTTCACAAAGGGGTAAATAGATAAGCTGGGATATTTTTCAAAACCATGCTCTCAAAGTATAATCATTCGCAAACAGTAATAGTTAATATTTTAAAAAACCCAGAAAAGAAGAATCAAAAAGTGTTTAAAAACGGGGAGAAAGAGAGAAAGAGAGAGAGGCACAGGGAAGGCAAAGAAAGAGGGCCAGATAGAGATAGACAACAGACAGACAAACAAACAGAACAAACAAACAGACAGAACATACTCACCCTATATGCAAATTGTCAGGGATTTCTGCTCTTAAAAATCTGTTTGACGTAATTATTCAGATTTCTAACACGAGTATAAAAATTACTCAAAATTTTAAACTACAGCAAAAAAAGCCAATGATTATTTTTTTGTAAAAGATAGTGAATAACGAAGTATGAAGAATATAACCTGCAATGAAGGGCCAAAAACAAACTAGATCCAAGTCCTAACAACGAGAGAGGGGGCAAAAAAGCTGACCCTTGGGGACAAAAAACACACAAAGGGGAGACAGACCCGTCACAAACACACAAAACCAAAGGGAACAAAAACAGTCACATAAAACACACAAAGGGGAGAAGAAAAACGCATACGCAAAACAAAGGTGAGACAGCAAAAAACACACACACAAGGTGAGACAGACAGTCACAAAACACACACAAGGTGAGACAGACAGTCACAACACACCCACAAAGGGAGCAGAAAAGTCACATCCCCACACAAAGGGGAAAACTAAAAATCACATATACACCCACAGAAGGTGAGAAAAGACAGTCATATACACCCCACAAGGGAACAAAACATTTTACAAACATACACACACAAGGTGAACAGACAGTCACATAAAGACACAAAGTTTAACAACAGTCCATAAAAAACACACACAAGGTGAAAACAGACATCACATATATACAAAACACAAAAGGGGAGGCAGACAGTCACCCTACACACACAAAAGGGGGAGACTAAAAAAGTCACATATAACAGAAGGGGAGACAGACAGTAACATAAAACAAACAAAAAGGGAACAACAGTCACATACACACCCAAAGGGGAGAACCAACAGTCACATACACACACACACAGAAGGGGGGGCAGACAGTCCATACACACACAGAAGTTGGACAGACAGTCACAAACCACACAAGGGGAGACCGAAAATTTACAAAACCCCACATACAAGGGAGAAACCAAAAAAGTCACATAAACACACAGGGAAAGGGGAGACAGAAAAGTCAAACCCACACCACAAGGAGGGGACCGACATCACATACACACAAAAAAAGGGGAGACAGCAGTCACATAAACCCCACAAGGGGAGGGCAGACAGGGCAATACACACACCCAAAGGGGAACAGACATCCCCCATACAACACACAAGGAGAGACAGACAGTCACATACACAACAAAAAGTTAGACAGAAGTCACATATAAAACACACACAGAAGGTGAGACAGACAGTCGAATATACATAAAACACAAGGGGAGAAAAGAACCTCACATCCCCACATACAAGGTGAGACAGACAGTTTAAAATACACACCAACAAGGTTTAGACCCGACGGGCACAAAATCACACACAAGGTGAACAGCAGTCAATTAAAAAACAAGTTGGGGACAGACAGTCACATAAATACACAAAACAAGGGGAGACCCGACAGTCAAAATGAGGTAAGAAAGCCATAAAGTGGAAAAAATAGCTCAGGCAAAAAAATTTAGGGGTTTTTTTAAAAAGTAAGGGGGAGGAAAGGGGGAGGAGAAGGGGGAGGAGGAGGAGAGAAAGAGAGAGGGAGAGAGACAGAAAAGACAGAGAGAAAGAGACATAAAACACACCCAAAAACAAACACAAGGGGAGAGGAGAGAAGAGAGAGAAGAGAGAGAGGAAAAGAGAGAGGAGAGAGAAAAGAGAGAGAGAAGGGGAGAAGAGTGGGAGGAGAGAGAGAGAGAAAGGGAGAGTGAAAGAGTGTGTGTGTGAGAGAGACAGAGACAGAGAGAAAAAATAACCAAAGAAAAATACAACCTTTTTTTATTTCGAGGGTAATGAATTGCACCCATGTGCTTTTTACATCCCGCCCCCCCCCCTTTGGGGGCAGGGGAGACAGAGACCCGAGAGAGATGCAGACAGACCCGACAGATAAAAAACAAAACACACGGGCCAGCACTCAATTATTAAAACAAACATAGTTTTGAAAGTCTGTCGTCATTTTTTTTTTTTCTTCTTTTTTCAACAGACAGACAACAGGCAAAACAGAACCCCGACGACGGACGGGCGGCGGGCGGAGAGACAGAAGACGGACGGACGGAAAAAGGGGAGGGTGAAAGAGTGGGGGGGGGTTCTGGGGGAGGCAGGGGCCATTGACTCATCTGTCATTCGGGGTCAGCTACTCGGAAAAACCCAAGTCTTTTGTGACCTTGGCTCACACACACACAACACACACACACACACACACACACACACACGACACACACACACACACACACACACACACACACATACACACACATACACACACACATACACACACATACACACACACATACACACACACAAACATAAACACACACATGTGCAGACATGAGAAAAAAAGAAAATGCATTGGTTATTCAATGTACCATCTGGAAATAAACATTTGACTTGACTTGAATTGACACACACAATATATGTGTGTGCGTGCATGCACGCGCACGCGCGCGCGTGTGTGTGTGCACATTCTGCAGTGTATTTTTAAAAATATTTTTTTGTTATTTAAATGTATTTTATTGTTATGTGTTGTGTGATAATGCAGTTAGCTCTTATTGATTACGTTGTTTTGTTCTGAAATAGATTGCTTGATGAGAAAACAACAAATGCATTGCTTATTCAATGTACCATCAAGAAATTTTTTAAAATCCACTTGACTTGACTTCACACACACATAAACGCACACACACACACACACACACGCACGCATGCGCGCATTCACATATTATTTCAAAGTAACAGTAAAACACACAACATACCCCTTCCCACTCCAAATCCCCAAAAAATAAATAAAAGGGACTTAAAAAAAAAACTGACCCCCAATTAAATCGACCATTAAAAATAACCAAATTTTTGAACACACAACACACCACACACACACACACACACCCCAAACACAACAAACACACACACACACAAACAAAAACACACTTCAACACACAAACCACACAAACCCGACACACACAACAAAAAAACCATAAAACACACCACATACACACATACAACACACAAATACACACACAAAATACACACACTACACAAAACAAACCCCACCCCAAAACACAAAAACATAAACAAAAACACCAAAATTTCTAAAAGAAAAAAAAAGCAAAGCAAAGGTTATTCAATGTACCCCCTTAAATAAACATTTTACCTGGACGGGCTTGAAAACACACAAAAAAATGGTTTTTCCCTGCATGCACGCGCACGTGCAACCGGCGCGCGGCGGGGGGGGGTGGGGGGGGGTACAAATTCCGCAAGGGATTGTTTTTAAAAAAAAAAATTTGGGTTTTTTAAAATTATTTTATGTTTTGTTTGTGTGATAAAAACCCGGGTTTGGTCTTATTGGGCTAAGTTGTTTGTGTTCGAAATAGATGGGTTGATGAAAAAACAAAAAAATCAAACGCTTATTTTAATGTACCATCAAGAAATTTTTAAAAAAAACCCCCTTGCCTTTTACTTTACTTCACACACACAATAAACCACAAAACACACACACTAAAAAAAAACACACAAACACCCGCGCGCAAAGCAAGGCCCCCGCATTCACATATTTCAAAAAAACCGTAAAACACACAAAATAAACCCCTTTCCCCCCCTTTAAAAAAAAATAAAAGCACAAAAAAAAAAACGACCCACCCCAAAAAAATCGACCAGTACTAACCAATTAAATTTAACACACACACACACACAAAAAACACACAAACACACCACAAAACCCCCCCAAAACACACACACACACACCCAAACACACCCCACACACCACAAAACCCCAACACACCACACACACACACACAAACACCCACACACACACAAAAACGCCCCACCACACCACACCCCCACACAAAACAAACAACACCCAAAAACACCACACCAAAACAAGCACAAAACACATACCCCCCACACCAAAAACCCACAAAAACCCCAACAAAAGGCCAAAACTCTGATCCCCGACTTAATGAAATGGGCTCACATCAGCCTGTGCAAAAACTGCACAGAAGCCCAGACATGTTCGCCAAGAGGATACTGATCACAGTGACCCCGCCATGCCTCTTGTTCGAGAACGACAAGAAAGCTTCAATTCTCATTACTTCCTAATGGCTGTGATTTTTGTTCTCTTTTAAATTGTTCGTTTGTTTGGTCAGATGTACTGTGTGTGGCAGTTATTGATGACAGTTCTAGAGTATGGAAGTGGGAAGTGCCTGTATTTCGTGGCTTTTTTTATTTAGAGACAGGAGAAAAAGATAAAAGAAAGAGCTGGAGGGTGGTTTAAAGTAACATTGTGATTGTCCATGATTGAAATGAAAGTTAGTTTAAATGGATAAGCCTCATCTATGTCAAACTTTGTATTGAAGTTTCAGTGTGTGTGTGTGTGTGTGTGTAATGTGTGTGTTTGTGTGTGTGTGTGTGTGTGTGTGTGTGTGTAAATAGGCATATAAGTAAGTATGTATGTATATATGCATGTAACAGTCAAGTGGTATGGGAACAAAATTTGTGTAAACTTATGGGTTGTTTTGAAACACACACACACACACACACACACACACACACACACACACACACACACACACACACACACACACACACACACACACATAATGGGATATTTTCCCCTGGAGTTAATATCAGTGCATACTCCACTCTACCCAAAAGTCCTTCGGATGAGACTATAAACTGAGGCCCCGAACGCGAACGCACGCAGAACATCTTGCGCACACGTTAAAGCCTGTTCCGCTTTTCGTAAGAGTAGGCTACTGTGTGCCGATGGGAACAGATGACAGACTTTACAAAACCGCATACACACCGAGAATAGATGTAAAAAGCACATAAGTGCTTATCCCCTTTTCCTCGATATAAAAGAATGAAAAAAATAAATGAATAAAAGTGAATAAAACAAAGACACACACAGATATATGTGTTTTTTCTCTCGTTGAAGGTACTGTTGTGTGTGTTGTTTGATGATGTTGTTTCGTTTTCTTGATTTCGGAGGGTTTGTTTCTTTGTTTTTCCTTTGTTTTTCGTGTTGAAGCGCGCGTGAACTTTAAGCACATGGCTCCTGCTGCCACAGCTTTTAGTTTAGACCAAAGAAAGAGCTTCACTCTGTGCTGCTTCCAAATGGTTACCGTTTTCATTTCTGATTTGTCAGACTTCTCCTATCAGTGTCGTCTGTGTCACTGTGGCTGACGATAGGACAAGGGCACGGATGCGGGAACTGTTTGTATAGGGCGTTTACATATGGGGAAAAATGAACAGAAACACATAGACAAAAAAGAACACTGAAGGATAATTTATGACCAGTTGGTTGATAGGATACGTTTGTGTCGACCTGCTTGAAGTTACTTACATTAGGCAGCCATGCACACACAAACACATCTACACGCACAGGCAAACACACACGCACAGACACACTGAGACACACGCGTGCGTGTGCGCGCGCGCACACACATACACACACTGACAAACACTGACACACGCACTGACAAAACACACACACACACACACACTTACAAAAATACACACACACACACTTTTGTAATTTTGTTTCCATTAACTTTGATATATTTTATGTTACTCAGTTAATATCGTTATGCGCGCGCACACTCGAACACACACATACACACACACACACACACACACTGTCTCGCGCACACGCACACGCGCACACGCACACACACACACACACACAACACACACACACACAACGATAGCCTAGTGGTTAGAGCATGGCGCTCACAATCTGACAACCCGGGTTCGATTCCCGTTCAAGGGGATATTTTCCCCCTGGAGTTAACATAAGTCTAGACTCCACTCTCCCCAAAAGTCCTTTGGATGAGACTATAAACCGAGGCCCCGTGTGCGAACGCACGCAGAACATCTTGTGCACACGTTAAAATCCTGTTCCGCTTTTCGTAAGAGTAGGCCATTGTGTGCCGGTAGGAACAAATGACAATTTACAAAACCGCATACACACGGGGACTGGATGTAAAAAAGCATACAAGTGCTTATTCCATTATCCTCGATATAAAAAAAATAAACTAAAATAAACATAAAATTTTAAAAAAACACGGACACCCCCCCCCCCCCCCCCCCCCCCCCCCCACATACACACACACACACTGACAAACACACACATATCCCCTACCTCCCCCCCCCCCCCCCCCTTTTCACACACACCACACAAACACGGTGCTATGACTCAGAGAGTGGATGAAAATCCTTCACATCCTCCTCTGTCTGTCTCTAACGCACAAAAATAATGAAGCCCTAGACCATTTCCAACCACCAGTAAGGTCACCGTGACCCCCCGCCGTGCCACTCCTTCAAGGACAAGGGAAGGAAAGAGAGAGAGAGAGAAGAGAGAGAGAGAGAGAGAGAGATGAGAGAAGGAGAGACAGAGGAGAGAGAAGAGAAGAGAGAGAGAGGGAGAGACAAAGAGGAGAAAACAGAGAGAGGAGAGAGAGAGAGGGAAGACAGAAAGAGAGAGGAAGAGAGAGAGAAAAGGAGAGACAGAGAGAGAGAGAAGAGAGAAAGGGGGAACAGAGAGGAAGAGAGAGAGGGAGAGAGAGAAAAGAGAAGAGGGAGACAGAGAGAGAGGGGAGAGAGAGAAAAGAGGGGAGAAAAGAGAGAGAAGGGAAAAGGGGAGAGGAGAGGAGAGAGAGAGAGAGAGAGAGAGAGGGAGAGACAGAGAGAGAAGAGAGAGGGAGAGAACAGAGAGAGAGAGGGAGAGACAGAGAGAGAGAGGGAGAGACAAGAGAGAGGGCGAGAGAGAGAGAAAGAGAGAAAAAGAGGGAGAAACAGAGAGAGAGGGGGAGAGAGAGAAAGAGAGAAAGAGAGGAGAGACAGAGAAAAGGCGAGAGAGAGAGAGAAAAGAGGAGAAGAGAGAAAGGGAGAGAGAGAGAGAAAGGAGACAGAAGACAGACAGAGAACAGATAGAGAGAAAGAGAGGGAGAGACAGAGAGAGAGAGTGCGAGAGAGAGAGAGACAGAGAAAAGGAGAGAGAGAGAAAGAGAGACAGAGAGAGAGAAAGAGAGGGAGAGACAGAGAGAGAGAGTGTGAGAGAGAGAGAGACAGAGAAAAGGAGAGAGAGAGAGAAGAGAGACAGAGGAGAGAAAGAGAGGGAGAGACACAGAGAGAGGGCGAGAGAGAGAGAGAAAGAGAGGGTGAGAGAGAGAGAGAAAGGGAGAGACAGAGAGAAAGAGAGCGGAGAGAGAGAGAGAGAAAGGGAGAGAGAGACAGACAGAGAGACAAGAGAGAGAGAGAGGGGGGGGGGTGAGAGAGAGAGAAAGCTTCCATTCACATTGGGAACAACATTTGTGATTTTCTTTCTCTTATATTCATTTCTGTTCGAATTCTGACGCTCCACCACCAAATGAGTCGCTTAGCACATGACCCACTTTTCCGCTAGGAGCCATTTTAGGCAGGTGGGGGTCAGGTTGTCGACGTGGAGACTTTGATTGATTATAAAACTATAGCCAGTCTTCTACCTTGTAATGAACTATTAAGGCTTAACTTTATTTCCTTGTCATTTTAAACGTGGTTTAAAAAATACCCAAGTCTTCCTTTGGACCACCTATTAGGATGCTAAACTTGTCCATTTCTCATTTTGGCATTACCTGCAGTCTTTCATTTCAAGTTAGACTTGTCCGATTTCCAATCTGATTTTTTGAGGGCATTAAATAGCCGTTTAATTGCAGATAAACACCTTGTCAATAATCAAACATTGACAGCTGGTGCAATGCGACTTATTATATATACATATATATATATATATATATAATATATATATATATATATATATATATATATATATATAATCTTATATACGAGTGGCCATGATCAATGATAGGACTGAAGTCTGGATTGAGGACCTGTTGGTGTAAATGTGTATTCTTACGTTGAGAAAGGAGAAAGAAAAACGTAGAGGGTGATTTATAACCTAAAAAGTGTTTGAAATTGAATGGATTGAAATTGTGTGTGTGTATGTGTGTGTGTGTTTGTGTGTATGTGTGACAGGCAGACAGACAGACAGACAGACAGATAGACAGAGAGAAAGAAATAGAGGGAGAACAGAGACAGAGATACAGGTGGGACAGAGACAGACAGACAAACAGACAGACAGACTAACAGATAGATAAACAGACAGACTAACAGATGAATAGACAGACAAGCAGATCCATAGACATATAGACAAACAGATAGAGAGACAGACAAACAGATATATAACTAACAGATCGATAGACAGACAGACAAACAAACAGATTGATAGACACAAACAGACAAACAGATAGATAGACAGACAGACAGATTAACATATCGATAGACAGACAGACAGACAAACATATCGATAGACAGACAGGCAGACAAACAGATCGATAGACAGACAAACAGATCAATAGACTGAAAGACTAACAGTAACTGGATAAAGATTTGCACAGCTTAGGCAAACTCTCTCTCACACTCTTTCTCTCTCTCTCTTTCTTACATTTTTTCTTTCCTTATATTCTTTCTTTCTTTATATTTTTCTTTCTTTCTTTCTTTGTTTCTTTCTTTCTATTCTCTCTATTCTTTCTTTTTCTTTCTTTCTCTCTTTCTTTCTTTCTTCCTCTCTCTCTTTCTTTCTTTATTTCTTTCTTTCTCTTTTCTTTCTTTCTTTCTTTCGTTCTTTCTATTCTTTCTTTCTTTCTTTCTTTTTTCTATTCTTCCTCTCTTTCTTTCTTTCTTTCTTTCTTTTTTCTATTCTTCCTTTCTTCTTTCTTTCTTTCTTTCTTTCATTTCTTTCTTCTATTCTATTCTTTCTGTCTTTCTTTCTTTCTTTCTTTCTTTCTCTTTCTTCTTTCTTTCTTTCTATTCTTTCTTTCTTCTATTCTATCATTATATTCTCTCTTTCTATCCTTCCTTTAGTTCTTCTCTCCCTCTCTCCCATCCTGAAGCTTTCCGGGCAGACAATGACCAGGCAAAGTTCAAACAGGGTGGGGACAAAACCGGATTGATGTTTAGCCCGTGGTGTGTCGTCTGCCTTTAGCCCAGTGCCCCACATCAGCCTTCACCATCACCTTCCACCCCCTGCCCCCCCCCCCCCCATCCCCTTCCTACCCCCTTTATTCTCGTCTGCTTCAGCTGCCAGCCTCTCTCCATGTTTTTGTGTCTGTGTCTGTCTGTCTGTCTCTCTATGTCTGTCTAAAATGCCTGCTCTTTCTCTCTGCTTGTCTTTGTGTATGTGTCTGTCTGTCTAAGGGCCTGCTCTTTCTCTCTGCATGTCTTTGTGTTCTGTGTCTGTCTGTCTCTCTTTGTCTGTCTTAAGTGCCTGCTCTTTCTCTCTGCTTGTCTTTGTGTCTGTGCTGTCTGTCTCTCTATGTCTGTCTAAGTTCCTGCTCTTTCTCTCTGCTTGTTTTTGTGTCTGTGTCTGTCTGTCTCTCTATGTCTGTCTGAGTTCCTGCTCTTTCTCTCTGCTTGTTTTTGTGTCTGTGTCTGTCTGTCTCTCTTTGTCTGTCTTAAGTGCCTGCTCTTTCTCTCTCCATGTCTTTGTGTCTGTGTCTGTCTGTCTAAGTGCTTGCTCTTTCTCTCTCCATGTCTTTGTGTCTGTGTCTGTCTGTCTAAGTGCCTGCTCTTTCTCTCTCCATGTCTTTGTGTCTGTGTCTGTCTCTCTTTGTCTGTCTTAAGTGCCTGCTCTTTCTCTCTGCTTGTCTTTGTGTCTGTGTCTGTCTGTCTCTCTTTGTCTGTCTTAAGTTCCTGCTCTTTCTCTCTGCTTGTCTTTGTGTCTGTCTGTCTCTCTGTGTCTGTCTTAAGTGCCCGCCTTTCTCTCTGCATGTCTTTGTGTCTGTGTCTGTCTCTCTGTGTCTGTCTTAAGTGCCCGCTCTTTCTCTCTGCATGTCTTTGTGTCTGTGTCTGTCTGTCTCTCTGTGACTGTCTTAAGTGCCCGCTCTTTCTGCATGTCTTTGTGTCTGTGTCTGTCTGTCTCCTATGTCTGTCTAATTTCCTGTTTTTTCTCTCTCCATGTTTTTGTGTCTGTCTGTCTGTCTCTCTTTGTCTGTCTTAAGTGCCTGCTCTTTCTCTCTCCTTGTCTGTGGTCTGTGTCTGTGTCTGTCTCTCTTTGTCTAAGTTCCTGCTCTTTCTCTCTGCTTGTCTTTGTGTCTGTGTCTGTCTGTCTTTGTCTAAGTGCCTGCTCTTTCTCTCTGCTTGTCTTTGTGTCTGTGTCTGTCTCTCTTTGTCTAAGTTCCTGCTCTTTCTCTCTGCTTGTCTTTGTGTCTGTGTCTGTGTGTCTCTCTCTCTTTGTCTGTCTTAAGTGCCTGCTCTTTCTCTCTCCATGTGTTTGTGTCTGTGTCTGTCTGTCTAAGTGCTTGCTCTTTCCTCTGCTTGTCTTTGTGTCTGTGTCTGTCTGTCTCTCTTTTTCTGTCTTAAGTGCCTGCTCTTTCTCTCTCCATGTCTTTGTGTCTGTGTCTGTCTCTCTTTGTCTGTCTTAAGTGCCTGCTCTTTCTCTCTCCATGTCTTTGTGTCTGTGTCTGTCTCTGTCTCTCTATGTCTGTCTAATTTCCTGCTTTTTCTCTCTCTCCATGTCTTTGTGTCTGTCTGTCTCTCTATGTCTGTCTAAGTGCCTGCTCTTTCTCTCTCCTTGTCTGTCGCTGTCTGTGTGGTTTCTCTTGATAAAGTGTTGTGCGTGTGTGTCTGTGCGTGCGTGCGCGCGTGCGTGAGTGCGTGTGTTTTGTGTGTACGCGCGC
>CM054157.1:35688799-35736299 GCA_028751875.1 Rapana venosa | reverse complement strand
AATTTAGATCTCCTCGACACTGGGGTCTTCAGTTTGTCCACTCAAATTGATACTGGGTTTGCCGTTTTTTTTTCTTCACTTCATTTTGAATCCAGGACAAGTTGGTCGCGCCTACCAGCTCCAGGGGAGGTTCTTGTTCTGGCTCTGTTTTGCGGATTTGAAGCGCCGGGTGTTAAATAATCTATTTGGTTATGGTCTTTCCTTTGGCCATCCATTGTCCTCCTTATCTTTGGGGTAGATATTGGGAAAAGGAATCTGTGGGGCAACTCCACAAATAGTCCCCCCGTCGTGGGCCCCCATTTTTCCAAAAAGACCAACTATTCCGGGCCCCGGTTGAAGATCAGGGCCACTTTTTCGTTAAAAAACCCCTTTGATATGAATGTCCTTCTTGGGGATTTTTTAAATTCTCTTCAAACTTCATAAAACTTCACTTCTTCATCTGCATGGTCAATGTGGGCATAGATTTGTATATTGATTTCTGGGCTTGGCCGCACCCGGATCTGACAAAACCTCTGGGAAGCCTGTACGCTGATAACACCCCACTACTTCCTTTCTGACAATAAATGCCCCTCCATGTTTGGAGTTTCCCCTTGCCACTGTACCAAACTGTTTCCTTCTTCATCGTGTCTCCCCAAACCTTCCATCCACTCTCCATCCAATAATGTCCCATTTATACGGGGAAGCCATACTCTAGTTTTTGATTTTTTCCGCACTGGAAGTGTACGGACGTTCCATTTCCCAAAGTATCGTCTCCCAGGGGGCTTTAATAATTTTTAACTCCAGAGCTGCTTGTCACTTCCACCCTGGGGTTTTATCAAAAACCGGGCGTTGGGAACCCGGGGCCCCCCATCCGGTATCATTTTTACTTTGCATTTTCTTTCATGTTTTTTTCTTGGGGTTAAATTTTCCTTGGGGGCGCCAATCTCCCCTCCAATTCCCCTATGTTTTTGGTTTTTTTTTATTTTGGGGTTTTTCCCCCCCCAATCGACAGGGGTACTGGTTTACATGGATACCAAAACAGTAACAGAGAACTTCTCTACCGTTTCCCGAAAAAAATGGAAAATAGGGTCTTAAACCTGTCATCAAAACAAGGGGGAAAAAGCCCAAAAAAATCAAAAGCTACCTTCCACACAAAACCACCCGTCATGCAACACCATCAATTGGAGGCCGTTAAAAAATACAAAGGGTTTACTAAGCCTCTTTTCAAACCTAAAATAAAAATTTTAAAAGAAAAAAAAACACATAAATCACAGTATCTTTTTTTAAAAAACCAACCCCAGTAACATCAAGATAGTAACGTTTAAAAAAAAGACAAATGTTTTTCTTTTAAAAAAAAAAGGAACAGCATTTTTTTTTAAAAGTTTAAATAACTAGACTTGGGGACGGGAAACCACTTTTCCTGTAAACGGGTCCCCATACTTTTGGGGGGCCGGGGCCCCGTGGCCGTTGCCTTGTCAAAAGGGGCACCCCCGCGTTGGCAGCTTGCGCTAGGGGCGAGGGTACAGGGTGCTCTCCGGGTGAGCTTACCTTGGGGGGGCTAATCCGGGGGAAAACGTCCAATTTCATTTTTTCTTTGTAGGCAAGCTCGCACAACACACACACACCCCCAACATACCACCAAACACATTACCAAGACAGCAGAAGCAAAAAACGCTCCTAAAAAACGAAGGGTTTACAGACCACAATGTTCATTATTTTTTTTAAAATGATAATTAACTACCTTCCATCTGGCGGGTTTCTCTACATAGAACTCAGGCATCTAACTCTTTCTAGGGGAGAGGCCATCGCCACAAAAGCAGCGCCATTCTTTTTTCTATCTGCTTATTTCTTTGTTTCCCTATAAAAGTGGCTTTTGTTCTACAGGGTTTTGCCAGGGAAACTCTCTTCTTGCTGTGGGTTCTTTCACGTGCACTGAATGCATGTTGTACATGGAGTTCTCTCCTTATTCCCTCATCGAGAAAAGACTAGCATCCAGACTAACGCTCAATGTCTGGAGGATGAGAGGAAAATTCGGATTCCAGCGAGGATGTAATCCACACACCTCGCTTTCTAGGTGGTTGTGATAGCTCTGTGTCACCATGTTCTGTTTGAATTAACCTTCATTCCTTAACATATCTGTGTACATGCAAAACGCGGCAAAATGCAATCACAGTCATAGCAATAATTGTGTTGTTTGTTTGTTTGTGGATTTGCTGATTAACCTATGTATGGAGTACTAACTTGATTACCCTATGTACGGAGTACTAGCACATTCGTGATCACAAGTACATTGCATCCTCAATATGCACACATAATAAGCACGCACTATGCCTATTCGCTTGTGAGCGCACCATAAACACTTTAAAAAATCATAAAAACAGTATTTTGTGCGCGCAGACATACACTCTAAAGACTATGCGCGCGCGTACACACACATACACACACGCACAGCACACAACACACACACACACACACACACACAGGGTTTACCCCCAAAAAATTTAAGATATCAACAGGATTTTGTTTTCTCTAATCTACAGCCAACAGTACCGACGTTATTCTTAACTTTTCAAACTGAAACCTCACTTGAAAGCACTATGTAATAATTATTTGCTCTTGTTTTCATGAAAAATGGACAGTGGCAATGGCATTCTTAGATACTCCAAACTCCACTCCACTTGACGAATGCAGCAGCCCAGTGGTCAAAACCGCTCCACTTTAATCTTATGGGTGCATGAAGTTCAGAGTTCAAATCTCGGCGGCGTATGGTGAATTAAGGGTGGTTTTTGTTTTATGATCTACCTGGTCAACTTCAAGTGCAGACCTACCAGTGCCTTAATTCCATTTGTGTGTATACACATGCATTTGTACTCGCCAGCCACACCCGACGCTGTACCAGAACAAACCACTAGAGCGCAACTCCATAGTTTTACGAGACTGGAAGCTGTCAATGGATGGAACATACAGATGGTCAAATATGCAAGACCCCGTAATTCTTGTCAGCGTTCCGTGGATTACGGAAACACGAACATACCCAGTAATAAATCCCCTCGACGGAATGCAGCTACCTTCATCGTGTGCAAACACAGTCGCCGAACTCTCGCTATTGGGGAAAGTCTGAGGTCGAGCCGAGAAACGAACAAGAAAAAAGGCAAAACCATTCTGACTGACAGCTTACGTGGTGCAAGCCGTTTCTATGTAAGACTAGCTGTCGAAAGATGCGAATACGGTTGTTTCTGTCCCAATGCCAAATCTCGTAGGCGTCAGTTATTATCTTACTTATAATTAAAACAAAAACAAAATAATAAATAATAAATAATGTTCCTGGGTGCAGCGATTTGTCCATCGTATCCCATCCACAATACCTTTAATCTTGCAAAAGGGAACAGGGACTAACGTCGCCTAAAGCCCTTTCTTGCGTGCATGTGTTGTCACGAACATGGTTATAGTCTCATCCAGTTTCAATGGAGATTCACGTTCTCCATTGAATTTAACAATGCCTAAACCCGGCGGCACCTTTCCCGGTCTTTGTGAACTGAGTTCGGAACCGTTCCATCCAACTATGACCAATACTGTAACCACCCGGCGAAACCTGTCCCCCTAATGTTGGGGAACCCAACATCATTACCGTTGTTGCTGCTGCAAACCACGGGCGGTTTAAGGATGGGACTTTGGGGAGGATTGATCCGTAACTCTTGTCTGGTACTCACCCCGTACTGGCAGCGCTTTGTCCACCGTATCCCAGCTGGACAAAACAACGAAAAAACAAAATTAATAATACTAATCTAATGTTAAAAATGTTTTAAATTTATGCATATATTCAATTATTTAACTATACAATGCCCTTATCCTCCCTTACTATTTCACCTTTCCCCTATGTAGCAATATGTAAAATTTATTTTAAAACAGGACATTAACGACTGCCGTTGCTGCGTCAGAAGGGGGTAATGTGTACATTTGGTGGGGTTGCTCCCGTTACCCCTCCTTCCCCAACCACTTTCTACACTCCCTTTCTCCCTCTCATCCGTTAAAAATTTCCCATTTAAATTGCCTATCAATTTTATTCCCGTTCCTCCTAAACGTTCATGCTTTATTCCATATACTGCCTCTTCTCCCCTTCCTTAATTCAAATGAAATCTATTCCAAGTTGGCGAAGGCCTGTGGTGTGTGGTGTGGGTGTCCGGGTTGGGGTTCTGGTGTTGGAAGTTTTTGTCCTGAACTTGGCTCAAACCGGGCAAAGTAGTTCCTTTGACATTGCCTGTTCGGAATTCCGGGGCAGGTTGTCTTTGTCAGGATTAACAGCCCGGCCTGGGTTTGCCCAAAAGATTTCCCCCTTTCCCCTTTTTTTAGCCTGTTGTAAATAATTTTTCCTTTTTTTCCTGACGCTTCTGTTTCCTCCCCCTACCTTCTTCCTGATTTCCTCTTCTCTTTCCTTTTTTTTCCTTTTCTTATTTTTCCCTTCCCTTTTACCTTTTTCCCCCACCTTTTCCATTAGATCATTAAGTGGTGGTCTGGCCTTAGTTTTCTTTCGGATAAATACTAAACCATGGTCCCGTGTGTTACACTAATTTTTTTAAGCCCCGTAAAAAACCCCACGGCAACAAGAAGTTTGCCGGGCAAAATTCTTTAGAAAAAAAGCCACTCTGATGGGAAACAAATATAGCTGCAGAAAAAAAAAAGGGTGAAAGGGTGCCGCAGCGCTAAGGTGGCGACGCGTTCTCCCGCTCTCCCCGGGGAGAGCAGCCCGAATTTCACGGAGATAAATCTGCCGTGACTTAAAGTGGTATGAAATAAAAATCTTAGCGCTTTGATTTGTTGCTTTACAAGATTCAGCGCTATATAAATTCCATACATTATTATTATTATTATTATACTCCACTGCACTACACAGCACAGCACAGCACAGCGTCACAGCATAGACACGGCGAGGGTATGAAGTGAGCAAAGAGAAACAACCTGTGTTGAATGATCACATCAATCAGAGGCATGGTTTGTTTAACTCTGACTGTGTTGTTAGTAAAGATTATTTTAAAACACCTAATTTAGATACTGAGCTTGCGGTAGACAGACATGTAGGCGGGTTTGATGCAGCCACTGAAAAAACATTACGTAGCCACAGTGGCTGATCCATCTTTGCAAAGGTTTTTCATAGATAAGCACAAAAGCATTGATTTAAAAAAAGTATTTTGCTTTTTGGTCATCAGTTTATCTGATGTTTAGTATTATTTATTTCATGTTTTTTAATCCTTTTAATTTTTCGAGATATGGGAATAAGGCATTCATGTTGCTTTTTTAACATCCAGTTCGTGTGAAGCAGTTTTGTAAAGTTGTCGCCGTTCCAAGGGACAAAAAGCCTACTCTTCTAAAAGCGGAACGAGTTTTAACGTGTGCGCAAATTTTTCTGCCATGCGTTCACAACGGGACCTCGGTTTAATAGTCTCTCCAATCCTTTTGGGGGGGTTTGGAATCGGAAACTGATGTTAAATCCAAAGGAAAAATCCTTTTGGGAACGAAATCAAAACCGGGTCACAGATCGGGATGATCACTTTAACCCCCCAAAGGCGTCCCGCCCCATCCGATTGTGTGTGAGTCCGAAAACCCACTGCTGGGATTTAAAGACCATGGCTGTGGTTGCCGGTACAGAAAGGGAACGGGAAAAGCATGCTGGGGGGACGTGCTAGCTGGACGTGAGCAAAGGACAGGGTCCGGCCCAACCACGGCGCTTAGGGAGCAGCCTCGTCATGTGCCCACTTTGCAGGGTCTACCATTGTGGGCCAGTGACTGACACACAGGGAATGGCTTTGGATCACTTCACCTTGACCAGGGCCTAGTGATCTAAAAGACAGACTGAACTGATGGGATTTTCATGTCGAAGTTTTTGAGTCATAGTGTTGTACATAGTGTAAATTGTTCAAAGAAATAAAAAATGGTGTGTACCAATGAATGGTTTGATGGGCTACTGGATGGCTTGTAAAGGTTTAACAGCATTACCTTTTGCTCATTGTTCACTCACTGACTACAGCAATTTTAGTCTATGACATCTGTGTTTGTTGTTGCAATCAAACATGATATGGAATCCATGCCATCATGATTATCTGGGATGTAAGTGAACTGGTTTTCTTCTCAACTGTATGTTTTTGTGTGCACCCCTCCCCCACCCCCTGTCCTTTTTGGAAATGGGCTTAAAAGGTTACCCCCCAAAACTTTTGCTATTGTCATTCTCTGTCTGTCTGTCTGTCTGCATCCTCTCCCTCACTCTCTCTCTCCTCTTCCCTCTCTCTCTCTCTCTCTCTCTCTCTCTTTTCTCTCTCTCTCCTCTCTCTCTCCTCGTTCAGGGTGGAATTCGGAAGAGAGAGGACGTCAACTGTTTCATTCTTCTTGGTTGGACAGAAATTTTACCACCATTCCGGGTCACTCCAGTTCAAAGCATAACGTACAGAAAAAAGTGTCCATCTCAGATGAACAGGACAGAAGAAGAGCAGAGGCCTACAGAACAAATAAAGAAGAAAAAAGTAATGAACACGCTTCACTCCCCTCTTATTTAGTTTTACCCCCCCCCCAGTTTAATATTATGATGCGAGCCACACTGATAGCAAGACTGCTTTGGTGTGTTCAAGTGTGATGAACAAAACCCTGTCCTCAAACAATGCTCAAATGAACACTGTATTGATATGACGTGACGGAAATTCCAATAATGTCTATACATGTGAAAATGAAGTGAAAATAAAGTCCGTGATGAAGGGAATTGTTGCAAAAGGTGGGAGGGGGTGAATGTGCAAGGACTGAGACTGAAGAAGCAGGTAAGAGAATGAGACTGAGGAAGAAAGTGGGAGTGTGTGACCATGTGAAAAATAGCAGTGAAATGCGAGACAGGGGATGATAGTGTTCCTGTCAGTGATGTCTGGGAATATTACCAGAATTTACAAAAAATGTAGACTATACTAGGTCTATGCTGCAAGAACTGAAACAATGCTTGCTGATGGAGCCACTGCTGTACCAAAAGGAAAGCGTTCTACAGATGGCCTTGATGACTGTGTGAAAGACTTCTATACAAACCCTTAAAAACGTAAAGACACTGATTGGAATAACCAACAGTGATTATAGACAGCATTCATGTTCTGTTACATTATCAAAACCATGGTTTGGAATCCATGCTATGTAGACCATTTTGGGTTTGATTAATTGTGTTGTGTTATATATATATTTATATATATATGTGTGTGTGTGTGTTGTGCCCAGTCCTCACCCCACTGTCCCCTTGTGAATATGCATATTTGCTTAACACAATAAACTTTTGTCATTGTCATTGTCATTCTCTCTCTCTATCAAAACCATGGTTTGGACATCTTTGTAATTATGCAAATTTATCGTTTTTTATCTTTTTTTGAGTGCTGGATGTAAAAAGAAAAAGCATGCAATGTTTAATCTATTACCCTCTGAAAAATTAAAAAAATGTTTAAAAATTGTTTAAAATTTTTTTTTCTCCCCCTTGTCTCGTTCTTCCTCTCTCTCTTCTTTGTCTTCTCTCTCTTATCTCTCTCTCTCTCTCTCTCTTCTCTCTCTCTCTCTCTCCCCTCTCTCTCTCAGTGCAAAGCAGAGTTCAAACACCTTCTTTAAGTCTGGTTGCAGCCAAAACAAACCGGGTTGAAGGAAAAGCCAAAGGCGGGGGGAATTTTTTAAAAAGAGCGACACATCCCCCTTTTCCACACCTTGGTTCCCGAACTCCAAACCCCGTCAAGCGTTTTATAGCTCAAGGCCAAAGGGGCAACCCAGGAATTGCACCAGTGCTCCCCCCCCCCCCCCCCAAAAACCCCCCCCCCTCCCCTTTGAATATTATTTTTTTTCATTTCTTTTTTTGTAATCTTCTTAACTGCACTGTACCACATTGTGACTTCCATTCTCCCTTCCTTCCCAACCCAATGGCATGAATACTCGACAGGGACACTTTTATGTGCTAGGTTTCTTTTTTCCATATAATGTTATCACTTTGTTGTTGTTAAGCTTTTGAGGGGTCGAGCTCCCTAGGGAGCCTTCAACTCTGCCTTTGTCTCATTCATCACATCCAGGTAGTGCTGTGAGAGTGCAGACAATGGATGTGAGAGGTTTGCGTGTATGGCTGTTTATAAATGCTTGGCTATCGAGTCATCCAGCCTTTCTCTGATTTGAAAAAGAATGTTTTCTTCTCTCCCTTGGTGGAAAAACTGTGGGGGCGAGAGGCTGGAGAAGCAAAGGGCATGGATTACAAGTTCAGCAACTCTCTTTTCGATGCAGAAAAGGGGAGGTGAAAAGGGGGGGGGGGGGGATGTGTGTGGGAAAGATTAGCAAGGGAGGAGAAAGAGCGCCTTTCGGGTCACCTTTTTGTAAAGGAGAAAACAGAGGACCTGCTTGATAAAAGCGGCAACTGAGGGATGAGAAGTGTTCCAGACATGCGTGCCGACGTGCAAAGCACACTTAAATTAATGTGCATTGGGCCAGGTCTGTGTCCGTGTGCAACACACATACACCCCCCCTACCACACCACCCACGCACACATATTTATATGAAAACACGCAAGCGCGTGTGTCATACACACAGACACACAGAGACAACACACACACGAGCGCGAGCGCATGCACGCAAAGCACACATACACACACACATCCTAGAGGGCTGGAGAGAGACAGACAGACAGAAACACACAGAGACACCCAGCTAGACACAGCGAGAGACAGACAGACAGACAGACAGAGAGATCTGAAATGATTTATTGTACATTGGACTTTGGCCACAGTGAGGACAGCGAGCAGACATGAAGGGGCCCGTGAAGGAACTCAAGACAGAATTGCAAACAAGGACTCTTCGTGACTTCCAGCTAGCCTAGCTTCTGATTGTACCACAACCAAGTGTAGAATCCAAAATGTTAGTAACCCAAAAAAAAAGGGCAAAACCATGATCAATAGAACTAGAAGTCTTGAACATAAAGACAAAAGATAAAGAAAGCAGGACAGAGACAGACGATGGGCAAAAGGGCGGCAGTAAGACAGCTAAAAAAACAGAGAGAGAATACACCCAGACCTTGAGCCACTTGTGAACTCATAATCGTCGTGATGAGGTTCTGCATAGTCGCTTTATCTTCTCTTGAACTGAACATAATGAATCACATCTTCTTGGAATAAAAACCCATAACAATCCATAAGATCTAACAATATTTCACTTATTGTTCAATCAATAAATAATAATTTTATCTATCTATCTATCTGTCCCGAAGCTGACGACCGTGGGGGCACTCAAAGACTCAACAACCAGTCCCTCCATTCCCTCTCTCTGGGGGCCTGCCTTTCTCAGGGTTTGTTTATTTAGGCCTGTCCATTCGCTGAGTTATCCTCCCAGCTCTTCCTTGGTCTGCCTCTTCTTTTTCCTCCTTTGGGCATGCCTTGTAAAACTGTCTTTGCAAAATCCTTTGGATCTTGTGACATGCCCACAAACAAAATTTAAGTTTACGCTTTTCACGACTTTAAAAGGTTCTCATAGGTCCAAGGTTGCTGGATTCTGTATGCACGTTTCGTTGCTTATTTGGTCTTTGTAGAATGCCCAAGGATGTCGAAGGCATCTCTTCACTAAAACACATATGTTACTGGTCCTGGCCAAAATATTAATTTTGTCACTATTATTGGGCGATGCAAAGGTGTACATTAACCCTGTTGTCCCTGTTCGGAAAGTTTATTGAAATTATATACACCCACGACTAGCCCTAAGCATACAGTGCGCCTGTATTCTCCGGGAAAGGAGAAAATATCCCCTTCAAGCCGAGTACGGCTGCGATTTTCGGTGAGGCATAACAACAATAAACTTACGAAATCTCGTCCATAGTGCACTTTTCAGTTTTACGTGAATCCATATAATATTTACAAATGGTTGGGTTTTTGTTTTTTGTTGTTTGGTTGTTGTTTTTTTTATTATTTTTTATTATCGCAGGGGCGATGAAACAGAGTGGATGGTTGGGTTACCCCTACGAATAGAAAGAAAACGCCCAACAGGAAAACAAAAAAAACCAACAACAAACCCACATCAACCCTACGCCCACTTAACATTTCTAGGAATGAAGTTCGTATTTACGCTAGTTTTTTACTTGTTATTATTATGACATTCCTTTGTTCCCTGAAATAACAGTCGTTGTCACATTCAATTTTCTCGATTGGGTAAGATTACAAGTTAGATATTATATTTTGGTCTGTCAAATTGTTTTCCCGTTTTAGCTGTCTTGACCCCTAAAACTGCCGCATGAAGATT
The DNA here is from genome assembly GCA_028751875.1 of Rapana venosa. NCBI lineage: Eukaryota > Metazoa > Mollusca > Gastropoda > Neogastropoda > Muricidae > Rapana > Rapana venosa. The sequence continues at coordinate 35,726,051 of CM054157.1, read as the reverse complement.
GATTGTACAGTTAAAACCCCCAACAATTTCACATCTTTATGCGCTTTTGAATTGTTTTGCAAGATTACGCTATATAAGTTCCTTTTATTATCTCAACTTTTTCCCATAATATTCGTTACTTCAGTTCCGTGCTACAGATTGAAGCGGCGCAAAGCTCTGTAGAACTGTGCTTTTTCAAGCACTTCCTTTTGCACAAGAGGTGCCTTACCAAATGCGCATTAACGTGCACGTGCGCATTTTCCACAAACAACATAATAATAATAATGAGGAATTTATAATAGCGCTGAATCTTGTAAAGCAACAAATCAAAAGCGCTCAGATTTCATTTCATACCACTTAAGTCACGGCGATTTTCCTTCTTCGTGAATTCGGGCTGCTCTCCCCGGGGAGAGCGGGGTTCCCCCACAAGAGCAGCGCCAAAAACCCTTTTTTTTTTTCCTGTCTGCAACTGTATTTGTTTTCCCTATCCCAAATGGCTTTTTTCTAAGAATTTTGCCAGGCAAACTCTCTTTTTGCCCTGGTTTTTTTACGTGCGCTAAAAAATTACGTGTAACACACGGGGACCTCGGTTTATCGTCTCATCCGAAAGACTAGCGCCCAGACCAAACCACTCATGATCTAATGGATGGGGAAAAGTTTCGGGTCCAAACGGGTACGAACCGCCGCACACTTCAGACCCGGACTTTCGCTTCTAACAGGCGCGTTACCTTTTAGACCACCGATCCACCAACAACAAACTGGAAAGGCACACTGAGTGGGCCACTGGAGTGTCCCTTTCAGCGAATAGCCCCCGTATAGCTCCCCGGTGGATCGGTGGTCAGAGATAACGCGCCTCCTAGACAGCGAAAAGTCCGGGTCGGAAGAGTGCGGTGGTTCGAATCCTCGTTTGGGCCAACAATTTTTTTACCCCCGTCCTTTAGACCATGAGAGGTGGTCTGGGAGCTAGTCTTTCGGCTAAGACGATAAAACGAGGTCCCATGTGTTACAGAAAATTATTTAGTGCACGTGAAAGAACCCACGGCAACAAGAGAATTGTTTCTGGTAAAAATCTGTAGAAAAATGCCCCTCTGACAGGGAAACAAATACAGTTACAGACAGGAAAAAAAAAATAAAATAATGGGTGGCGATGCTCTTGTGGCGACGCGCTCTCCCCGGGAAGAGCAGCCCTAACTTCACGCAGAGAAATCTGCTGTGACTTAAAGTGTGATAAAAATAAAAAATTTTGCAAAGGGGCCCGTCAGGTGTATTTCCAAGCCCCATATCACATCAAAAAAATAACCTAAAAAAAACCTTCTGTCAAGTTTGGAAAAGCTTTTCGCTTCTTCTCTGTTCGTGGCTGCAACAAAGAGAATTGCTTTAACCAATGAAGCCTGCTATCCACTTTGTAGACATTCCCCACACAAGAAGCAACACTGCCTCACAGTCACTCCCTGACACCAGGCCCGGGGAAAAAGTTCAGCCCAGCTTTGGTTGTGTGTTTGGTTGGGGTTTTCGCCTTGCTGCCCCATTTCTGTGGGCTTTGACAGGGGGCCCCCCCGGGTTTTTCCCCCCGCCCCCCCCCAACCCGTTCCCCTTTTCCCCCGGGCGGCCCGGGGTTTTTTTTAAAAAAGGGGGGGTTTTGGGGGTTTTTTTTTAGTTTTTCCCCCCTCCCGGCCCCCCGGGGGGGGGTTTTTTTTCCGGGAAAAGGGCGGGGGCCCCCCCCCAAAACCCCCCCCCCCGGCCCCGAAATTTGGGGTTTTCCCCCCGGCCCAACCCCCTTTGGGGCCCCGCCCCGGGGGACCCGCCCGGGGGAAACCCGGGGGCCCCCCCCCCCAAAAAACCCCCCCCCGGGCCCCCCCGCGGGCGGGAAAAATTTTTTTTCCCTTTTTTTTTTGGTGGGGTTTGGGGGGGTTTGTTTTTGGGAAAAAACCTTTTCCCCGGGGGTTTTGGGTTTTTTTTAAATTTTTTTTATGGGGGTTTCCCCCCCCTTTTTTTTTTTTTGCCCAAATTTTTTTTTACCCCTCAACGAGGGCAAAAAAGGTAACTGAAGAGTTTCCCTTTTCAAACCCCACCTCTTTTTTGGAAAATGCCAGGCCAGTAGTGCTGTGACCAGACTAGAGCAGCACAGCATCAACAGAAAGACGTGCAAGGGGCTGGTGACCATCCTGACAAAGAACTGGTTGTGCCGAGTGCAGACTATTGCACATACTCCACTGCACTACACAGCACAGCACAGCACAGCGTCACAGCATAGACACGGAGAGGGTATGAAGTGAGCAAAGAGAAACAACCTGTGTTGAATGATCACATCAATCAGAGGCATGGTTTGTTTAACTCTGACTGTGTTGTTAGTATAGATTATTTTAAAAAACCTAATTTAGATACTGAGCTTGCGGTAGACAGACAAGTAGGCGGGTTTGATGCAGCCACTGAAAAAACATTACGTAGCCACAGTGGCTGATCCATCTTTGCAAAGGTTTTTCATAGATAAGCACAAAAGCATTGATTTAAAAAAAAGTAGTGCTTTTGTCAGTCAGGTTATATCTGATGTTTAGTATTTATTTATTCATGTTTTTTTATCCTTTTATTTCGAGGATAATGGAATAAGCATTCATGTGCTTTTTTACATCCAGTTCCCGTGTGAATGCAGTTTTGTAAATGTTGTCGTCCCTTCCCAACGGCACACAATGGCCTACTCTTCTAAAAAGCGGAACGAGTTTTAACGTGTGCGCAAATTTTTCTGCATGCGTTCACACACGGGACCTCGGTTTATAGTCTCATCCAAATCACTTTTGGGGGGTTGGAATCGGTACTGATGTTAACTCCAGAGGAAAAATCCTCTTGAACGAGAATCGAACCCGGGTCAGCAGATCATGAGTGCATCACTTTAACCACCAGGCTGTCCCGCCCCATCCCGTCATTGTGTGTGAGTCCGATAACACTGCTGGGGTATCTGAAGAGCATGGCTGTGGTTGCCGGTACATGGAACAGGAACAGAGAAGCATGCTGGAGAGACTTGCTAAGCTGGCCAGCGTGAGCAAAGGACCAGGGATACCGTGCCCAGACCACAGGCAGGCTTAGGAGCAGCCTCCGTCATGTGCCCACTCTGCAGGGTCTTCCATTGTGGGCCAGTGACTGACACACAGGGAATGGCTTTGGATCACTTCACCTTGACCAGGGCCTAGTGATCTAAAAGACAGATTGCACTGATGGGATTTTCATGTCGAAGTTTTTGAGTCATAGTGTTGCACATAGTGTAAATTGTTAAAAGAAATATATAAAAAATGGTGTGTACCAATGAATGGTATGATGGGCTACTTGATGGCTTGTAAAGGTTTAACAGCATTACCTTTTGCTCATTGTTCACTCACTGACTACAGCAATTTTAGTCTATGACATCTGTGTTTGTTGTTGCTATCAAACATGATATGGAATCCATGCCATCATGATTATCTGGGATGTAGTGAACTGGTTTTTCTTCTCAACTGTATGTGTTTTGTGTGCAGTCCCCTCCCCACCCCCTGTCCTTTTGGAAATGGGCTTAAAAGGTTACCCCCCAAAACTATTGCTATTGTCATTCTCTGTCTGTCTGTCTGTCTGCATCTCTCTCTCTCTCTCTCTCATCTCTCTCTCTCCTCCATCTCTCTCCTCTCTCTCTCTCTCTCTCTCTCTCTCTCTCTCTCTCTCTCTCTCTCTCTCTCTCTCTCTCTCTCCTCGTTCAGGGTGGAATTCGGAAGGGAGAGGACGTCAAACTGTTGTTATTCTTCTTGGTTGGACAGGTAATATTACCTACCATTCCTGGTCACTCCAGTTCAAAGCATAACGTACAGAAAAAAGTGTCCATCTCAGATGAACAGGGACAGAAGAAGAGCAGAGGCCTACAGAACAAATAAAGAAGAAAAAAGTAATGAACACGCTTCACTCCCCTCTTGTTTATTTTTACCCACCCCGCCCAGTTTATATTATGATGCGAGCCACACTGATAGCAAGACTGCTTTTGGTGTGTTTAAGTGTGATGAACATAACCCTCTGTCTTCAAACAATGCTCACAATGAACACTGTATTGATATGACGTGACGGAAATTCCAGATAATGTCTATACATGTGAAAATGAAGTGAAATATAAAGTCCGTGATGAAGGGAATTGTTGCAAAAGGGTGGGAGGGGGTGAATGTGCAAGGACTGAGACTGAAGAAGCAGGTGAAGAGAATGAGACTGAGGAAGAAAGTGGGGAGTGTGCTGACCATGTGAAAAATAGCAGTGAAATGCGAGACAGTGATGATAGTGTTCCTGTCAGTGATGTCTGGGAATATTTACCAGAATTTACAAAAAATGTAGACTATACTAGGTCTATGCTGCAAGAACTGAAACAATGCATTGCTGATGGAGCCACTGCTGTACCAAAAGGAAAGCGTTCTCACAGATGTGCCTTGATGACTGTGTGAAAGACTTCTATACAAACTTAACGTAAAGACACTGGATTGGAATAACCAACAGTGATTATAACAGCATTCATATTCTGTTACATTATCAAAACCATGGTTTGGAATCCATGCTATGTAGACCATTTTGGGTTTGATTAATTGTGTTGTGTTATATATATATATATATTATATAATATATATATATATATAATATATAATAGTGTGTGTGTGTGTTGTGTCCGTTCTCTCCCTGTCGCCTGTGTGATTGATATTTGCTTAACGATAAACTTGTTGTATGTGTCATGTGTCTCAGTCCTCTCACAACCATGTCCTTGGAATCTATTGCTTAACATTAATAACATTCATTGTCATTCGTCATTCTCTCTATCAACATTTTTGACATCTATGTAATAAGAAAATTAATCATGTTTTTAATCTTTTTTGACGCTCTGGAAAATTAAAAAAATGTTAAAACATTGTAAATTTGCTTTACTCTATTGTCCTCTGACCTCTACAATAATCGTTTCAAAATCTTCTAAATTTGTCTCTCTCTCTCTCCTCTCTCTCTTCTCTCTCTCTGCCTCTCTGGTCTCTCTCTCTCTCTCAGTGCAAAGCAGAGTTTAAACATCCTTCTTTAAGCCTGGTTGCAGCCAAAACAGAACCGGGTTGAAGGAAAAGCCAAAGGCGGGGGTATTTCTAAAAAGAGCGACACTATCCCCTTTTCCACACCTTGGTTCCCGACCTCCAAACCCCGTCAAGCGTTTATAGCTCAAGGCCAAGGTGCACCCAGGAATTGCACCAGTGCTCCCCCTCCCCCCCCCCCCATACCCCCCCCCCCCTTTGAATATTATTTTTATCATTTCTTTTTTCGTAATCTTCTTAACTGCACTGTACCCACATTGTGACTTCCATTCTCTTCCTTCCCAACCCAATGGCATGAATACTCGACAGGTACACTTTTATGTGCTAGGTTTCTTTTTCCATATAATGTTATCACTGTCGTTGTTGTTAAGCTTTTGAGGGCTCGAGCTCCCTAGGGAGCCTTCAAACTCTGCACTTTGTCTCATTCATCACATCCAGGTAGTGCTGTGAGAGTGCAGACAATGGATGTGAGAGGTTTGCGTGTATGGCTGTTTATAAATGCTTGGCTATCGAGTCATCCAGCCTTTCTCTGATTTGAAGAGAATGTTTTCTTCTCTCCCTTGGTGGACGACTGTGGGACGAGAGGCTGGAGAAGCAAAGGGCATGGAGTACAAGTTCAGCAACTCTTGTCGATGCAGGAAAGGGGAGGTGAAAAGGGGGGGGGGATGTGTGTGGGAAAGATTACAAGGAGGAGAAGGAGCGCCCTTTCAGGGTCACCTTTTTGTTAAGGAAGAAAACAGAGGACCTGCCTTGATGAAAAGCGGGCAACTGAGGCACTGAGGAAGTGTTCCAGACATGCGTGCCGACGTGCATGCACACTTAAATTAATGTGCATGCGCACAGGTCTGTGTCCGTGTGCACACACATACACCCCCTACACACCAGCCCACGCACACATATTTATATGAACACACGCAAGCGCGTGTGTGCATACACACAGACACACAGAGACACACACACACACGAGCGCGAGCGCATGCACGCACGCACGCACGCACACATACACACACACATCCACAGAGGACTGGAGAGAGACAGACAGACAGAAACACACAGAGACACCCAGCTAGACACAGCGAGAGACAGACAGACAGACAGACAGAGAGATCTGAAATGATTATTGTACATTGGACTTTGGCCACAGTGAGGACAGCGAGCAGGACATGAAGGCCAGTGAAGGAACTCAAGACAGAATTGCAAACAAGGACTCTTCGTGACTTCCAGCTAGCCTAGCTTCTCTGATTGTACCACACCAAGTGTAGAATCCAACATGTTAGTAACCAAAAAGAAAGGGAGGCAAAAACCATGATACAAATAGAACTAGAAGTCTTATTCATAAAGCTCACGACTGTAGAGAAGACAGAGAAGTGTGCAGAAGATGGGCAGGACGCAGTAAGCTGTAGTGAAAACCAGAGAGATATGCAGCCTCATCCTTTGGCCAACTTGTTGAAGTCTGCATGATCGTCGTGATGAGGTTCAACGCACGTCGTTTTCTCCTCCTTGAATGTGGAGAAGCAATATGAATCACTTCTTGGATAAACCAAACAACCTAATGTCTAATCACTTCTTTCACTTATTGTTCAATCAATAATATCATTTCATATATCTATCTAGTCTTCCGTAGTTGACTGACCGATGCGTTGGATTCCTCTCAAAGACTCACTACACCAGTTCCTCCATTCCACCTTAGATGTCCAGGGCTTTCTAAGGGTTTTGGTGAGTAACTAGTGCCTTCATTCTGATGTATCCTCCCAGTCTGCTTAGACATGTCTGCGTCTGCATTTTCCAACTTGGACAGTAAACCATGTAATAAACTGTCTTTGACAAAAGCTCCTTTGGGATCTAGAGACAGCCACAGACATTAAAGACGGCGTTATTTCACGAATACTTAGAAGGATTCTCCATCAGGCCATGTTTGCCTGGATCTATTATGCCGTTATTCGCGTTCGCTTATTGTCTTTGTAGAGAGACAAGATGATCCAAGCATCTCTTGATAAAAACACATACATTAATGGTCCTAGCCAACATATTATTATTGTCATCTATTAATAAGTCGATCAGTTGTCTATCTATTATCATGTGTCCGTAGTCTGACGATCCGTGGGGGCACCTCAAAGACTCAACAACCAGTTCCCTCCATTCCTCTCTCTGTTCTGCCTTTCTCAGGGTTTTGTTGAGTTCAAGCCTGTCCATTCGCTGATGTTATCCTCCCAGCTCTTCCTTGGTCTGCCTCTTCTTCTTCCTCCTTGGACAGTGCCTTGTAAAACTGTCTTTGCAAGTCCTTTGGATCTTGTGACATGCCCACACCATTTAAGTTTACGCTTTTTCACGATCTTTAGAAGGTTCTCATAGGGTCCAATGGTTTGCTGGATTCTGTTATGCACGCTTTCGTTGCTTATGTGGTCTTTGTAGGAGATGCCAAGGAGTGTCCGAAGCATCTCTCACTAAAACACATACTGTACTGGTCCTGGCCAAAATATTAATTTGTCAGCTATTAATAGGTGATGCAAAGGTGTACATTAACATGTTGTCATGTTCGGAAATGTTGTATTGAAATTATATACCCCACGACTAGCCCTAAGCATAACACTGCAGCCTGTATTCTCCGGGAAAGGAGAAAAATATACATCTCAAGCCGGAGTACGGCTGTCGATACGGTGAGGACATAACAACATATAAACTTACGAATATCTCGTCCATAGTGCACTTACAGTTTTACGTGAATCCATATAATATTTACAAATGGTGTTCTTGTTGTGTTGTTGTTGTTATGTATTTATTATTATTATTATTATTTAATTATTATTATTATCGCAGGTGCGATGAAACAGAGTGGATGGTCTGGGTTACCCTATGACGTTAAACTGAGAAACGCCCAACAGGAACAACAACACAAGGAGAACACCAACAACACCGACAACAACCTCTCATCGCCCACTTAACATTTTCTAGGAATGAAGTTCGTATTACGCTATTTCTTACATTGTTAGTATTATGACTATCCTTTGTTCCATGAAATAACAGTCGTTGTCACATTCAATTTCTCGGACTGGGTTAAGATACAAGTGATATTGATATAATTTTGGTCTGTCAAATTGTTTTCTGTTTAGCTGTCTTGTACTCTAAAACTGTCCTGCATGGAAGATTGATTTGTACAGTTAAAACCCTCCAACTATTTCACATCTTTATGCGCTTTGATTTGTCTTTGCAAGATATAGCGCTATATAAGTTCCTTTTATTATCTCAACTTGTTTCCCATAATATTCGTTCGTTCAGTTCCAGTGCCTACAGATTGAAGCGGCCGCAAAAGCTCTGTAAGAACTGATGCTCTCATGCACTTACCTTTTGCACAAGAGGTGCCTTACCAAATGCGCATTAACGTGCACGTGCGCAGTTTTCCACAAACAACAATAATAATAATAATAATGTATGGAATTTATATAGCGCTGAATCTTGTAAAGCAACAAATCAAAGCGCTCAGATTTCATTTCATACCACTTTAAGTCACGGCAGATTTCTCTCCGTGAAATTCGGGCTGCTCTCCCCGGGGAGAGCGCGTCGCCACAAGAGCAGCGCCACCCTTTTTTTTTTTCCTGTCTGCAACTGTATTTGTTTCCCTATCAGAGTGGCTTTTTTCTAAGAATTTTGCCAGGGACAACTCTCTTGTTGCCGTGGTTTTTTTACGTGCGCTAAATAATTACGTGTAACACACGGGACCTCGGTTTATCGTATCATCCGAAAGACTAGCGCCCAGACCACCACTCATGATCTAATGGATGGGGGAAAAGTTTCGGGTCCAAACGGGGTACGAACCGCCGCACACTTCAGACCCGGACTTTTCGCTTTCTAGACAGGCGCGTTACCTCTAGACCACCGATCCACCAACAACAAACTGGAAAGGCACACTGAGTGGGCCTACTGGAGTGTCCCCTTTCAGCGATAGCCCAGTAGCTCCCTGGTGGATCGGTGGTCAGGAGATAACGCGCCTGCCTAGACAGCGAAAAGTCCGGGTCGGAAGAGTGCGGTGGTTCGAATCCTCGTTTGGGCCAACAATTTTTTTACCCCCGTCCTTTAGACCATGAGAGGTGGTCTGGGAGCTAGTCTTTCGGCTAAGACGATAAAACGAGGTCCCATGTGTTACAGAAAATTATTTAGTGCACGTGAAAGAACCCACGGCAACAAGAGAATTGTTTCTGGTAAAAATCTGTAGAAAAATGCCCCTCTGACAGGGAAGCAAATACAGTTACAGACAGGAAAAAGAAAAAAAATAATGGGTGGCGATACTCTTGTGGCGACGCGCTCTCCCCGGGAAGAGCAGCCCTAACTTCAGGCAGAGAAATCTGCTGTGACTTAAAGTGTGATAAAGTAAAATAAAAAAATTTTGCAGCCTGTCAGTGTAGTTTCCAAGCCCCATATCACATCAAATAACCTAAAACTCCTTCATGTGCAAGTTTGAAAGCTCTTCGCTTCTTCTCTGTTCGTGGCTGGCAACAAAGAGAATTAGCTTTAACCAATGAAGCCATGCTATCCACTTTGTAGACATTCCCCCACAAGAAGCCAGACACTGCTCACAGTCACTCCCAGTGACACCAGGCCCCGGAAACAGTTCAGCCCAGCCTTGTGTGTGTGTGTGTGTTGGGTTCGGGGTTTTCTGCCTTGCTGCCTCATCTTCTGTGACGTCTGTTGACAGGCCCCTGGTTTCCCTATCTCCGCCCCCGCCATACCCAGATTCGCTATACGCCATCCCCAGGGTCAGAAGTCCACAGGGAGTCTATCAATATATATATATATATATGTATATGTGTGTGTGTGTGTGTGTGTGTGTATGTATGTATGTATGTTTGTCCGTCGCGTCCGACGATGACCTCCAAAACAGCAGAGGAGGCAGCTGCTGTTTTGGAAACTGGGCAGAAATTTGATCATAGTGGAGATGCCTTGCCCACAGTACATCCCCACTTCCGGCCAAATGGGGCAAAGGGCAGTCGCGTTGAGATGTTCTTCAAAAGGGGAACCAAACCCCCCGGCTGCAGCATAAAGGACTGTGCGGTCAAGCCCCTGTAAGAGTCATAGGGATCACAAAGACTAAGCTGAAAATGGAATTCCTGAGTGGGAAAGCCCTGGCAACAAACCCTCACTTTCTGTTGCCCTCAGCGTCAATGGTTTAAGATAATATATAATATATATATTATATTATATAATTGTGTGGTGGTGTGGGGGTGTGTGTGTGGTGTGTGGTGTGTTGTTGTATGATTTTATGTGTATGTATGATGTAGACTACGTACGTCGTGGGGTGTATTATGTATTTGTATGTATATTTGTTGTTGTATATGTAAGTTTATGAAAATTTTTGTATGATAATGTAAAATATGTTATATTATTTTTTTTTTATTCTGACGAAATAATGAGCACTCATACTTTTTGTTTAAATGCGTCCCCTAGGGGCAGTTTGGGAAAAATTTTTTTATTCTTCCCCCCAAGCAAATAAAGGCCTATTTTCCAAAAGGGGGAACAGTTTACTGATTTTACAAGAGGTTTGTTGGTGTCCTGGGGCCTGTTTTTGGGCTGAGCTAACATTGGCAAGACACCACCTGCTAAGCCCCCTCCGCCCTCCTGCTGATAGCAACACTAGCTCAGTTACAGATGGAACACGATTTCTCGGCATTGTTTTCACTCCCCCCCCCCCACACACACACAAGAAATAATAATAATAATAATAATAATATAATAAATAATAATAATAATAATAATAATAATAATAATAATGATAATAATAATGATAAGATAATAATAATAATAATAATAATAATAATAATAATGATGATGATGATAATAATGATGATGATGATGATGATAATAATAATAATAACAATAACAATAAAAATAAATAACAATAAGGATAATAATAATAATAATAATAATAATGATGAATGCGGGTGAAGGGGGAGGAGAAGCAACTCATTATAACAAAATTTAAAATCCAGCCTCAAGACATGTTTATTTCAAACCTAAGACTTCCCCCCTCCTGTTTCATATCTAACCCATGTTCTATCACCCTGCTAAAGTAAACGGCCTGTGCGAGTGTATGTGTGCTTTTGAAAAACATTTGACTATCGAAATTTTATTTCATAGATTTTGTCTGCATCGCACCATGTTTGTAAATATCTGTTTGTTTAAACTTTTGATTATTTATCATTGATTGCATGACTGTGTAAGGTTAGGTTGAATGCATGCGCTTTGATTTGTCTTTGCAAGATATAGCGCTATATAAGTTCCATTTATTATATTATTATTATTATTATTATTAATTTCGGTTTAAAACGAACGTTCTTGAAGAAAGGTGTCACAAAAACACAGGCATAATCTGGACAGGACAACAGTAAACTATGATGGTCCTGTCACCATGTATATATATATATATACACAGCTAATTTGTGCCCGATGACGGTTCAGTGTCAGCAACAGTGGACGCCCTTATGGAATGCTCGTTGCTAATGAATGACTTTGCTTGCTGTGACTAGCTTGATCCATGTAAAGGACACGATGTTCAGGTTAATGGAACAAGGAACCTACCTCCAGGTCAACTGTTCACTGGTGTTCAACAGGACATACTTAGAGGTCTGGTTGCACCAATGAGTCAGAAACGGAAGCAATATAATGATACTACTACTACTACTACTACTACTACTACTACTAGAATCATCATCATCGTCACCATCGTCGTCGTCAACATCATCATCATCATCATCATCGTCGTCGTCGTTGTCGTCGTCGTCATCGTCGTCGTCATCATCATCATCAGGGTGATCGTCGTAGGTATTGTGACAGTTCTACTGCTGCTTCTACTACTACAAAAACAATCGCTATTACTACTACTACTACTACTACTACTACTACTACTCATTATCATAACCGTACCGATAATCTAATAATAATAATAATAAATAATAATAATGATGATGATGATGATAAACAGTGATGGTGATATTAATGATGACGTCGATGATGTTGATAATTGTCGCTGGTAGTGTGACAGAGAAAGCCTGCGAATGTTTTAAAGTTTCAAGTTCCAAAGTTCAGGAGTTTGCGTGGCCTTCAGTATTACAGCCATGAATATAGCAAACGTCTCTGTGCGGTTCTTCTTTCTTTTCCTTCTTTCTTTCTTTTTTGCCATTCTTTATTTTCCTTTCTTTCATTTCCGTTGTATTTTAGTTTTGTTTTTTTTCTTTTTATCTCCCTTTCTTTCTTTCTTTCTTTTATTCTTTCTGTCTTTCTTCCTTCCTTCCTTCTATCTCTCTTTTCTCTCTCTCTGTATTTCTTTCCTTTTTCCTTCCTTTCTTTCTTTTAATCTCTCTTTCTTTCCTTGTATCCTTGATTTCTTTCTTTAGGATACGATGTTGACCTTCGTTTTCTCTTTTTTTTCTTCTTTTCTTTATCTTCCTTCCTTTATTATTTCGTTCCTTTAGTTCTTTCTTGTTTTTCATCCTTTCTTGCTTGCTTTCTTTCTTTCTTTCTACATTCTTTCTTCTTGTTTTCTTTCTTTCTTTCGTTCTTTCGTTCTTTTATTCATTTTCTTTTGTTTCTTACTTTCTTATTTTCTTTTTAATTTAAATATTCGTTTGTGCTTCACTCTTTCTTTTCCTCTTTCTAATGTTCGTTGTTCTTCCCTCCATTCTTTATTCGGCCTGTCAGAGACAAGGTGAAGGTCACTGCAATGACAGGCAACACGTGAACTCGTAAACATCTTTCCCGGGAAAAAGACAATAAAACACTGAGAAAAATAAGCAAGCAAACAAACAAGCAATCAAACAAGCAATCAAACCATCAAGCAAAAATGCAGCGTGCGTGCATCTAACGAGGGTTAAAAGAAGGGGCACGCTAGATCCTCTTGTACTTTGTCAGTCTGTTTGTCAGTCTGTTTGTTTGTATGTTCATTTGTTTATTTTAAAGGAAAACAGCCGTGTGTACATATATATATATATATTGATAGATAGATAGATAGATATAGATATATAGATATACATATATGAGTTTAATAAACAAAAGTGCTTTCAAATTTTTTTTAAAAAAAGACAAACACCTCCCAAAACTACAACATCGATAAACAATCCAACCAACCGACCACACACACCAATAAAGCGACCCCCCTCCCCCCAAAAAAACACCAACCCACAACAAAATAACAACAAAAACAAAAAACAAAAACAAAACATTTTTTTTCTATTTCTAACAAAGCAGGTTGCTCTCTATCAACATTGACACTGCGGTGTGTTTCGTTCCTTGGCCACAACTCCTAGATTCAACAACGATAACATTTTGCGTAAGCGACCGTTTACCCCCCCCCCCCCCCCACACACACACACACGTGTACACACACCCTTCCTCCATTAAGGAGCAACATGCCGACTTCAAACGATACCATTATACATGTGTTCTGGTTTTTTTAATTTGTCAATGGCTCGTACCAACACGACATGGCCTACTTTTACCAAATGTGGAACGGGTTTGTTTTTTTTAAGTGTGCACAAGAAGTTTTGCGTGCATTCGCACACGGGACTTCGGTTTATAGTCTCATCGAAAGGACTATGAGGGAGTGACGTCAGTGCTGATGTTAACTCCAGGACAAAAATCCTCATGAACATTCTCCGGTTGCGGCTCGAGGCTGATCTCCAGGCTTTGACCACGAAGATACCCCGCCCTCCTAACGTGTGTTGAAGAACAAGACTCCTTCAAGACTGGGTAGACTAAAGGTAAAGGTGTCCACCAATAACCTATAAGGTCGTAGGGGAGCGAGGCGTCGGAGACCTCACTTCTCTAGGGACCAGCAAATTGAGTGCGGAGCCCATCTCCCCTCCCTCGCTGCTTGACCTTCCCTGACCCCAAAGAGGACAGGTACCCATTTACAGCTGGGAGAACTAGGAGAAACTGTACTGAAGCCAAGGCGAGCAAACAGTCACCCATCCAAGTGGTAACCATGCTTGACGCTGCTTAACCTTGGCTAGGGGAAAGCGAGTGCTCTGATCACCGAGTTATCACGTAGAGTACGACAATTGAAATCATACAGCCGGCAAACACGCTGTGTTTGACAGTGGAGCCTTCATCTCTTGTTCCCACTTTCAACGACAGGGTCGCAGCTTGCACAAGGCTCTACCTAACGGATTGGCGCTGGCTTGACAGCCCAGCAACAGCTGCATGCAGGTCACCGCTTCGGTTGAAAACATTGGAGGCGGGAAACAAAAGGATGAAGGCATGTTTTAGTGGCAAATGCATGCAGTAGATCTATGCCCCGTGCATTTTTTGGCAATTTATTTCTGTCTGCGAGACAGAAGGAAGTGAATGTATACTTGTCAGGCAATGATGAACAATATCGCTTTTATACAGACTAGTTGTTTTGTTTTTACCGCGTGCCATATATATATAAAAATATATATATATAAATATATATATATATATATATATATAATATAATAGTTGTGTGTGTGTGTGTGTGTGTGTGTGTGTGTGTGTGTGTGTGTGTGATACATGAAATTTATATAGCGCTATATCTTCCCAAAAACAAATCAAAGCGCTTACTTTCATCCTACTTTAACACATGCAACAAGTTGCAATTAATAGTTTTTACAAGTTCAAATGTATACACACACGCGCACGCACGCACACGCACACATAAACAAAATGATAAAAGCATATTTTATTGGCAAATGCATGCAGTAGATGTATGCCCGATGCATTTTTTGGCAATTAGCTTCTGTCTGCGACAAAGAAGGAATGATTGTCAGGCAGAACAACAACAACAAATAATATAATATATTATAATATATATAAATATATATAAATATATAATATATAATATAAATATAAATGCGTGCGCGCGTGCACACACACACACACAGATAGGCAGCAGACAGACAGACAGACAGACAGACAAAAAAGATAGACACAGAGGGACACAGACAGAGAGACAGAGAAAGACAGACAGACAGACAAGCAGCAGTAGAGACAGACATTGGACAGATACAGACAGACAGAGAAACACAGCAGACAGACATCAACAGAGCAGATAGACAGAGAGAGACAGAGAAACACAGAGAGACAGAGACAGACAGAGAGACAGTGACAGACAGAGAGAGACAGAGAACAGTAGAGTCATACCTTGGCCAGTGCCGCCTCCTTCTTGCTGGCTTTGGCATCCTTTGGCACCGTGCCATTGCAGGCCTCTGCCGCCTGCTGCAGATTGTACTGCAACAGTCGTCAACACGGACACTTGTTATACTCCAAGTCGGAATGTGGCTACCTCAATGGTGGTCTTTTGTTATGCTTGTTTTTCTGTTGGTGGTCTTTTCTTTTTGGTAGCAGTATATGATGATGAGCGGTTTTGTATGAGGGTGTTATATTAGATACGGTATCTTTAGATGATCATACAACCTGGAAATATGCCCCCTTCTCTCTCTCTCTCTCACTCTCTTTTCTCTCTCCTCTCTCTCTCCTCTCTTCTTCTCTCGTCTCTCTGTCTTCTCTCTGTCTGTCTCGTCTGTCTGTCTATTCTTCTGTCTGTCTGTCTGTCTCTCGCTCTCCCTTTCTTTCTATCTTCCACTGCCACATAAATTATCATAAACTTACCATTAAACATAAATGTCTTGCTATGTTGAGTTTGATATTGTACTCTTGTTATCTAAATAAGATCATTTTTGTCGGGGTTTTGTTTGTTTATTTGGGTTTTTTTTCCACATAATATACTATGACTTGACTGATTTTTACAACATATTTATTAACACAGTTTGAAAATACTAGGTTTGATATCTTATGGGCCGTTACGTCCTAATATTGTTAATATTTTTTAATGGTTTTGTTTGTTGTTCTTAGTTGGGTTTTTTTTTTATATTCGTAGTATTGTTCCAAGAAAGAATTGTGAAAGTATTTTGATACAGATTTTTTGTTGCTGGGGCTGCTCTCTTCTCTGCCGTCTCCTCTCTATCTCAGTCAATCTGACGACCCGGGTTCGATTCCCGTTCAAGGGGATATTTTCCCCTGGAATTAACATAAGTGCAGACTCCACTCTCCCCAAAATCTTTCGGATGAGACTATAAACCGAGGCCCCGTGTGCGAACGCACGCAGAACATCTTGCGCACACGTTAAATCCTGTTCTGCTTTTCGTAAGAGTAGGCCATTGTGTGCCGGTAGGGACAGATGACAATTTACAAAACCGCATACACACGGTTAAAGTTAAAATATCTGGTTTATGTAATTGTAATCAGTGTATCTGTTTTGACATTACTGTTCGGGTCAGTTGGGGAGTATGTGTGTGTTGAATACATATCTATCTCCTTTGTTTAAATAATAATTATCAATGTATCCAATTAGGGATTGTGTGTGTTGAATACATAGCTATCTTATTTGTTTAAATAATAATTATCAATGTATCCAATTAGGGATTGTGTGTCTTGAATACATAGCTATCTTATTTGTTTAAATAATAATTATCAATGTATCCAATTGGGGATTGTGTGTCTTGAATACATACCTATCTCTTTTGTTTAAATAATAATTATCAATGTATCCAATTGGGGATTGTGTGTTGAATACATAGCTATCTCCTTTGTTTAAATAATAATTATCAATGTATCCAATTGGGGATTGTGTGTTGAATACATATCTATCTCCTTTAAATAATAATTATTAATGCATCCAATAGGGGATTGTGTGTGTTGAATACATATCTATCTCTTTTGTTTAAAAAATAATTATTCATGTATCCAATTGGGGATTGTGTGTGTGTTGACTGTGTATCTATCTCATTTCTTTAAATCATAGGTAGAACTTTTGGTGGTGATGGTAATGGGTGTGTATGGGGTGGGGTGGGGGGGGTGGGGGGGGGGGGTGGGGGGAGGATTCTAATAATTTTTGTCTTCGATCTGTTTTGGCTGAGGGCTTTTATTTGTTTGTTTGTTTGTTTTTGTTCAGTTTTTGTTTTTTTGTTTTGGAGTTTTATATTTTTGTTTTGATAGTACCTAATCAGGGCAAGGGCCGGATGAAAAAAGTATGTGAATGCATATCTGTAACCCTTGAAAAAATTTTTATTTTTCATTCAGTCATTTGTTCGTTAATTAATTAATTAATTTATTTATTTATTTATTCATTTGTTCATTCATTTATTCAGTCTCTCTCTGTCTCTCTCTATGTCTCTCTCGACTGTCAAATTCAACCCATGATACAGTACGGTGCAGAACTGTGGGGTTTGGGCCCAGCGGCAATGCACACGAAGAAAGTTCACCTGTATGCACTGAAAAGGTGTCTTGGAGTTTCGTTGCAAACACCCAATGATTTAATTTATGGAGAGACAAACAGATACCCTGTATATTTACGTTCAATAGTGACTTGTATTCGCTATTGGATAAAAATAGTTCAGATGGAGCCACACAGATTGCCACACAAGGCTTACAACATGCTAGCAGAATTAGATGCCAGAGGAAAAAACAACTGGGTTTCACGTGTACGGATGACATTGTATGAGTATGGTTTTGGCTTTGTATGGATGAATCAGGGTGTAGGTGATATGAATGGTTTCATTGGTGTGTTTCGACAACGTATTACTGATTGTGGTTGGCAGAGATGGAGTGCTCATATGGAAGACAGCAGTAGATTTTATGTGTATAATATGTTAAATTCCTCGCATTGTATTCCAGAGTATCTATCATTACAATTGGATAGATATTTGAAAAGAACTATAACAAAATTTAGATTTGGCATTTCTGATATTTTTGTGCATCGTTTCCGCTATAGAAGAGTACCTGGCTGTAACTTGATTTGCCCATTATGCCTTGAGTCACAAGAAAATGAAGTACATTTTGTTCTTACTTGTCCTGGATTAAGTGATCTCAGAAAACAATTTATTCCATGTAAGTATTACTCGCAACCTTGTCTGTTTAAACTGATATTGCTTCTGAGTACAACAAACAAGACAACTATAAGGCATTTAGCATTGTACTTACAGAAAGCATTTAAGATAAGAAACACAGTGTTAACATGAGTAGCAAATATTGTACTGTTGCATTTTATGTCATGAACATATTGTTATGTTTAGTTCCCCTTCTAAGGGGCTGTAGCCTTTATGAATAAACGTCTGCGTCTGCGTCTCTGTCTCTCTCTCTCCCTCTCTCTCACTCCCCCCCTCCCCCCTACAATTCTCTCTACCCCTTCTCTCCTATATCCCTCTTTTTTTCCGCTGTGTCCATTGAAAAGTGGGACACAGATGTATGTCTCTGATGTATGAGGCAAAACACAGCGACATCACTACTGCCTCAGCAACGAGATTCCGGGTCACGTCATTCTAGACACGTCTTGAACTGTCAGATCTCATGAGAGAGAGAGAGAGAGAGAGAGAGAGAGAGAGAGAGAGAGAGAGAGAGAGAGAGAGAGAGAGAGAGAGAGAGAGAGAGAGAGAGAGAGAGGCAGACAGAAAGACAGACAGAGACGGAAGCTGGCAGATTCAGACTTTAAACGCTCTGTATAAAGGTAAAGGAGTCCCATAACCTATAAGGTCGTAGGGGAGCTAGGCTTCAGAGACCTCACTTCTCTAGATGCCAGCACATTGAGGGCGGCGCCCATCTCCTCTCCCTCGCTGCTTTAACCTTCCCTGACCCTAAAGAGGCAGGTACCCATTTACAGCTGGGTAAACTGGGGGACTGTACTGAAGACAAGGCGCGAAAATGGCCACCCACCCACTTGTTAACCACGCTTAATGCTGCTTAACCTTATCAGGGGGAAAGCGAACGCTCCGACCACTGAGCTATCCTGCCCCCCAATATGCAGAGATGCATATAAGTATGTGTACATACATGCATACATACATACATACACACACACATATACATAGTCATTCATACATACATATATACATACCTACATACATACACACACATACATATACGCGTACATACATTCATACATACTTACATACGCATATTATAGTCATAATTATCATGTGCGTGTTTGATTTTGTTTCATCTTATTCCTTTATTTCAAGGGTAATGGCATGAACTCTGGTATGTGCTCTTTTTTTACATCTAGTCCCTGTGTGTACGCTGTTTCTGTGAACTTTGTCAGCCGTTCCCACCGATACACAGTGGCCTCATCTCATCTCATCTGCTCCCATAACCCCCTCCGGGGTCGTAGGGGCACTGCAGTGACGAACGTTGCACCAGTTGGCTCCATTTGCGGCGGTTGGGGGCAAGTGCCTGGGTTGTGGAGAAGCTCTTCCCGGTCCATTCAGTGATGTTGTCTGCCCATTTCTTCTTCGGCCTACCATGCCTTCTCTTCCCCTGCACTGTTCCTTACAGTATGGTCTTGGAGAGCCCATCTGATCTTGTCACATGTCCATACCATCTGAGCTTCATTTTCTTGATTGTGGTCAGTAGGTTTTCGTAGTGTTTTACTTGTTGGGTGATGGTTTGTCGGACTTCTTCGTTGGTAATGTGGTCCGTGTATGAAATGCCAAGGAGTCTTCTGAGGCATCTCATCTCCAAAGCCTGGATCCTCCTTTGTAGATCTGCATTCAATGTCCAGGATTCGCATGCATACAGGTATACAGTGGCCTACTCTTCCAAACAACGAAGCGAAGTTGAACGTATACGCAAGATGTTGTGCATGCGTTCGCACACAGGACCTCGTTTGATAGTCCCATCCTCTGATATATCAGAGGCATGCATCTTTGTTCCTGTGTGTGTGTGTGCGTGTGCAAGCGTGCGGATGCACGCGCGCGTGTGTGTGCTCGTTTTGCATATGTGCGTGCACGCCCGCATGCGTGCGTGTGTACATGTGTGTGTATGTGTGTGTGTGTGTTTGTTAGTTCTTCAGTTCAGCGTCATTCCACTAATTAGTGATATCAGACGGGAATGTGTGTGTGTGTGTGTGTGGTGTGTGTGCGTGCGCGCGCGTGCGCGTGCATATGTGTGTATGTGTGCAAGCGTGCGTGTGTGTATTTCTGAGCGTGTTTGAATGTGTGTTTTATTTTTTATTATTATTATTCTTTTGTATCGAGGATAATGGAATAAGCACTTACGTGCTTTCTTACATCCAGTCCCCGTGTGTATGCGGTTTTGTAAATTCTGTCATTTATTCCCACCGGCACCCAATGCCCTATTCTTACGAAAAGCGGAACAGGATTTAACGTGTGCGCAAGACGTTCTGCGTGCATCGCACACCGGCCTCGGTTTATAGTCTCATCCGAAGGATGTGTGTGTGTGTGTGTGTGTGTGTGTGTGTGTGTGTGTGTGTGTGTGTGTGTGTGTGTGTGTTCGTGTGCGCATAATTATGTACACAAGTAAAGGTAGGTAAATATAGATTTTATGATATTTGTCAAAGACATAAGTACTTATGGGGTCGGGATAGCTCAGTGGTCAGAGCACTCGCTTTCCCCCAACCAATGTCAAGCAGCATCAAGCGTGGTTATCAAGATGATGGGTAACCGTTAGAGCGCCTTGGCTTCAGTACAGTCCCCCAGTTCACCCAGCTGTAAATGGGAGGCAAAGCAGCGAGGGAGAGATGGGAGCCGCCCTCAATATGTTGGCTTCTAGAGAAGCTGAAGTCTCTAATGCCACGCTCCCCTACGACCACACAGGTTATGGGACGCGACACCTCTACCTTTAAAAGTACTTGCACCCTACTGATGTGTCCGAGTGTTGGAGAGGAGCTCTGTTAGCAAGGTGACAAGAACAAAACACACAATTATTGGATGACAAAAGAGGCCAGCGCAGACTAACATTATCATTTCACCCCGTCAAAGTCATGTACAGCTTGCCGAGTTAATTTTGAGTCCTAGTCCTTGTCATTAGAGTGATTACTTGACAAAACATGGCTGTACTCTACGCTTCCTACTATAATAAATCCTGGCGTCAACCGGGCCCGAGAGACACAGACACCTGCAGTGTTGGACAGGTGATTTGAAAAATAATAATAATAATAATAATAATGTATGGAATTTATATAGCGCTGAATCTTATGAAGCAACAAATCAAAGCGCTCAGATGACATGATTTTTTAATATTATTTATTTATTATTTTACCTCGAGGATAATGGAATAAACACTCAGGTGCTTTTTTTTACATCCAGTCCCCATGTGTATGCGGTTTTGTAAATTTTTTCATCTGTTCCCACTGGCACACAATGGCCTACTCTTTCGAAAAGCGGAACAGGATTTAACGTGTGCGCAAGATGTTCTGCATGCGTTCGCACACGGGGCCTCGGTTTATAGTCTCATCCGAAGGACTTTGTACTATAAATACTATACAACTCATGGGTAAAGCGGACTGTGGTCCCAGTCTCTCCAAGGAGCCCATAGCAGGCTGACTCTGAGTAGGAGGCGGCCGGCGTCAGAAAAAAACCCAAACAACCAACAAACTTTCATGAGATTCGAACCCGCGACCTTCCAGACCGCAGCCCAAGAAGTTAACCACTGTGCCCTGGCGGCTGGTTTGCTGCGTCATGTCTCGTCTACTATTTTGTAGGTCAGTGGGGCGTCTTGTATGTGAGCCGTATTAGGACATTGATATAGTCGGGTGTGGAGACACGGCAGTGCACAGGTATGAGTAGAGTGCAGAAGACGCAGATTTGATCATGGGAAAGGCAGAGGTGATTATGTGAGTACTGGAAGGGGGGAGAAAGAGAGGGGAGAGATGAATTTGTTCGGGGGAGGGGGTGGGTGCGTAGGGAGGGAGGGGGTACGGGCTGGTGGGGGGGGGGGGGGGGTCGTTTATTTGAAGTAGAAACCGGATTAGGAGGTAACAGCTTGAACTGTCCATATCTTCATTAGCGGAATTGTTCATTGCTATTGCAAGAAAAAGAGTCATTGTCGTTATGTCGTGATTTTCAATACGTGCTTTTGTCTTGAAAACATGAGAGAGTTATTTAAAACCATGTGATGCAGTTTTAAAACTCGGTAGCAGAGTTCACAAGGTGTTAATGAGCCCTCTGTGTGTGTGTGTGTGTGTATTTGTATGTATGTCTGTATGAATGTATGTAAATATGTATAAATGTATGTATGTCTGTATGTATGTATGAATGAATGTATGTAATTACGTATATATGTATGTATGCATGCATGCATGTATGTATGTATTATGTACGTATGTATGTGTGTGAGAGAGTGAGCATGTTTGTTTGCTTGTTTGTTTTTGTGTGTGTTTCTGTGTGTGTATATATATGTGCGTGTGTGTATGTACGCGCGCGCATAAAGGTTCTGCATATACACGTACTACTCACGTACATGCTCGTGTGCTTTTGTACATCCAATCCTCTCCCTTTTCGGGAGAACATCTATATAGAAAAAATCATTAAAAACAACAAAAATGATAATAAACAAAATAAAACAACAAAAAATTAATGTATACGGGCAGAAACCTGCTCAAACGACATAACCATAACATGACTTGGCCATTGATTGTAAAGTCCACGCTTTCATGCCAAGGTCAAGGAAATAATTAAGGGAGAAAAACAAAAGTCAGAGCCAGCAAGAAAGAAGGCTACATTTGAGCAGAGCAAATCCAATCACCAAACTGGCCTCAGTCACGTCTTCTGGTTGTTGTTGTTGTTGTTCTTCTTCTTCTTCCATGATGACAAGAAATCACCGTGACCCCCTTTTGGTTGTTGTGCATGTTGCTGCAATGCTAGAGCGAGTGCACCATGGACAAAGCCTCTGACTGCCATCACAACCTGAGTCGTGAGTTCAAATCTTGGCCATGGCGTCTGGTGAATTAACACTATCCCTACGTTAAGAGAGAGACCCTGTCTTTCAGCACACGTGCACTGTGCACATCAGTATGCTATGGTAACCCAGTAGTGGGTGATACATAGGGAAGGGCTAGTAGATGGTTGGTTGCCTAAAAGCCAAATCCGCTTTTCCTAAGAGTAGGCCATTGTGTGCCGGTGGGAACAGATGACAAAATTTACAAAAACTGCAAACACACGGGACTGGATGTAAAAAAGCACATAAGTGCTTATTCCATTATCCTCGATATCAAAGAATAAAATAGAAATAAATAAATGAAAATAGCGGGTTACCTGTAGGGAACAGGTTAAAATATGTTATGCTCTCTTCGATCTACGCAGACCTGCCAGTGCCCGTTTTCTTGTCGTGCATATGTGTGTTTACAGAAAGGATGGAGTATGCATTCGTTTCAGCCGTCGGTGCGTTACAGAAACACAGGCATGACAGTAAGCACGCTGAGCGTGGTGAGGAACGCGCTGTCAGGTGCAACCTGCCCAGAGGACAGGCCTGAAACAGTCAGTGCCATTTCCCACTGACGCATCAAGGGGGAGAGGAAGCAGAGACAGTGTTGCCTTCTGATGTGCTGTATCTGTCACAGAATCCACAGGGATGGAAGAATTTGGGGAACAGCTCTTGAGGGTGAGTGGTCCAGTGACCTTCACTTGAATTCAAGAGTATGAAGAAGTGGTGGTATCATGTTAAGGTCTCACACACTCTTTGCTGTAGTTGATGCATCTTCTCTGACAGTGTGCGCTGCATCTGTTCACGCTCATGATTATGCACTTCCCTGTCTGTCTGTCTGTCTGTCTCTCTCTCTCTCAAGATATATATATATATATATATATATATATATAATATATATATATATATATATATATATATATATATATATATAAAACAGAAAATACAGTGAGAAAAAAAACAAGCGCAGGAAACCAGTTACAACTTCACTCCCATCATAAAAATGATTTTTGTCCAAGATTCGAACAAGAAAACAAAAAGGAAAATGCTCACTACAGGATACAAATTTGAAGGCAGCATTTTGGGGAATACTCAAGTAAGGACCATCGCCTTGGCCTGACCTGACTCGAGTTTCGGCTCCTGGTTGAGCACTCTTCAGAGGTCCCGCAGTGTTTGAATCCTCCCACACTCATCCTCTGTGGTAGGTAACAGCAAGACACCCTCCATAATTTAGAAATGTCTATTGCCACCATAACAATAAATAAATATATAAACTCGCGCGTGTGTGTTTGCGCGCACACAATCGTGTGTATAGAGCGCGTGTGTGTGTATGTGTGTGTGTGTGTGTGCGCGCGCGCTCGTGTGTGTGTGTGTGTGTGTGTGTGTGTGTGCGCGAGAGTCCCAACAGGATCTACATTCTGGCCTGCAGGAAGCATCAGCCGAGAGACGATGGACGATGTTTATTCGGTGTCGGGTTGCTGTCTTCACTGGCGCCCCTCAGCTGTCCTGTGCTTCAGTGCAACAGCCCTGTCAGCACCCCGCCTGTCATCTCGCCCACACACAGGCAGGCTGCAGGGGATGGGCAGAGGGGAGGGGCGCGCGTGTGTGTATGTGTGTGTATTTGTATGAGAGAGAGAGGGAGGGAGGGACAGATAGGCAGACAGACAGCCAGACAGAAAGAGACAGCGGGAGAGACAGCAGAGAAAGGTAGACAGAAAGAAAGACAGGAAGAGTGAGAGAGAGAGAGAGTGAGAATCAGGCAGTACCTGTCTATCTAGCTATCTATTTATCTATCTATCTATCTATCTATCTATCTATCTACCTACCTATCTATCTATCTATCTACTTATCTATCTATCTATCTATTCATCTATCTATCTATCTATCTATCATCTATGTATCTGTCTCTCTATCTATCAATCTGTCTGTCTTTTTGTCTGTCTATCTGTGTATCTATTTATCTAAGACATACTAGAAATAATATCAAACCACTTCCACACACATTACAAGAAACATCCCCTCAAACACACGCAAGACACATAACACACGCAACACTCGCTGACTTACACACTCTCTCTCTCTCTCTCACTCCCATTCCCTCCTTGGCCCTCTATCCATTTTTTTCTTTCTATACATTCTCTCTGTCTCTGTCTATCTCCTCTCTCTCTGTCTCTCTGTCTTTGTCTATCTGTCTGTCTCTCTGTCTGTCTGATCCCCCTCCCCTGTCTCCATATATCTCTCTCCCTCTCTCTCTCCTTCCCTCTTTCCATCTTTATCTCCCTCCATACCTCCCTCCCTCCCCTCCTCCCCCCCCCCCCCTCTCTCTCTCTCCCTCTGCCACATCTTCCCAACTGCCCTCCTCTACGTCTTCTTCACTCCTCCCCCCCCCCCACCCCCTGCCCCTTTCAACACACATTACTCTCACACAGTGACTTAATGGTAACAGTCAGGACTCGCAACTGACACCGTGTGACATAAAGTTGACAGCTGGGGGAAAGCAAGTGATGGAGAACAGAGTACTGCCGAGTGCTGAAATCATAACGTGTGCTTCCTGCCTGTAACCAGCCCTGATCTCAGTCACACTACAGGCATGCATGGCTGCTATGGACATACTCGGGTTTACACAGATTCCTCATTCTTGCATATACACGTCGAGAACGTACGCAAAATGAAGCACACGTGCGTGTGTGCACAAATGCATATTTACACATTGCCATGCATGTAATTGCATACACAGCTTATACACTATACACACATACACTAGCTCACGCGCGCGCACATATACCACACACACATACATACGAACACACGCATACACACACACATACACATACATACACACATACAAAAACACATACATACACACACGCACGTATGCATGAACGCACATACACACACACACACACACACAAACAACATACATAAACACACGCACGTATGCATGCACACGTACACACATAAGACACTCACACATACATACACACACGCACTCGTTTTTTCTGTATGTTATTACTACCCATTGTTAGTTAATTGCGGAGTTCTGTTCCACTTGTTATTATTGACTGGATGTAGACGTTGAAACATGATCCTGACTTGTTTCCTGATACTCCAACACCATACTAAAAGTTAAGCTGGTTTCTCAATGAGTTCTATTTAGAACTTTGTTGCATAGGCTGTTAAACCGGCGCGCACACACACACACACACACACACAGACAGACAGGCTGTAATCTCTAAATTTAAAAGAAGGACCAAATACGGCAATACTGTATATGGAGTCTCTAAACTTACAACAGAAAGCTTGGTAGCAAATGTAAAGATAAAAAGGAACTGTCCAAATTTAGCTGACATCCTCTACATACATATACACAATAAATGAAGTTAACGTTATCCGATGACCCAGCTACTGAATTAACAAAAACAACAAAAACAAAACAAAACAATCTCAACTGGAAGCAAAAAAAAACAAAAACAAAACAAAATAAACAAACCCCCTCGATTTAGAGCAACAAGAACTCCAACCTGTAACACTATATGTTTTGTTGAGAGGTATACCTTTAAACTCAGGGAGTGATCTACCTGTCATCTCCTCGCTTATGCATCCGTTTCTGTCTTTGTGTCTCTATCTGATCTCCTTTCATCATCATCAGTCCCGTGACTTTGGCGGTCGTGGAGAAGACACGAGAGACGATGCCGTTGTAAGCCTCCTCCATCCATCTCGGTCCTCGGCTCTGCGCAGAAGTGCCGAGTCATTCATCCTGGTCCATTCTCTGATGTTGTCCATCCATGACTTGTTCTGTCTTCCCCTCTTTCTGCCACCTTCGAGTGTTCCCTGCAGTACTGTTTTGGGCAGAGTGTTGTGGCGGGTGACGTGGCCGAACCATGTCAGCTTTTTCTTCTTGACGATGGTGAGAAGGGGTTCCTGTGGACCTGCACCGTGTTATTTGACTCTTGACAAATTCATTGGTCTTTCGTTCTCTCCAGGATATGCCCAGCAGTTTTCTATGGCATTTTGTTTCAAATGACTGGATTCGCTTTGCTGTTTCAGCAGTCAATGTCCAGGTTTCACTTCCGTACAGCAGGATAGTTTGAATTAGGGCTTTGTAGAGCTTTAGTTTGATTGGGAAACTGATCTCTTTACTTTTACATATGGTGGTGAGTTTTGTCATGGAAGATGTTGCCATGGCTAGTCTGACTTTGATTTCTGTCGTCGATCGCCCGTCCTTTGTGAGTGTAGCGCCAAGGTATTTAAAAGCGTTTACCTCCTCCAGTTGCTGGCCGTTCGTGTAAATTTTAGCAGTGGCGCTGCTCGTGCTGTTCACAAGTACTTTACTTTTCTCCGAGCTCACCTCCATCCCATATGCTACAGCTCTGTTCTCAAGTCTGGTCGTAAGATCTTGCAGCTCTGAGTTACTTCCGCCCATGAGGTCAATGTCATCGGCAAACCGCAAGTTGTTGAGGGATCTGCTGCCAATGGAGATGGTAGAGTGGAAGTCATGGAGGGTCTCTCATAATGTTTTCCAAGAACAGATTAAACAGGACTGGAGATAACAGGCATCCTTGTCGGACCCCAACTGTGGTTTTGAAGTAGTCTCCGACCTGATTGTTCAGAAGGACTGCACTGCTTGTGGTGTTGTATAGTGCTTGAATGGTTTGCACTAGTCCTTTTTCAATGCCAAACATTCTGAGGACCTGCCACAGGCCTTCGTGCCATACTCTGTCGAAAGCCTTCTTGAAGTCGATGAAGTTGTGGAACAGGTCTCTCTGATGTTGAAGATGTTTTTCCATCAGGATGTGACAGTTAAAAATCTGTTCGATTGTGCTCCTGCCTGTCCTGAACCCAGCTTGTTCCTCTGCAAGATGTTCTTCTGCCTCCTTCTTTAGTCGATTCAAAATAACTTTGAGCATGATCTTGCTGGCGTGGCTGATGAGGCTGATTGTTCTATAGTTTTGGCATTGGCGTAAATTCCCCTTCTTGGGTAGAGGTATGATGAGTGATTGTGTCCATTCTGTTGGCCACTGTTTTGTTTCCCAAATCTTCTGACAGATAGCTGTAACATGTGTGATAACTGTTTCGCCACCATGCTTGAGCAGTTCTGCTGGTATGTTGTCTGCTCCTGAGGACTTTCCTACTGGTAAACTGCGGATGGCTTCTTCCACTTCTTCCCTCAGTATAGGTAATGGCGAGGGTACTTTTGATGTTGCTGCTTCCTCTTCTATTATGCTCTTGTCTCCTTTACTGTAACTTATATTATCTCTTTTCCTCTCTCTCTCCACACCCTGCCCCTCCTTCACTTTGTTTTCTTCTTCTCTTTTACCGACTCCCTGACTCTGTCTCTATCTGTCTGTCTGTCTGTCTGTATCTCTCTCTCTCTTGGTTTGGTTTTTTGGAGGGGATTATTCGGTTGTTCCCTCCCCCCTTGTTGTTGTTGCTGCTTTTATTTTGCTCTTGGTTTCTTTGCTATTTTTTCGGTTGTTTCTGTGTTTTCTGTTTTGCTGCTTTGCTTTCTTTATTACTTGTTGCTTTTTCTCTCTCTCTCTTTTGGATGATTTTTTTTTTTTGGGGGGTGGGGGTGTGTAGATATGTTTTCCAGTATAATGTGTGAGTATAGGGGTATGGACTTTATTTTATTTTATTATCATATATATCGCTAAGGGCGTGGACTGGATGTAAAAAAGCACATGGGTGCTTATTCGTTATCCTCGAAATAAAAGAATGTGTCATTGTCATTGTCTCTCTCTCTATCTCTCTCTCTCATAGTTCAGAGTTTTAGAGTTCTCTCTCTAGGTCGGCGGGATAGTCTGGTGGTTAGAGTGTTGTGCATTGCGCTCGTGCTCTGCTGATCTGGGTTCGAATTCCGTTTAAGGAACGGGGGTGGGGGTTCCTCTTGAAGGCACACACACGCACTTGCGCGCGCGCGCATACACACACACACACACACTTGCGCGCTCGCATACACACACACTTGTGCGCGCATACTCACACAAACACAAGCACACTCAAACACACACTCTCACGCTCACACACTTACACACACACATGCACGCACGCACGCATGCACGGACGCTCGGACGCACACACGCACGCACGCACGCACGCACACACGAGTTGCTTACTATACCCGGTACCTAAAACGCCAACAAACGGACCGTTTTAAACGTACTGATGCGGAAATACAGGGTGATACAGAACATCGTAATTGGATCACTGTCCCTGTAAACACTGAAGTGATGCCTTCAGAGTTGAAACAGACCAAAAACGCTATTGTTAAGGTTGCTGCACTTCAAAATGTTACGTGAAGAGAGTCTGAGACAAGTTGTGCATGACAAACATTGATTGTTATCATAGCAATCTGTAAACCAAAAGTCAAGGTGTTCCCATAAACGAAGCAGTCGTTGGGGAGCGAGGCATCAGAGACCTCACCTCCAGGGGGCCAGCATATTGAGGGCGGCGCCCATCTCCTCTCCCTCGCTGCTTTACCTTCCCTGACCCTAAAGTGGGCAGGTACCCATTTACAGCTGGGTGAACTGGGGGACTATACTGAAGCCAAGGCGCACACAAACGGTGACCCATCTACTTGTTAACCCTGCTCAATATTGTTTATTCTTATGTTGGGGCAATCGAGGGCTCTCACCGCTGAGCTATCCTTTCCCTACCAATTTTTTGTGTACTGTCCTTTAAAAGAGAGAGATATCTCTGAAGTCAGAGCGTGGCTGCCTAAAATATAGCAACACATCACAATATTTTGTTAAGATAGTCTGTGTCACGGCCAGGTTATGTCAGCACAGTTTGGACTCCCCATTAGCGAGAAAGAATCCTCTGAAGTCAGAGCATGGCTGCCTAAAATATAGTTACACATCAAAATGTTACGTTTAGATAGTCTCTACTCATAACCAGATCTTATGATCATAGTTTGGCCTCCCCATTAAAAGAGAAAGAATCCTCTGAAGTCAGAGTATGGCTCCCTACATGGCAGGGCGCTCGACAACAGCCAAAGATGCAGAATTCTCAGCCAGTGTGGGATAACAGTCTCACAGAGATTCAGATCCAGACTCAGAATATGAATTGCTATGTACGTCATACAATCTCTTAAGATCATCTATGGGCTCAAAATGATGTACATCCAAACCATACGATATCCGAAGCCAAAACCGCATACACACGGGACTAGGTGTAAAAAAGCACATGAGTGCTTATTCCATTATCCTCGATTAAAAAAAATAATTTTTAAAAAATCGTGTCTGTATGTGTGTGCGTGTGCGCAAGTACTGCCGTGCTTATGTGTGTCTGCATGCTTGCTTGCTTACAGATATTGAGTGAATATATATATATATATAAGAAACCCCTCCAATGCAGAGTTTGCTGCCATCAATTGCATTGCAGTAGGAAGGATTACAGATGAAGACAGCTTACAGCCAGCTCAACCCATGGACGCGACCACGCTGTCACAGGTGTAGTGGAACAAAGCGGCTTTAGGGCGTGACACATCCTTGATGAAGACATTGGCGCAAATAGGCTGCACTTTTTTTTTCCCCACGAAGATAGATAGATAGATACATAGACATTTAGACAGACAGAAAGATGATAGATAGATAGACATTTAGACAGACAGATGATAGATAGATAGATAGATAGATATACAGGTACATAGATAGATAGATAAATAGATAGATAGATAGATAGACAGAGAGAGAGAGAGAGAGAGAGAGAGAGAGAGAGAGAGAGAGAGAGAGAGAGAGAGAGAGAAACAGACAGACAGGGAGGCAGACAGACAGACAGACAGAGTCGGAGAGAGAGCCTAATTTCGCAATTAATGTTCTTAAAAAAAAATTTTTATAAAGCATCCAACCCTATAATCATGTAAATAATCATATTCATCATAATAAGACGCTGATAATGATGATGACAACAACAATAACGACGATGAGGATGACGAACGCGCGTGCGTGTCTGCGTGCGCGCATGTTACAAGGGAAAGACAGATAAAAGCGCTTTGTCACGCACTGTACACAGTAATGACAGACGGCCACAAGCCTCACATTCAGAACAGGATGAACTTCCCTGTGTGCTGCAGTAGGTCTGCCGGTGCAGGCGTTCTTGCAAAGAACAGACAGACAGATAGACAGACAGACAGACAGACAGTCAGACAGACAGACAGTCAGACAGACAGTCAGACAGACAGTCAGACAGACAGACAGTCAGACAGACAGGCAGACAGTCAGACAGTCAGACAGACAGACAGACAGTCAGTCAGACAGACAGTCAGTCAGACAGACAGACAGTCAAACAGACAGTCAGACAGACAGACAGTTAGACAGACAGTCAGACAGACAGACAGTCAGACAGACAGACAGTCAGACAGTCAGTCAGACAGACAGACAGTCAGACAGTCAGTCAGACAGACAGACAGACAGTCAGACAGACAGACAGTCAGACAGACAGACAGACAGGCAGACAGTCAGACAGTCAGACAGACAGACAGACAGTCAGACAGTCACTCTGAAACAGGACTGTGTTATCTACGGGTAGGTCGACCGAAACAGTACGCAAAACCATAAGCCTTTCTCTATCTACTCCTACCATTACCATAAATCTAATGCGCTGGACCGGACTTGTCAGGCGTTTAACGGCAGCACCTTTTCGCTCATAGGACACGACAAGAATAGTCGCTGTCTTGAGCGTTCGACGAAGACGACGACGACGACGACGACAAAGAAGAAGAAGAAGAAGAAGAATCTACTTGTGACGGGGCGTTAATTAGATTATCTCCCATGCGATCACAGCGACATGTGTTACTATTTTGGGAACCCACTTGCGAATGATGCGGGCCGCTCTGTTTCGTTGGGTAGTAGTTGAAAACCGTCCGTCGTAATTATACACTTTGCCTTCGCGGTAAAATGTAGAATTTATGCAGTATCTTTTTAGAGGCCACATCTACCCCCCTCCCCCACCCCCCACCCCTCTGTTCTGACTGTGTTGTCGTAGCCGAGAAGTTGTACAGAGTCTGTAGATCAAATATCTCCACTCTGCTACAAACTCTTACCTCTTATATCTCACCGTCCCCCCCCCCCCCCCCCCCCCCCCCCCCTCCCTCCAAGAAAGTCTTGTAGAAGCATTATATTCACTTAAGAGAACAGTAGCTCTCTGAACTTTTTGAAAAAAAGAATTGCAGTTTAAATTTTTAAAAATTAAACCAAGCCAATCCATGCAGATTTCTTATCTAGTGCGAGGGATGCTGAATATCTCACAGTCATTCCTAGTTAACGTGAAGAGTGAGGCAGAGTGAGTTTTAGAATGACTAGCTGTGGAACGCACAGCAACAATAACAACAATACAAACGATAAAAATAAATAAAGAAATAGCAGAAATACTGATATCACCATCATTTTCTGTACCACTATCACCCACAAGTGACAACGACGACAACAACACTTACGATGAAAAAAACTGTGAAACAGCAGAAATACTTGTACCGCTTTCGTGTTCTGCAGGGTTTGACTGTTACAGCAACTGTTTTAGAACATACGGCTACCTTATACTTACTTGCTGCATATAGTTTTAGGGGCAGTACAGTGAAAATAGGAGAGAGAGAGAGAGAGAGAGAGAGAGAGAGAGAGAGAGAGAAGAGAGAGAGAGAGAGAGAGAGAGAGAGAGAGAGAGAGAGAGAACAAATGTAACGGTAAACGAAGTAAACTATTGTCTCTATAATGGCTGTACAAGCAATGTGATAGATTTTCGAAATGCTTTCATTTCTAACAAAGTCTGTGGTTGGTATAATCGTAGAAATATGTTATCCCTTATGTACAGATTTAAACTAAATGCTTTCAGGACAAAGTACGTGAAAGATGTAAACTGTATTTGTGGGGAGAAGATTACCAATAGTCATGTATTTTTGATTGTGGACATTTAAAAGCATTTTTACCTGCTATACCAGGTTTATCACTGGATCAGATTTTGTCTGAACCTTCGTTACTGTTGAACATTGTGTTAGGATTGATAAGAAGTCCGATAATTCAGTTTTTGTAGTATGTTAAAGTTAGTTTTTAAGCACTGTTAATTGACACTTTTTGTTATTGTTTGCATTCTCTTGTTTATATTACTTTTTCCCGTCTAAAATCACTAAATGTGAATAGACGTTAAACTGAAGAACACACATATTCTATTACCAAACGCAACACAGGTGAACCTCCAAATCCTATCAGGATTACTTCCCTTGTCGTCCTGGAAACGAACCATCAGCCACTGGCTTTCAGAACAAATCGGCTTTGGGGCGTCACCCCATACCTGATGAGAATCAGTCCATGCCAGCATGACAGCAGGCTTGTTTTTTGTCTGTCTGTATGTCTGTTTGTCTGTATGTTTGTTTGCTTTCGGCCTGCCTGTGAGAAGAAAGAACACCTGCACGTACAGAACTAAAGATCTTCGCGTGCAGTTAAGCTGCACCCCTTTGCCCCGTACCTTGGTAATGACCCCAACGTCACCGATGTTTCGTCTTTGTTTTGTTGTTCAAGATGATGCTTCACAACAACAATGTAGAAAGTAATCTTGACTAAACGATTAAAAAAAAAGTGAGTCTTTTCAAACTTGGAAAAGTATCTAGAAGAATTATACATGAGCAGGACAAAAGAGAAAATTGGAACCAGAGAGAGAGAGAGAGAGAGGGGGGGGGGGGGTATCAAATCAAATCAAATCAAATCAAACCAAACCAAACCAAATCAAATCAAATCGAATCAGATTCATTTATTTCGAGGATAATCAAGAAGCACTCATGTGCTTTTTTACACCCAGTCCTCGCCCTTATTAGGGATACATTTTGAAAATAAACAATAATATATATTTTTTTAAAAATAATACATCGAATTTATATAGCGCCGAATCTTGTAAAACAAGCAAATCGAAGCGCTTGCACTCAAATCATTTACGCGCATGCAACTTTCCTCAAATATAATAAAGAACATATTTCAAATTTATGCACGTGTATGTACACACACACACACACACACACACACACACACACACACACACACCGCGAACACACTTAGGAGATGAAGGATGCTGTTGAAAAGTAGAGACGGATATGAGGGGAAAGTGTCAGGTAGGAAATAAGTGTGTTTTGCGGCTGGATTTGAAGGTATCAAGTGAAGGTTTTTGGCGAAGTGAAAGAGGGAGGTCATTCCACGTGGACGGACCAGAAACAGAAAAAGATCGACAGCCAACAGTGGTTTGTTTGAATCTGGGTGTTCGAAAGCACAAAGTATCTGCGGCTGAACGAAGGGAACGGGATGGAGTGTACAGGTGAAGACAGTTACAAAGATAAGATCCATACCACACAAAAAAACCGCCACCCACAAATAAACCCGACACCTAAATAATGAAATACTGCAGTACCAATAACAGCAACAAAGAAGACAGACAGATAAACAAGAGCCACAGTCAACAACGACAACAACAACAACAAACAAGAGTGAGTGAGTGAGTGAGTGAGTGAGAGAGAGAGAGAGAGAGAGAGAGAGAGAGAGAGAGAGAGAGAGAGAGAGAGAGAGAGAGAGAGAGAGAAGAGAATGGGAGGAGGGGCGCGATGCGTGTTGAGGGGAAGGGGGGGGGAGAGAAGACTCATGTCTTTTTCCATAACGAAACAAGGCAACACGACAACGATATCTCACCTTGCTCATCTTTTCTCTGTCTCGCTATCTTTCTGCCTTGAGCCAGCGACACTCAAGTTTCGCCAGGTAGACAAGGACACGAGTCCTCCCTCTGTAGATATCTGTCTTGCCTTAGTATTTCAGTCGGAAGCATGAAAATAAATGAATGAAAGAAAAAGAAACAAAAACAGTGTAAAACAAAACTAAAATAAGAATGACATAAAACGCCCCCCCCCCCCCCCCTTCTTCCTCGACACACACGTATTAGGTGGCGCTGCTCTATGGCAACGTGCTCTCCTCAGAAATTCGGGCTGTTGGTCCGGACGAAAACAGCCCGAATTTTAGCGGACAAAATCTGCTTTGATTCGAAGTGGTATTCAATGCAAAACAAAACAAGACAAGACAAAACAATACAAGGCAGTACAGGACAAGGCAATACCACACAAAGCCGTACAGTACCAAAACAATACAGTACAATACAATACAACACAATCCAGTACGATTCAGTGTAAGGCAATAATCGTTATCTTGTAAGTCTTTCTGGAATAAAAACAGGAGAATGGATCAAGAGAAGAAGAAGAAGAAGAAAAGAAGAAGAAGAAGAAGAAGAAGAAGAAGAAGAAGAAGTAGACAAGAAGAAGAAGAAAAGAAGAAGAAGAAGAAGAAGAAGTAGACGAAGAAGAAGAAGAAGAAGAAAGAAGAAGAAGAAGAAGAAGAAGAAGAAGAAGAAGAAGAAGAAGAAAGTGGTGAGAAGAAGGAAAGGAATCAGGCAGAAACAAACAAAAAGATATAGAAAAAGGTAATTTTTCAGCACAGAGTTTCGCGGTAGGAATGCTATCAATACTGAATGTCCCCAGCATCAACACGTGGGAAATTACAACAACAACAACTACTACTACTACTACTACTACTACTACTACTACTACTACTATTACTACTCCTTCTGCTGCGGCTGCTGCTGCTGCTTCTACTACTTCTACTACTGCTGCTGCTGCTGCTGCTGATACCGCTACTGCTCACTACTACTACTACTACTACTACTACTACTACCACCACCACCACCACTGCTACTTCTACTACCTCTAACACAGTTACTACTATTGCTACTATTTAACCAGCCATCTTAAATCATATTCCCCACATTGCAAAGAGTGAAGAAAGGCTGCAAACCTGCTGGGTCAAAGGAACTGACTGAGTAATTCAAATCTTTATCAAAGGGCAGGTACTAGAACACAAGGTATGAGGTTCTGGTTTTGGAGATAACAAAGAGGGGGAAAAACCCAGCCCATATTTTCAACACCGTTATGAAATGTTACATTTCATCTTTTTTCTTCTCAAACTTGGAATGTAGTTATTGTTTAAAATCCTTTGATTAGATTCTTCTTTATGTGCTTCTTTCATTTCAAATATTATATATATATATATATAATATATATATATATATATATATATATATATATATATATATATAATGTATGTATGTATGTATGTATGTATATACACTGTGTTCACCTTCATCTCATTTTTTTTTTATCATTCCAGCAAATGTTCGCTTCTTTCTTGACGGTTTCTCAGGCTGAATGCACACATATATATATATGCATATATATATACATACAAATATATATACATATATATATATACATATACATTCATACACACATAAAGAGAGAGCGATGTATACATTTCATAACACGTAAGTCTATCAATAAACTAGAACATTACTGCAACGAGCGCGATATTAGACATCAAATAAAGAAAACAACCCAACAACAAACACATAAGCCAACATGATACAGATAAACAATCCATTTAGCAAACAGAAATAAACGAAGCATTACTAATCAATCACATTGAAATTGAATAAAAACAAGAGTTGTAAATAAATAAACAAATAAATAGATAAAATAGATAGATAAAATAAATAATTAAATGAAAAAATAAATGAATAGATAAATAAGTAAAATAAATAAATAAATAAATACACCCCGTACCGGAGTCACCCTGAAATTCACACACGCGATTGTACTGAAATGTTCTTCTTCCTCACGTCTATTCAAACAGTTACTCCGAAACTACCTCTCCCTCCCACTAAATTTCAAAGGACTGGTACGCTAACCGATCGTAGCTGTGAAGGTCGTCTGCAGGAAATAGCTACACATACACACACTCACACCGTTCTCTTTTTTTATTTGGTTTTGTTTGACTGACATGCATGCATTCACGCGCACTACGCAGCGGACCAATCATCTTCCTTGCCGAAGTGCATGTGTGGGCGTGGCTACGAGTGCATGCCCACTCTGGGTCACAATGTCTTCTGTCTGTCTGACTGTGTCTGTCTGACTGTCTGTCTGTCTCTTCCTCCCTCTCTCTGTCCCTGTCTGACTCTGTATATATAATATATATATATATATATATATATATATATCAGTGTGTGTATAAATATGAAGATATACATTTATATATTTCAATGGCACTCCCTCTCCATCCTCCCTCTCTTTCTGACCCCCCTATCTGTCTTTCTCTCCCCCTTCTCTCTCTCCATCACTCCCTCCATCCTCTCTCTCTCCATCCTTTCTCTCTCTCTCCCTCTCTTTATCTCTCTCCCTCCCTCCATCCTCTCTCTCTCCTCTGCCCCCCCCCCTTTCTCTCTCTCTGTCTCCCCCTCTCTCTCTCTCTCCGCTAGCTTCCTGATATCAAGGGCCAGACAAGAATGGGGTTGAGCGGTTAGTAGGTTAATGAAACGGGAGAGGAAAGGTTAAAAAAATGATTTTTTTTAAAAACCTACTACATGTGGCGTCAGTCTGTCTTTGTGTTGCACCTCTGCCCGTCTGTCTTTGTGTT
>CM054157.1:35658799-35678799 GCA_028751875.1 Rapana venosa | reverse complement strand
CACGCAGCATGATGAATGAAGAAAGCCAAGCCCACGAGAGAGAGAGAGAAACGAGAGGCGGAGTGGGCCCGGCCCGCTGGTGCGGCAAAAGGGTGTAAAGAAACTTGCGCAGTGTGAGGACTTACCTCCATTCACACGCTGCTCAAAGGCATGATGGATCAGGCAGAAGGAATGGTATAGGCAGAAAGAATGACAAGGGGTCGCCCCCCCCCCCCCCCCCCCCCCCCCGTGTTCCATGAATGAAACCTTTGAGACATTAATTTGACACTGACCCAGAGAGAGAGAGAGGGGGGGGGGGGGGGAAGAGAGAGAAGAGAGAGAGAGAGAGAGGAGGAGGGGGGGGGGGGGGAGGGGAAAGAGAGAGAGGGGGGGGAGGAGAGAGATAAAGAGGGCGAGATACAGACAGAAACCAGAGACACATAGAAACAAAGAAGAAAAAAAAGAATGAATGAGAGTGGAGGATAGTTTAAGACTTCATGTATGCAAGACATTAAGATAAGACAGACAGAGAGAGAGAGAGAGAGAGAAGAGGAGAGAGAGAGGTAAGAGAGATGGGGGGCGGGGAGGGGGGGGGGGGGGGGGTAGGAGGGAAGAGAAGGCGAGATACAGACAAACCAAGACATATAAAACAAGAATAATTTTAAAAAAGAATGAATAGAGTGATGGATAGTTTAAGACTTCATTATGCAAGCATTAAGATAAGACAGACAGAGAGAGAGAGAGAGAGAGAAGAGAAGAGAGGTAAGAGAGAGGGGGGGGGGGGGGGGGGGGGGGGGGGGGGGGGGGGTGGGGGGTGGGGGAGGAGAGAGAAAGAGGGCGAGATACAGACCAGAAACCAGAGACATACTAAACAAAGAAGAAATTTTAAAAAAAAAGAATGAATGGAGTGATGGATATTTAGAGACTTCATGTATGCAAGCATAAAGATAAGACAGACAGAGAGAGAGAGAGAGAGAGAGGTAGAGAGAGAGAGAGAAGAGTGGGGGGGGGGGGGGGGGGGGGGGGGGGGGTAGGGAGAGAGAAAGAGGGCGAGATACAGACAAAACCATAGACATGTAGAAACAAAGAATAATTTTTAAAAAAAAGAATGAATGAGAGTGGATGGATAGTTTAAGACTTCATGTATGCAAGCATAAGATAAGACAGACAGAGAAGAGAGAGAGTGAGAGAAGAGAGAGAGAAGAGAAGAGAGAGAGATAGAGAGAGAGAGAGAGAGAGATAGAGAGAGAGAGAGGAGAAAGAAGAGAGAGAGAGAGAGAGAGAGAGAGAGAGAGAGAGAGAGAGAGAGAGAGAGAAGAGAGAGAGAGAGGGACAGACAGACAGACAGACAGACAAATAGACAAAGAATAAAGACGAAAAGAGACGCAGAACAAAACAGACAAGACACGACAGCAGACAGACAACAAATAGACTCGCATAAACATAACAGAAAAGCAGGCAAGCAAGTAGACAGACAGACAGACAGACGACAGAAAAAAAGAGACCGACAGACAGACAGACAGAGGCTGACGCACAGACATTGGAGCAGACGAACAGACACCAAAAAAAAAGGGACGGGAGGAGAGGAGAGGAGAGGAGGGGGAGGTTCCAGACAAGCTAAGATATTGCTCTTCCTTCACAGAGCAACGTACAAGGCGTCAGAAAAGGGAGTGGTGGAATGGAAGGGGAGGAGAGGGGAGGGACAGGACAGCGGGGGTTGGGTGAGGGTAAAGTGTGTGTGGTGGTGGTGGGTGGTGGTGGGGGCGGGTGGGGGGTGGGGGGGGGGTGTCTGGGGTCGGGAGGAGAGGAGAGCGTTTTAAATGAAAGTTCGAGGAATTTTTGGAACGTGTTGGGCCTTGGTGACCTTGACATCGTCATGTGTGTGGGTGTGTGTGTGTGTGTGTGTGTGTGTGTGTGTGTGCGAGCGCGTACGCGTGTATATGTATGCGTGTGTGTGCGCGGCGCGCGCGCAAAGTGTGTTTGAGAGAGAGAGAAACAGAGACAGAGATAGAGAGAGATAGAGACAAAGACAGAGAGACAAAGAGACATACAAGACAGACAACAGACAGAACAGAAAGAAAGAAATGAAAGAGAGAATCAGAGATAAAACAAGACAGAGATACAGACACGAAGAGAGAGATAGAGGGGGGAGGGGGGACTCCTGATCACCCAGACAGTCAGATAGGAGCAAAACAGAAGACAGACAGATAGACAGACTATCAGACAAAAACACCCAAAACATTAACTCATTGAAGCCCACTGACCGATTGTGCCTGCGCCCTTCACCCCAAACAATGTCAGAACATGTCATCCCCATCGATGGAAGCCGTTTTCTGACCTTTAGTCCCCGCATAGAAAATGAAGGAAGGGACTGGATTCTAACAGGGGTGCGAAAAGCCCAGTGGTAGACTCTGAGGTACGTAATCTCAAGTGGGTTTGGATTCGAATTTATTGTAATTTTATCTTATACCACTGAAATTTGGGCTGCTCTCCCTGGGGAGAGCGCGTCGCAACAGGAGCAGCGCCACCCTTATTTTTCGTTATCTTTTTCCCCTGTCTGCAAACTTATTTGTTTCCCTATCAGAGTGGCCTTTTTCTACATAATTTTGCCAGGGAAGACTCTCTTGTTGCCGTGGGTTCTTTTACGTGCGCTGAATAATTATGTCTAACACATGGGACCTCGGCTTCTCGTCTCATCTGAAAACTAGCACCCATACCACTCCTCATAGTCTAATGGATGGGGGGAAAGCTTCGGGCCCATACGGGGTTTGAACCACCGCATATTTCCGACCCGGATTTCTCGCTTTCTAGGCAGGTGCGTTACCTCTAGACCCCGATCTACCGAGTCATCTCTGAGTTGTCTTTTGGAGGGAACTGTCCCCTTAGAGTCAACCTCAGCTCCTTCTTTCTTGCAGACTGTCCCTGGCTGGAGGCTCTGTCAGTTATTGATGTCAGCAAAGTAGTCATACCAATATTCCCCCTTGGAGATTCCAGGGGTTCTCTCAGTATGAATAGCATCCCGACCCTCTGGAAAATGTTGCTCAGAATTCCCTCTTCTCTATCCCTCTTTTTTTATTGCCTTGCTCTTTTTGTCTCTGCCTTGTTTCTTTCCTTGCATGTCATATTCTTCTTTTTGTCTTTTTCTTGCCTTTTTTAGTCCATTTTTCTGCGGTTTTTCCCCCCTGAAAAGACAATTATGTCCCCTGCCAAAGTTGGATGCGCTGGGCCTGAATTGCTAGGTGCTTAACGGCAGTGCAATGTATTTTCCTCACACCACAGATGACAATCACTGCTGTGTGAGCATTTGAAGGAGAAGGCCATAGATTAGGTGCTAATGTAGTCAATGTTTCATCCACACAGCATGCACTTCTTCTCAGCCATGGCACGAAGTGCGTTAGCGTTGTGAATGGCTATGAATTGTTACTTATTTGATGATTGTCTTTAGGCGGGGCGATCTCTAGCGCAAAGCAGTCTGCATGCTTTTCCTTTCTCACCTTTGTCTCACCTGTTGGCGTCACGGAATGTGGCGTTAGCGGCCACACACATTGATGCCAGTTGGATGGGTGACCGTTTGTGCGCCTTGGCTTCAGTACAGTTCCCCCAGTTCACCCAGCTGTAAATGGGTATCTGCCCTCTTTAGGGTCAGGGAAGGTAAAGCAGCGAGGGAGAGGAGATGGGCGCCGCCCTCAATATGCTGGCCCTAGAGAAGTGAGGTCTCTGACGCCTCGCTCCCCTACGACCTTATAGGTTATGTGACTCCTTTACCTTTACCTTTTTTTCCCCCTTAATTTTGGCAGTTGTTCCTAGCTGGTGTGGTATGCTTTGATACGTTTCGCTATCTGTCCATGAATGCTAACCTAAGCTAGCTCTCCGCTACAGGTGAACAACATCCCGTGAAGTGGAAGTGTGGCTACCTTTACATGATAATAGGTAGCAGCCATGCATACACACTTCTCTACCAGTGTGCACTATTGCAGAGAATGTCAGGCAGGATGATTGAGACAGAGTGCATTTGTTGTTGGGAATGACTTCCCATGTGTTAAGCTGGAGAATGCGGAATGATATCATCACTGCTTGTCCACAAACCAAAGGGAAATGTAGTGTTCTTACTTGGATAATATAATGATTTGTTTTCAATTTATGTATCGACTCATTGTTTTCTTTCATTTACCATTGTCTTCTGATTCTTGTTGAAAAAGAACTCAAAATATCAACAGAAAACAACACACAGCACACATGCACGCACAAATGCAAGTACACACCCAAGCACACACACACACACACACACAACGTGCGCGCGCGCACACACACACACACACACACATGCGTGAACGCGCGTGTGCACAGCTGTGCACACACATGCATACTGTTATTCATTCACTTAATCATGCACTTACTCACTAACATAAACCTGCACGCATACACACACACACACACACATACACCACACACACACACACGCCACACACACACACACACACACACGCACACACACACACGCACACACACACACACACACACACCCACACACACACACACACACACACACACACACACACACACACACACACACACACACACACACATCCTGACCCTCTGAAAAATTTTGCTCAGAATTCCCTCTTCTCTATCCCTCTCTTTGTCATTGCCTTGTTGGAAATAAAAGTTTGACTTGACTTGACTTGACTTGACACACAAACACACATAACCAGTCAGATGCAGACAAACAGAAGCAGAGACAGAGAGACAGACCACTGCCGCTTCCATACCATTACCTTGCCTGTCACGTTGAACAAACGAGGCGGGAAAACTTGTGTTGAAGGACAGAGGCGGGACAACTCTGTAATCTCTTTCATTGTGGACACGAAAGCCAGGGATTAGGGTCTCTCTCTTTCATCTTTTGCCTTTCTCTCCACCACCCCCTCACCCTTTCCCCCAACCACTCTCCTTCTCCCTGTCAGCTATGTTATCTTCTTAGTAAAGTTTTTTTCTTTCTTTTCTGTCCCATTAATTTCTGTGACGTTCCTATCCCTGCTGTTCCCACCCTGCTCATTTCAATCTCCCTGCCAAAGCCATAACTAGATTCGTTATGTTGCATCCCCAGTGTTGAAGACCACAGGGAGCTCATCAATATTAGGCCACCATGGGGCCACCAGCCAGAAGGGTCCTGCACTGCTGCTGAGTCACATTGGAGGTGTTCAGTGGTGCCTGTTCTGAGCTAACTTAGGCAGGGCACCACTTACTAAGCCCCTTGCCAACCACAGTATTCGCTCAGTCATGGATTCAGACTAAGTGAGTTGCCCACTCAAGGTGGTGACCACGACAACGTCCCTCCAGTGACTGTCCCCATGTACTTCCAACCCCAAAGGCTTTGACACAAACTCACCACAGGCACAGAAGTGTTTGGGGAAACCAAATCTGAGGTCACCATGAGACCAGAGCAACTGGGGTGACCAAATCACGATGGTAATGAGGACGATGTAACATGCTGTTATGAAAATGCACGTGTTGTGAGACTTCTTAACAGGGTTGTGACAGACAGAAAAGACGGGAATAGCAAAGGAATAGCTAGTTAAAAACAGATAGTTGGATAAATAGATAGATAGATAGATAGTTTGATAAATAGTTTAGATAGATGATAGAAAATTTGGATAAAATAGACAAAACAAAATAGACAGACGGGCAGGCAAAACAGGAGACAGACAGACAACAAGCCCAAAGACAAAACCCCGCAAAACAAACAGAAGCTAAGAAAAACCCACCCAAGCAGCCCAACACGAGCCCAACATTTTTCCACGGTCGCATTGTAAAGCTTGGGCTTAAACCTGGAAAATAAAGGAAAAGTGTTTTAAAAGGGTCCATGGGGGGAATGTTTAAAAAAAAAACAAAAAAAGGGAAAACACTCCTTGGCGGGGACCAAAAACAAAACCAAAAAATGAGGGGGAATAAA
Organism: Rapana venosa; assembly: GCA_028751875.1. NCBI lineage: Eukaryota > Metazoa > Mollusca > Gastropoda > Neogastropoda > Muricidae > Rapana > Rapana venosa. The sequence continues at coordinate 35,672,870 of CM054157.1, read as the reverse complement.
ACCAAAAACTGCTCCCCTACCCGGGAAAGGTTCCGCTGTACCAAAAACATACCAAGAGAGTCAAAAATTCTAAAGGGGGGAAAGTTTTTGGGGGTTTTCCCCAATTTTTACAAAGTACCCCCACACTAGCTTTCCCCCCCTTAAACAAAAAAAACAACAAAAAAAGAAAAAACAAAAAAACCCCAACACACCCCCCAACCCCCACACGGACACACCACACCCACAAAACTTTCTACCCCCCCAAACACACAAAACCACCCCAAAAAACCTACCCACCCAAACCAACCAAACCCCTTTACACCCCACAAACAAAAAAAACCACAAAAACACACCACCACCAAACAAAACAAAAACACAACAAACACATCCCACCCCCAACCACCCCAAAACACACACACACCCAAACGCACACCCCCCACCCCCCCCCCACACACAAACACCTAACAACACAACAAAACCCCAAACACGGAGCTTTTCCCGGGGGGTTTTTGCACCCATAAATGTTCCCTACCCATACAGGAGGGCTATACATGTTACAAAATGCATTTTGGGAAAAACACTTTAAAAAGAAATACAAATTCCCCGGTTATTCCGGGAGGGGGGATGATGTGGGCCCAATGTATTATTTTTTGAAAAAAGATTAAAATTTTTTATCGAATTTACATGAATATAGAAATTTTTGTATTCTTAACGGGGTTTAAAGCTCAATGTTTTTTTAGAAAAAATTTTTTTTTTAAAGAAAAATGTATTGTGGGGGGAAAATAAAAACCCAATAAATCACATTTTTTTAAGATGCAGAGATCTAAAAAACATCTTACCTGCTTTCCCCATCCGAAAAGCTTACAGCAAAGTTCTTAAAGCTTTTCCTTTAATTTGAAAAAAGTTTATTGTCTTTAAAGCCATACTCCTTTTTCAAACTCCTCTGTTAAAAAGAAAAATTTCCCGGGTTATAAGAAAGGGGGAAAAATTTAAATTTTTTTGGGCTGTTTGATTTTTTTGGGGGTTGGGTTTTTTTTTTGTTTTTTGTTGTTGGGGGGGTTTTTGTTGTTGTTTTGGTTTTTTTTTTTTTCTTCTTGGGAATTTTTGGTTTATGCTTTTTCATTAAGTTGTTTTTTGGGCAAATTTTGATTTGTTAGGGTCATACCCCTCCCCCCTACACACAAAAAAGGCACGTGGGGGCGCGCACACACACACAAAAAAAAAAAAATAACCAGGGAAAAAGGGGCCAAACACCCCCAAAACCCCCCACACCCCCCCCCCCCCCCCCAACCCCCCCCCCCCCACCCCCCCCCCCCCCCCCCAGCCCCCCGGGATAAATTTCCCCCCCCCCCCCCCCCCCCAAAGGTAATGGAAACCCCCCCCCCCCCCCCCCCCCCCCCCCCCCCCCCCCCCCCCCCCCTTTAAACCCCCCCCCCCCCCCCCCCCCCCGGGGGGGGAAGCCCCCCCCCTTTACCCCCCCCCCCCCCCCCCAAAAAACCCCCCCCCCCCCCCCCCCCCCCAACCCCCCCCCCCCACCCCCCCCCCCCCCCCCCCCCCCCCCCCCCCCCCCCCCCCCCCCCCCCCCCTCCCCGCCCCCCCCCCCAAACCCCCCCACCCCCCGCCCCACCCCCCAAAACCCCCAAAACCACACCCCCAAAAAACAACACAAAACGGCAAAACAAAACAAAAAAAAAACAACAACAAAACAAAAGGGGAAACCAAATAAACAAAAACCCCCTTTAACAAAAAAAGCAAAATTTCCCCCAAACTTTGGGCTAAAGATAAAAAACACCGGTTCCTCACGTCCCCGAGGCCCACCTAAGAAAAACCCTGCCGAGTCGAGCACCAACCCCTTTCGCTACGTTTGGCCCTTTGGCCCAAAAACAAATTACCACCATACATGCAAACCAAGCATAACAAACTGGGTTAAATTCGGGGAAAAAAACCCCCCGAAAAACCTCTATTTTTGGAAATATAGGGGCTTACCAGTTATGGTGAGATAATTTGAAAAAAAAAAAAAATAAACTGCACAAAAAAAAAACCACCACCCCAACTCTCATCGAAATTATACATTTAACATTTCCACAAAGATTCGCCAAGTGTACGCGTGAGGCAGAGTGCTTTGTTCTGGGGGACCGTCCAGGGTAAATTTTGGGAACCCTCCCAACAGCAAAAAAACCCAAAATGGGTTTTGCAGCGGGCAGGACCCCCCCACCCCCATAATCCCCCTCCCCCACCTTCTCCCCCCCCCCCACCCCCCCATCCCCCTCCTCCCAATCTCTCCCCACCCCCCGGGAAAAAGGTAAGCCATTTCCTGGGACTTTAAACGTAAACTAAGTGTTGGGTATTTGGCCACTTAAAAAGAGGGGGAAAAAAAAGGGAAGGGGGGGGGGGGGGGGGGGAAAAAAATAGGAAAGGTGGGGGATAGGTTCTTTTTTTTCCCAAAATTTGTTTTTTGGAAAGGGGGGACAAAAAACAACCCCAAACCCGGGTTCACCCCAAAAGACCCGGGGCAAGAGGTTTTTTTACGTCATTTTTGGAGGAGTGTTGTTGGAAAAATAGTCCCTTTTTAAAGTTTCACATTTTGTTCTTGTTGGCCGTTCGAGGCGAGCGAGCGGGAGAAGGGGGGAGGGAGAGAGGGGAAGAGAAGAGAGAGAGAGAAAAAACCAGAGGGAAGAGAAAAGGGGTGAGTGAAAAATGACAAGGGGAAAAAATTTTCCCCTTTTAAATTTCGAGGAAAAAGAAAAAAGGGCCCCCCAATGTGCTTTTTTTACATCCCATTCCCCGCCTTTAAAGGGTTACTTTCCTAAAAAAAAATAACCCTTTCCTTCCCCCGTCTCACAATTTAAAAACAAGGGAAAAAAACCCCTTTTCCCCAAAACCAACCCCCCCCCCCAAACAACCCCCCCCCCCCCCCTCCTTCCCCCCCCCCCCCAAAAACCAAAAAAAAAAACAAAAAACAAAAAAAAACCAAAAATTAAAAAAAAAACAGCCCAAAAAACCGCCCCAACCGCCCCAAAAAAAACGCTTTAAAAGAAAACAAACCCAAAAAATTAAAAACAAAAAAGAAAAAAAAAAGCCAAAAAAAAGAAAATTTAAAAATAAACCCCTTAAAGGTGAAAAAAAAGAAAAAAAAACAAAAAAAAACAAAAAAACAAAAAAAACCCCCCAAAACAAACCCCCCCCCTAAAAAAATTAACCAAATTTCCAAAAAAATAAATCCGCCCCCGGGGGGGGTTTAAGAAAAACATCCCCCCTTTTCCGGTCCAAATGGCTCCCAAAAACGGTTTCCCCAACGACATTATAAAAAATAAAAGGGGGCAAAAAATTTTAAAAAAAAAAATTTTTTAAAAATAAATGAAATATTTTAAAAATTTTTTTAATTTTTTTTAAAAATTAAAAATGTTGATAAAAAAAACCTTAAAAAAAAAAACCCCCACAAAAACCCCCTTCCCAATCAACCCCCCCCCCCCTTTGAAAGAAAGAAATTTTTTCCCCCAAATAAAATAACCAATAACTTTGGGGGGGGTCCGGCCCAAAACAAAAATAAAAAATTTTTTGTTAAAGGAAGGAAAATCACCCTTTTTGGCAAATACTACAAACCCCCCCAAAACACAAAAACTTTTTCCCCCGAAAAGGGCGCCCACATCTCACAATAACCTTTAAAAACCCTGGGGGTTTACAAAAAATTTTCCAAAAATTTCTCTTTCACACAAAATTGAAGAACCAAATAAAGATTAAAATTTTAATTAAACAAATCATTTCCATAAGGTAAAAAAAACCAAAAAAAGTGGATTAGGAGAAAAAACAAAAAAAAAATTCCAAAAGGAAAAAAGGGCCCCATGGCCAAGGTGACAATTGTTAAAAGTATGTTTTTTGATAAATCCACAAAAAATTAAAATGGGCCCCAACAAGAAACTGCAAATCCAAAACACCAAAACCACACGAAAAACAAAAACACAAAATTTACAAAACCCACCAATTTAAATTTAAAGGGGGGTTGAAAAAACTAAGAATTTAAAAAAAGCCCCCAAAAAACCCAAAAAAAAATAAAAAAGGGGAAAAAATAAAACCCCAAAAACGTGAAAGAGAAGGGGGAAAATAAAAAGAAAAAATAAAATTAATTGGGGAAATAAGGCCCCGGGAAAAGAACACAAAGGGTTATAAAACCCAAAATGTCTTTTACGGGGAAAGTAGAAGAAAAGGGGAGAGAAGGGAAAGAGAATGAGAAAAAAGGGGAAAGAAGGGGTATAATGCGGGGTGGGTTTAACGGGTTTTTCCCTCAAAATCAATTTTTTTTATTTTTGGGAATCTAATTGTTTAAAAAGGGGGAAATTTTAAGAATTTTTGGATTTGTCAAATAAAGGAAAAAGGGTTTTAATTTTACAAACCTGATTAAAGAAGATTTGAACAAATTTTTTTGGGGGAATTTTTGGGTTATTTTTGGAAAAATTTTGGGGGAACTTTCTTTGGGATGGGGGAAAATTTTGGGGCCAAAATTTTAAAAACATCTGATCCGTTTTAAAAATTTTAGTTTTTGGGGGTGGGGGGAAAATAATTAACGGGGAATTAACCAAACCAAGGGATTTTTGAAAAACCCCATTTTTCCATTTTAAAGCTCGATTTAAATAATTATTTTTCTTTAATTGATTTTCCCAAAAAGGAATCCCAAAAGGGGTTGGGGAAAAAAATCTCTTGGGGTTAAAAAGGGAAGAAAAGGGGAAAAAAAAGTTTTGGTTTATAAAAGGGGGTCAAAAAATAAATTTTATTTGTATTCCCCCTTTTTTTAACTATGAGGCGGTGAAATGTAATTGGTCCCAAAATGTTTTAAATTTTTGTTACCCTTAATTTAGGGGTTTAAAAGGCTTTTTGATTTTTTCCTTTTTCAATTTTTGGGGTTTTGTTGTTTTAATTTTGGGGGGGTTTTTATTTTTTAAGGAAAACTTTTCGGTTTTTTTTTGGGGGTTATCTTATTTGGTTGGGGTTTTGGGCAGCCCAATGGTTAAACAGGTTTTTGAAAAGTCTTTTGCAAGAGGGGTTTTTGTTTAGGGCCTTTAAATTTTGGGGAGTTTCACAAAAGCGCTTTTTAAAATTTGTAGGGAGAAAAATTCTTTTTATTTAAGAAAAGGGTTGGGCCTTAAAATGGGACCCCCTTTGGTTTTAAAAGGGTTTTTTTGGGGAAGGGCGTTGGGAGAAAACAATTTTGGGGGGGCCTTTTGGTTAAGGAAGATTTCCCGAGATTGAAGTGGGAATACAAAAAGAAAAATTTTTTATTTTGGGAGAAAAGGGCTTTGTTAATTGTAATCAAAGTTTTTGGGAATTTACAAAAATACCTAAAAAAGAAGAATTTTTTGAAATTTTTGAAAAAATTTAAAACCAAGATTTTAAGGGTTTTGGGGTTTTTTTTTAAATAGTTTTGGGGGTATGGGAAGTGAGTGAAAATCATATATTTGGGGATGTTTTTTTTATTTTTTTGGGGTTGTTAAAAAGGAAAGATAAAATAGGTTGGTTTTAATTTGGGTTAAAAAATTTTGTTGATTGGGGTATTCACGGGTTTTTAAATTTGGGGGAAATTTTTTATAAAGACAAAAGGGGGGGTTTTTTAGTTTTGCCGAGTGTTTGTAATTGGGGGGTGAAGGGTTCATTTTTGGACCACATTCCAATAAAAATTTTAAAAAAAATTGGAAAATTTGTTTGGGGGGGAAAAGGTTTAATTAGATTTTTAGGGATATAAAGGGGGTTGGGGTTTTGGAGGGATTAGAATTTTGGGGGGAAAATTTTTTGGGATTGGTTTTTGGGTTGTTTTTTTTAAAATTTTGTTAAAGAAAAATTTTGGGTTTTTTTTTTCAAAAAATTTTTTTTTAAATTTAAATTAATTTAAACAATTAATTATTTGTTATTTTTTTTTTTTCCTTCCATACATCTTTGAATTTTTTTTGGGATAAAAAAATTCTTGGAAATTTTCCCTTTTTTCTCTCCCGGGGAATTTAGGGGAAAATAGGTTTCTTAATTTTTTTGGCCTCCTCAAAAAAAATTTTTTTTTTTTAAAGGGAAACCCTAAAATCTTTCTTTTTCCTATTTTCCTTTGTAAAACCCAAGGATTTTTGGGCGGACAGGGTTTTGGACCCTTATTTTTTTTAAATGGGACATTTTGTTATAGTTTCTTTTTTAAAAACCCTTTTATCCAAAACCCCCAATTTGGCCAGGTCTGGATAAATAATTTTTGAATTTTTTTTCCGAGAGAAATGGAACTTTTTTAAACTCTAGTAAGAAAAGTTGCCCCTTAAATTTTGCAAACGATAGGTTATAGTTTTTAGGGCCGGGTTTTTGGAATTTTGTTTCCCTTTTTTTGGGCCCATGGGGTACAGCCCCTGGGTAGTGGTCGCCAGTTGTGTACGGGGGAAAAAAGTTTATATGATGTTTTTAGGGTCTGATAATAGTTGTTTCAATGATTGTTTTTAAGAACACAGGGGAGGGGGGAGAGAGAGGGGAAAAGGAGGGGTAGAGAAAAGAGGAGAGGAGAGAGAGGGGGGGGGGGGGGGGGTGGGGGCGGGATTGGGTAAAAAACATCCATAAAATTTGATCGAATATAAGCCACGCCAAATTTGGCATTTATTAAATACAAGCAAAGTGCCAGGCCCTTATAAAAAAATTTATGTTGTTTTTTTTTTAAAATTTTTTCTCGAGTTTGGGTTTTTCCCAAACCCCAAACCAAAGGCTTTTATTTTTAAGAGTGTGTGTGTGTGTTGTGCGCGCGCGGCGCGCCCCCCCCCCCCCGCTTTGCGAGGTTTGTTTTTTTTTATGCTGTGTGTGTGTGTGCTGATCCCACGGGTTCAAAAGGCCCTTTTTTGGGGACTAGTTAAAATGTTTGGAAGTGAACTGTCAAAAAAGAAAAGATCCCCTTTTCCCTTTTGTGGGGGGGGAGAGGGGAGGGGAGAGAGAGAGAGAGAAAAGACCTTTTCTCTGGGCATTTTTTCGCTGCAAATGAAAAGACAGCAAAATTTTAATAATGATGTGCGGGCGAGGGGAAGAATAACTAAAAAACAGAAGGAAAATTTGTAAACCCCAGGGGTTTTTTGGGGGATCACTTTTTTAATTACTGAATTTTATTGTGTTTTTTAAACCTTTAACGGTTTTCTATTTTAAAAAGGATTATTGAATGGGATCCACATTCCACTTTGTCCATTAAGCATTCAAAACCTCTCTTTTTGCGGCATTTAAACCCAACCCGTTTTTTTTTTGTGGGTCTAGCCCACTCACTGAGCTGCCCCCAAAGCAAAGTGTATCAATTCCGCTGGTTTTTAAACGTGTGCGTTCACGGTTTTACTTTTTTTTTTGGGTTTTTTTCATGACGACTTGTGTGTGTGGGTGTGTTTTGGGGGGGGGGGGTGGGGGGCAATGGCATGGTCCAAATGACGCTTGATCAAAACTGTCACCGGGGGCCTCATCACAATGGGAAAATTTGCCCCCATCTAAAAGTTGGGCACGCAAAGAAATCAAAAACAGATTGCCCCTTTGAAAGGTTTAAGGTGTCCCCTAAAACCTTTTGGTTTTTTGGGGGGGCGGAAAGGTTTTCAGAGGGCCTCCCCTTCTCTAGTTTGTTTTTTTGGGGGTTTCGTCAGTCATGTGACCCTGTGGGGGCCCCCCCCCCACCCCCCCCCCCCCCCCTCTCTTCTGTCTCTCTCTGTTTCAATTTTTTCCCCATGAGGGCCTTTGGGGTAAAGGGGAAACCTCGGGCTTTTCCAAAAATTTTCCCCCATTAAAAAATTCCCCGTTCGAGAGTTCGGAAATTTGAGTTTTTCTCCTTTTCTCTTTTCTCTCTCTCTCTCTCTCCTCTCCCTTTTCCTCTTGTTTTTAATTTAAAAAATTAAAAATTACCCCTGTTTTTTAGTAAGTTTTTTTACAAATCCCTTTAGGGTGGTGGGGGGGTTTGGGTTTCAGAAGGAAAAGCTTTTGGGACTTTGATAGCTTTAAAAAAAAAAAAAGGTGTGTGTGTGGGGGAAAAGTTCCTGTACAATTAGAAAAAGTCCAAAAAAAGGGTTTTAAAAAATTTCCCGGGGTGATACCCAAAGGTGGGTGAGGAAAGGAAACCAAAATTTTTTTTGGGGCCCTTTGGGGAGGGGTCACAAAAAGTTTTTTTATTTTCTTTATACATCCAAACTGCAGTTTATCTTGGGTTTTTTTCATCTTTTAAACAAATGTTTAAGGGGAAATTTTAAAAAAAAATCAACATCAGAAAAGTCAGATCTTGTCAAAGGGGTACAAATTTAAAAAACTCCATAGTCTTGCGAGACTGAAGGTTGCCCAAATATCTAATGACAATATGGGGGGGGTTTTGGGGTTTTTACATGAACCCTTAATTAATAAACAATAATAAAACTAATTTTTAGATTTAGCTGGAGGGGCATTCCCTTTTGTTTTAAATTATTTTGGGGTTTTACAAAGAGACAAAACCCCCATTTCTTTTAAAAAGAAGTTGAATTTAGTTGGGGGAGGGAATGATGAGACTTTTTTTAGTAACCCGCTGTAAAAATGTATTTTTGAAAAAAAGAAAAAATTTAGGTTAAAGAACATGACTGTGAAATTTATAATTTTAACCTTAATAACTACAGAAGTGTTCAGAATGGAAAAATCTTCTTTTTTTCTACAAAACAATTTTTCTGTCATTGCACAGGTACATTTTGTCATTTGTAAGATAAAGCCCGAAAGGGGGGGGGTGGGGGTGAGTGTAATCTGAGCCCTGAAAATGAAGTTGGGGGTTTGGGTTTTTTAAAAAATTTTTTTAAAATACAGTTGAAAAAAATTTTCCAAACCCAAAGGATGATTTTGATAAGTTTTGTCAAAAAAAAGCCCGAGATGTGAATATGAATGGAAAAAAACTTTGGATTTTTTTATTTGAAAAAAAGGTTTAAAAAAGTTTATTTTTTCTTCTGTATTTTTTTTTTAAAGTTTGCAAAAAAGAGGCAAAGGTTTAATAAGGGTTTATTACATTCCCCCAAGAAATTTAACCCCAAAAATACATTTAAATTTTTATTTTAAAAACCAATGAAAATTTTTTGAATTCGTTGCATGTCCCCTCATCAACTCTGTTTCAAAATTACAATTTTACAGCCCACTAAATGGGCCACATACGTCACGAAAAATTTAGGGAAAACTTTTTAAAAAAAAAAAACAAAAAACCCAACCCTCTGGAATTAAAAACAAAACCCCCCCTGCTTTCTGAAAGAGCAGGGAACGCAAACTCCAGGCTTTTGTTGCTCTTTTTGGGCCGAGATTACTTTAAAAGTATTGCCTTTCCCTTTTCTTTTTGAAAACAGGAAATTTTTTACTTACTTACTGAAGTAATAACCCCGCTTTTAAATTAAAAATAAAAAAACCCCCCCACCACACGCACACACCACACAAACACACACAAAACGGCGTGTGCACGCACGCACGCACCGCTCGGGACGCACGAACAATACACACACCCCACCACACACCCGCGCACGTCTTCTCGCTCCTCTCTCTGTAAAATATGTAAGTAGGTTTTACCTTATTTATATACTAACATTTTCGGGGGTAAGGGTGGGTGGGGGGGGGGGGGGGGGGGGGGGCGGGCCCCGTGCGTGAAAAAATTTAAGGTTCCCTTGGGGCATCAAAAAGGGCTTTTGCTACCCCGTGTTTACTGATTTAAAACCCGTTTGAGGATGCTAAACCCTCAAAAAAACTAAATTTGGGTTTGCTAGTTGATAAAAGGGGCAATTTTTCACCTGCATGATAAAATGGGGAGGGCTGCAAACACGTACACTTACATAATAGCACGTGCGTGTGCGGCGAGTTGCAAGCGAGAGAGGATCAAATGGATGGAAACACACACACACACACATCCGTACGCAAAAACACCACGCACACACGCGGGTGTGCGCGGGGGCATACACACACACACACACACACACACAACACACACACAAAACACACACACACAAAACACACACACACGCACAACACACACACACAAAACACTCACACACAAAAACACACACACACACACACAAGAAACACACACGCACAAAAACACACACAGAACACACACACACACCACACACACACACACACACACAACAACAAACACACACACAACACACACACACACACACAAAACACACACAAAACACACACACACACAAAACACACACACAAAACACACACATACACAAAACACTTGTACTGTGATTTCTCCCCCCCTCCCTCTTCCATAATCATGCACGCACGGGCATGTGTGCATATACGCACGCCTGCAAGCACACACACACACACACATTTCCCTCTCTCTCTCTCTCTCTCTCTCTCTCTCTCTCCTTTCCTCTCCTCTCCTCTCATTTCCTCTCCTCTCCTCTCCTCATGCCCTTTGTCTTGTCTAACTCAATAGATTTTATCGTGGATGTTGTTTTTATTGCAGTTAGAGATGAGATTATTAGTACTATTATAAGCGATACTGTTTTAGTTTGATATTGTTTTAGTTTTGCAAATCCAGTTGATTATGGGCTTTTGAATTCTGTATCATATAGGGGTTCTACTTGTTTGAATAATTGTTTGTTTTTTTTAAAATTATTATTTCTCTATTGATTGAAGGTGTATTTCCCCTTCCCCCTTGATACTCCTCCCCCACCCCCATCCTTTCCAATGCTTTTCTGTTATCATCGTTATGTTATTGTCTCATGGTGATGGGGATCATTTGTTATATTGTTGTCTCATGGTGATGGGTGATTGTTGTTATAATTGTATCGCTATTATAATAATCATTATTGTAATCTTATTTGACTTCGCTTGCTTGGATAGTTATTGTGTGAATATGTCATTTTTAAAAAAGCGCTATTTGAAAAGTATGAGCGCATAAAAAGCACACGTTTGCTGGGTGGAGGAGGAGAGGAGGGAGGTCATTGAAGGTAATATTTCAGTAATGACGAATGCCTAGTATTTTCTAACGTTTTATTCCTGTATTTTTTATTATCTAAAGTATAAACGTGAAAAAATGGATGAAACAGTAAGTGAAGTAATTTGTGTGTCTGACGTTCTATGATTTTCTTTTTTTAATTCTTAAAACATTTTTTTATTTAAATGTGTGTGTGGACGTGAGCGCGCACGCGCTCAGGTGTGCATGAGTATGTGTGTGCGTGTATATGTATATGTGGTAATTTGTATTTTCAATGTATTTCCTTATCGATTTTTTCCTTTTTTTTAATATTTTTTTTACTGGTTTAATTTAATGGTAAACGATGCAATAATGTAGTGTCTTAGTATAATCATTACGAAATTCGTTCTTAGATAGATGGCTTGATGAAAAAAAGCAAATGCATTGCTTATTCAATGTACCATCTGGAAATAAAATTTTGACTTGACTTGACTTGACTTGACTTTCCTTTTTTTTTAATTTTTTTTTTATTTTTTACTGGTTTAATTTAATGGTAAACGATGCAATAATGTAGTGTCTTAGTATAATCATTACGAAATTTGTTCTTAGATAGATGGCTTGATGAAAAAAAGCAAATGCATTGCTTATTCAATGTACCATCTGGAAATAAAATTTTGACTTGACTTGACTTGAGGACACACACACACACACGGCACGCCCGTTAAAGGGGTTTTTCCCCCTGGTTTTAAACCCAACATCAGTGCCGACCCGTCCCCAAAAGTATGTTTATCTTTCACCGAAGTTCCTGTGCGAACCAAAAGAGTAAAAAAAGAAATGCACATGATAGAAATGTGTGTGCTTTGCATGGGGGTGTATACAAGAAAAGAAGAGACAAGCAATGACAAATTCTTTTATTTCGAGGGTAAGAATAAGCACATATGGCTTTGAGGCAAAGACAGGGCAAAACACAGAAAACAGACAGACAGAAAACAAAACAGACAGCAGACAGACAGAAGAGCGGAGAGAAGAGGAGAGAGGAGAGAGAAGAGAGGAGAGGAAAAGAGAGAGAGAGAGAGGAAAGACAAGACCTGGGAAATTCCTTTATTTTTAGGTAATGAATAAGACCATGTCCTTTTTTTTTTCCCGTCCCCGCCCTTGGGGTATATATTAAAATTATTAATAATATATAACATGATATAATATAAAATAAAATAAAAATAATCCAAAACCAATACACTCACACAGAAAAAAAACGGGGAAAAGAGAGAGAGAAGAGAGAAGAGAAGGGGAAGAGAGGGGAGAGAGAGAGAAGAGAGAGAGGAGAGAGAGAGAGGAGACGACAACAGACAACGACAACAGACAGTTAGATAGAACAAAGACGCGAGACAACAGACACACAACAGCAGGAAGGGGATAAGGAAGGACGAACAGACGACGAACAGATCCCAAACCGTGGTTTTGTAAAGTGTTTTTCTCCTGCAAAAAGGGGGGACAAGGAAAGGACGGGGGGGGGGCCCCACAAAGAAGCAAGCCGGGGCCCCTTCCTGTAGACACCCCCTTTTTGTCAAAACAGCCAGGTTTTGGCTCCCTAGTCTAACCCCCACTTTTTTGGGCCCCCAAAGGTGGGGGGTGGTGGTGGGGGTGTCGGGGGGGGGGGGGGGGGGGGCGGAAAAGGGGGGGGGGGGGGGGGGGTGGGGGGTGGGGGGGGGGGGGGTGGGGGGGGGGGGCACGGGAATGTCACTCTGACTCACCCTCACCCCACCTTTTGGAACCCTTGTAGATTGAAATTACACATGAATGAGACAAAAAGAACACTGAATGAAAACTTTTTTGGAAAAGGTAATTTGTGTGATTTTATGTTGTGGTTTATCGGCGGGTTTTTTAGGTGGTTTTTTTGGGGGTTTGGTTGGTGTGTGTGTGTGGGTGGTGTGTTTTGGTGGTGTGTGTGTGTGTTGTGTGTGTGTTTTTCGCCATAATAGGCAGCCTTCCCGACTTCAAGGTTTTTTTTCTTTGTAAGGGAGATGCATGGTGTTGTTAAACCCCTGCCCAAGGGCTGAAAGGAATCTCAAAAATCATTTTACAACTAGCACTCTCTTTGTAGGGTTGGGCAATATTTGTGAATCCAATTGCAGAGCTTTTGGGGGCCCGGGCCAAGGACAGTAACAATCCCGACGATTCTGTTGTTTTTTTCTTTGGGTATAAAGTTAAAATTTTTTCTGGTCAGGTTAAGCTTTTTTCATTATTGACTAGTGAAAATTTTAAATTTTCCCCTTGGGAAGTGGGGGGGGGGGGGGGGGGGGGAGGGGGGGGGGCGTCAATTTCAACGATTTTTCCCCTTCTAAAAAAAATTTTGGCTAGAAGTTCCCTCCTTCATCCCCTCTTTTTTTCTGCCTTGTTTTCCCTTTACCCCTGTAGTCTATTTTATTTTTGCTTTTTGGTTACATTTGCGCCTCCCAATACACTCCCCACTGTCGGTGAAAAATATTACAAAAAAAATAAAGTATTTATTTTGTTGATGGTTCCCTAAATGTTGTGTGTGTGTTGTGTGTTGTGTGTTTTGGTGTGGTGGTGGTGTGTAGGACAAAGGCAAACAGACGAAACAAAGACGGGAAAACAGACGACAGACAAGGAAGAAGAGAGAAGGGAGAGGAGAAGGAAGAGAGGAGAGAGAGAGAGAGGAGAGGGAGAGAGAGGAATTTTCTTTAAAACTCCTACATAAAGGGAAGCATGTCTTAACAAAAAAAAGTCGTAAAGTTGTGTCCCTTGCAATATATTTTCGGAAAAAAAAGGGGAGGTGAAAAGTTTTTCCCGGGTTTCAAAACCAATTATTTTCGTTTCTGGTTTATTGGCTGGTTTTGTATTTGTGTTTGCTTGTTCCCTTAATGGTTTCCTTTTTTTTTAAAGGGTTTTCTTTTTGGGGGGGGCACACACCCACGCACAACACCCCGAACACACACCCGGGGGCCCCGCTCCCAAACACACAACACCAAACACACACACAACCACCACACGCACGCGCGCGCGCAAAAACAAACAAACACACTAAAACAAGCAAACACCACACACAAACAAACACCACACAAACAAAAAACACACACACCAAAATCAAACACACACCCAAACAAAACACACACCAAAACACCCAAAATACACAAAAACACAAAACCACACACCACACCGCCCCCACACAAAAAAACA
>CM054157.1:35633160-35658299 GCA_028751875.1 Rapana venosa | reverse complement strand
TGTTCACTTGGGAACTTAGTCCATCAACCCCTGCCCCCCCGCGTAATGAAGTCTAATTAACACCATTCACAAGGTTCCTGCAGACAAGACAGTCCCGAGCTCTCTGGCCCAGACAAACACACACGTCTCTCCTTGTCCAACTCTGGCACCATGCACAGAAAAAACAACAACAACACAGACCTGGCTGCAATTTTGCTACACACACTTCTCAAAAATCACTGACAACCTTTTCTTTGAAGGAAGTCCTTCACTGCTAACGTCTGCTCCAGCCCTGGCCTCCAACGCCGCCACACCTTTATCCCTCAGGTCAGGTGGGGTTGTCCTAGGGGACTGGTCAGGACTGGGTCAGCTACTGGGGCAAAATTAAAGCCTACACAGATAGCAGAAAAGAACCCCACTATTAGTACCCAGTATTAATAGAAGAGAAAGCAGCAACATCAAGAGCACCCTCGCCATTACCTCTACTGAGGGAAGAAGTGGAAGAAGCCATCCGAAGCTTACCAGTAGGAAAGTCCCCAGGAGCAGACAACATACCAGCAGAGCTCCTCAAGCATGGTGGCGAAACAGTCATCACACATGTTACAGCTATCTGTCAGAAGATTTGGGAGACGAAACAATGGCCAACAGAATGGACACAATCACTCATCATACCCCTGCCCAAAAAGGGGGAAATTTTACGCCAATGCCAAAACATAGAACAATCAGCCTCACAGCCACGCCAGCAAGATCAGCTCAAAGTTATTTTGAATCGATTCAAGAAGGAGGCAGAAGAACACCTTGCAGAGGAACAAGCTGGGTTCAGGGCAGGCAGGAGCACAATCGAACAGATTTTTAACTGCCACATCCTGATGGAAAAACATCTTCAACATCAGAGAGACCTGTTCCACAACTTCATCGACTTCAAGAAGGCTTTCGACAGTATGGCACGAAGGCCTGTGGCAGGTCCTCAGAATGTTTGGCATTGAAGAAGGACTAGTGCAAACCATTCAAGCACTATACAACACTGCAAGCAGTGCAGTCCTTCTGAACAATCAGGTCGAAAACTACTTCAAAACCACAGTTGGGGTCCGACAAGGATGCCTGTTATCTCCAGTCCTGTTTAATTTGTTCTTGGAAAACATTATGAGAAAGACCCTCCATGACTTCCACTCTACCATCTCCATTGGCGGCAGACCCCTCAACAACTTGCGGTTTGCCGATGACATTGACCTCATGGGCGGAAGTAACACAGAGCTGCAAGATCTTACGACCAGACTTGAGAACAGAGCTGGAGCATATGGGATGGAGGTGAGCTCGGAGAAAAGTAAAGTACTTGTGAACAGCACGAGCAACGCCACTGCTAAAATTTACATAAACGGCCAGCAACTGGAGGAGGTAGATGCTTTTAAACACCTTGGCGCTACACTCACATAGGACGGGCGATCGACGACAGAAATCAAAGTCAGAATAGCCATGGCAACATCTTCCATGACAAAACTCACCACCATATGGAAAAGTAAAGAGATCAGTTTCCCAATCAAACTAAAGCTCTACAAAGCCCTAATTCAGACTATCCTGCTGTATGGAAGTGAAACCTGGACACTGACTGCTGAAACAGCAAAGCGAATCCAGTCATTTGAAACAAAATGCCATAGAAAACTGCTGGGCATATCCTGGAGAGAACGAAAGACCAATGAATTTGTCAAGAGTCAAATAACACGGCTGGCAGGTCCACAGGAACCCCTTCTCACCATCGTCAAGAAGAAAAAGCTGACATGGTTCGGCCACGTCACCCGCCACAACACTGCCAAAAACAGTACTGCAGGGAACACTCGAAGGTGGCAGAAAGAGGGGAAGACAGAACAAGTCATGGATGGACAACATCAGAGAATGGACCAGGATGAATGACTCGGCACTACTGCGTAGAGCCGAGGACCGAGATGGATGGAGGAGGCTTACCACGGCATCGTCTTTCGTGTCTCCCCCATGACCGCCAAGGTCACGGGTCTGATGATGATGATGATGATTTTTCTCACTAAAATACTAAGCAGTTTGGCAACCCACCTTCATGTATGGGCCAATGGCCTTTTTGTGAATAAATCTTTCGAGTTCGAGTTCGAGTACTCTCTCTTCTCTCTCTCTCTCCCTCTCTCTCTCTCTCTCCTTATAGATTTGGCTTTTCCCCCCTTTCTCTTCTTCTTTGTTTTTATTGTGTGAGTGCATGGGTATTGAGTTTATTTCATTATCATGACATATAATTTGTAAGAGTATAATAAAAAAAAAGTGTTGATGTTGACCCTGTACTGTTTTGAGACATATATTTAGTGTTATCCCTGAAACACACACTCTCTCTCTCTCTCTCTCTCTCTCTCTCTCTCTCTCTTCTCTCTTTCTCTCTCTCTCTCTATGACCATATAAATTTGGCTGTTTTTTTCTTTCTTTTCTTCCTTGTTTTATTGCGTGAGAGTATGGGTAGTGAGTTTATTTCATTATCATGGTATATAATGTATATAAGTATAATAAAAAATAAGTGGTGACGGTGATCGTGTACTGTTTTGAGAATTATATATTTAGTAATATCTCTGAAATACACACACTTCTCTCTCTCTCTCTCTCTCTCTCTCTCTCTCCCCTCTCTCTCTCTCTCTCTCTCTCTCTCTCTGTATTGTGGCCTAAGGCCGATGTGCAATTAAATCATCTCTCTCTCTCTCTCTCTCTCTCTCTCTCCTCTCTCTCTCTCCTCTCTCTCTTCTCTCTCTCTCTCTCTCTCCTTTTATTGATTTACTCATAGCTATAGTTGTTGCGTATCCTAATGAAGGACATATTCATACTTTCTATTTTCAATATTATTTTGGGCTTGTTGACTGTACTTGAGATTCAGTGAATGTCCTATTTCAATATCTTATTGTTACGTGTAACACCTATGTGTACTACTTTACTATAATTATGAAGGTGTTCAATTTATGACTCTATAAGTTTGACTTTTTGTTGTTGTTGTTTTCTTTTGTCCCTCTCTCTTTTTTTTGTTGTTGTTTTCTTTTGTCCTTCTCTTTTTTGTTGTTGTTGTTGTTGTTGTTTTGTGTTGTTCTGTTTGGTTTTTTTAAATTTGTTTGGGGGGGGGGGGGGATTGGTGTGTGTGTGTGTGTGGGGGGGGGGGGTTGTTGGTTGGGTTTTTTTTTTCTCTCTTGTTTGTTTGTTGTTGTTTATTCTTGTATTTTCTTTGTTTGTTTGTTTGGGGGTTCTTTTTTTTGGGGGGGGGGTGTTCTTTTTATTTGTCTGGTTTTTCTTTTTTTCTTTAAAAAAAAAGTTTTTCCCCTTTGTTTCTCCTCTTTGAGTGTATGAGTATTGGGTTCATTATTAAGATGTGTCCCTACGTGCGGGGACTGGATGTAAAAAAGCACATGAGTACTTATTCATTATCCTGGTAATAAAAGAATTTGACTCTCTTACTTACAATGTATAGATGTTCTTTTTATGACTTTATTGGTTTTTTTCTCCTCTTTATTGTGTGAGTGTATGGGTATTGGGCTAACTTTATCATCATGACATTCAATGTGTATGAGTATAATCAAAAAGTGTTGATGGTGATCGTGTGCTATTTGAGTATTATATATTTAGCGTTATCCCTGAAACACACACACACACACCCACCTCACCCACATTCTCTCTCTCAATGACTGTATAGGTTTGGGTTTCTTCTTTCTTTTGTTTCTTGTTTTCGTTGTGTGAGTGTATGGGTATTGAGTTTATTTAATTATCATGACATATAATTTGAACGAGTACAATAAAAAATGAGTGTTGATGGTGATCGTGTACTGTTTTGAGAATTATATATTTGATATTATCTCTGAAACACACACACACACACTCTCTCTCTGTCTCTCTGTCTCTGTCTCTATGTCTCTGTCTCTGGTCTCTGTCTCTCTCTCTCTCTCTCTCTCTCTCTCTCCTCTCTCTCTCTCTCTCTCTCACCTTTTATCGTTTTGCTTATGTTATAGTGTTTCCTGATGACGGATTCATACTTTATATTTTCAATACTTTATTGGACTTGTCCTCTGTACTAAAGTTTTAATGAATGCCCTATTTCAATATCTTTTTGTTATTTGTAACAAGTATGCGTACCATTTGACAATTTGTAGATGTTTATATTTATGACTTATTAAGTTTGGTTGTTATTTTTCTTGGTTTTGTTTTTATTCGTCTTGTTTTTGTTTGTTTTTCTCTTTTTTTTCTCTTTTTTTCTTCTCTATGTTGGTTTGTTTTTTCTTTTTCTTTTGTTTGGTTGCTTGTTTTGGTTGTTTTTTTTGGGGGGTGAGGGGTGGTGTTTTTTAGGGTTTTCTTGTATTTGTTTATTTGTTTTTTTGTGTTGTTTTGGGGTGTGTTTCTTGTTTTGTAAAGGGTTATTTCCCTTTGTTTGTACTGTGTGAGGTATAAGTATTGGGTTATTATTAAGATGTATCCATACAGGCGGGGACTGGATGTAAAAAAGCATATGAGTGCTTATTCATTATCCTCGAAATAAAAGAATTTGTCATTGTCATTGTCATTCTCTCTCTCTCTCTCTCTCTCCTCTCTCTCTCTCTCTCTCTCTCTCTCTCTCTCTCTCTTTCTCTGTCTCTCTCTGTCTCTTGTTTCTCTCTCTCTCTCTGTTTCTCTCTCTCTGTTTCTCTCTCTCTCTCTCTCTCTCTCTCTCTCTCTCTCTCTCTCTCCCTCCCTTGAAATGTGTGACTATAAAGAGTTGGACATTCTTCCATTTAGTCTGAAATATCGCTTCAATAAAGGCCTATTTATGTATAAAATTATTACTAATCTTGCTCCACTTTATCTTTGTCAGAGATTTCCAGTAAAAACAGTTCGAAATAAAAGTATAGTTGTTACACCTCGACCAAGAACTGATCTTTTTATGTCTTCACTGGTGTATTCTGGTACCAAATTATGGAATGAGATCCCTGTCTCAATTAAAAACAAAAGTAGTGTACCATCTCTCAAAAAAGCTTTCCATGCATACTTGTTCAATTCAGTGTAACTGGCATTAGCTTGCTTGCTTTGAACTGTAGTGTGTGTGTGTGTGTGTGTGTGTGTGTGTGTGTGTGTGTGTGCCCTGCTTGCTTTGATTTTGTTAACAATGAACTTGTCTGAGTTGTTCACCCTTATAATGACGTTTGGGTTGTATTTTGATGTTACGGCAGAATGGTATGGATTGTTAATTTGTAATATTCTGTTGGGCAATTTCATTACTTCTGTGGATTTTTATATCAATTCTATTAATGTGTATATAGGGTTGGGCACGCATGAATGTGTGTGTGTGTGTGTGTGTGTGTGTGTCAGTGAGTAGGTATGAGCACGCATACGCAGTATGCGCAGATGAGCGGGTAAAGAAAGCAGTTCTGTGTATTGTTGAAATAGGTGATGTTAGATCAGTCATTTTTCTTGATGCTTTCTGGCTCGCTTTTTTTGTACATCAAATAATGTTTATTGCCTGGTTTTGTCTGTCCAAATGTATGGTTATGATATTTTGATGATTATGACATGTGTCTATTATCTTGTATGTGAGGAAATATACATGCGAATGAATATGTATCCAGGATGTGTGTGTGTGTATGTGTGTGTGAGTGTGTATGTGTGTGAGATAGTGTGTATGTGTGTGTGGTGTGCGTGCGTGCGTGCGTGTCTATGCGTGCATCAACATGGCGGGACAACAAACACCTTCAGTCTCGCAGTGTTACCGTAAAAAACAACAACTCCCAGTCAGCTGGACAGGGACAGACGAAGGATGGCGGAGAAAAGACGGGCAGAACAGAGGAGACAGGCAGAGGAGGAGGAGAGGAGACAGGCAGAAGAGAGGAGACGGGAAAAACAAGGCAAGACAACTTTAAGAGCAGTGAAATGTTGAATTCCGAAAAGTCACTGGGTCTCTTCCTGTGTAGGCCTCCATCACACCCCACTGTTCCCACACCCACAGGCCCATGTCTGCCACCACACACCGCCGCCTGGCCTGCGTTCTGCACGTGAATTCCACCCCGTGTCTCCTGATGTCAGCCATGTTGACACCGCCACAGAAGTTGAACATCGAAACAAAACTGACCTTGTGTGTGTGTGTGTGTGTGTGTGTGTGTGCGTACGTGCGTGCGTGCGTGCGTGTTGTGCGTGCGTGCGTGCGTGCGTGTGTGCGTGTGTGCGTGTGTGTGTGTGTGTGTGTGTGTGTGTGCCTGCAGTGGATACAGTGGGAGAAAATGACTGTGACAGTGCATTACAGGAGGCTGAAGATTCTGGCTACATTGTAGATGTCATCAAAGACTATGTCAGTGAACTGACAGATAGATCTCTACAGAGAAAACTGCGGGATGTGTCAAGGAATCAGGACTTTTGCCGTGTGTTGGTGTCTGAAGATATGCCTTCTACAGTGATCTGCGAAAGTGATGACGTGATATTTCAACTCGACTGGACCCTTGAAAGAGACTTGCCAATGAATATCTTTTGATTGGCCAAAAGGAATCAACAAAAACGCTTGACCCATGAAGATCAGAAATTTTCCAGCTGGAACTTGTGGACACCTGCTTACCGCAAGAAGATCAAAGACGTGGGATCCAGTGCTTGACTAGATAAACTTTCATGTGGTTTAGGAACGCTGTCAGATTCATTCAGGATAAACAGGACTGTTCCTTTGTTTTGACAAGTATCGGTTATATCATTCGCATGTGAGGAGTGAGGAGGAAAAGAAGAGAGAGATAAGAGGAGAAGAGAGAGAGAGAGAGATAGGGGGGGAGGGGGGGGGGGGGGGGGGGGGGGGGGGGGGGGGGGGGGGGGGGGGGGGGGGGGGGGGGGGGGGGGGGGGGCTGCTTGCGTGCGTACATGCATTGCTGCGAGCTTGAACACATGCGAATACTTCACGTGTTTTCTGTGAAGGACGCAAAAGATCCATTGGACTGCAGGACTGAACATAGTGACAAGGCAGCCTTGTCACGTGCTTGCTTGTTGTGATGATGTCAATTTGAAGTTTTGTTTATTGTACCCCTTCCCACGCCTTCCCAATGCAAAGGGCGAAAGCTTTTGCAATCAAATCAAAACAAACATCAATCAATCTCTCTGTTTCTCTCTCTCCTTTTCTTGTTTTCTCTCTCTGTTTCTCTCTTCTCTTTGTTTCTTTCTCTTGTTTTTTCTCTTCTGTTTCTTTCTTGTTTCTCTCTCTCTCTGTTTTTCTCTCTCTCTGTTTTCTCTCTTCTTTTCTTTTTTCTCTGTTTCTCTCTCTCTCTTGTTTCTCTCTTCTCTTGTTTCACTTCACTTTGTTTCTCTCTCTCTCTTGTTTCTCTCTCTTTTGTTTCTTTTTTTTTCTCGTTTTCTCTTCTCGTTTTTTCTCTCTTTTTGTTTTCTCTCTTTCTCTTTTTTCTCTCTCTCTTTCCTCTGTTTCTCTAATTTTTGTTTTCTTTTCTGTTTTCTCTTCTCTCTGTTTTCTTCTCTGTTTCTCTCTCTCTCTTGTTTCTCTCTTCTCTGTTTCTCTTCTTCTTTTTTCTTCTCTGTTTTCTTCTTTGTTTCTCTCTTCTCTGTTTCTCTTCTCTTGTTTCTCTCTCTCGTTTTTCTCTCTCTCTCTGTTTCTCTCTTCTTCTGTTTTTCTATCTCTCGTTTTCTTCTGTTTTCTCTATCTTCTGTTTTTCTCATCTCTCGTTTCTCTCTCTCTGTTCTTTTTTCTCTGTTTTCTTATCTCTGTTCTCTATCTCTGTTTCTCTCTCTTGTTTCTCTCTATTTCTTGTTTTCTCTATCTCTCTTTTTTCTCTCTATCTTGTTTCTCTCTTCTCTGTTTCTCTCATCTTGTTTATTTCTTTCTTGTTTCTTCTTTCTTGTTTTTCTTTTGTTTCTCTCTCTCTCTCTGTTTTCTCTTTTCTCTGTTTCTCTCTTTCTCTGTTTCTCTCTCTTGTTTTCTCTCTCTCTCTGTTTCTCTCTCTCGTTTCTTCTTGTGTTTCTCCTCCTCTTTTTTCTCTCTCCTCGTTTTCTCTCTGTGTTTCTCTTCTCTTGTTTTTTTTCCTTCTTTGTTTCTTTTCTGTTTCCTTCTCTTTTTTTTCTCTCTTTTCTTTTCTCTCTCTCTGTTTTCTCTCTTGTTTTCCTCTTGTTTCTCTCCCCTTCTTGTTTCTCTTTTTGTTTCTCTCTCTCTCTGTTTCCCCCTTCTGTTTCTCTTTCTCTGTTTCTTCTCTTCTCTGTTTCTTCTCTCTCTGTTTCTCTCTCTGTTTCTTCTCTTGTTTCTTCTCTCTCTGTTTCTTCTCTTCTGTTTTTCTCTCTTCTTTTTCTCTCTTCTTGTTTTCTCTCTTCGTTTCTCTCTCTCTTGTTTCTCTCCTCTCTTGTTTCTCCCCTCTCTGTTTCTTTCTCTTTTTTCTCTCTTCTTTTTTTCTCTCTCTCTTTTCTTTTTCCCCTTCTTCTCTCTGTTGTTTCTCTCTTCTCTCTTTTTCTCTCTCTTCTGTTTCCTTTTTTCTCTTTTTTTCTTTCCCGGTTCTCTCCTTATCTTGTTTTTTACTCTCTGTTTTCTTCTCTCTCTGTTTCTCTCTCTCTCTTTTTTCCTCTCTTCTGTTTCTCTCTCTTCTCTCTGTTTTCTCCTTTTTGTTTCTCTCTCTCTCTGTTTCTCTCTCTCTCTCTGTTTTCTCTCTTTTTTTCTTCTCTCTCTGTTTTCGCTTCTCTGTTTCTCCTTCTCTCTTCTCTCTCTCTCTTTTCTCTCTCTCTCTCTTGTTTCTCTCCTTCAGGTCAAAAACCCCAAAATGGGTTATGAAAATGAAAAATAATGAGAAGTTGTTTGCTGATAGTACACTTTTTGGAAACTGTTTACCACAAAAGAAATGCCCGCGTATGCAGCGAAAAATTGGGGTCTAGAAAATCCCAAAAATTTAAAAAAATACACACCCTTTTCCCTGAAAAATTTTATGTGTCCCCTTAAAGCATCAAATAAACTTATGTACGGAGAAATGGTAGTACCCTTGATATAATTTAAAATAATAAGTATGGAATTTTTTTAAACGCTGAATCTTGTTAAAAACAACAAATCAATCTCTTTCTCTCTCTCTCTCTCTCTCTCTCTCTCTCTCTTTTTCTCTCTCTCTCTCTCTCTCTCTCTCTCTCTCTCTCTTCTCTCTCTCTCTCTTCTCTCTCTTCTCTTTCTCTCTCTTTTTTCTCTCTCTCTCTTCTCTCTCGGGTTCTCTTCTATCTCTGTTTCTCTCTCTCTTCTGTTTTTTTCCCTTCTCTCTCTCTGTTTTCTCTCTCTCTGTCTGTTTCTCTCTCTATTTCTCTCTCTTGAGCATAATTAAAAAGTGTTTGTGTTGATCGTGTGCTATGTGAGTATTACATATTTAGATTACCCCTGAAACCCCCCCCCCACCCCCACCCACACAACCGCTCAAAACACACACACACACACA
Source organism: Rapana venosa (assembly GCA_028751875.1). NCBI lineage: Eukaryota > Metazoa > Mollusca > Gastropoda > Neogastropoda > Muricidae > Rapana > Rapana venosa. The sequence continues at coordinate 35,648,925 of CM054157.1, read as the reverse complement.
CACACCCCATACTCACTCATCACTCACTCCCCCACTCATTTTCTCTCCCTAACGAGGGTATGTTTTAAATTTCTTCTTGGTTTGTTTCTTGTTTTTATTGTGTGGATGTATGGGTATTAAATTTATTTCATTATCTGACAATAATTTGAAACGAGTAAAAATCTAAAATGAGTGTTGATGGATCGATTTGTTTTGGGAATATTATTGGATATTATCTCTGAAATCCCCACACCACACATCTCTGTCTCTCTGTCTCTGTCTCTCTCTCTCCCCTTTTTTATCGTCCTGCTTATAGTCATAGTATACCCTGATGAAGGATTCATATTTTTATATTTTCAATACTTTATTGGACTTGCCTCTGTACTTAAGTTTTAATGAGTGCCCTATTTCAATATTTTAATTTGTGTAAAAAGTATGTGTACCTTTTGGGACAATGTGTAGATGTTTATCTTTATGATTTATTAAGTTTGGTTTGTGTTATATTTCTTGGCTTTGTTGTTGTTCTTGTTGTTGTTGTTGTTGTTTGTCTGTTTTTCTCTTTTTTTATCTTTTGTTGGTTTGTTTTTTTTTCTTTTTTTGTTTGTTTGTTTGTTTTGGTTAGGGTTTTTGGGGGGTGGGGGTAGGGGTGGGGTATTTTTGGATTTTCTTGTAATTATTTGGGTTTTGGGGGGGGGGGGGGTTTTTGGGGGGGGAGCTGTTTTGAAAAGGGTTTTTTCCCCTTGTTTTTTTTGTGAGACTGTATAAGTATTGGGTTATTATTATTAAGATGTATCCCTAAGGGGCGGGGGATGGATGTAAAAAAGCACATGTGGGGCTTATTCATTATCCTCGAAATAAATAAATTTGTCATTGTCTTGTCATTGTCATTGGTCACTCCCTCTTATCTCTCTCCCTTTCTCCCCCTCTCTCTCTCTCCCTCTTTTCTCCCTCTCCTCTCTCTCTCTCTTCTCTCTCTCTCTCTTTCCCCTTCTCTCTCTCTCTTTCTCCCCCCCTTTCTCTCTCTCTCTCTGCGCTTTTGTTTTGCTTTTGGGTTTTCTTGCTATTTTTTCGGTTGTTTCTGTGTTTTCTGTTTTGCTTTCTTGTTACTTGTTACTACTTTCTTTTTTTCTTCGGTGATTTTTGTGGGGATTTTTGTGTAGATATTTTTTCCGTATACTGTGAAAGTGTATTGTATGGCTTTATTTTATTTTATTATATATATATCCTTAAGGGCGGGGATGGTTGTAAAAAAGCACATGAGTGCTTATTCATTATCCTCGAAATAAAAGAATTTGTATTGTCATTGCCCTTGTCTCTCTGTCTGTTTCTCTCTTGTCTGTTTCTCTCTCTCTGTTTCTCTCTTCTCTGTTTCTCTCTCTCTTTTTCTCTCGCTCTCTCTGTTTTTCTTTCTCTCTGTTTTTTCTCTTCCTCTCTGTTTCTCTTCTCTCTGCTGTTTCTCTCTCTCTGTTTTTCTCTCCTTCTCTCGCTGTTTCTCTTCCTGTTTCTCTTTCTGTTTCGCTCCTTTTGTCTTTCTTTTTTTCTCTCTTGTCTCTGTTTCTCTCTCTCTCTGTCTCTGTTTCTCTCTCTCTTGTTTCTCGCTCTCTGTCTCTCTTCTCTGTTTCTCTTCTCTTTCTCTTTTCTCTCTTGTTTCTCTCTCTCTCTGTTTCTCTCTCGCTCTGTTTCTCTCTCTCTCTGTTTCTCTCTCTCTTTTCTGTTTCTCTCTCTTCTCTTTTTCTCTTTTCGCCAAGGCCTTTTGAATAAACATTCGCATTCGCATTCGTATTCGCATTCTCTCTTTCTCTCTGTTTCTCTTTTTCTCTCTGTTTCTCTCTCTCTCTGTTTCTCTCTCTCTCTCGCTGTTTCTCTCTTTTGTTTTTCTCTCTCTCTCGCTGTTTCTTCTCTCTGTTTCTCTTTCTGTTTCGCTCTCTCTGTCTCTCTCTCTGTTTCTCTTCTGTCTCTGTTTTTCTCTCTCTGTCTCTGTTTTCTCTCTCTCTGTTTCTCGCTCTCTGTCTCCTCTCTCTTGTTTCTTTTCCTTTTTTCTCTCTCTCTCTGGTCTCTCTCTTTCTGTTTCTCTCTCTCTCTCTGTTTCTCTCTCTCTCTGTTTCTCTCTCTCTTGTTTTCTCTCTCTCTCTCTGTTTCTTCTCTCTCTCTGTTTTTCTCTTCTGTTTCTTCTCTCTCTGTGTTTCTTTCTCTCTCTCTCTTTTTCTCTCTCTCTCTGTTTCTCTCTCTCCCCCAAGGCCTTTGAAAAAACCCATTCGCATTCGCATTCGTATTCGCATTCTCTCTTTTTCTCTGTTTCTCTCTCTCTGTTTCTCTCTCTCTCTGTTTCTCTCTCTCTCTGTTTCAGTTCCAATCTTTAAGAAGGGAGATCCCAATAACGTGGACAATTATAGGGGAATTTCATTGTTGAGTATCCTGTCAAAGTGCTTCACATCTATACTAAACAGTAGATTGTATTCTTGGCTAGAAAATTATCAAATGGTATCTGAAAATCAGGCAGGCTTCAGGAAAAAATACTCTATTGTTGATCAGATCTTTAATTTGCATGCAATTGCCCAGAAGTACATGAACAAGAAAGGCCGGAGTTATATGTTTCATTTATAGATTTTAAAAAAGCTTTTGATTCTGTCAGACATGATTTTTCTTATAGGGTGCATCAAAGATCAGAGAGTAAAGGGGAAAATTCCTTGCAGCAATGTCAGCAATGTTCAAACATTATATTCATGTATACGGCCAAACGTGAATTGTCTGAATTTTTTGAATGCCAATTTGGTTTTGAGACAAGGATGTGTGGTTTAAACCCTTACTCTGTTTTCTTTATTTATCAACCATTTATCCGAGACCATGGGTAAAGAAGGTAAACATGGAATACAACTAGTTCCAGACATGGAAATCTTTATTTTACTCTTTGCAGATGATGTGGCTCTTATTTCAACAAATCCTGGAGGTTTACAAAACCAATTGAATGTATTGAAATCATGTTGTGATGATTTGCAATTAAATGTCAATTCTGATAAAAGTAAAGTAATGGTCTTTAGAAAAGGAGGTTTGCTATACTGTGCTGTGCTGTGCTGTGCTATGCTGTGCTGTTCTGTGCTATGCTGTGCTGTGATGTGCTGTGATGTGCTGTGCTGTGCTAAGCTGTGCTTTGTTGTGTTATGCTGTTCTGTGCTAAGCTGTGATGTGCTGTGATGTGCTAAGCTGTGCTGTTCTATTCTGTGCTGTGCTAAGCTGTGATGTGCTGTGATGTGATGTGATGTTTTGTGCTGTGCTGTGCTGGGCTAAGCTGTTCTGTGCTGTACTATGCTGTGCTGTGCTAAGCTGTGCTGTGCTGTACTATGCTGTGCTGTGCTGTGCTGTGATGTGATGTGCTGTGCTATGCTGTGCTAAGCTGTGATGTGCTGTGATGTGCTGTGTTGTGCTAAGCTGTGATGTGCTGTGATGTGCTGTGCTGTGCTATTATTTTGTTTTTTGTTTTTTATTTTATTCTTTTTTATCGAGGAAAATGGAATAAGCATATGTGTGCTTCTTTATATCCAGTCCCCGTGTGTATGCGGTTTTGTAAATTGTCATCTGTTCCCACCAGCACCCAATCGCCTACTCTTACAAAAAGCGGAACATGATTTTACCTGTGCTCAAGATGTTCTGCGTGCGTTCGCACACGGGGCCTCGGTTTATAGTCTCAATCGAAGGACTTTTGGGGAAAGTGGAGTCTGAACTGATGTTAACTCCAGGGGAAGATATTCCCTTAAACGGGAATCAAACCCGGGTTGTCAGATTGCGAGCGCAATGTTCTGACCACCAGGGTATCCCGTCCCAGACAGCTGTGCTTTGCTGTGCTGTGCTGTGCTGTGCTGTGCTGTGCTGTGCTGTGCTGTGCTGTGCTTTGCGGTGCTGTGCTGTGCTATTATTTGCTGTGCTTTGCTGTGCTGTGCTGTGCTGTGCTTTGCTGTGCTGTGCTGTGCTTTGCTGTGCTGTACTGTGCTGTGCTGTGCTGTGCTGTGCTGTGCTGTGCTGTGCTGTGATTTGCTGTGCTGTGCTGTGATTTGCTGTGCTGTGATTTGCTGTGCTGTGCTGTGCTGTGCTGTGATTTGCTGTGCTGTGCTTTGCTTTACTGTGCTGTGCTTTGTTGTGCTGTGCTGTGCTGTGATTTGCTGTGCTATGCTGTGCTGTGCTGTGCTGTGCTGTGCTGTGCTGTGATTTGCTGTGCTGTGCTGTGCTGTTATTTGCTGTGCTGTGCTGTGCTGTGCTTTGCTGTGCTGTGATTTGCTGTGCTTTGCTGTGCTGTGCTTTGCTGTGCTGTGCTGTGCTTTGCTGTGCTGTGCTGTGATTTGCTGTGCTGTGCTTTGCTGTGCTGTGCTGTGCTTTGTTGTGATTCGCTGTGCTGTGCTTTGGTTTACTGTGCTGTGCTTTGTTGTGCTGTGCTGTGCTGTGCTGTGATTTGCTTTGCTGTGCTGTGCTGTGCTTTGCTGTGCTGTGCTGTGCTTTGCTTTGCTGTGCTGTGCTGTGCTGTGCTTCGCTGTGCTGTGCTTTGTTGTGCTGTGCTGTGCTGTGCTGTGATTTGCTTTGCTGTGCTGTGCTGTGCTTTGCTGTGCTGTGCTGTGCTTTGCTTTGCTGTGCTGTGCTGTGCTTCGCTGTGCTGTGCTGTGCTGTGCTGTGCTGTGCTTGCTTTGCTGTGCTGTGCTGTGCCCTGCTTTGCTTGCTGTGCTGTGATGTGCTGTGCTGTGCTGTGCTGTGATTTGCTGTGCTGTGCTGTGATTTGCTGTGCTGTGCTGTGCTGTGCTGTGCTTTGCTGTGCTGTGCTGTGCTGTGATTTGCTGTGCTGTGCTGTGCTGTGCTGTGATTTGCTGTGCTGTGCTGTGCTGTGCTGCTGTGCTGTGCTGTGCTGCTGTGCTGCTGTGCTGTGCTGTGCTGTGCTGTGCTGTGCTGTGCTGCTGTGCTGTGCTGTGCTGTGCTGTGCTGTGCTGCTGTGCTGTGCTGTGCTGTGCTGTGCTGCTGTGCTGTGCTATGCTGTGCTGTGCTGTGCTGTGCTGTGCTGTGCTGTGCTGTGCTGTGCTGTGCTGTGCTGCTGTGCTGTGCTTTGCTGTGCTGTGCTGTGCTTTGCTGTGTGAAGGCAGCGCGGAGTGAGGGATCTCTCTCGTCTCCTCCTGCCTCAGCCCTGCTTGTCTCTGCTACTGAAAGAAAAGTGCACTTGCCCCCGTCCTCACCACACCCCTCATCATCTCAAAAACAAACTTCAAAACAACAACAATGGGGGTAGGCCCCCCCCTCCCCCAAAAACAAACCCGAAAAAAAAAAAGTATTTTCGTAACGACGCCCTAAAAAACAAAAAAAAGAACAACAAAAGAGAGAAGAAAAACATAAACAATAAAACTCCATGATGCTCGCCTCTTGAAAAAGAAAACAGGGCCCCAACGCCAGAAGAAAACAAAACAAAAATGAGTGACCCCTGCTCTCACATGACCCCCGGTGAGGCACGGGGCCCGATGACGGCTGGCGGGCTGCAGGCCCCCCGGTCCCGTGCAAGGGCCCAGAAAACATGGCGATGTGATGAGGGAACTACAACGACACGGCAAGGGTGATGCTAATGATGTTGCGCTGTGTGCTGCTGCTGGTGTGTGATGTTTAGACGACGACGCAATGATGACGCTGTGCTGCTGTGTGTAAAGATGTGAGAGATGATGTGTGATGCGACAATGATGACGCGCTGTCTGCTGTTGTAAAGATGATGATGTTGGGTGACAATGATGACGTGCTGGTGCTGCTGCTGTTGTAATGAGTGATGTGATGACGACGACGACAAGATGACGCTGCTGCTGTGGCTGTGATGATGATGATTTTTTAAAAGTGTTTTCCGTAAAGCAATGATGGAACGAAAGCAAACGATCGTGATTGTTTCTAATCGGGTATTCGTGACAAAACTGATGGGGAAATTGGGAAAATGTGTATTCACGCATCCCCACACACACAACACATCGCACGCACGCACGCCTCAACACAACTTATCTTTCTCTCTCTCTCATCAACCCAAAATACACACACATTCTTTCATCATTTCTCTTTCTCTCTCTCTCTCTCTCTCTTCTCTCCCACACACAAACACCCACACACCAAAACACACACAAAACACACCCCACACAAACACAAAACCCCCTCTCTCCTTTTTCTTTTATAAAAATTAATAATAAAAAATTCTAAATTCATCATCTTTTTTTCTTTCATCATCTCATCATCATTTTCATCTTCTCTTTTTCAAGTGTGGTTGGTCCTCCCGAAAATCGATGATCTTGGCTCCCCTTTTTCCCCTGTTCTCGGCCCCCCTTCTGAGTATTTTTGGGTTTGCCCTCTTTATTCGTTGCGAATTTTTTTAAAAAGCTGTCGTGAATTTTGTTGCGTTTGTTTCCTCTGCTCTTGTTTCCCCAGATTTTGCCACTCCATAACAGTTTCTCTAGTCCCCTCAGCCCCGAAAATTTTTGGGCCCAAAAAAAAGAGCTGTCTTTTCTTTTGATGGGGGAAAAAAGGGGGTTTCTTGTACCCCGCCATTTCCCTTTTTTCTGCATTAGTTTTTTTTTTGTCCATTGGGGATTTTCATGATTCTCCCGGAAAAGAACCCCATTTCCCCTGTTCTAGTCGCTGTTCTGTGTCCTTTGGGTGGGTCCCGCCTTTCCCTCCGTACGAAAAATGAAACCTACATAGGCCCCTCAAAACATGGTCTTTGTCTTTAGGCTTATCTTACTGTTTTGGGAAAAAAGCATTTCATGTTGTTAAAAATTGCCTTAATTTACCGATTCTCTTTTGATTTCTGTGTACACTTGCCCTCCGGGGGGTAGTAACCAAGGTATTTAAAAGGGGGTTTACTTGTCTGATTCTCTCTCCTTTTTAAAAGGCTATGTTGCTTGTGGTTTTAAAGCTTTTTTTTGAGATCGCCAGCATTTTTGCTTCTTTTGATTGAGCTTTTAACCTTTTTTTTTTGCTTTGTCTGTTTTGTTGTTAAAATCTTTTGGGGGTTTTTCTTCAGAGTCGGCGAAAAGGGGACTGTGTCATCTGCATATCTCAGGTTGTTGATGTTGTGGCCACTACACTAATTCCTCATGATTCTCAATATTTCATAGAATTATTTTCATTTTATACATTAAATAATCAGGCGAGAAACACGCAGCCCTCCCTCACCCCCCTGCAGATTGGTCTTATTGAATGATGTCATTGTCGATCTAATGGCTGCTCCTGTTCCAATATATGTTTCTGAGGACTCGAAGATCTTTCCGTCGATGTATAGCCCTGCCAGAATATCAAACTAGTCGGAGTGTCGTACTTTGTCGAACGCTTTTGAGTAGTCAATGAAGCGAGGTACGGGTCTTTCTGGACCTCGATGGTCTTTCCATGAGAGTTTTAAATGCGAGATTGCATTTCTGGTCCCTTTGTCTGCCATGAATCCAAATTGTGTTTCTGATTTTTTGGGAGTATTTTTATTTCTTTTTCTCTTCATGAGTATTCGTAAAAGAACTTTGGTGAGGTGACTCATCAGGCTGATTGTACGATGTGGTCACATTCGCTGTACCCAGTTTCTTAGGATCGCAATGTAGATGGACTTCTTCATATCTGTCGGAATCTCCCCTGTGTCATATATATTGTTTAGTAGTTTTGTGACTGCCTTAATTCCCATTCATCCAGGGCTGTTATCAATTCAGTGGGATATCATTTAGGTCTGGCGCCTTACCTCTTTTCATCTTGCTGAGTGCATTTTCTTTACTTCGTCTTCCATGATTATGTGGCCATCTTCGTTTTCTTTAAAATTTAGGGGTGGACTCTGTCGTCGTGGTATAACTCTTCGATGTATTCTGACCACTGTTAGAATATCTTCTTTTTCCATGGTATTTCTCCATCTCTCGACTTTATACAACCTGTTTTTGCAGATGATTTTTCCCTGTCACATCTTTTATTTTTTTATGCATAAGTTTGCTATCAAAATTTGCTTCTTTTTAATTTTCTTGCACTGATATTGATCTTTTTTGACTTCATTACCTTTTTTTAACCAGTTTTCGGTTCTTTTATTCTTTTCATCTACTTTTTCCTTTCTCCGTTTTCCCTTAGGTTTAAAAATTTGGAGCTCATCCATTTTAGTTCCTTTTATTTTGATGGTTTTTTTATTCTTTTTCTGCCTCGCTGTGTATCTTTTATCATCTGCCCTTTTTTTTTGTGGTGGGTTTTTAGGCCATCGAATTTTTTTCCAACTTTTATTTGTATTTTTTTTTGATTTCTTTGTAGTTTGTGGCATGTTCATTTTCGTTTTTGGTGTTCTTTTTTTTCTTTTTACAATTTTTCAATTTTAGTCGATTGTCCCCATAATGGGAATGATCACTTCCACGTCGCACCTGGCATGGACTTACAAGATGTTATGAGTTACGGAAGCGTTTTGAATGGGATGTAATCTATTTGTTTCCCTGTATCTGTCCCCAGGCTTTTCCGTAAAGCTCTTCTTGGATGGTTTTTAAAACCATGTGTTCATGCCCCCGCTTTTTTCCCTTGCCCTTTCCCGTGACCCGCTTCCTCTTTCTTTTCCACCCCTTTTCCAAAGGGGCCAACTGTGGTTTATCTTTCCCTTTTCCTACCTTTGAATTGAGGTACCCTTATTATTCTGATATTTGGATTCAAATGCTTCATTTTTTTTCGATTTTTTCAAAAAAACCCCTAAATTTCTGGTCATCTTTATCAGGTTGGTGCATATACTTGTTTTCCCATTGTCGAAGGTGTGCCCTTAAGTTTTACTATCAGGACTTGTCATTTACAGTCCCCGAAACCTTTTATGGTCTTTTAGGTTCTTGTCTAGAAACATGCCAACTCCCTTTTGGTGTTGATCTCCCCCGAGTAAAGAAATGGTAGTTGTTGGATGTTAGTAGCCGTCCTTTCATCTCACTTTGAAAGCTGTATTGAGGTTATTTTTTCCCTTTCTTGTTTGAGATTTCAATTTTTTCCCTTTTTTTACAAGTCCCTCGTTCCATGTACCCAATTCTGAGAGGTTTTCTGATGCGGACAGTCGCTGGATGACGATCGAGGGTTACCTGTCGCACATAATCCACCCTACCGAGCGAGGAACTTCCAGATAAACTGGAAGCCCCCTTCACGCTGTTATCCGTATTCTGTTTCTTTCTGATTACCATGACATTCTTTGCAGAAGTATACCTATAGTAGGCTGCAATTACTTTCTATAGGAGCAGTGCTCGTACTGAGCGGATTGTCTTAGCCATTGTACTCATATAGTATCATCTGCCTAACACATTGAAGTGCTGACCAGTTCCCAAAAACTATTCGGCTGCTCAACACATCATCCGTCACCTGCCTTCCATGACTTCACGTAACCCTGATCGGGAGGCTAAGTGGGTACCCGATCTTGCCCAAGGATCTCCCATAGGCTAGCGGAGGGAAGGAGGCACCTTACTTCTCTTGTTGGTGAAATAATTTCACCCACGCCACTTATAATAATAATAAAAAACCACAAACACACAAACACACAAACCCTCTCTAATCTTTCTCTCGCTCTCTTTCACACAACACACACACACACACACACACACACACACACACACACACAAGCACACGAACACACCACACACACACGCACGCACACACACACACACACACACACACACACACACACGCACGCACGCACACACACACACACACACACACACACCGATTGAAAACGAATTCAGGCATCAGAGGTGTGGTTGAATCCATCAGAAACAGTTTTGTGTCAAAATGGACAGAGGGAACCAATGGGATTGTCTGTGTCAAAATGGACAGACAAAGGGAACCAATGGGATTGTCTGTGTCAAAATGAACAGACAGAGGGAACCAATGGGATTGTCTGTGTCAAAATGGACAGAGGGAACCAATGAGATTATCTGTGTCAAAATGAACAGACAGAGGGAACCAATGAGATTATCTGTGTCAAAATGAACAGACAGAGGGAACCAATGAGATTGTCTGTGTCAAAATGGACAGACAGAGGGAACCAATGAGATTATCTGTGTCAAAATGGACAGAGGGAACCAATGAAATAATCTGTGTCAAAATGGACAGACAGAGGGAACCAATGAGATCCTGCCGGGGCACTAATGCAAAGGACGCCAGCAGATTTGATTTGAGAAAATCCCCATTTTAGGTTGTACACATTTGCATAGTTTTAATCCAATATGTCTTTTAAAATATTAGAGGCGACAGCCGGGATATGGTGTCACTGGTCAGCTGGGCTATTAGCAATGAGAGTGGATTGGGTTGGTCAGACTTGAGAGGGGAGGGAGAGTGGGGGGGGGGTGAATTTCAGAAAAGAAAGGCACTCAAGTTGCAATGCTTCCAACACCAGCATCTCATCAACAGAACACCGATCCTCGACGAAAGTGTCCGCAGAAACTAAGGTGGTGACCTACCCTTGTTTTCCCCCACTACTATTAACTTAACAAAACGTCGATGATAATCAACACATCCCCATGGGGATGCCCAGGGCCTGTCAGTATAAACAGCATTCCCACCTTTTGGCAATTCTGCCCAAGGAATTCCCTCTTTTCTATCCCTGTCTTTGTTTCTGTCTTGTTTCTTTGTTTTCCGTGTCGCCTCCTTCTAGCCTGTTTTCTGCCTCTTGCTGCACTCTCCTGCCTTTTCTTCCAGAAAGCCTTCACAGAGAGCAATGCTCTCTCTCCCTCGCCAGGTCAGGCAGGGGCAGTTGCTCTGTCGACTGGTCAGGCCTTTAAGGGCGCTGCGCCACGCACATGTCCGCTCACATGACAGACAGCAATAGTTGCTGTCCGAGTGTTGGACAAAGAATACAGGGATAGAAAGCGACATTGGCAGCCTGCTTATGTAAATGGTTGCTCGCGAATGTCAATACAGAACCATGTGTGTTGTGTGTGTGTGTGTTGTGTGTGTGTGTGTGGTGTGTGTGTGTGTTTATGTATGTGTGTGTGTGTGTGTTTGTGGGAAGACAGAACAAGTCATGGATGGACAACATCAGAGAATGGACCAGGATGAATGACTCGGCACTACTGCGCAGAGCCGAGGACCGAGATGGATGGAGGAGGCTTACCACGGCATCGTCTTTCGTGCCTCCTCCACGACCGCCAAGGTCACGGGACTGACTGATGATGATGGTGGTGATGTTTGTGTGTGTGTTTGCGGAGGGGGGGGGGGGGGTATGGCAATATCACGACAGGTCTTCTTCTTCTTCTTCATCCTCGAACACTCAGCCAGCAACTACTGTTGTCTGTCATATGAGCGAACATGCGTTGCGCTGCCGTTAAGCCCCTGACAAGTCAGACTCAGTGCACCCGAAAAGAGCAAACAGAGGAACACGTGTGTGTGTATGTACGTATGTGTGTGTGTATGTATGTATGTGTGTGTGTGTGTATGTATGTGTGTGTGTATGTGTGTGTGTTTAATGACACACACTGACATGTTCACTACACAAACAGTGAATGATGCTCGCTAAATTCTGCATGTCAGACTTTACTGTTGTCTGTCATATGAGCAAACATGCGTTGCGCTGCCGTTAAGCCCTGACAAGACAGACTCAGCACACCCGAATTTAGCGTGGGAAATGACTGTTCTCTTGACAGTCTGTCGGAAAACAAAGGCATGAGAAGGGACAAGAAGGAGGGAGGTGACAGGAACAAGAAGAAGAAGGCCAAGGCAGAATCAAAGGGCAGGATAGAAAAGAGGGAATTCCAAGCACAGAAGGTGGACTGCTGGTTCGTTGGTTCTTCCTGAAGGCTCCGGCATCCGCCTCTGGGATCCAGTCCAGCAGCACACTGCAGGCATCTCTTCCTCCTAGTGCTTTTAGCACAGATCCGTTCTGTTTTGGTTATTGCGGTTATTGTTGTTATAGCTCTCATCGCTGTTGTTGGTGTTGGTGGTGATGGTGGAGTTGGTGGAGGTGGTGTGTGAGTGTGTGTGTGTATGTGTGTATGTGTGTGTGTGAAATAAAGATGTAGTGTAGTGATGGTGTAGTGTTGTAGTGGCATGAAGTAAAGATGGTGTAGTGTATTGATGATGTGGTATGAAGTAAACATGCTGACTAAAAAAAGTGCAGACTTGACTTTAAACACCGTTTTAATCTGTATACATTTGCACAGTTTCAATCTGAGATGTAAACATAGTTATTAGGAGGCAACAACCTGGATATGGAATGTGTGGCCTCTCAAGAGCTGCACAAACAACAACAGCAATGGCGAAGCTCCAGAATCTCGAGAGACTGAAACAACTCTCTCAGGACCAAGGTCAAGCTACTGCATGCATTGGTCATCTTCACATATCTGTATGCATGCGGATTCTGGACACTGAATGCAGATCTACAAAGGATCCAGGCTTTGGAGATTAGATGCCTCAGAAGACTTCTTGGCATTTCATACACGGACCACACTACCAACAATGCAGTCCTACAAACCATCACCCAACAAGTAAAACACTAGGAAGATCTGCTGACCACAGTCAAGGAAAGGAAGCTCAGATGGTATGGGCATGTGACAAGATCAGATGGGCTCTCCAAGACCTCACTGCAAGGACCAGTGCAGGGGAAGAGAAGGCGAGGCAGGCCGAAGAAGAAATGGGCAGACAACATCACTGAATGGACCGGGAAGAGCTTCTCCACAACCCAGGCACTTGCACACAACCGCCGCAAATGGAGCCAGCTGGTGCAACGTTCCTCACTGCAGTGCCCCTACGACCCCGGAGGGGGTTATGGGAGCATGTGAGATGAGGTCAGCATGGCTATTGATAATAAGATTTCATTGGATAGGCTTGAGAGGGGAGAGGGATGGAGGGGGGGGGGGTGTTGTGGGTGAGAATTTTCACTTCACTTCAATCCCTTTATCATCTCACAAACAGAAATTCAGCGTGTTGCAAACCGTAGATAGGCAGGCATCCCCCCCCCCTCCACAGAGCACTGCTCTGCTCCTGCCTGACCTGCCTGCACAAGCCCGGGCTAAGTGTGTGTCAGATCTGGAAAAGAGCAAACAGAGGAACACGTGTGTGTATGTATGTATGTGTGTGTGTATGTGTGGGTGTGTGTGTGTGTGTGTGTTTAATGACACACACTGACATGTTCACTACACAAACAGTGAATGATGATCGCTAAATTCTGCATGTCAGACTTGACAAGCTAGATCTCAATCCCTCCCCCTCTTCCCGCTACTCAGTTCGCCCTCTTTCCACCTATTCCCCCCTCTCCCTTTCTCTCCCCACCCTTTCCATCTCCCGCCTCATAGGATAAGCTCACAGTCTGAATTATACGCAGAATTATTCATGATGATCTGGGTTGCCTGTCCGCTGGTGTTCATTCATGCATACCTCGTGTGGAGGGAGGAAAGAAGAAGATCAGAAGGAGGAATAAAAATGAGAGGAAGGAAGGAAGGGGGGGGGGGGGTCGGAGGTGGGAGGTGCATGTCTTTGTGATAGGAATGGGAAGGGTTGAAATAAAGAAATAAAGAAAGGGAGGAAGGAAGGAAGGAAGAAAGAAAACAAAAAACAAAGAAACAAAGAAACAAACAAACAAAGAAGGGAAGGAGAATAATGTATGGAAAAAAGAGGGAGAGTGAAGTGTGTGTATGTGTTCGTGTGTGTGTGTGTGTGTGTGTGTGTGTGGTGTGTGTGTGCGTGCGTGGTGTGTGTGCGTACGTGTGTGCGTTGCGTGCGTGGTGGTGTGTGTGTGTGTGTGTGTGTGTGTGTTCGAGCATGCGTTTGCGTGCTGTATCAAAGTATATAGAAATGTGTGCGTGAGTTGCTTATGTAATGATTCTAATGATAATAAGAATGCATAAAATTTATATAGCGCCGAATCTTGGAAGGCAAACAAATCAAAGCGTTTGAATTCGAAAATTTACACACATGCAACCGTCCACAAATAACGATTACCCAAAATCAAATTTGCACAACACACACCACACACACCAAAACACACAACACACACACACACCACACACACCCACACACACACACCACACGCACACACACACACACACACTCTCTCTCTTCACACACACCCCACACACAAAACAACACACACACAACTTACTCACTCACTCACTCACTCACTCATCTAGGCAGAGTGTTGGAGATGGAGGGAGCTGTTGATAATAATAATAATAACAATAATAATAATAATAATAATAATAATAATAATAATAATAATAATAATAATAAATGGAATTTATATAGCGCTATATCTTGCAGAGACAAATCAAAGCGCTTGCACTCAACTAATTCTTACACAGTCATACAACCAGTGACAAGCAATTTGTTCCCTCAAGTCCAAATGTGCACACAGCAAAACAACACACACAACACACACACAAAACACACACAGGTCACACACCTGGCAGGGGGAATAGAATCTTTTGGTTTGTTGAAGGCAGGGAAAAAAAACTATGAGATGAGGCAGGAGGAAAATCTTAGGTTTGAAATAAATATGTCTTGAGATGGATTTAAAAGTGTCATAAGAAGGCTTTTGGCGGAGAGAGAGAGGGAGATCATTCCACATCAATGGAACAGAAATAGAGAAAGAGCGACGGCCGATGGTGGTTTGGGTTTTGAATCTAGGTATTCGTAAGGACAAGGTTTTCTGCAGCGGGAGCGGAGAGAGAACGAGAAGGAGTGTACAAGTGAAGACATTCACAGAGGTAGGGGGGTGTTTTTTGTGGAAAACATTTGTAACAGGGGGTTTATGATCTTATATTTTAAACTCTCTGTGGCACAGGGAAAGCCAGTGGGGGAGATTGCAAGAGAGGGGTAATATGCTCAGAATTTTTTTTTTCTGAGGATTAGACGAGCTGCAGAGTTTTGTATACGTTGAAGGGATTGGATAGATGATGCTGGAGATCAGCCAACAGAGAGTTGCAATAGTCCAGACGTGAAAGAATGAGAGACGCAACAAAGTTTGATGTTGCATCGTGGACAGGTACTTTCGAAAATTTCACTAATACGCCGTAATTGATAGTAGCAGGACTGGCAGGTTGAGTGATGAATTTTTGCATAGAGAGTGTGTTGTCAATAATGACCCTAGTACTTCACAGCAGTGGATTTAAAGGGACTGATGCATTGCCAAGGTTTTTTATTGAAGGGTGTTTGTGATGGAAGAGAGTTTGTGTTTGGTCCCTACAAGCATGGTTTTGTTTTTATCTGCATTTAGCTTAATTTGTCTGTATCATCCAAATTTTTGGGTATTTCTTGAAAGCAGTGGGCCCCTATTGTAAAGAGAGAAAGGGAGATTTTTTAGGAGTGTCGCTGCTTAGAATCTGAGAGTCATCTGCATAAAAATGATGGTTGATCTGATGGCGGTTAATTACATGTGACAGTGGAACAGTGTAGAGGGTGAAAAGAACAGGGCCCAGAACAGATTCCTGTGGAACTCCACATTCCAATCTTGCAGGTACTGACTGAATCTTGTTTACTGTGACTGTTTGGAATCGGTCAGTAAGGTATGAACTAAACCAGGTAAGGGCTGTACCAGTAACACCAAATGTTTTTTGAAGACGGGAGAGAAGAATAGAGTGGTCAATAGTGTCAATGGGTGCAGATAAGTCGATTTGAGTAAGAAAGGAATTTTCCTGAGTCAGAAGCGAGTAGAAGTGTGTTTAAGGTATGGGCAAAGGGTAGTTTCAGTGCTATGGTTGACGCGATAGGCAGACTGAAACGCGGAAGAGACTGTTGGAGAGAAGGTGGTTGTTGGTGTTTTGAAAACTTTTTCAAGGACTTTTGAGATAAACGGTAGGGTTGGAAACAGGTCTAAAGTTCCCTTTA
>CM054157.1:35613581-35632660 GCA_028751875.1 Rapana venosa | reverse complement strand
GTGTTTTTTTCTGTCCCCGTGTGTATGGTTTGTAAATTTTGTCATCTGTTCCCACCGGCACACAATGGCCTACTCTTTCGAAAAGCGGAACAGGATTTAACGTGTGCGCAAGATGTTCTGCATGCGTTTGCACACGGGGCCTCGGTTTATAGTCTCATCCGTAGGACTTTGACATTCAGTTCGATTTTTTTTGTCAAACTGGGAAGAAAGGGCGAGGCTGGGAATCGAACCCAGAACCTCACGGTTTACTTGTTGGCAGGCAAACGTCTTAACCATCCTGCCACCCTCCTTACCAGAATACATCCCCGAAGTCGGAATGCGGCTACCTTCATGGTAGGGTGAAAACGGTCGCGTTAGCAAAAAGGTTCACCGTTGCTGAACCTCGAACCTCTATCCGAAAGGAAACGAACACGAACATGCCCAGCATGCAACCTGTGCAATGAAGCGAGCTGCTCTGAAGTAGGCAGTTGTCAGCTGAGGCTGAACTGAGTCTTGCCCTCCATACTTGCTTACCCGGACTTTGGGCTCTGGAGAATTAACACCTAGAGCGCAACTCCATAATCCTACGAGACTGACTGACGTCTCCCAAGAAGTCTCTGTTACTGCCTTGTTCATTGTCTTCCTGTCATATCCTTCTTGTCTATGTTCACTACCACCACCACCACCACCAACAACAACAACAACAACAGCAGCAGCAGCAACAACATCATCATCCCTGAGGGGATGCCGGGGGCCTATCAGTGCAAATAGCATCCCCACATTCTGGAAATTCTGAGCTAGAAATTTCCTCTTTTCTATCCCTCTCTTTGTTTCTGCCTTGTTCCTTTTCTTCCTGTCACCTCCTTCTTGTCTATTTTCTGCCTTCTTGGTCCATTCTCCTGCCTTTTTTCCAGAAAGAACTTAAAAGGTAACTATTCTCTCTTGTGCCGAAGTCGGATGCGCTGGGCCTGACTTGTCAGGCGCTTAACGGCAGCGTGACGCATTTTCGCTCATATAACAGACAACGATAGTTGCTGTCTGAGCGTTCCACGAAGAAGAATCATCAACTACAACAACACAGACAAAGGCACTGCGTATTTTCTCAATTCATTTTCACAGACAATCAGTCTATGTGGCCTTAGTTCCAAAGCAGAATGCTGGAATCAGCTCTCGAAAGGTAAAAAAGAAAATGAACGGTACACAACTGTAACCGCACAACTTAAAAGATTCTGTCTGCCCACACAAACTGCGCCTGTTTTTATGAATTGTAAATCTCTCTCTCTCTCCCTCTCTCTCTCTCTCTCTCTCTCCTCTGTCTCTGTCTGTCTGTCACACACACACACACACACACACACACACACGATCTTGCACTAGTCTGAACTCATTGTACTTGACGTAATCCCTAATAAGCTAGAGTTTTGTCTCTATTGTCCCTTCAATAAAACACTCCAGTTCTCTCTCTGTCTCTCTCTGTCTCCCTCTCTCTGTCTCACTTTCTCTCTATGTCTGTCTGTCTGTCTCTCTCTCTCTCTCTCTGTCTCTCTGTCTCTCTCTCTCCCTCTCTCTCTCTCTCTCTCTCTCTCTCATGTACCACTCTGACCTCTATTTACTTGACATAATCCCCGATAGCCTGACGTTTTGTTTATCCATTTCTTTCTGTAAAACACTCCAGTTCTCTCTGTCTGTCTTTCTGGTCTCTCACTAAACTGTCTATCTCTTTTTTTCTTCTCTCCTCTCTCTCTCTGTCTGTCTGTCTCTGTCTGTCTGTCACTTTCTCTCTCTCTCTTTCTGTCTGTCTCTCTCTGTCTCTGCCTCTGTCTCTCTCTCTCTCTCCCCTCCCCTCCTCTCTCTCTCTCTCTCTTTCTCTCTCTCTCTCTTGTACCACTCTGACCCCTATTTACTTAACATAATCCCTAATAGGCTGACGTTTTTGTTTCTCTTATTCCTTTATAAAACATTCCCCTTCGAGTTGGGGTTCTCTCTCTGTCTCTGTCTCTGTATCTCTCTCTCTCTCGCTCTCGCTCGTCTCTCTCCCGCCTTTTCTCTCTCTCTCTCTCTCTCTCGCCCCTTTGCTCTCTTTCGCCTCTCCTTCTCTCTCTCTCTCTCTCTCTCCTCTCTCTCCTCTCTCTTCGCTCGCTCGCTCTCTCCTTCTTTTCTCTCCTCTCTCTCTCTCTTCCCCCTCTCTCTCCTCTCTCTCTCCTCTCTCTCTCCTCCTCTCTCTCTCTCTCCTTCTCTCCTCTCCTCTCTCTCTCTCTCGCTCTCGCTCTCTCTCGCTCTCGCTCTCTCTCGCTCTCCTCTCTCTCTCGCTCTCTCTCTCTCACGTCTCTCCTCTCTCTCATCTCTCTCTCTCCTCTCTCTCCCATTTTCTTCTCCCCTCTCTCTCTCCCCTCTCATTTTCTCTCTCTTCTCTCTTCTCTCTCACTTTGTGTTTTCCAGTTCCTCTCTATCCTCTGCTCTCTCTTTTCTCTTGTCTCCTCTGTCTCTGTCTCTCTTTTCTTCTCTCACTCTCTGTTTGGCTCTCTCTGTCTCTCTCGCTCTCCTCACTCCCACTTCTCTAATTCTCTCTGTCTGTCTGTCTCTCTGTCTGTCCTTCTGTCCCGTCTCTCTCATCTCTTCCTCCTCGTCTCCTCTCTCTCTCCTTCTCGTGTTACCATCTGACCTCCCATTTATTTGACATAATCCCTGGGTAGGCTGAAGCTTGTTTTCTATTTCCTTTTATAAAACACTCCATTTCTCTCTCTGTCTTTCCATCTCTCTGTCTCCTTTTTCTTTCCTTTTCTTCCTTTTTTCTTCTCTTCTTTTCTTTCCTTTTGTTTTCATGAGGGCCTGTGTAAAGAAGCCCCTGGCTTATCCATTTTAACCCTCATAAAACATTCTCTCTCTCTCTCTTCCCCTCTCTCTCTCCTTTTCGCTCTCTGCTCTCTCTCGCTCTCTTCTCGCTCTCTCTCTCTCCCTTCTCTCTCTCTCTCCTCTCTCTCTCTCTCGTCTCCGTCTCCCTCTCTCTCTTTTCTCTCTCCCCTCTTTGTGTTTTCCAGTTCTCTCTATCTCTCTTGCTCTCTCTCCTCTGTCTCCCTCTGTCTCTTCTCTCTCTTCTTCACTCCGTGCTCCCCTCTGTCTCCTCTGCTCTTCACTTATCCCACTGTCTCTATGTCTCTCTGTCTGTCTTCTCTCTGTCTGTCTTGTCGTCTGTCTTTTCCTTCTCTCCCCTCTTTTTCTCTCTCTCTCTCCTTTTTCTTCCTCGTGTGTACCACTCTGACTCTTTTTTATTTGACATAATCCCCGATAGGCTGGGAAACTTTGTTCTCTATTTTCCTTCTATAAAAAAACTCCCAGTTCTCTTCTGTCTTTCCATCTCTCGTCTCCTTTTCTTCCTTTCTTCCTTTTTTCCCTTTTTCTTCTTTTCTTTCCTTTTGTTTTTCATGAGGGCCTGTGTTAAGAGCCCCTGGCTTATCCATTAACCCTCAATAAACATTTCCCCTCTCCTCTCTCTCCTCTCTCTCTCACTCCTCCTCTCTCCCCTCTCTCGCTCTCGCTCTCTCTCGCTCTCCTCTATCTCGCTCTCTCTCTCTTCCTCGCTCTCTCTCACTCATCACTCTCTCTCCTCTCTCCCCTTTTCTCTCTCTCTCTCTCTCTCTCTTTGTGTTTTCCAGTTCTCTCTATCTTCTCTTGCTCTCTTCTCTCTCTTCCTCCCGTCTCTGTCTCTCTTCTCTCCACTCTCTGTGGCTCTCTCTGTCTCTCTCGCTTTTCTCACTCCACTGTCTCTATTCTCTCTGTCTTCTTCTCTTGTCTGTCTGTCCCGTCTGTCTGTCGCCCCCTCACTCTCTCTCTCTCCCCTCTCTCTCTCTCTCTTTTGTGTACCACTCCCGACCTCTATTTATTTGACATAATCCCTGATACTGAAGCTTTGTTTTTCTCTTTTCCTCTATAAACACTCCAGTTCTCTCTCTGTCTTTTCCCTTTACTCTTCTCTTTTTCTTTCCTTTTTCTTCCTTTTTCTTCTTCTTCTTTTCTTTCCTTTTGTTTTTCATGAGGCCTGTGAAAGAAGCCCCTGGCTTAACCATTAACCCTCAATAAATCATTCTCTCCTCTCTCGCTCTCTCTCCCTCTCTCTCCCCTCTTTTCCCTCTCTCTCTCTTTGTGCCTCTCTCTTCGCTTTCTCTTGCTCTGTGTCTCTCTCCTTTCTCTCCCTCTCTCTTGCTCTTTTTCTCCCCTGCTTTCCTCTCTCCCTCCCTCTCTTTGTGCACTCTCTCTCCTCTCTCTTTCGTTCTCTCTCTCTCTCACACGCGCGCTCTCTGTGGCTCTCTGTGTCTCTCTCGCTCTCTCACTCCCACTGTCTCTATGTCTCTCTGTCTGTCTGTTTCTGTCTGTCTGTCTCTCGCTCTCTCTCTCTCGCTCTCTCTCTCTCTCTCTCTCTTCTCTCTCTCTCTCTCTCTCTCTCTCTCTCTCTCTCTCTTGTGTACCACTCTGACCTCTATTTACTTGACATAATCCCTGATAGGCTGACGCTTTGTTTCTCTATTTCCTTCTATAAAACACTCCACTTCAGTTCGTTCTCTCTCTGTCTCTCTGTGTCTCTCTGTCTCTCTCGCTCGCTCTGGCGCATGGTATAATAAGTTATTGTTAATATCCATTCATATTCAATTTTTGTTTGTTTGTTTTTAAGTTATTTCTGAATATATCAAATCTTAAGCACTCTTTCTCTCTCATGTTCTCTATATCTTGCTTGCCTTCCAGTATGTGTTTGTGTGTGTGTGTCTGTGTGTAAATTGTTTTCCATGCAATTCTATGTCAATATGCATATTTTCCCTTCTTATTTATTTATTTATTATTTTGAGGGCTGGATGTAAAAATGCATGCAATGCTTAATCTACTACCCTCTGAAAAATAAAAATTGTTCAAAATTGTTCAAATTGTTCGGTCTCGCTCTCTCTTTCTCTGTGTCTCTCTTTCTCTGTCTGTCTGTCTGTCTGTCTTCTGTCTGTCCTCTGTCTGTCTGTCTCTCTGTCTCTCTCTCTCCCCTCTCTCTCTCTCTCTCCTCTCTCTCTCTCTCTCTGTTTCTCTCTCTCTCTTGTACCACTTGACCTGTTATTTACTTGACATAATCCCTGATAGTCTGACGTTTCTCTCTCTTATTTCTTCAGCAAAGCACTAGAGTTCTCTCTCTCTTTCTCAGTCTCTCTGTCTCTGTCATCTCTGTCTCTCTGTATCTGTCTGTCTGTCTGTCTGTCTGTCTCTCTCTCTCTCTCTCTCTCTCTCTCTCTCTCTCTCTCTCTCTATATATATATATAATATATATATATATATATATATATATATATATCCCCATACACACGACGACTGGATGCAAAAAAAGCACATGAGTGCTTATTTCATTATCCTGGAAACAGAAATAAATAAATAAATGAACAATCTCTGTCTCTGTCTGTCTGTCTGTTCGCTCTCTCTCCCTCTCACTCTGTCTCTGTCTGTCTGTCTGTCTGTCTGTCTGTCTCTGTCTCTGTCTCTGTCTCTGCTCTCTCTCTCTCTCTCTCTCTCCTCTCTCTCTCTCTCTCTCTCTCCCCCCCCCCCCTCTCTCTCTCTCTCTCCTTCTTTATTATCCTCGAAATAAAAGAATTTGTCATCGTCATTCTCTCTCTCTCTCTCTCTCTCTCTCCTCTCTCTCTCCTCTCTCTCTCTCTCTCTCTCATCTCTCTCTCTCCTCTCTCTCTCTCATTATGGAATTATTCATCTTGTTATTTGCAGATGATGTGGCATTGATATCAACAACACCGAGTGGTCTTCAGAATCAGTTAAATGTTGTAAAAACTTGCTGAATTAAGATAAAGTTAGATGTAAACATAGATAAAACAAAAGTTATGGTATTTAGAAAAGGGGGCTTTTTGGGTGAACATGAGAAATGGTTCTATGATGGTAAGTGCTTAGAGGTAGTAAACAATTATTGCTATTTAGGGATTCAGGTTCACAACTATGATCAGTGCGAAAAACGGTACACAGCATCTAGTAACAAAAGGGAAAAAGGCAGTAGTTCAGCTCAATAGAGTTTTTCGGAAATATAAAGAGATGACAGTAAAACACTTTTTTTTTAACATTTTTGAAAAAAATAATACAGCCAATATTGCTATATGCTGCTGAAGTATGGGGAATAAACCAGTCAGAACACATAGAAAAAGTCCACATGATGGCATGCAAAAGGTTTTTAGGTGTACCAACCAAAACTCCAAACAAAATGATATATGGAGACTTGTATAGATATCCTCTTTATGTAAATTCGTACACTGCCTGTATAAGATATTGGTTTAAATTACTACAAATGAATAATGAACGGTTACCATATAAGGCGTATCAAATGCTGTTGCAGCTAGACAATTCCGGAAAACAGTGCTGGGTTTCGAAAATAAGAGAAATCTTATGCTTAACTGGATTTAACATTGGTTGCAACAGGGTGTTGGGGATGTGAAAAAGTTTCTAAGCCTATTTAAACAGAGGGTCATCGATATGTTTATTCAAGAATGGTCAGGAACTATAAGAGATCGAGATAGATATCAACCATATAGATCATTTAAGACTATATTCGAAAAAGAAAGTTATATTCTAGATATGGAAAATTATTGTTTTCGTGTTGCCATCACGCAGTTGAGGTTTAATGTACTCCCACTGAATAACAATGAATAACATGATAAATTCTGTCCATTTTGTAAAAATCAGATCGAAAATGAAAAACATTTTGTGTTATTTTGTGCTACGTTTGAAGATTTAAGGGTCAAATTTCTAAAAGAGTCAAAAGAACTTCC
Source organism: Rapana venosa (assembly GCA_028751875.1). Classification (NCBI taxonomy): domain Eukaryota; kingdom Metazoa; phylum Mollusca; class Gastropoda; order Neogastropoda; family Muricidae; genus Rapana; species Rapana venosa. The sequence continues at coordinate 35,625,890 of CM054157.1, read as the reverse complement.
TCTGCACATGTTACTTAGAGCCACTGATCCTATCCACAGATACAATTTATCTAGATATGTGTTTCATGCAAGCAATAGGCGGAAGAAAATACTTTAAGTCTACAAGGTAACCAACCCTATGATGTACGTCTGTTAAACCACTAAAACAATTTCACTTTGTTTATATCACGTATTATCAAGAATTCGTGGCATAACATGATCATGATTTTCTGTATCTCCCCCTTTTATACTAATGTCTATGACTGATCATTTCAGTATATGTGAAATGTAAACTGTGATTTGACAACTATCCTTATAATTTGAATCGTAGTAGGTATGAGATGTATATGATTTTCAGGTAACCAATGATTGTAGAATATAGATAGGTGCTGCTAAATAAGATATTTTCCTATTTTCTTTTCTATATTGTATTGTGGCCTAAGGCCAATGTGCAATTAAATCATTTCAGAGTTTCAGAGAGAGTTTCTCACTCTCTCTCTGAAACACTTTATTGGAAAACTGCTACAATTTGATATACTCAATACGGATGATTTTTCTTAGCATCTTCTCTCTATGATTGGGTTATGGTTCATTTAAGGTTTATAATCATGTAATTTTCTTCTGTATTCAATCATAAATTGTATTGACATCATCTTTTTGTATGAGTTCGCTATATATATATTTGTGTGTATTTCTTCTTTAATCAGTCATAAATCATTATTTGTTTGTGCATTTGCTTTGCCAGTGATATGAATGAACTCACTGTTCCATCCTGAGCCCAACAAATGTATTGTGGTCCAAGGCCAATGTACATTAAATCATTTCAGAGTTTCAGAGTTCAGAGTTCTCCTCTCTCTCTCTCTCTCTCTCTCCTCTCTCTCTCTCTCTCTCTCTCTCTCTCTCATCTCTCTCTCTCTCTCTCTCTCTTCTCTCTTCTCTTCTTTATTATCCTCAAAATAAAAGAATTTGTCATCGTCATTCTCTCTCTCTCTCTCTCTCTCTCTCTCTCTCTCTCTCTCTCTCTCTCTCTCTCTCTCTCTCTCTCTCCTCTCTCTCTCTTTTCTTTATTATCCTCAAAATAAAAGAATCTGTCATTGTCATTGTCTGTCTGTCTGTCTGTCTGTCTCTCTCTCTCTCTCTCTCTCTCTCTCTCTCTCTCTCTCTCTCTCTCTCTCTCTCTCTCTCTCTCTCTCTCCCCTTCTTTATTATCCTCGAAATAAAAGAATTTGTCATCGTCATTCTCTCTCTCCCCTCTCTCTCTCTCTCTCTCTAAAGAATTTGTCATCGTCATTCCTCTCTCTCTCTCTCTCTCTCTCTCTCTCTCTCTCTCTCTCTCTCTCTCTCTCTCTCTCTCTCTCTCCTCTCTCTCTCTCTCTTCTATATTATCCTCGAAATAAAAGAATTTGTCATCGTCATTTTCTCTCTCCTTCTCTCTCTCTCTCTCTCTCTCCGCTCTCTCTCTCTCTCTCTCTCTCCTCTCTCTCTCTCTCCTCTCTCTCTCTCTCTCTCTCTCTCTCTCTCCTCTCTCTCTCTCTCTCTCTCTCTCTCTTTCTCTTCCACACACACTGTTGACTTAACATAAAAACGCTCGTAAATTGAACAAAAGGGAAATGTCACCTACAGGAAAAAGATGGTCTCCTACGCTCACCTCATCCTCCATCTTGTTTACTGCCACTTAGCTTCCGTTCACCCCTCGCCCCCATCATTTTATTTTCCTTTACACTACTTTTTTTATTCTTTTATTTCGAGGATAATGGAAGGGGTGCGGGATAGCTCAGTGGTCGGAGCACTCGCTTTCCCCCAGCTAAGGTTAAGCAGCGTCGAGCGTGGTTACCAGTTGGATGGGTGACCGTTTGCGCGCCTTGGTTTCAGTACAGTCCCCCCAGTTCACACAGTTGTAAATGGGTACCTGTCTCTTTAGGGTCAGGGAAGGTAAAGCAGCGAGAGAGAGGAGATGGGCGCCGCCCTCAATATGCTGGCCCTAGAGAAGTGAGGTCTCTGACGCCTCGCTCCTCTACGACCTTATAGGTTATGGGACACCTTTACTTTTTACTATAACGGAATAAGCACTCATGTCCTTTTTTTTCATCCAGCCCCAGTGTGTATGCGGTTTTGTCAAATTTTGTCATCCGTTCCCACCGGCACACAATGGCCTACTCTTCCAAAAAGTGGAACGGATTTTAACGTGTGTGCAAAATGTTCTGCGTGCGTTCGCACACAGGACCTCGGTTTATAGTCTCATCCGAAGGACTTTTGGGGAGAGTGTAGTGGGCACTGATGCTAACTTCAGAGGAAAAATCCTCTCGAACCAGAATCGAACCTGGGTCAGCAGATCACGAATACATCACTGTAACCACCAGGCTATCTCATCCCTTAAGGTTAAATCAATCCATCTTTTTTTCCACTTTTTCTCTCCCACTCCCTACGCCATAATTTATTGATTTATTTTCTGTTGACCTTTTCTGAGGTGCTATGCGTGTGTGTGTGTGTGTGTGTGTGTGTGTGTGTGTGTGTGTGTGTGTGTGTGTGTGTGTGTGTGTGTGTGTGTGTGTGATACTTCTTTTGTTTGGCTTAAAACTTTGTATTCCTCCTAAACCTCTTCACATTTATATACTATTTAACGGACACCATAGTTCAGTGGTCAGAGCACTCGCTTTGCAGCAACGAGCGTGGTTACCACTTGGATGGGTGACCGTTTGCGCGCCTTGGCTTCAGTACAGTCCCCCCAGTTCACCCAGCTGTAAATGGGTACCTGTCCTCTTTAGGGTCAGGGAAGGTAAAGCAGCGAGGGAGAGGAGATGGGCACCGCCCTCAATATGCCGCCCCTGGAGAATCTGAGGTCTCTGATGCCTCGCTCCCCTACGACCACAAAGGTTATGGAAACACCTTTTCCTTATTCTTCTTAAATCTCTTCTCGTTTATGTACTATGTAACGGACATCAGAGCCGAGCGGTTAAGACGTTCTACTTGAAATTCCATGAAGTCGTGGGTTTGAATCCTGGTGGCGCTCTCTCTCTCTCTCTCCTCTCTCTCTCTCTCTCTCTCTCTCTCTCTCTCTCTCTCTCTCTCTCTCTCTCCTCTCTCTCTCTCTCTCTCTCTCTCTCTCCCACGCCATGTTATCTTGTTTCTTAGCACTTTCGGAGGGGCTATGAGTGGCTCTGTTTTTTTGTGCGATGGGGGTGGATGGTGGGGTTTGTTGGGGGGAGGGGGGGGTTAGTTGTTTCCCCATTCCTTTCCTAGAGCTCTGAGGTTCACCAATGGTGAGATTTTGCGCATGCGACCGTTTTTGTTGTCTATCATGAAGGTAGCCACATTCCGACTGCGAGAATGTTTGCTGGGGTAGACTCGTGTTTCAATAACCCACCAAACAATGACATGAAAAAACTATAAACTTTCACATACATATTTTGCATCTTCTTGCATATGATTACACACACACACACACACACACAAAAGGGGATTAACGCGTTGAAGGGTCTGCTTTACATAAAGTTGACCTGAACGATCGTTTAAAAAAAAACACCCCCCCCCCCTCAAAAAAAAAAAATCCCTACTCTTCATTCACCAGCAATCGCCACCGAGATTCGAACCCACGACTTCAGCGACTCATATAGCATTTGAAGCCGAACAGGCTTCATCTCAGCATCCTTCAGTCTGGGAAGACTCTGGAGTTGCGCTCAAGGTACAGCCATTTGAAACAAAATGCCGTAGTAAACTGCTGGGCATATCCTGGAGAGAACGAAAGACCAATGAATTTGTCAAGAGCCAAATAACACGGCTGGCAGGTCCACAGGAACCCCTTCTCACCATCGTCAAGAAGAAAAAGCTGACATGGTTCGGCCACGTCACCCGCCACAACTCTCTGCCAAAAACAGTACTGCAGGGAACACTCGAAGGTGGCAGAAAGAGGGGAAGACAGAACAAGTCATGGATGGACAACATCAGAGAATGGACCAGGATGAATGACTCGGGGCACTACTGCGCAGAGCCGAGGACCGAGATGGATGGAGGAGGCTTACCACGGCATCGTCTTTCGTGTCTCCTCCACGACCGCCAAGGTCACGGGACTGATGATGATGACAGCGTGGGTTGTGGCTGGTACCAGACCCACACAGGCAATGACAGACAGTGTCTATGGCAGAGAGAGACACAGATGAAGTCTGACAATGCTGGTCTGTCTGTCTGTCTGCCTGGGCTGCAGCCTTTCTTCTCGTTCCAGCTGTCTTAACCACTCGGCTCTGAAGTCCTTTATAAAGACAGATGATGTGATCAAGGAGTGGAGAGGGTGCGGGAGGGGGGAGGAGGCTGGATGTGAGGGGAGGGGTGGAGGAGTGGGGGTTGGGGGAGAGATGGGGAGGGTTGGATTTGGGTCAGTGCTAAAGGGGGATTATGTCAGTGTGAGGGGTTCTGAGGAAGGAGTTATGTCCCTGTGAAGTGGTCGCTTGGCGTTGGGCTGTGTTTGGATGCTGTCAAAGCTGTCTACTTACTCTGTGGGGTTTGTTTGGGGTGGTTTTTTTGGTTACTAAAAGCTCTTTCTGTCTGTCTGTCTGCCTGTCTTCATCTCTTTGTCTGTCACTCTAACTTTCATGCGAGAGAGAGAGAGAGAGAGAGAGAAGAGAGAGAGAGTGTGTGGTGTGTGTGTGTGTGTGTGTGTGTGTGTGTGTGTGTGTGTGTGTGTGTGTGTGTGTGTGTGTGTGTGTGTGTGTGTGTGTGTGTCTGTCTGTCTGTCTGTCTGTCTGTCTGTCTGTCTGTCTTTCGTGTGTCTGTGTTTTATGTCTCTGTTTTTCTGTCTCTGTTTTAATCTGTCAGTCTGTCTCTCCCTCTCTCTCTCTCTCTGTCTCTCTCTCTGTCTCTCTCTCTCTCTGCCTGTCTGTCTGTCTACCTGTCTGTCTGTCTGTCTCCTTTTCTGTCTGTCTGTCTGTCTGTCTCTGTGCCTGTCTGTCTTTCTGTCTACCTGTCTGTCTATCTGTCTCCCTTTCTGTCTGTCTGTCTGTCTCTGTCTCTCCCTCTCGCTCTGCCTGTCTATTTCTGTTTCTGTCTGTCTAGCTGGCTGGCTGTCTCTGTTCCTGTCTGTCTCTCTCTGTCAATCTGCCTGTTTGCCTTCCTGGCTGTCTCTCTCTCTCTCTCTCTCTCTCTCTCTCTCTCTCTCTCTCTCTCTCTCTCTCTCGCTCTCTCCCAGGCCATGTTATCTTGTTTGTTAGCATTTTCGGAGGTGTTATGAGTGGCTCTGTTTTTTGCGCGGGTGGGGTTGGATGGTGGGGGGGGGGGGGAGGGTATTAGATTTTTTTTCGTCCATTCCTTTTCTAGAGTTCCAGAGTTTAAAAAATGGTGAGATTTTTGCGCATGCGACCGTTTTTTTGTCCACCATGAAGGTAGCCACATTCCGACTTCGGGGATGGTTGCTGGGGTAGATTCGTGTTTCAATAACCCAGCAAACGCTGACCTGAAAAAAACTATAAACTTTCACATACATATTTTGCATCTTCTTGCATGTCATTACACACAACACACAAAAGGGGGTTAAAGCGTTAACAGGTCTGCAGTAGATGAAAATGACTTGAACGATCGTTTAAAAAAACCCAAAAAAACCCCCAAAAATCCCTACTCTTCATTCACCAGCTGACGCCACCGAGATTCGAACCCACGACATCATGGACTCATATAGCATTTGAAGCCGAACGGTTTCATCTCAGCATCCTACAGTCTCGGAAGACTGTGAAAACTGCTGGGCATATCCTGGAGAGAACGAAAGACCAATGAATTTGTCAAGAGTCAAATAACACGGCTGGCAGGTCCACAGGAACCCCTTCTCACCATCGTCAAGAAGAAAAAGCTGACATGGTTCGGCCACGTCACCCGCCACAACTCTCTGCCAAAAACAGTACTGCAGGGAACACTCGAAGGTGGCAGAAAGAGGGGAAGACAGAACAAGTCATGGATGGACAACATCAGAGAATGGACCAGGATGACTCGGCACTACTGCGCAGAGCCGAGGACTGAGATGGATGGAGGAGGCTTACCACGGCATCGTCTTTCGTGTCTCCTCCACGACCGCCAAGGTCACGGGACTGATGATGATGACAGCGTGGGTTGTGGCTGGTACCAGACCCACACAGGCAATGACAGACAGTGTCTATGGCAGAGAGAGACACAGATGAAGTCTGACAATGCTGGTCTGTCTGTCTGTCTGCCTGGGCTGCAGCCTTTCTTCTCGTTCCAGCTGTCTTAACCACTCGTCTCTGAAGTCCTTTATAAAGACAGATGATGTGATCAAGGAGTGGAGAGGGTGCGGGAGGGGGGAGGAGGCTGGATGTGAGGGGAGGGGGTGGAGGAGTGGGGGTTGGGGCAGAGATGGGGAGGGTGTGGATTTGGGTCAGTGCTAAAGGGAGATTATGTCAGTGTGAGGGGTTCTGAGGAAGGAGTTATGTCCCCGTGAAGTGGTCGCTAGGCGTTGGGATGTGTTTGGATGCTGTCAAAGCTGTCTACTTATTCTGTGGGGTTTGTTTGGGGTGGGATTTTTTGTTACTAAAAGCTCTTTCTGTCTGTCTGTCTGCCTTGCTCTCTTTGTCTGTCACTCTGTCTGTCTTTCGTGTCTGTCTCGTGAGTGTGTGTGTGTGTGTGTGTGTGTGTCTGTCTGTCTGTCTGTCTGTCTTTCTGTCTTTCGTGTGTCTGTGTTTTTTGTCTCTGTTTTTCTGTCTCTGTTTTAATCTGTCAGTCTGTCTCTCTCTCTGTCTCTCTCTCTCTCTCTGTCTCTCTCTCTGCCTGTCTGTGCGTCTGTCTCCCTTTCTGTCTGTCTGTCTGTCTCTGTCTCTCTCTGTCTCTCTCTGTCTCTCTCTGTCTCTCTGTCTCTCTCTCTCTCTCTCTCTCTCTCTCTCTCTCTCTCTCTCTCTCTCTCTCTCTCTCTCTCTCTCTCCTTCTTTATTATCCTCGAAATAAAAGAATTTGTCATGGTCATTCTCTCTCTCTCTCTCTCTCTCTCTCTCTCTCTCTCTCTCTCTCTCTCTCTCTCTCTCTCTCTCTCTCTCTCTTCCACACACACTGTTGACTTAACATAAAAACGCTCGTAAGTTGAACAAAAGGGAAATGTCACCTACAGGAAAAAGATGGTTTCCTACGCTCACCTCATCCTCCATCTTGTTTAGTGCCACTTAGCTTCCGTTCACCCCTCGCCCCCATCATTTTATTTTCCTTTACACTACTTTTTTTATTCTTTTATTTCGAGGATAATGGAAGGGGTACGGGATAGCTCAGTGGTCGGAGCACTCGCTTTCCCCCAGCCAAGGTTAAACAGCGTCGAGCGTGGTTACCAGTTGGATGGGTGACCGTTTGCGCGCCTTGGCTTCAGTACAGTTCTCCCAATTCACCCAGCTGTAAATGGGTACCTGCCCTCTTTAGGGTCAGGGAAGGTAAAGCAGCGAGGGAGAGGAGATGGGCGCCGCCCTCAATATGCTGGCCCTAGAGAAGTGAGATCTCTGACGCCTCGCTCCCCTACGACCTTATAGGTTATGGGACACCTTTACTTTTTACTATAATGGAATAAGCACTCATGTCCTTTTTTTTCATCCAGCCCCAGTGTGTATGCGGTTTTGTCAAATTTTGTCATCCGTTCCCACCGGCACACAATGGCCTACTCTTCCAAAAAGTGGAACGGATTTTAACGTGTGTGCAAAATGTTCTGCGTGCGTTCGCACACAGGACTCGGTTTTATAGTCTCATCCGAAGGACTTTTGGGGAGAGTGTAGTGGGGCATGATGCTAATTCAGAGGAAAAATCCTCTCAAACCCAGAATCGAACTGGGTCAGCAGATCACGAATACATCACTGTAACCACCAGGCTATCTCATCCCTTAAGGTTAAATCTATCATCTTTTTTCCACTTTTTCTCTCCCACCTCTACGCCATAATTTATTGATTTATTTTTCTGTTGACTTTTCTGAGGTGCTTTGCGTGTGTGTGTGTGTGTGTGTGTGTGTGTGTGTGTGTGTGTGTGTGTGTGTGTGTGTGTGTGTGTGTGTTTGTGTGTGTGTGTGTGATACTTCTTTTAGTTTGGCTTAAAACTTTGTGTATTCCTCCTAAACTCTTCACATTTTATACTATTTAACGGACACATAGTTCAGTGGTCAGAGCACTCGCTTTGCAGCAACGAGCGTGGTTACCACTTGGATGGGTGACCGTTTTGCGCGCCTTGGCTTCAGTACAGTCCCCCAGTTCACCCAGCTGTAATGGGTACCTGTCCTCTTTAGGGTCAGGGAAGGTAAAGCCAGCGAGGGAGAGGAGATGGGCACCCCCTCAATATGCCGCCCTGGAGAATCTGAGGTTCTGATGCCTCGCTCCCCTACGACCACAAAGGTTATGGAAACCTTTTCCTTATTCTTTTTAAAATCTCTTCTCGTTTATGTACTATGTAACGGACATCAGAGCCGAGCGGTTAAGACGTTCTACTTGAAATTCCATGAAGTCGTGGGTTTGAATCCTGGTGGCGCTCTCTCTCTCTCTCTCTCTCTCTCTTCTCTCTCTCTCTCTCTCTCTCTCTCTCTCTCTCTCTCTCTCTTCTCTCTCTCTCTCTCTTCTCTCCACGCCATGTTATCTTGTTTCTTAGCACTTTCGGAGGGGCTATGAGTGGCTCTGTTTTTTTGTGCGATGGGGGTGGATGGTGGGGTTTGTTGGGGGGAGGGGGGGGTTAGTTGTTTCCCATTCTTTCCTAGAGCTCTGAGGTTCACCAATGGTGAGATTTTGCGCATGCGACCGTTTTTGTTGTCTATCATGAAGGTAGCCACATTCCGACTGCGGGAATGTTTGCTGGGGGTAGATTCGTGTTTCAATAACCCACCAAACGATGACATGAAACACTCTTATCTTTCACATACATGTTTTGCATCTTCTTGCATGTGATTACACACACACACACACACACACACACACACACACACACACACAAAAGGGGATTCTTCTTCTTCTTTGCGTTGCCTGGGTTATATTGTGAGACCAGATCTTCTGAGGAATTCAGCAGTTGCCTGCAGGTCATCCACCGTGCCGTACAGTTTCTGCTCCAGAGGCGTGGGCTCAGGCCACACTTCCAGCCTTAGCGTCTGGAGAGTCCTGCAGTCTTGTAGGATGTGGGCCGTATCCTGTTCTTCTTCTCCACAGGGGCACATAGCAGATGGTGCAATTTTCAATTTTCTGTGGAGGTGTCTATTCAGCTGTTGTGCCCTGTGCGTAGTCTGAAAATGACACCTGTGCTTGGGCGTGAAAGCTGGTGATAAGGGTCTGGTTTGAGTGATGATCTGAAGAGAGATTTGATGATGGTTTTCATCTCCATTTGGTTGACAGGATTGTTCTCTTGCTCCCCTCTTGCCCTATTTTGGCCATCTTGTCTGCTTGTTCATTTCCTTTAATGCCGCAGTGGGAGGGGATCCACTGGAGCTCTATGCGTAAGGCGTTAAGACTGTGCAGTGCCTTCTCCAGATCTTTCAGTTGTCCGGCATTATAGGACTGCAGCACAGAGAGTGCGTTGGTCAGGAAGACGACTTGGGTGTTGTTGTCCACTCTGGTGTTGATGACATTTGCTGCATAGATCAGGGCTTCTACTTCAGCCTTGTAGTTAGTACAACGCAGGCCTGTTGGAATAGCTTCAGCCTGCCATTCTCCATTAGGGTACTGAATGTAGACCCCCGGATTAAAACGTTGAAGGATCTGCTGTACATGAAGTTGACCTAAAGATCGTTTAAACCCCCCCCCCTCCCCCTCCCAAACCCCCTCCCCCCCCCCCCCCCAAAAAAAAATCCTACTCTTCATTCACCAGCATCGCTACCGAGATTGGAACCACGACTTCAGCGACTCATATAGCATTTGAAGCCAAACGGTTTCATCTCAGCATCCTTCAGTCTCGGAAGACTCTGGAGTTGCGCTCAAGGTACAGCCATTTGAAACAAAATGCCATAGTAAACTGCTGGGCATATCCTGGAGAGAACGAAAGACCAACGAATTTGTCAAGAGTCAAATAACACGGCTGGCAGGTCCACAGGAACCCCTTCTCACCATCGTCAAGAAGAAAAAACTGACATGGTTCGGCCACGTCACCCGCCACAACACTCTACCAAAAACAGTACTGCAGGGAACACTCGAAGGTGGCAGAAAGAGGGGAAGACAGAACAAGTCATGGATGGACAACATCAGAGAATGGACCAGGATGAATGACTCGGCACTACTGCGCAGAGCCGAGGACCGAGATGGATGGAGGAGGCTTACCACGGCATCGTCTTTCGTGTCTCCTCCACGACCGCCAAGGTCACGGGACTGATGATGATGACAGCGTGGGTTGTGGCTGGTACCAGTCCCACACAGGTAATGACAGACAGTGTCTATTGGCAGAGAGAGACACAGATGAAGACTGACAATGCTGGTCTGTCTGTCTGTCTGCCTGGGCTGCAGCCTTTCTTCTCGTTCCAGCTGTCTTAACCACTCGGCTCTGAAGTCCTTTATAAAGACAGATGATGTGATCAAGGAGTGGAGAGGGTGCGGGAGGGGGGAGGAGGCTGGATGTGAGGGGAGGGGGTGGAGGAGTGGGGTTGGGGCAGAGATGGGGAGGGTGTGGATTTGGGTCAGTGCTAAAGGGAGATTATGTCAGTGTGAGGGGTTCTGAGGAAGGAGTTATGTCCCCGTGAAGTGGTCGCTTGGCGTTGGGCTGTGTTTGGATGCTGTCAAAGCTGTCTACTTATTCTGTGGGGTTTGTTTGGGGTGGGATTTTTTGTTACTAAAAGCTCTTTCTTTCTGTCTGTCTGCCTGTCTTCATCTCTTTGTCTGTCACTCTATCTGTCTTTCATGAGAGAGAGAGAGAGAGAGAGAGAGAGAGAGAGAGAGAGAGAGAGAGAGAGAGTGTGTGTGTGTGTGTGTGTGTGTGTGTCTGTCTGTCTGTCTGTCTGTCTTTCGTGTGTCTGTGTTTTATGTCTCCGTTTTTCTGTCTCGGTTTTAATCTCAGTCTGTCTGTCTGTCTGTCTGTCTGTCTGTCTCTCTCTCTCTCTCTCTCTCTCTCTCTCTCTCTCTCTCTCTCTCTCTCTCTCTCTCTCTCTCTCTCTCTGTCTCTCTCTCTGTCTCTGTCTCTCTCTCTCTTTAAATTTGCATATTGCATCCATTTGTGTTTTGCAGTTGCATTTGTCAATTTCAGCTTTGTCCTTAATGTAAGTGTCTGAGTGAGCTGATTGCTGTTTGGTGTGCATGTCTGTGTAAAGAATATAGTATTTCCTAAATTGCTTTTGGTGAAATACCAAAAGTCGAACATCTATTTTCTTTGTGTTATTGTTCACACTGAGGTGGACTGTGTTTGTCAGTTATCAATTGTTTGAATTGCTTGATTTATTCCCTGTTTATCATTCATCAGTTGTTTTCAATTATTTGATTTAATCTAAGAGAACCTGGCAACATGGCAAATAATTTCATAAATCAAAATGGTTAACAAAAATGGGATTCAAAGTGGGTTATCTGAACATCTGTCACTTATTAAACAAAGTATCCGACATAGGTCCTATTCTGTCAAATTCAAATGACTGTTTTCATGCTTTTTGTTTTGCTGAATCGCGCTTATCAGATGTAGTTTCAGATAATATCGTATCAAACCCTATTTATACTACCATCAGAAGAGATGCCAAAAGCAAATTAGAAACTGGATTAATAGCATATGTACATAAATCAGTTAATTTCAAGGAAATTGATAAATTTGAGAAACATGGCATTGAAAGTATCTGGCTTGAAATTTACTTGAAAGGAATAAACCATTTTAATAGGCTTTATATAGAGAAATCCGGATGAACGTACCAGTTGGTTTGATCGCTTTGAAGCCATGATGGACGATGTATCAACCATTCAACAGAGATAATTTTGTTAGGAGATTTCAACATTGATTTATTTAAACCTCATGATAAGTGGAGGAGTGTGTTTGAATTATATCATTTGTCACAGCTGATTCAAACCCCAACACGAAAAACACTTCACTCTGAAACATTAATTGACCATGTCTATGTCTCCAATATGGATCATATAATAGAAACATCTGTTCCAACATTTGGCCTAAGCGATCATTATCCAATATGTCTAACGTGGTCTAAAAAAGGTACAAGGATACCTAGATGCAATCACAAGAATGTTTCTCTGCGAAACTATAAGTTGTTTGATGCTGAAGGATTTCTTTCTGATCTATGTAACGCTAACTTTTTAAATGTTTATCAGTATACTGATCCAGATGAAGCACTTACTGCCTGGTATCAAACTTTTCTTCCTATATTTGACAAACACGCACCACTTAGAATTAAAGGAGTTAAATTTAAAGATAAACCAC
>CM054157.1:35606081-35608581 GCA_028751875.1 Rapana venosa | reverse complement strand
GGTGTTCCAGTCCATGCTAACATAACTAATACTTATAAAGAAGCACAGCTACTCTCTCTTTCTGTCAAACGAAGATTAGCCATATCAAAGTATGTGATTCGAAATCTCTCTGTTCCAAATTTAGTAAAAGGGGAAATTCTTATGAATCAAAACACTGATATCCAAAACGAGCAAGCAATATTTCATTTCTTCTGCCAATTAAAAAATTTATACAGATTCATTAATGAAAAAACATTGGTATTGACCTAACAACAATTCCAATTTTTCCCAAAGGTTCCTCAAAAGCCTCCTTGGGAACATATATCAGCTAACTTTGACACTGACTACACGGATGTAAAAAAAAAATGAAGATCCAATTTGCTCACTGTTGATGTAAAAAAGTCACTTGAAAGCAATTATGCTAATTATTTAAAAGTATATATGATGGATCTGTACTGGAATCAGGAAGAAATGGGGCAGCATTTGTGATTCCTGTTTTAAAAGTACAAAAATCATTTCATTTAGGAAAAACATTTTTCTATTTTTTCGTTGTGAATTGTTTTTCGATCCTTATAGCCTTGATTTTATTTTCAAATACTGCGCTTGATATTCACCAGATTCTTTTTTGCGTTGACTCAAAAGCAGTATTGATGACACTAAAGCACTGGGAGGGGAACATAAGGAAAGATATTGTATTTGAGATAAAATTCTTGATACATTGTATTGCAAGCGAGGGGATACAAATAACTTTTTGCTGGGTCCCTTCTCACTGTGGAATCTATTGGAATGAGTTGGTTGATTATTAGCAAACAAGGTGCCCCTTGTGGCAAAATTGAAACGTTTGATTCCAATCTCGCATTGTTTCCCCCCATGAAAATTTAAAGCTAAATTGATGAATTGCATGCATTCCAAAAAGAAGAAAAAAACCCCACTTTGAAAACATTTCTTGCTCACGGAAATTAGACATTTTAATATATAAAATGAGGCTAAATGCATGGAACACCAATACTCTAAAAATATGACATGTTGCTGTTCTCAATCTCTTTCAATCCACCATTTATTGTTTGATTGCCCAATCCTAACTGACCTGTTTAAAAGGAAAGGAATAGATATTCATAAAAAATATGCCACTGTTCAAGAAGTTTTATATGACTCTCAGCAGTTCATAACATCAGTTGCTGAGATTATATATTCTTCCCCAGTAAGACCATTACTGTAGATAGTTGTGATAATATAAATATACGTACACGTAATTACACGTAATTATTTAGCGCACGTAAAAAAACCCACGGCAACAAGAGAGTTGTCCCTGGCAAAATTCTTAGAAAAAAACCACTCTGATAGGGAAACAAATACAGCTGCAGAAAAAAAAAAAAAAAAAAAGGGTGAAAGGGTGGCGCAGCGCTAAGTGGCGACGCGTTCTTCCGCTCTCCGGGGAGAGCAGCCCCGAATTTCACGGAGAGAAATCTGCCGTGACTTAAAAATGGTATGAAATAAAAACTGAGCGCTTTGTTTGTTGCTTACAGATTCAGCGCTATATAAATTCCATACATTATTATTATTATTATTATTATTATTTTATTATTATTTATTATTATTATTATATTAAGAGAGAGAGGAGAGAGAGAGGAGAGAGAGAGAGAGATGTTTTGGGTTTTAATGCGGGTGTGTCCTTATCAAAGTAGTGAAGGACATTAAACAAAAACAAACAAAACAAATCACACACACACATCACCGCTTTTCGTAAGAGTAGGCCATTGTGTGCCGGTGGGAACAGATGACAGAATTCACAAATCCGCATACACGAGGGGACTGGATGTAAAAAAGCACATAAGTTCTTATTCCATTATCCTCGATATAAAAGAATAAATTAAATAAATAAATAAAAACACGGTCGCACCACGTACGCGCGCACACACACACACACACATACACCACACAACACACCACACACACACACACACACACACACACACACACAACACACACACACACTGTTTTCCCTATTTGCATTTTTAGGCGTTACATTGATGTTGGAATATCAATCTGTTACATGACTCTCTTTCCCTCTGTCTTCTATTGTTTTTTTTGCTGTAGGTCTTTTCTCCCCCGTCTAATATCACTTATAGTGAACAGACGTTAAATACAAGAACGAACAACTACACACACACACACACACACACACACATATTTTCTCCTGGAGTTAACATCAGTGCAGACTCCACTCTCCCCAAAAGTCCTTCGGATGAGACTATAAATCGAGGCCCCGTGTGCGAACGCACGCAAAACATCTTGCGCACATGTTAAATCCTGTTCCGCTTTTCGTAAGAGTAGGCCATTGTGTGCCGGTGGGAACAGATGACAATTTACAAAACCGCATACACACGGGAACTGCATGTAAACAAAGCACATAAGTGCTTATTCCATTATCCTCGATATAAAAGAATAAAAAAAAAAATAAATAAATGAACATAAATAAAACACACACACACCCGACAACACACCACAACAGAAATCTTGC
>CM054157.1:35559844-35605581 GCA_028751875.1 Rapana venosa | reverse complement strand
TGGGCAGCCTCCATCCCAGGAAACACCCCTGCACAGCATAGGCTTCGAAACGTCTGACGGGAAACATTCTTAGCTTTTCCTTTTGGCTTTTAAAATGTCCGTTTTAGTTGACAAAAATTCATCCCACCACACCCAGCATCAATTCCCAGCAATGTTACCTACACAAAAATCTGTATTAACCTGAAGCGGAAAAAGGGTTTTGGGACAGGCCAAAAAACCTCTGTTCAAAACCACACATCCCCCCGCTTCATTTTGTGCTACAAGGTAAAAGTAATAAAAATAAAAAATAAGGGGAATTAATAGCGCGAATTTTGTAAAAAAAAAAAACAATTTTTTGCACTAAAATATTAAAACCATGCAACTAGTAACACACACAAAAAAAACCCACACACCCACCAGGACACAACACACACACGAACCACACACACCACACCAAAACACACCCCAAACCAAACACAAACACAACACACAAATCACCACCACCCCCAAGCAGGTACGTAAAATCAAGTACACGCAAACAAAGGGCAGAAACTTCTACTGTAAGCTGGGAAGTTCAGAATTCTCGCTTTCTTAGAAAAAGTAGGCCTTCAATTAGCTCTCAAAGACTGCAGTGTTGAACTTTAATATCTGAGAGAGGATGGGAGAGAGTTCCAGATAAAAGGAATTTAACGAAAGATTTTGGACGATTGGAAGCTGGCGTCCCAAAAACACACAGGAGTTCTTCAGCACCAGATCAGAGACAGAAAACAGACAGAGAACAGACAGACAGAGAACAGACAACAGAGAGACAACAGACAGAGAGACAGAAAGACAGAGACAGGAGACAGAAAAGACAGAAAGACAAGACAGAGAGACAGAAAGACAGAAAGAGAGACAAGAGACAAAAAGACGGACACATTGAAAAACAGAGAAAAGACAACAACAGAGAGTGGGGGGGGTGGGGGAGGGGGGGGGGGGGGGGGGGGGGGGGGAGGGAGGGGTGGAAATTAGAAGGGGAAAACAGAGAAAGGGGCAGGGCAAGGGAAAAATTATAAAAAGAAAAAAAAAAAATTTTGGGGGTTTTTAGATGGAGGGGGAAAGGGTAAAATTAAAAAATAATTTTTTTTTATTCCCGAAAAGGATTGCATCCCTCAAACTCCGAAGACGACGGTTTTTCGACCTCAGAAGAGCGGGGGCCCCCCTTTCCTAAGGAGGACGGGCGTGCAGCCGACGTGTGACTCCCTCACAGGGCGGCGTTTACTAAAAGCGCCCCGGTTTTTTTCTGTCCGTGCTTGGCTGGGGCTCGAGGGGTTTCATTGGGATCTTGGGGTTAGCGACCCTTTTTCCCCCCCCTAAGGGGCGGCTTGACTTTTGGGGGAATCGGCACTTAAAAATAATAAAAGAATTATTAACGATATCTTGCAGAGACAAATCAAAAACGCTTGCACCCAAATCTTCTTCACATCATAAACCGTGCAAGTAATTGTTCCAACAAGTCCGTAATGTCACACACAACACACACACACACACACAACACAACAACACAACACACAAAAAACACACAGGTCACACACCCTGACAGGCAATAGAATTTGGCTGTTGAAGCAGGGAAAAACTATGAGATGAGGCAGGAGAGGAAAATGTTAGGTTTGAAAAAAATATGTCTTGAGGTTGATTTAAAAGTGTCCCTAACAAGCTTTTGCGAAGAGAGAGGGGGAGAAGAGAGAGAGAAGAGAGAGAGGAGAGAGAGAGAGAGAGAGAGAGAGAGAGAGAGGAGAGAGAGAGAGAAGGAGTCATTCCCCATCAAAGGACCAGAATTTGAGGGAAAGGCGACGGCCGGGTGGGGATTGGTTGAATCTAGGTATTCGTAAGGTCACTGAAGCTACAAGTCTTGCCAGGGCCGGGCCTCCCTGCTCTATTCGATGTTCAGCTGTCATGGGGTGTGTTTGACTGCACCCGTCTGTAAGCGCACGGAACCGACTGGTAGAGTCTGCGCTGAAAGATGGGTTTAGTTTTGATTTGTAAGGGGGGGGGAAAAGGTGGGGTTTAAAATTAAAAATTTTTTTGGTTAGGATAAGTTTAAAAAAAATTTTTTTAAAAATTTTTTAAAAAAAAAAAAATTTTTTTTAATAAAAAATGGGTTTATATAGGTTAATTTGGTTTAAAAATTGATAAATTTTTAAAATAAAAAAAAAGTAATAGTTAAAAAGTTAAAAAAAAAAAAAAAAAAAAAAAAAAAAAAAAAAAAAAAAAAAGTTTTTGGAGGGTATGGAATTTTTGGTGGGAGGGGGAAAATAATGAAAAAGGGGAAAAATTTAAAAAGGTTTTTGGTAAAATTTTTTGGAAAAATTTTTTTTTAAAATAAATTTTGGGGGGGTTTTCATTTAAAAAAAAAAAATTGGGTAAAGGGTAGGGAAAAGTATGGTTTTAAGGTGAAAAGGGAAAGTTTTCCCCCCCCCCAACCCCCCCCCCCTCAAAAAAGGATGTAATGGGTTGTTGATTTTTCCCCGGGGGTGTTTTGTTTTTGCCCCCCTTGGGGGGATTTAAGTTTTTTTAAAATAAATAAAAAACCCTTTGAGGGGTACACAAGACAGAGGGGCAGCACACTGCCATCAGGGGGGGTCAGGGGTGAGACTGACAGGGTCAACAACAGTACACGGGGTCAACTTTTCAGGGTTTTTCGCCAGGAAAACTCTCTTGTTGCCGGCTTTTTTTTACCGCAAATAATTTGTGTAACACGGGGGACCTCGGTTATCATCTCACCGAAAGACAGCCCCAAACACCACAATGGAGGGGGGGAAAATTTTTGGGCCAAAAGGGGTTTGAACCACCCCACACTTCCGACCCCGACTTTTCGCTTTTTAGACGGCCGTTACCCCAAACCACCGATCCACCTAACGACAAAGTCAACATGAAAAACAGAAGTCAACAGACAAAGTCAACAGAACAAAGAATTCAACATGAACAACAAATCAATAGAAAAGACAGAATCAAAACAGAAGTCAAAAGACAGAATCAACATGAACAGCAAAGTCAAAAACAAATCAAAAGAACAGACAAAAGTCAAAAAGACAGAAAACAACATGAACAGCAGAATTCAACATGAACAAAAGATTCAATAGCCAAATCAACATGAACAACAGAAGTCAAAATGAAAAGACAGTGCAACAGCCAGAAGTCAAAATGAACAGACAGAATCAAAATGAACAACAGAATCAACAGACAGAAGCAACAAAAGAAGTCAAAATGAACAACGAAGTCAACAGACAGAATCAAAATAAAAGACAGAATCAACAACAGAAGTCAACATAAAAGAATAACAAAAACAACAGGGGAGTGATTACTGGCAGTCACGTCCTGTCCTGTCCTGTACGGGGGCCATGACTCACACACCCTGCTGCGTCCACAACCACCCCCCCCCTCCCTCCACCCCCCCCGCCTTCCTGTAATTTTGTTTTTGTTTATTCTTTTTTTTCATCCTCCAATTTTACTAAAGGGCTAACAACCACACACCACACACAACCAAAAATCACAAAACACCCACACACACACACACACATTTTCTTATGACTTAGCTATGGTATATTTCTCAGTTTTTGTTTTATCAGTTTTGGTGAGCTAAATTTAATTTTAAAAATCCTTTTTTCCCCCAACATTTTTTAACATTTTTTTTTGAATCTTTTATATTCAAATTTCCCTTTATCTTTTTTTTAGGCGGGCGAAAAAAAGTGGTAAACTTTTAACCTTTAAAACCCCCATAAAAAACATTTTTACTTGGCTTTACACCACGCCATGCCACAGACTTCATGCACGACAGAGGGAGGTATTCCGGAAAGATGTCATGGGCAGGGCCGCCGCGAGGCCCCCCCCCATGTCGGGTGCAGGTGATAGTGCACAGGGCAGAGTGACAATGAAAATCCCCGCACCCTTAATGCCCCCTAATTTTAACCCAGGGGTCACCCCATCCTGATTGGTTTGGTAACCACTCGGGTGTGCATCGGGCCCATGGCTTCCATCCATGGGAAAAATAGGGGGAACGGCGTGTGTGTGTGTGGGTTGTGGTGTGGGTTGTGTGTGTGTGTGGTGTGGGGTGTGTTGTGTGTGGTGTTTTGCTGTGTGTTGTGTGCGTGTTGTGTGTGTGGGGGGCGTGTGTGGTGTGTGTGAGTGTGTTGTGTTTGTTTTGTGTTCTTTGGTCTAATTATGTTGTTCTTTGTTGCTAATAATATTATTGTTTTCTGTTGTTGCTGATGTTCTTACTAGCTTGTTCTTGTCGTTAAATGTTACAGTTACACCAGATGGACAGACCAATCAGACAGACAACAGAAAGACAGACAGATGGGCAGACAAACAGACAGACAGACAGATGGGCAGACAGACAGACAGACACATGGGCAGGACAGACGGACCGACCAGACAGATGGACAACAAAAACAGAACACTCAGACAGGCAAGAGAGACAAATGGGTAGACAGACAGACAGAGAGAGGATGAGCAGTCAGAGAGACAAATAGACGGACAAAACAGACAAAGGGGACAGACAGACGAGAGACAGATGCAACAGACTGAACAGACAGAGAGACAGATGAGCAGCCAGACAGACAAATGGCAACAGACAGAGAGAAGAAATGGCAGACAAACAGACAGACAGGCGGACAGACAGAGAAACAAAGGTGTGAAGGAAGGATATCATGTTGTGTTGCTGTCGTGTTGGTTTTTGAAGGGAGAGGATGGCTTTTGAAAAGACTCCCCCATGTGCAGGCTTGGTCATTCATGTCATGTCATGTCATAATTATTAATCCATGTGAAGACAGGCCTCACCCTCTCTGCTGTCCTGTGCCGAGCGGGTGACGCTGCTTGGCTTGTCCCTGTCCTTGTATTAGTCCTACGGGCTGAACGGGTGGGGGGAGGTTATTTTCCCCTTGTTTCGTCTGTCTTTTCCTAATTCTTTTTTTCACTGACCCCATCTATGTTTTGGCTGTCTCTCTGTCTCTCCCCTCACCATCACCATCTTCATCTCTCTCGCATTCGCTCTCTCGCTCTCGCTCTCATCTCATTACCGCCACCACACCACCACCACCAAAACAGCTCATGAACAGGAACGGCAGTATCAGAAGGAGCATCATCATCATTAAACATCATCATTACATCATCATCACCATCATCATCATTATATCAAACATCATCATCATCACCATCACACCATTATCATCACCATCATCATATCACGCGCTCGTCGTCGTCGCGTCATCAAAAAGTCACATCATCAACCCTTCATTACCATCAGCAGCAGCAGCCCCACCAACGGAGACTAGAACCTATGCTCTGAATTCCAAAAGATCATAACATTACCACCACACACAACACAACCTCCAAAGTCCCCCCCCCCACCCTTCCCCCAACCGAAGACCTGTCACTGACTGGGTGTGTGTGGTGTGTGTGTGGGGTTTTGTGTGTGATGTGTGTGTGTGGTGTTTTGTTGTTAGTGGAAAGTGTGTGTGTATTAGTGAATGCGTGTGGTAGTGTGTGTGTGTTAGTGAATGTGTCTCTGTGTGTGTTAGTGGGAATTTTTGGGTGTTGGATGTGTGTGTGGTTTTGTGAATGGGGGGTGTGTTAGGGTGTGGTATGTGTGTTTATTGTTACATGTGTGTGTTAGGATGTGTGTTGTGTGTATGTATGTTATGTGTTTGGGGTTGTGTATGTGTGTATGTAGTTTTTTATTAAATTTTGTTGTTTTTGTGTGTGTTTAGGTGTGTGTATGTGTGTGTATGTAAAGTCGGGGTTTTTGGTTTTGTGTTTTGTTGTGTGTGTGTTATTGTGTGTGAGTTTTGTGGTGTTTTGTTTGTGGTATGTTGTGTGTGTTAGGGTGTGTAGTATGTTATTATGTGTGTGTTTGTTGGTGTGTATGGTATGTGTGTGTTTTGTGAGTGTGGTTAGGGTGTGTATATGTGTGTATGTTTTGTCGTGGTGGGTTATCGTGGTTGTGTGTTTTGGGGTGTAAATTGTGATTGGTTGTGTGTTTGTTGTTAGTATTTTTGTGTTCTTGTGGTGTTTATTCTGTTTTTTTGTGTGTGTGTAGATTTGTGTGTTACTGTATTGGTTTTTATTGTGTGTTTTTCTTTTTTGTGACATGATTTTCCTGGTTATGTCTCCTGCCCCCAGCGCAGCCTGCACCCCTCATTTGCATACAGGGGGGTCAGGGGAGTGGGGCCGGAGGGTGATTTTCATACGGGGTTGACATGAGGGACAGGGGGGTACAGTGCAAACCCAGAGCCCCAAAATTTTAACACTATTGAAGAAAAAAAGTGTCAGGCCTCACCGAACACGTGCGAGGGGCCCTCAAGTGGTTTTTTTTTTCTGTCTGTCTTCTGTCTGGGCGTCTGACTGTTTTTTCTTCGTCGCCAAGGCTTTTTCGTCCCCTTTCTCATAGTATGATTAAACACGCGAACAGAAACCCCACACACACAACAACCACACACACACACAAAAAAAACCACACACACACAATCATTAATCAAACAAACTGGGACATTTTGTTCACGATCACTTGAAATGTATTTTAGAAAGAGGAGGGGAGAGAGACAGAGGAAAGAGGGGAGACAAGACACAGAAGACAGAAAACAGAAAGACAGACAACAGACAGACGAAAACATAGCAGACACAGGCAGAAATTTAACGCCCTTCATGGTTGATTAAAGTGTTTTTCTTTGACTTGACTCGACTCTGACTTGAAAAGACAGAGCGATAAAGAGAAAAGACAGCAAGAGTTACAGAGAAGCGAAGAGAGAGAGAGAGAGGAGAGAGAGAGAGAGAGAGAAGAGAAAGGAGAAGAACAACAACAGACAACAGACGGGAGCGACAGCAGACAGAGACAAAAGAAACAACTGCAGGGAGTCAACCCCAAAAAATAGGAAAGGGGTACGTTGTTTTTCAACAAGCATCTTTCAATTTGCACACAGGCTTAATCGTTTGGGCTGTGCCATTCTCTTTTGTTGGGGTTTTTTTTTTGGGGGGAGGAAGGGGGTGCAGGGAAAAACAAAAATTTACTTGTCCCCCGCTCTGTTTATTCCTTTTTCTGCAAATCCTTGAAAAAAAAAGGGTTTGTTGATTGTTATGATTTATTTATTGATTGATTGATTAATTGATTGGATGACTGAAGGATAATTGATTAGGTTGATGACGGATGGCCAATTGATTGATGGTTGAATGACAGACGGTAATTGATTGAAGAGATTGGTAGATTGACTGATGGCCTCATGATTGATGGTATGAATGACTGAAGTGTATTGATTGCAAGATTGTTGATTGACTGATTGGCTCAATGATTGATGGTTGATGACTGACGGTTTTTTTTGGGGAGATGGTGGTGCTAATTGACTGATGGCTCATTGATTGATCGTTGACTGACCTGACGAAAATTTGATTGATATTGGATTGATTGACTGAGCTCATTGATTTATGGTTGAATGACTGACGGTTATTGATGATAGTTGTTATTGACTGATGGCTCATTGATTGATGGTTGAATGACTGACGGTTAATTGATTGATTGATTGTTGATTGACTGATGGCTCATTGATTGATGGTTGAATGACTGACGGTTAATTGATTGATAGATTGGTTGATGGACTGATTGTCAAGCGCATTCGATTTGATTTGTTTTTACAAGATTCAGCGCTATATAAATTCCATATATTATATATTATAGATGATTATGTTATGATGATGATATTAATTATTATTAGTTTTATTATTGGTCTGTAGACACGCTGCACGCGTAAACCAGTCAACATTGCGCTGACTGTGACGTGGCTTTTTCCGCTTCCAGCCTCCACAAACAAAGCGAGCCAGAGGCAGGGAGCGCTGCTGAAGGGGCTGGACATCACCACGCTCCCCCCCCCCCCCCCGAGGAGATACGGGGCCTATCAGTATAAATAGCATCCCCACATTCTGGACATTCTGTGCTAGAAATTTCCTCTTTTCTATCACTCTCTTTGTTTCTCTGCTTGTTCCTTTTCTTCCTGTCACCCCTCCTTCTTGTCTTATTTCTTGCCTTCTCGGTCCATTCTCCTCCTGCCTTTTTTCCCCCCAAGAAAGAACTTCAAAGGTAACTATTTCTCTCTTGTGCCGAAGTCGATGAAGCTGCTGGGCCTGACTTGTCCAGGCGCTTAACGGCAGCGTGGTGACGCCTTTTCGCTCATATAACAGACAACAATAGTTGCTGTCTGAGCGTTCGACGAAGAAAGAATCACCACGGCGCTGAATGGGTGGGTGGGATGTGCTGAAGGTTCAGGCTGTGACAGAAAGGCTCTCTGTCTCGTCAGGGAGACTGGCAGACAACTGTGCCACAGCCGCTGCTTGGACAGTGTGGTGTTGAGCGGCCATATTTTATTTAATATTTATACCACTTTAAGTCACGAGATTTCTCTGCGTGAAATTCGGGCTGCTCTCCCCGGGGAGAGCGCGTCGCCACAAGAGCAGCGCCGCCCTTTTTTTTTTCTTTTTTTTTTTTTTTTGGTCTGCAACTGTATTTGTTTCCCTATCAGAGTGGCTTTTTTCTAAGAATTTTGCCAGGGACAACTCTCTTGTTGCCGTGGGTTCTTTTACGTGCGCTGAAAATTTGGTGTAACACACGGGACCTCGGTTTATCGTCTCCTCCGAAAGACTAGCGCCCAGACCACCACTCATGGTCTAATGGATGGGGAAAAATTTGGAGGGGTGTCTGCCTGGCTTCAGTCCTGTCGCCGCCATGGCAAGCGGTTTGTCAGCAAAGAGTGGCAAGCACACTGCTTTTCTACTGTACAGGGGAAGGTTGGGGGGGGGGGGGGGGGGGGGGGAGGAGGGCAGCTTAGCGGTTAGAGCGTCAGACACTGACAAGAACTGAGGGGGGCCGGTTCCAGTTTCTGTTGAGGTTTTGAGGTACTATTTTAGGAAAAAACTTTCCCTGGTTGTAAGGTGGCCCTGAATTCCTTCCTTGAAAGTCCTTGGGATGAAAGTACCATATGCCCAAAAGGAAAGTCCACCGCCCCTGCGCACTGCAGAACTGCACTAGGAACTACTTCATGCGTAACCAGAACACCCTAACTTGAGGTATATACTGCATATACTGCACTAGGAACTACTGCATGCTGTAAAACCCTGGGAAACCCCTTCTTGAGGTAACACTGCAGTATACTGCACTAGGAACTACTGCATACTGTAAACCATGGAAACCCCTCTTGGGGATAAACGCAGAAAACTCGCTAGAACTACTGCATACTGGACCATTCTGAGGTATACATGCAGTATACTGCACTAGGAACTACTCTACTGAACCGGGAAAACCCTTTTTGAGGATACTAAAAGCCAGGAAATACTGCATACTGACCATTTTTTAGGATACACTGCAGTAAAACGCACAGGGAAAAACCCCATGAACTACAGAACAACCCCCTAAAAAACCCAAAACCACAAAAACCAAAAAAAACCAGGGCACCCCCTTAGGTAAACCAGGGAAGCAATTTAAAAAAAAAACCAAAACCAAAAAAAAACCAAAACCACCCCACAAAAACAAACCCACACCAAACCCCAACAACCCCCCGCAAACCCGGGTTCTTATTCCAAAAAAAAAAAATCCACCCCCAAAAAAAAAACCCAAACCCCCCTTACAAAACAAAAGGGGGCCCCCTAAAATAAAGGAGTCCCCAAAATAAATTGGGGCGACCAAGGGCCCCTTTCCGGGAAATTTGGGGCGCCCCCCCTTCCCTTGTGTTTTCCTTCCCTGACCCTAAAGAGGGCAGGTACCCATTTACAGCTGGGTGAACTGGGGGAACTGTACTGAAGCCAAGGCGCGCAAACGGTCACCCATCCAACTGGTAACCACGCTCGACACTGCTTAACTTGGCTGGGGGAAAGCGAGTGCACTATACTATTCTGCACTAGCACCCATGACTTAGTCAAAACCAGTCATGTTTTGCGTTAAAGAAAAGACAGGCTGTTGTGGTCGAGCATGTCTCTGCTTTGTGGTCGAGCATGTCTCTGTTGTGGTCGAGCATGTCTCTGTTGTGGTCGAGCATGTCTCTGTTGTGGTTGAGCATGTCTCTGTTGTGGTCGAGCATGTCTCTGTTTTGTGGGTGAGCATGTCTCTGTTATGGTCGAGGATGTCTCTGTTTTGTGGGTGAGCATGTCTCTGTTATGGTCGAGGATGTCTCTGTTTTGTGGGTGAGCATGTCTCTGTTGTGGTCGAGCATGTCTCTGTTTTGTGGTCGAGCATGTCTCTGTTGTGGTCGAGCATGTCTCTGTTGTGGTTGAGCATGTCTCTGTTTTGTGTCGAGTATGTCTCTGTTGTGGTCGAGCATGTCTCTGTTGTGGTCAAGCATGTCTCTGTTGTGGTCGAGCATGTCTCTGTTGTGGTCAAGCATGTCTCTGTTGTGGTCGAGCATGTCTCTGTATTGTGGTCGAGCATGTCTCTGTTGTGGTCGAGCATGTCTCTGTATTGTGGTCGAGCATGTCTCTGTATTGTGGTCGAGCATGTCATCTAGTTGTGTCGAAGCATGTCCTGTTGTAGGACGAGCATATCCTGTTGTGGTAGAGCAGTCTCTGTTGTGGTACGAGGATGTCTCTGTTGTGGTCGAGCATATCTCTGTTGTGGTCGAGCATGTCTCTGTTGTGGTCGAGCATGTCTCTGTTGTGGTCGAGCATGTCTCTGTTTTGTGGGTGAGCATGTCTCTGTTTTGTGGGTGAGCATGTCTCTGTTTTGTGGTCGAGCATGTCTCTGTTTTGTCGTCGAGCATGTCTCTGATGTGGTCGAGCATGTCTCTGAAAACACCAACAGCTGGCTCGTCTCTCTGAAGCCTCCACCAGCCACCCGAGGACAGAGACTGTGCTTCAGAGAACAACAACAACAAACAACAAACAACAAACAACAACAAACAACATGCCAGTAGATTGTCTGCCCCTGACAGAACCACTCGCAGAAGACGTCATGGAAAGCTTTCCATTCTCCGCCATGACACCCATCCATCATCGTCTGCAGCGACGGTTCACAGTTCTCTGCCCTTGGCATCAGTCGACTCGTGTCATTGGCTGGATTGTGCATGCCGCACACTTCAGCAGCCAATGAAAGTAAAGAGCACAGCACATTGCCGTTATCCTCCTGCCAACATGGCAGCTCTGGCAATGAACAGCGCCAGAGCCGCAACACTTGCTTGTGCTTCGTAAAGTGGTGTGTGTGTGTATGTGTGCGCGCGCGTGCGTGTGTGCGTGTGTAAGTGTGTGCGTGTGTGTGTGTGCCGTGCGTGTCGTGTGTGTGTGAGTGATGCGTGCGTGCGTGTGTGTGTGTGGTGTTGTGTAGGTGTGTGTGAATGAGTGGCGTACGTGCCCGTGGGTGTATTTTGTGTGTGTGTGCGTGCGTGTGTGTGCGTGCGATGTGGTGTGTGTGTGTGTGTGTTGTGTGTGTGGGTGAGTGGCGTGTGTGTGTGTGTGTGATTTCCTTTGTTTATTCGTTCTTTTCTTCAAGAGGCTTTAGCAGCATCCACACATGGTCGCAGAAGAATGCCGCAGTGCAGTTGCTGTGATGTGCAGAGCTGTGAGGGTGCAGTGCTGTGCATCAATCTCTCATCACACGCTCCGCTGAGGACACGCGCTGTCTATGCTTACAGCAAACACTTAACGCTCCTGCCAGTTAGCACTTAGGCCAAGATCCCCAATAAAACAAATAAACAAACAACAGACGAACAAACAGACAAACAAACAGGCAAACAGACAAATAGACAGACAAACAGACAGACAGACAGACAAACAGTCAGACAGACAGACAGAACAGACAAAACTTACAAACAGAGAAACAGACAACAAACAGACAGACAGACAAACAACAAACTGAACAAACAGACGACAGACAGACAGACAGACAAACGACAGACAGACAGACAAACAGACAAACAACAGACAAACAGACAAACAAGACAACAAACAACACACCAGACCGACAAACAGAAAAACAAGCCCCAGATAACCCCTCCCATCGGGAGAAAATCCTGGCTCGCTCGTGGTTAGTGCAGCGGCATGGAGTGTTCTGACTTGCAGATCCTTCACAAACAAGTTGTAGTGATGTGTCGTACACCTACCTCTCTCAGTCACAGCGCATTCTGCTGTCTGACTGACGTCTGCGCTGCTCGCTCCCTGGAGAGAGTGTATTGCTACAATTTTACACACATACAAACTTCACACGCACGCACGCATGCACACACACACACACACACACACAAACACACACACACACACTGCATATCTGTGTATTTGTCTGCCAAAAATAGAAAGTAGCCTTTTCTACAGAATGGTGCCAGAGAGACCTGTCTTGCTGCCATGGGTGGGTTGGTGGTGTTTTGTTCTGCACCAATGTAAGGTCTGCTGCACGAAGGTCTTGGTCTACAGTCTTGTGAAGGATGCGGGATCACTAGACCCCCAAGCCACATGAAAAATTACTCTGTCAAAAAAACATATTTTTTATTTGACGGTCAATACACTTTACTGATTCTATTTGCCATTTTACATAATTACTGCATATCAGTATATCCAGACCTGTCTCTGGTTTTGAGTGTATGTCAATAACGTTCTCTCTCTCTCTCTCTCAATCTCTCTCGCTCCTCTCTCATCATCATCTCTCTCTCTCTGTCTCTCTCTCTCTAGCTATCTATCTAACTATCTATCATCTATCTACTATCGATCCCGCTATCTATCCTATCTATCTGCTATTTTATCTACCTATCTATCTACCTACTAACCTACCTACCTATCATCTACCTACCTACCTATCTATCTACCTATCTATCTATCATCTACCTATTTATCTATCTATCTACCTACATACCTATCTATCTATCTATCGATCTATCTATCTATCTACTATCTATCTATCTACTATCTATCTACGAATCATCTCTCCTCATCCATCAGAATATTTTCCTCTTCTGCACTTCAGTAGTAACTTCATTGCTGGCCCATTTTACCACAAACTAGATGTTTTCTTACCTGCCATGCATAGCTGCTGAGTGCCTACAGAACATGCACACATGCGTTTGGTTTAAGATGAAAATGAATATTTTCATTGGCACAGGAACATAACCTCAGTTTACATTCCATTTTTCAGGTCCAGAAAAGAAATGCCAAGGCTACGACCCCCCAGCCCACCAGCTTGCCATTGGAGCACCTGATCTGTCTTATGGTCGGTGGAACTGCCACCTGCTTATAGCGTTTTGGGGTGGGACGCTGGATCTTTGACTACACGCGCAACTTTTACCGCCAAGTTCCAGACAGGGGGGGCAGTAGAGCAATGAAGGAGACAACCCCGCATACATCCATAACAACATTCATACATACATACTTACATACATACATACAACATACATACATACATAAATAGAACAATACATACATACATATAGACAGACAGACAGATAACAGACAACAAACAGTCAGGCCGACATACAGACAACAGACCGAGACAGACATACAGACATACATACATTCATCACATAGCAACATACATACATAAATACATACAAACAATACATACATACGTACATACAGCAATAACGAACGTCACCAACACCTACTCAGTCAAGAACACACAGCACAATGTGCAGCACACTTCCCTTTCTACAGACAGACAGACATAGACACAGAGAGACAGACAGACAAGACAGAACACAGAGAGAGAGGGAGACAGACAGAGACACAGAAGAGAGACATGACAAGACAGAGAACACAGAGAGAGACAGACAGAGACAGAGATACAGAGACAGACAGACCAGAGGACAGCGACAGAGATAGAGAGACAGACAGAGACAAGACACAGAGAGAGACAGATATACAGAGACAGAGACACGAGAGAGACACAGCAGGACAGAAACACAGAGAGAGACAGACAGACAGAACAATACCAGACAGACAAGACAGAGGACAGAGAGAGAAAGACAGACAGACAGAGACAGAGACAGATAGAGAGTGACAAACAAGACAGAGAACACAGAGAGAGACAGACACTCAGATCACACAGAGAACAGTCAGACAGACAGAGACAAGAGACAGCAGCAGACAAGACAGGAGACACAGAAGAAAGAAAGACAGACAGAGACACAGAGACAGACAGACTTAGACAGAGACACAGGAAGAGAGAGAGACCGACCGACAGAGACAGAGACACATGAAGAAGAGAGAGAACTACAGACAACACAGAGACACAGAGAGAGAAGACAGGACAACAGAGACAAAGACACAGAGAGAGAGAGAGACAACCTTACAGAGTCACAGAGAGAGCGACCACAGACAGAGACAGAAGCGAGAAGAGACAGACAGACAGAGACCACTGAGGAGAGACAGACAGTGACAGAGAGAGAGAGAGAGAGTGAGAGAGAGAGAGAGAGAGAAACGACAGAGACACAGAGAGAGAGACAGACAGACAGAGACACACATAGAGAGAGAAGAGACAGAGACAGAGACACAGAGAGACAAGACTGACAGAAGAGACACAGAGACACAGAGGAGACCGACAGACAGAGAGACAGACAGAGAGAGAACACGAGAGACAAGACACAGAGAGAGACAGAGACACAGAGAACAGACAGACAGAGTGAGACAGAGACACAGACGAGAGACAAGACAGAGAGCGAGACAGAGAGAGACAAGTCAGACAGAGACAGAGAGAGACAGACGACAGAGACCACAGAAGAGACAGACAGACAACATAGGCAAGAGAGCACAGAACAGAGGACATACAGAGGACAAGAGAGAGGACAGACAGAGACAGAGAAACACAGAGAGAGAACAGACACATAAAAAGAAGCCACGAAGAGAGACAACAAGAGACAGAGACAGAGACACAGAGAGGGACAGACAGACAGAGACCGAAGACACAGAGAGAGAGACTGAAAGACAGAGACAGAGACACAGAGAAGAGAGAACCGACAACAGAGACAGAGACACAGAGGACAAGACAGGACAGACAGGCAGAGGACAGGACACATGAGAGAGAGAAAGAGTTGAGAGAGAGACGCACAACATACCCACAAGCACATACAGAGATACACACACATACAAGAGAAGAGAACCTGACAGACACTCACACCCATTCAGCACAGACATAAACACACATGTACAACACACTAAACACCCGAACCAAACACACCCCCACCAAAAACGAAAAATAGACATAAACACCAGCCCAAACATAACAACCCACCCCCAACAAACACCCCTCTAAAAACCAACAACACACCCTGAACCCCAACAAAACAACCAAACAAAAACTTACCAAAAACCACAAAAAAAAAATAAAAAAAAAAAACAACACCAACAAAGCACACAACTAAACCCATTCCAACACCATAAATCCCTCGACACAGAAACACAAAACACAGGTAGCACACCCTCGCAACAAACAAGAATATACCCCACACACAGCTAGCACAATACAATAACAAGCCCACAAAACAGAAACCCCAGACCACAATCAACCGGCCAAAACACATGCAAAACACCAACCCCGTACACATACAAAAACACACAACGAGAACCCACACCACAAACACGCACATACCCCCCAAAAAAAACAACATCACCACAGCAATAAAAAAATCCACCAAAAAAATCTCTCACCAACACAAGAAGCAACAAAAAAACAAGCACCAACATAACCCTCGCCGCAAACCCCACAACATACCAACCATAAGACAACCACCTTCAACAAACTTCATACCGTAGCACCCACCCAACACCCACACTCCACACACCAACACCAACACTCCAACTTATGCACAACCACAAATCAAACACAGATAACTAACCAGACCACAATACAACCTACCAAACAACAAAAACAACCAAAACAAACTCGGACAAAACCAGGCACCCCCCTCAACCCCCACCACGCCCCGCCCCCACAATAACATCCCCCCCACACACACCCTGTCCCACACACCGCAAAAACAAACCCCAACCCAAATAACCAAACCACCCCCACCACAACAACAAACCCACATAACCCACACCCACACCGACAACAGTAACCCCTTACAAACAAAACAAACGCTATACCACCACCAAAACAACTCCACCACGCCAGAAAACTAAAACTCCCTCAAACGCCACACACCACAAAAAACACAATTAACCACTCAATCAAGCCAACCACAGAAACCTCCCAAACCCAAAACGACTTCCCACGACCCCACACCACAAACACCAACAAATCAGCAAAAAGCAGCAACCCCCCAACACTAAGACAACACTCAAACCGCCCCCCCCCCCCACACACACACACCCACAACCATACACACCCCCCAAACACACACAGACACACACACGTTACGACACACACAACACCCCCTCCACCCACCACACACACCCTAAACACACACACACCACACAACACACAGACAACACAAAACAATCATACCTAACATACACCCTAAACACACACACCAGACACACACAGACACACACCCTAAAAACACACATTCAGACAGACATACACACACATGTACAGACACATACACAGACACACACACAGACAATCCACACACCCCTAAGAAACCCACACAAGTCGTGTACACACACATAGACACACACAGCACCCTAATCATCACACAACACACACACCATACACCGCCCCTAAACACACAACAACAGACACACCACACACAACACAAAGAACACACAAACACACACACACACACCCAAAACATACACAACACACACCCTAAAACAAACACACACCCTAAACACATCACACAACCAACACACACACTCAAGCTCACACACACACTCACACACACACACACACACAACACACTTCCTACACACACACACCCTAACATCCACACACACACACACACACACCCAACACTCACACACACACACACACCACACACACACACAAACACACGACACACACACACACACTACACACACAGGGGCAAACGCACTGCGGTCACCGCGGCAGTGGGGCGAGGGTGTGGAGGTGGAAGTTGAAGAGCCGTAGAGCGCCATGTGAACGGGGGATGAATGATGGGGGCAAAGGCCATGGTCACGGCAGCAGCAGTCCAGCGCCTCTCATAAGCCCTAGTCCCTTCAGGGTGTATCGGCAATGCCCCTGACCCACCTCCTGATGATAACAACAACACTAACAACATTAACAACAACATTAACAACATCAACATTAACAACAACAACAACAACATTAACAACAACAACAGCCCAGATCATGGGGGTGTTCGGCAATGTCCCCTGACCCACACCTGACAACAGCAACAACAACATCAACATTAACAACATTAAGAACAACAACAACAGGGTCATGGGGGTGTTCGGCAATGTCCCCTGACCTACACCTGACAACAGCAACATCAATAACATCAACAACAACATTAACAACACTAACAACATCAGCAACATCAACAGTCCAGGTCATGGGGGTGTTCGGCAATGTCCCCTGACACACACCTGACAACAGCAACAACAACAATAACAACATTATCAACATTAACAACATCAACAACAACATCAACAACAACAACACCACCAACAGCCCAGGTCATTGGGTGTTCTGCAATGTGCCCTGATCTACACCTGGACCCATATGATGATGTTATAGAGTATGATTGCCTGTTGAAGGCAATTAATAACAACAAAACCCCACCCCCCACACACACACAACAGCATTCAACATTTAAGAACCACCCACCACCACCAACAACAACAATATA
Source organism: Rapana venosa (assembly GCA_028751875.1). Taxonomy (NCBI): domain Eukaryota; kingdom Metazoa; phylum Mollusca; class Gastropoda; order Neogastropoda; family Muricidae; genus Rapana; species Rapana venosa. Next base: position 35,587,861 of record CM054157.1, on the reverse strand, counting down.
AACAACGACAACGATAATTTTGACTCACGCCTATCCCAAAGAAGAAGTTTGCACCAGCACATTATTTCAAAAAGTATACTACACTCTCGCTTTCCCCCCACCAAGGTTAACAGCATTGAGCGTGGTTACCAGCTGGAGGGTGAAACCGTTGGCGCGCCTTGGCTTCAGCACAGTCCTCCAATTCAGCATGCCAGCAGTAAATTACCTCTTTAATACAGGGAAGCTAAAAGCAGAGAGGGAGAGAATGGGCCGCCACTCACAATATTGCTGGTCCATAGAGAAGTTAGTCCCTTTGATGTGCGTCCCGTACAGAACCCATTGTAGGTTATGGAACACCTTTAAACCATTTGTTAATACTAGTGATGGGAATTGCATGTCTTAAATGTAACAAAGAAGATTAACTGGAACTGCACACACACACAACACACACACACACAACACATCACACACACACACACACACAAAAAATAACGCGCGGCGCGCGCGCGCGGCACGTTACACAACAACACAACACACACGCACACTACAGCACAAAAACCACCACACGACAACACAGACACAACACCACACATAACACACACACACACACACGACACTACAACACACACAACACACACACACACACTAACAACACACACGTCACACAACACACACTATAACACACACACTACAACACACTACACACACACACCCACAAAAGAAACACTCAACATACACTACAACCACGGCACTACAACACACCTATATAAACTACACACTACAACACACATTTTTTTCAAACGAGTGGGCTGACAGACAAGGACTACGAAAAGAAGAAAGTAAGTAAAGGAGCAGAAGGAGATAGAGGAACAGAAGCGATAGCAATGAACAAGTAGAAGCAGAGTTGAAAAAAAAAAAAAAAGGAGTAAAGTGGAAAACAAAGCATGAAAGTTTAAGCGGAGCAAAGAGATCAGGAGAGACGAGCCACGCCAAAAACCGAAAGGGAGGGAAATGGTAGAAAAAAGGAGATGCGTGAAGAGCACCCAAGGGTAAACAATTGAAACGGAAGAGAAGAACACAAAGAAGCAAGAAGAACATGGAAAAGAAAAAAAAAGAAACATCATAATAAGATACGAGGAGCCCCGACCTGTGGAAAAAAGGGAACGGAAGACCTCGTCCTCTGTTACGGGTGACATCAAAATGCCTCCGACACGCACCCCGGCCCGTCGTGTCCCACCGCTCGCCCCCATACCACTATCGGCCCCTTGGCCTGGCCGTGTTCACTCCCACCGGCCCCGGTGTCCCCGCCCCGTGCTTCCCTCCGTGTGTCCCCTCAGCTCTTCGTATCCTACACCCCCCTAGTCTATCAGCTGGTCCCCCCGACCAAACCCTTAACCACGCTAATCACTTGTCTGCCTCATCTACTTTCTTTCCCAAAGTCCTCTAGTCTCCTTCCTCACAACCGTGCTCCCGCCCCCACTCGACTACTCCCCCCCCACCAGTCGCGCATAACCAGCGCCATCGCTCAATCCCTGCACCCGCACCACTCCTCTCGTCAGCCCTATTCCCCATCGGTGTACCTTGCACTAACACCCTCGTTCTCAGTGCCCAATATCCTACCCGTCTTATTGTCCTTCACCTCATGCTCTCACCGGCTCCACGCCCCTCCTTGCCCCCGCCCGCGGCAGCAAACAAGGGGGCAGGACATCATATAGGAATCACAGCAAGCCTGATCCCATTATCACATACAGGAGGGAATCCCGTTTCATAAGAACAAACATCGTGGATTAAGATGGAGAGAATCCGATCAACTAAGGAACGATCTTTAAAAGAGGTTGCTACTAATGGCCATTATTTCAGTTATCCTTCTCAAACCCATTTACGAATTAGCCACAACGCGGAAGAGTTACTACACTAAATTTTAGAATAAACTTCAATGCATATAATAAAAATATTTTTGTATAACAACAAACACAAACACACACAACAGCATAAAATTTAACCCCCACCACCACCAACAACAACAAAAACCCAACGACAACAGAAAATTTTTGACTCACGCCTATCAAAGAAAAGTTTTGCCCCACCCAAAATTATTTAAAAAAAGTAAAACTACCCACCCTTTTTCCCCCGCCAGGTTAAGCACATTGAGCGTGGTTCCCAGCTGGGGGGGTGACCGTTGGCGCGCCTTGGTTTCCCAGCACCCCCCCCCCCAAATTTTCACCCACCCGTAAAATGACCTTTTTTAAATTTACAGGGAACAAAAGAAAGAGGGGGGAGAGGGATGGGCGCCATCACAATATGCTGGTCCCAAGAAAATTTTGGTCTTTGATGTGCTTTCCCCGTAAAACCCTTGTAGGTTATGGAACCCCTTTTTAACCTTTTTTTAATACTAGTGGGGAATTGAAATGTTTTAAAAAGTAACAAAGAAGAAAAACGGGTTACTCCCACACACAAAACACACACACACCAACACACCCACACCCCACACACACACACACCGCGCGCGCGCGCGCGCGCGAAACACCCCCACCACAAAACAAAACCCCGCACACTACAGAAAAAAAACCAAAACATTTAAACACAGCACTAAACCAAAACATACACCAAAAACACCACACAAAAAAACTACAACACACACACACACACACACCACCCCTTCAACACAAAACTCATAAAAAAACACTAAAAACCCACACAACTACAACACACATACACACACACACACACACCCCAATTTAAAAAACCAAAACCCCCCCCTACAACACACACTATAACACACACAAAAACCCAAAAAATTTTTTTTCAAACGATGGGCTCCCAGAGCTCCCAAAAAAGGGGGCAGGACATCATTTGGAATCAACAGAACTGCATGTTCCATTATCTTTTCAGGAGGGATCCCTTTTAAATTAGAAAAAAAACATCGGGGGTTAAGTGGAGAGAATAAATTTAAAATTTAAGGGAACGTTTTTTTAAAGAGTTGCCTGACAAAGGGCCTTATTTAAGTTACCTTTTCTAAAAACACATTTAAGTATTGCAATTTCGAAAGATTTTAATACACTTTATTTTAGAAAAAAAATTAAAACATTTAAAAAAATTTTTTGAAAAAAATGTCAGGTGCCCTGGGGGGAACATTTTTCCCAACACTCACATAAATTTTTGAGTGCCCAATTGAAAAACCCTTTTTTTACCCACTTTTTGTGAGCTTGTCTGTGGAAACAGAAATTTAAAAACCCAAAAATTACCCTTTTTCCTTGTTAAATGTCTTTTGGTAAAGCCCATTAGAGTATTTTTTGGTAGTTATTTTATATTTAAATTTAAAGTTAAAATTTTTTTAAATTTTAAAAATTTTTATTTCATTTTTAAAAGACCCCCCCCCCCCCCCCTTTTTAATTGCAAGAAAATACCAACACCCATGTTACCTAATCGGGTCTTTTCTCTTTCCTTTCCCTTTTCTCGTTTTAATTTCCCTCTTAAATTTTCCAATCCCTCGTCTAATATACAAGGTGAACAAAACTTTAAAATTGAAGACAAAAAACAAAAATACCCCAAAACACACAAAAACACACCACCAACAACTGAGATTTCACAAAAACCCAGACTTCAAAAAACAAAAAGGATTTTTTGGGCGATTTCCCAATTCTCATGCCCCTTTTTGGGTTTCGGGGTTTGCTCTACATCCCCGGGAAACCCTTTTTGGTAAAAAAATTTGTGGTTTAAAAGCTTTACTTATTGAATGAGGGTTTAGATTTAACCCCAAAATTCTAAAGTTTCTAGCCCCAAAAACCAAGTGCAATTGATTTAACTTTAAATATCCCCAAAGGTTTAGCTTTTAAAATTGCTTTTGGGAAAATTTTGAAAAAGGATTTTTTTGGAAGTGTTCATTCCCCTTTTAGGGTTGGGGGGGGGGTTTCATTTGGGGACCTTGCAATATCAATTTAAAACACATATTGAGGAAAAAAAATTCCAAAATTTTCGATATAAATTGGTTTGGACTGGATTTTTTTTCAATCATTCCTTCGGGGCTACTGATATTAAAACGACCGGGGGGAGTTTTAGATCAGTTTTTTTCCCAAATTTTTGTGGCAAAGCTCTTACATGAGCTGATTTTTTTCTTTTCCCCAAACACAAAACCCAACAAAATGGAAAGCATAGGGGCAATAGGGGTGGACTAAAACATGTGGGGGAAATGCAAAAACCCATAAAAAAAAAAACGAAAAAATTAGGGTTAAAAGATCAATCAGAAAAAATTTTTATTTGTTTTGAAGTATGCTAAAACTAAATTAAAAAAAAATTTGCTAAAAGGGCAAAAAAAAAAGTTTTGGACAAATTCGTTTTAATGAAGTATCAAAATCCAATGATTTACATAAATTTTTGGAAAAAAAGTTAGTGAAAGAAAAAGGGGGATTTCAGTTTCCCCAACACACCCAAATAAATTTAAAAATAATAGTTTTCCCAAAGGGCTTAAATTGAAAAAGCAGAAGTTTTTGGGTTTTAAAATTTTTTCAGATAAAGTTCATCAGTAAGAATAAAATCAAATATCGAATTAGAAAAAGAAAAATAAACAAAAAAAATTGTCGGCTTAAAATGTTTTGGGATTATTTAAATGCCCCCATTAAAATATGTTGAATTTAGTAAAAATTTTTAGTTTTCATTTACACATAACAAGAGGGTTTTGGGTGCGATGGTTTATCTTTTTCAAATGCTGGCCCCATATCCCTTTAAAATAAAAAGGCTACTTTTTTCTTTTTTCCCAAAGAACTTTTTGGAAAAAATGGGCTCTTCTAAAATCTGGAGGAAATCGATTTTTAGTCCAAATCCGAAAAAAAGGTAAACTGCGGTCACCGATAGATAGCTACGGGCCCAATTTCCCTTTACTTCTCATGGGGGGAAAAGAAAGGGGAAAAAAAATTATCATAAGGTTTATTTCATTTTGTGAAAAAGAATAATGTGACCCCAAAAAAAATCAGGCTGGTTTTCGAAAGGGAAGATGTATTTTCTGACCACTTAGTTAAACAAAAAAAACATCAAATTAAAAAGCAATTTTCCAAACAAAAAAGTGTTTTTACCCAAAACTTTTTTTTGATGAAAAAAAAAAGCTATAAAAGGTTTTGTAATGATCAATTGCTAAAAAAATTAAAATACATTTGGTATTATGGCATATTATAAAAAATTATCTGCAAAATTTCTTGCGGTGATCAATTTGCACAAAATTTAGGTTCAGTGAAACTCATTTTTTTAAAGCTATCGACTTGGTTTACCACAGGGATCAGTATTCCCAACCTATCTTGTTTTCATTCTTTTACATAAATCTCCCTAGTTCTTTGTCCCAAATTTACTAAATTTGGGTTCTTATGCAATGAAAATTGCTATTTGGATAAATACGCATTTTAGGAAAAAACCCCAAAAAAAGAGAGTGTTTCAATTATGTTGAAAAAATATACCCAGGAAAATTAGAAAAATTTTGTAGTTATAAAAAGAAAACGGGATTAAAAATTTATCAGCAAAAAAAAAAACGTTTTTCTTGTTTTTTTAAATAACGGTGAAAAACGCATTAAAATTACCAATACTGAAATTAAAAGGAAAGGTGCTTAAATACAAAAAAGATGTAAAATTCTTAGGTGTTTTTTTTTAACTAGAAAGTTAATTTGGAAAGTTTGCACATCAACCAAATGAAAAATGGGCTAGGAAAAAACTTAATTTCCAAAGTTTAATAATTTTTCCCCGGCCCAGGGGTTTCAAGACATTTCGACTCTGATAAAATCGGGCTCTGTCCTTGGAACGTTCAAAATTAATATACGGACAAGAAGTTTATTTTTCCTGCCAGATTATCTACTTAAAAAATTACAAAGTCTAGACAGTAAAGCAGTAAAGATAGCTCTTGGTTTGGCCCTCATGAAATACAGCTAATATTTAAAAAGAACTAAATTTACTATCTTTTTTCGGGATCAGCAAAAACTGGCAGTATCAAAAATGGTGGTTCGTAGAAAACTCTTTTCCCAAAAATTCAGTAAAAGGGGGAAATATTTATTAATAAAGACCTAAATTTTCCCTAAAGGGGGCACGCAATATTTCATTTCTGCACCCAATTTAAAATTAACAGACACTTTTTTTGAAAAAAAATGACATCGATAAAATCAAAAATTTCCCAATTTTTACCGTTTTTCCCCCAAAATTTACCCCCTTGGGAACATATTTCAGTTTAAATTTTGGGAAATTGACTCCCCGGGAAAATAAAAAAAAAAGAAGATCAAAATTTCTCCCTTTAAATTTTAAAAAGTCACTTAAAAAAAATTTAATTCTAATATTAAAAGGTTAACTGCCCGGATCTGAAATTAGAAACAGGAAAAAGTGGTGCTGCATATGGGGATTCCGATTTTAAAATTTAAAAAAATCTTTTCTTTTTAGGACAACATTTTTCTTTTTTTTAACTTCTAAATTATTTGAAAAATTTTAAGGCTTTGAATTTTTTGTCTGATACTGTTTTTTGATGTTTCCCAAAAATTCTGTTTTGCGTTGACTCAAAGGCATGTTAATGGCATTAAAGTCATGGAGGGTTTAAAAAAAGGAATTAAATTGATTTGAGAAAAAATTTCCCTGATCCCTTCATTGAAAAGCGAGGTTTCAGCATAAATTTTGCGGGAAATCCCTCCATTGGGGAATTTTTTTTCAAATTTAGCTGGTTGATTCTTTGGCAAAAAAAGGGTTTGCCCTGAATACATTTACTGAAGTTTTTTGACTAATCTTGCATTGTCGTCTTTTTGAAATTTTTTTCTAAGTTAATGAAATGATACATTCAAAGAAAATAGAAAAACATTTTTCACGTTTCCTTGGGCCCCCGGAAAAATTTGAAATTCTAATAAAAAACTGAGAAAAAATGCATGGAATACTAAAAAAATTTTAAAAAAAAGTAAATTTTTGTTGTTTTTATTCCACTTTCGTTTCCACCCTTTATTGTTTTTATTGCCCAAAACTTTTTGACAGGGGGAAAAAAGGGGAGGTTTAGATATTCTTTTGAAAATTTGCCCAGTCAAAAAGTTTATATGTCTCCGCAATTTTATTGTGGCAGTTGGGGGAAGTCATTTTTCTTCACCTGTTTTCCCTTTTTTTTGGGGTTTAAAATATATATTTAAAAATATATATATTTTATATATATTTTATATATATATATTTTATATATATATTTTAATCAATATTATTTATATATAGATATATTTATATTTTAAAATAAATATATTTATATATATGTATATACATAAAATATATAAGTATATAAATATTTTTATATGTATATATTTATATACTTATGTGTGTTTGGAAAGGGTTTCGTGTAGGGGAGGAAAGGGGAAAAGAGAGGGGAAAAAAGAGAGAGAGGAGGGGAGAGGAGAGAGAGAGAGAGAGAGAGGGGGAGAGAGAGAGGATGCGGTGGGGAAAAAAAAAGGTACTTTGGTTTTGAATGCGGGTTTTTTCAAAAACACCAAGTTGTGAAAAAGACAAAAACAAAACCCAAAAAAAACACACTAAAAACATAAAAAACCCCACAACCCACCTACAACACACACAAAATACAACACACACACACTACAACATAAACACACACACACAACACACACAACACAAAAACACACAGACACACCCCACACTAAAAACACACAGACACACACTCCCCCAAAAACCCACACACACACCACACACAAAACCCCACTACAACCCCACACAAAAACACACACACACACAACACACACACAACCCCACACTTCAACCTAAACACACCACACACACACTACAACACACCACCCCACAACTAAAAACAACACAACACTACAACACACACACACACACACACTTAAAAACACCCCACCACACACTAAAAACAACACACACCCCTACAACACACACACACACACCACTAAACACACCCCACACACACACACTAAAAAAAAACACACACACACTACAACCCACACTGCAATACACACACTACAACACAACCCCAACCAAAACCCAAAAACAACTTTCAATAAAACACACACTACAACACACACATACAACACACACCCCACACACACCCACAACACACCCCACTACAACCCCACACACTAAACAAACAAAACACAAGCCCACACACACACACACACTACAAAAAACACACACACACACACACACTACCCAAAACACCCCACACACCCCTACAACACACCAAACACACACACTACAACCCCACACACACACCACACTACAAAAACAAACCAAATAAAAATCACATCCCACACCCAAATACAAAACACACACACACACACTACAACAAACACACAAAAACTCCCAAAACACACCCACACAAAAACACACACACACACACTACAACACCACACTACAAACACCCCCCACACTACAACACACAACGCCCCCACTAAACCAAAACACCACACACACACACACTTTTCCCCAAAACACACACAAACAAACACACCCATACAAACCCCACGCACTAAAAAAACACCAAACACACACACAACAAACCACAAATAAAACACACACCCCACACACCACTACAACACACACCACCCAAACCAAAAACACACTACAAACCCCACACACACACTAAAAAAACACACACACTACAAACACACATCACTACAACACACCAAAACACACACACACCTCAAAAACACACACACACACACAACACACAAAAAAATAAAAAAAAACAAACTACAAAAACACCACACTAAAACAAAACCACACACTACAAAAACACCCCACTAAAAAAACACACACAAAACACCCCAAAAAAAACACCCCACACAACTAAAAAAACCCCCCCAAAAACACACACACACACACCACCACATAAAAAACACCCCCACACACAAAAACACACACACACACACACACCACTAAAACACACTACAACACACACACATTCCATCTTTGCCCCTTTCTGCTTTGGGTTTTGTCTTCCCTCCCCCCCTTCCTTTTCCGTTTTTTGTTTTTTGTTATTTAGGGCCCGTGCTCTCAAAGCCGCAGAAACTTTGGGGTGATGCAGCGCCACAGCGCGGGCGTCTGCTGGGACTGAGGCAGTCTTCACCCCCCGGGGGAACATAACAAAACATTACATTACATGACGTGACAGCCATTGGCCCACAGGAAAGGAAGAAAAAAGCATGTTGGCAGGAGTGGGCAGAGCGCAGAGAGGGAGGGGAGGGGGGGGGAGAGGAAGGGGGGAGTGCTGGGTTTCAGCACATGTCCCTCCTGGCCTGGGCCCGGCCTGGCCCCCCCCACGGGCACTGCCCCGACCTGAGTACACCCCCCCAACATAAAGGGGGGGGAAGGGGGGGGGGGGCCACACCCAAAAAACTGCTTTTCCCGCCTCCACTGCAGGTAAACCCTTTTCCCTGGGCAGTCACATTTCCACTGGTTTTCCTCCCCCACTGCAGGTAAAACCTTTTTCCCTGTCAGTCCCCAGTTTCACACTGCTTTTCCCTCCCCCACTGCAGGTAAAACCTTTTTTTTCTGTCAGGCCAGTACACAACTGCTTCCATTTCCCCCACTGCAGGTAAAAAACCCTTTTCACTGTCAGTCACATTACCCACTATGCAGGTTTTTAAACCCTTTTCCCTATCAGTCCAGTATACCCACTACTGCAGGTTTTAAACCCTTTTCACTGCCGTCACAAAACCCAAATACTGCAGGTAAAACCCTTTTCCTGTCAGTCCCCAGTATACACACTGGTTTCCCTCCTCCATGCAGGAAAAACCTTTTTACCCCCGTCCCGTCCCCAGTAACCACTTTCTTCCATCCCTCCACCCACAATAAACCTTTAAAACGTCATCACAGTATACACCTACTGCAGGGGAAAACCCTTTTTTTCCCGTCAGTCACATTTTCCCCACTGCTTCCATCCCCCACTGCAGGGAAACCTTTTATCCCGTCCAGTCACAGTATAAAACACTGCTTCCACCCCCACTGCAGATAAACCTTTACCCTGTCCGTCACAAACACACACACTGCTTCCAGCCTCAAAAGCAGGTCAACCTTTACACTGTAATCACAGTCACACACTGCCTTCCCATCCTCCACTGCATAAAAACCCTTTAAAACTGAAAAGTAAAAGTACACACCCCGCTACAGGTAAAATTTTACACTGTCAAATCACAGTAAAACACCCCCTACTACAGGGAAACATTACACTGTCAGTCACAGTACACCCCACTAATACAGGTTTAAAACCTTTTCACTGTAAGTCACATAAAACACCCCAATACAGGTAAACCCTTTTTTCTGTCGTCACAGATTAAAAACACTAAATGCAGGTAAACCTTTTCCTGTCTTTACAGTATACACCCTTACTGCAGGTGAACCTTTTACACTGTCAGTCCAGTATAACCCCACTACTCAGGTAAAAACCTTTCCCCCGTCATTTACAGTACACACAATTTCTGCAGGTAAAACCCTTTAAACCCCGTCCCCACAGACACACCCATACTACAGGTAAAACCCCCTTTCATAACATCACAGTACCAACCACTACTACGGGGAAAAAACCCTTTTTCTGTCAGTCACAGTACACATCCACTAAACGGGGAAAAAAAACCCTTTACACGCAGTCACAGAAAAAACCCCACTACTACAAGTAAACCTTTACACGTCAGGCACAGTACACACCCACCCACAAGAAAAACCCTTTTCACTTCAGTCACAGTACACAAAACTACTACAAGTAAACCTTTAAAAACTGTTTTGTCACAGTACCACCAAATACTACAGATTAAACCCTTTTTCATGTCCCGTCCAGTAACACCCACTACTACAGGTAAAACCCTTTTCACTGTAAGTACAGTACACACCCCCTACTCAGGTAAACCTTTTCCCCGTCATCACAGTTACACCCCACTACAGGTAAAAACCTTTTCACGTCAGCAAAAAGTACAAAACCCATTACTACCCGGGAAAAAAATTTCACTGTCAGTCCCCCGGACAACCCCCTACTGCAGGTAAAAACCTTTTTCACTGTTTATCACAGTATACCAAACCCCCTTCTACAGGTACAAATTTACACTGTCAGCACAGTACACCCCCCCTACTACAGATAAAACCTTTTTCCTGTTGTCCAGGGATTTAAAACTATACAGGGAAACCTTTACAAATTAAAATTACATTTCACACTCTACTACAGGAAACCCCTTTTCACTGTCAGTTCCGGAAAACACCCACTCTACAGGTAAACCATTACAACCCGTCAGTCCCCGTAAAACACCCCCAAATACAGGTAAACCTTTACATGTCATCACAGTATATAAACCCCACTACAGGTAAAAGTTTACACGTCAGTCACCCGAACACACCCCTTTCAAAAGGAAAAACCCTTTTCACTTTTAGTCACTTTTCCCAAAACCCCCTACTACAGATAAACCTTTACACGTCACCACAGTAAAACACACAAACTACTGATGTAAACCTTTACACTGTAGTTCAGTACACACTCAAAATACTCTGGTAAACCCTTTTCAAAGTCAGGGCACAGTACAAAACCCCCAATTTCAGGTAAAAAGTTTTCACTGTCAGTTACAGTACACACCCACTACTACAGGTAAAACCCTTTTCACTGTCAGTCCAGTTTAAAAAACCCCCTACCAAGGGAAACCTTTTCACTGTCGTCCAAATAACCCCCACCCTACTACCCGGGGTTTTCCCCTTACCCGTCAAGGGCAAAAGTACACACCCACTTTCACAGGAAACCATTACACTGTCGCACAGAAAAACACCCCCCACTACAGGTAAACCTTTACACTGCATCACAGTATATACCCTACTACAGGGAAACCCTTTTCACTGTCATCACAGAAAAACACCCACTACTACAGGGAAACCTTTACACTGTCGTCACGTACACAACCCCCTACACAGATAAAAAACCCTTTTCACGTCAGGGCCCCAGAAAAACACACAAATATAGGAAAGAAAACCTTTACCCTGGCAGTCACAGAACCCCACTTTAACTACTTTCTGGTAAAATTTTCACTGTCAGTTCCCCCACACACCCCCTACTACAGGTAAACGTTTACACTGTCAAATTACAGTACACACCCCCCAAATCAGGTAAACCTTTACACTGTCAGTCACCGTACAACACTACCAAAAGGTAAAACCCTTCACTGTCAGTCCCCAGTACACCCCTACTAAAAGGTAAACCCCCCGCTGTCCCGTCACAGTGCACACCCACTACTACAGGTAAACCTTTTCACGGTCAGTCACAGGACACACCCACAATACAGGATAAAACCTTTTAAAACTTCAGTCCCCCAGTGCACCCCCCACTAAACAGGTAACCTTTTCACTGTCCCTTTACAGTTAAAACACCCGTACAGGTAAACCTTTACCTGGGCCCGTCACAGTATACACACTACTCCTGTAAAAAATTTTACCCGTCAGTCACAGTAACCCCCCTACTCCAGATAAACCTTTTCCCTGTCAGTCAAAGGATACACCCTACTCAGTTTAAACCCTTTTCAAAATGTCAGTCAAAAGTATTTTAAAAACTCCTGCAGGTAAAACCTTTTTCACTGTCAGTCACAGATAAAACACTACTACAGGTAAAACCCTACACTGTCCCGGGAAAAGTACACACAAACTACAAAGGTAAAAACCCTTTTCAATGGGCATCACGTACACACCCCTACAGCAGGTAAACCTTTACCCTGTCAGTCACGTATACACACAAATATTTCGGAAAAACCCTTTAAAACTGCAATCACAGTATACACACTACCAGGTAAAAACCCTTTTCACGTCAGTTACAGAAAACACCCACTTCTACAGGGAAACCTTTCACCGGGGCCCGTCACAGGGCACACACACTGCAGGGGAAACCTTATCAAACAGTCACAAAAATACACCCACTACTACAGGGAAACCCCTTTTCACGTCAGTCACAAATTTCACACCCACTACTACAGAAAACCTTTTTTCACTGGCATCACAGTAAAAGACACTACAAAAGGTAAACCTTTACACTGAAAAAAACAGTACACCCCTCTATACAGGGAAAACCTTTTCCCTTTCCCTCACAGTATACCCCTACAAAAGGAAACCTTTTCACTGTCAGTCACCCGTACACACCCACTATACAGGGAAACCATTACATGCAGTCACCGTAACCCCCCTCTTTCAGGTAAACCTTTACACTGCAAATCCAGTAACCCCAACCACTACTAAAAAGGTTTAAAACCCTTTTCAAATGTCAGTCCCCGTACACCCCACTATACAGGGAAAACCCTTTTCACTGTCAGTCACAGTACACACACTACTTAGGGGAAAACCTTTTCACCATCAAACACAAAACCCCAAACTTTACAGCTCCACAGCTTCTGTGGAAGACGAATTTTTTTCACGTGTCATTTTTCAAAAAAAAATCACCCACACACAGCGCACAATTTAGGGGGACTCGCCCTCAAAGGTTGTCATGAAAAAAATTTTTTCAAAGAAAAATGTGCTGATAATATTTCCTTTTAATAGATATTAGATGTCTACACTCTTAGACAAAAAAACATAATTAATCATAATTATTTCCAGCTATCTACACACTGAAACAACAAAACATAACTAACTATAATTATTGTCAGTTTCTACACCCAGAGACAACAGAACATAACTGACCATAATCATTGTCAGCTTCTACACAACAAAACGTAATAAATCATAATTATTGACAGCCATCTACATAAAATAAAACATAACTAGCCATGATTATTGTCAGCATCTACACCCTGTTATAACAGAACAGAACTAGCCCTAAAAGGGGACGGGATAGCTCAGTGGTCGGAGCACTCGCTTTCCCCCAGCCAAGTTAAGCAGCGTCGAGCGTGGTTACCAGTTGGATGGGTGACCGTTTGCGCGCCTTGGCTTCAGTACAGTTCCCCCAGTTCCCCCAGCTGTAAATGGGTACAAGCCTCTTTAGGGTCAGGGAAGGTAAAGCAGCGAGGGAGAGGAGATGGGCGCCGCCCTCAATATGCTGGCCCTAGAGAAGTGAGGTCTCTGACGCCTCGCTCCCCTACGACCTTATAGGTTATGGGACTCCTTTACCTTTTCCTTTACCTACACACTGAAACAACAAAACATAACTAACCATAATTATTGTCAGTTTCTACACCCAGAGACAACAGAACATAACTGACCATAATCATTGTCGGCTTCTACACAACAAAACGTAATAAATCATAATTATTGACAGCCATCTACATAAAGAAAATATATCTAACCATGATTATTGTCAGCATCTACACCCTGTTATAACAGAACAGAACTAGCCCTAAAAGGGGACGGGATAGCTCAGTGGTCGGAGCACTCGCTTTCCCCCAGCCAAGTTAAGCAGGGTCGAGCGTGGTTATCAGTTGGATGGGTGACCGTTTGCGTGCCTTGGCTTCAGTACAGTTCCCCCAGTTGTAAATGGGTACCTGCCCTCTTTAGGGTCAGGGAAGGTAAAGCAGCGAGGGAGAGGAGATGGGCGCCGCCCTCAATATGCTGGCCCTAGAGAAGTGAGGTCTCTGACGCCTCGCTCCCCTACGACCTTATAGGTTATGGGACTCCTTTACCTTCCTTTACTACAGGATTGACTGGGGAAAGTTTAAAACGGGCCTTTCCCCCAAAAGGGGGCCTTGCTCGGGGTCGGGGATTCTTTTACCTTCATGACCCCCTTGGTTCCCCCGGGCGCCCCTTTGGTTGAAATTTCCCCAAAAATTTTCCCCGGGTGAAAGGGGTTTTAAAGGTCTTTATGGGGAAAAACACGGGGGAAATCGCCCCTAAATTCGGGCCCAAATTATTTTAACCTCCCCCCCCCCAACCTTTGGTTATCTCTTTTCTTTTCCTTTCCTCCCTCCCTCCCTCCTTTTTTCTTCTCCCCCCTCTCTCCTTCTTTCCCCCTTTTCCCTCCCTTAAACGTTTCTTTTTTCGCCTTCTCATCTTTTCTCCTTTTTTCCTCTCCCCTTTTCGGCGCCTGCCCTGGGGCTTCTAAATTCCCCATCCTTTCCCCCCTTCTCCGGGGGTTTCTTTTCCCCCTTTTTCCTTCTTCCCCCCTTCCCCGTTTTAAATTCCTCCCTTTTTTTTCCCCCTTAAAACCTTTTGGGCCGGGTTCCCCCCCTCTTCCTCCCTAAATTTATCTCTCCCCCCCCCCCTCCCTTTTTTCCCCTTTTCCTCCTTTTTCCTAAGGGGAGATGGGGAAAAAGGGGAATTTGGGGGCCCCCAAAGGGAAGGGCCCCCCGGGGGTGTTTAATAAAGGGCCTGGGGGAAAGGGGCCCGATTTGAGGGGGTTCATAAATTATCCCCAATTATATGAGGGCAACCCAAACCATCCCTTTTTAATTACTTTTCCCCTTCCCCCACACCCCCCCCCCCAACTTCTGAAATTCTTCTTCTTTCCTTTCCTTCTTCTTTCTTTCCCCCCACCCCCTTTTTCCCCCCG
The DNA here is from genome assembly GCA_028751875.1 of Rapana venosa. Lineage (NCBI taxonomy): Eukaryota > Metazoa > Mollusca > Gastropoda > Neogastropoda > Muricidae > Rapana > Rapana venosa. The sequence goes on along the minus strand of CM054157.1, from coordinate 35,572,425 downwards.
GGGGGCTTTTGTCGCCGCGGGCCCCCCCCCCCCCCTTTTTTTCCCCCCCCCCCAAATCCTCCGCGGTTCCGCTGCCCCCCCCACCCCCCCCGGCCCCAAAAACCCCCCCTCCCCCCCCCTTCCTTTCCCCCTTTTTCCCCTTTTCTCTGTTTTTTCCCCCTTTTTCTTTTTCCCCCCCTTTTTCTTCTCTTCCCCAAAGGCAATGGAAAATTAAAAAAAAATTTTGTCGTTTTTAATTCCTAAAAGAGGTCCTTTAAAAAGGGGGGAAAAAATTTTTTAAATTTTGGGGAAAAATTAAGGGTTTTTGCTTTCTGTAACCCCTACCCCCGCGCGCCTGGTATTTGTTGGGGCCGCCGGCGGCGCCAACGGGGTGGAAAAGGGGGGGGGGGAGGGGGGGGAAAAAAGAGAAAAAAGGAAGACAAAGAAAAGGAAAAAAAAAGAAAACCCAAAAAGAAACGGTCCGAGAAAGAAAAAGGGCAAAACACAAAAACCCCACACAAAAACACACGACACAAAAACCAAACACACAAAAACAAAAAACACACAAAACAAAAACAAACATTTTAAAACCCAAAGGAAGAAAAGTTGGGGTTTCCAACCCCACCGCAAAATTTCCTTCCCCAAAAAATCCTTACTCCTTCAAAAAGGAAAAATTTTTTAAATTTTCCAATAAGTTTCTGGGGGCCCCAAACCCCCCCATTTTTTTTGGGGGGCCCCCTGTGTGGGAGGGGGGGGGGGGCCCTTGGGGAAAAAAGGGCCGGCGAAAAACATGGAGGGTGGGGTTAAAGCCTTGTGAAAAACCCCCTACCCACACCAAAACCCCCAAAACACCAACCCCAAAAAAACACATTTGAAGAAAAAATGGGGAAAATTCCCCCACCGCCCCCCCCCAAAACCTTTCTTTCCCAGCCAATGGGGGTTCCCCTTCAAAAGGAAAACCGGGATAATCCCGGGTAAACCGGCATTTGGATGATTTTTTCCTCCTTTTAAAAAAAGGTTGCCCAAAAAGGGGGTTGGGCTGATTTAAAGGGTGCCTTGGGGGGGGGCCACTGGGTTTTTTTTTTAAATTTCTGGGGGGTCCCCCTTTTTTCCCCGTAAAAAAATAACGTTTATAAATTCCAAGACCAAAAAAAGGAAGCATGGAACTTCCCAAAAGGTTTTCCGGGGGGAAACTTGGAGGGGAAAGTGGGGGGGGGGGGGAGTTCTATTTTCCATTTAACCCCGTTCGGTAAAAGGCAGCCAGGGCGGGAAAAAGTGGACAGCCAACGGGAAAAGCAGTCTGTGCCGGGTTTTTGGGGCAGGAAAAAGGGCCACGGGGGGGGGGGCGGGTTGAAAACCACGTGGGGCATCGTGAAAGGGGTTGCGGGTAGACAAAACCGAGGGGGTTTGGGGGCATGGGCCCCCGGGGGGGTTTTGGGGGGGGGAAAAATGTTTGAATAAAAACCATAGGGCTCCAAAAATGATGTTTTAAAAAAAACGAACCATGTGTTACCTAGAAATCAAAAAAAAAAAGGGACCCCAAGCTTCTCGGGAAACCCAAAAATTTTAGCAGATTTGGTCTGACCCGCTTTTGATTTGTGTTTTACAAAGATTCAGCCCCTATAATAAAATTCCATACATTATTATTATTATTATAAATGTTTTATAACGAACCCAATGAGGAGCATAATGAAGTCATCGAGTACAGCAAAATGTACCTATCTTATAAAATTTCCCACGAAGTGACGCTTTTTTTCATTTTTTCCTGGCGGGTCAACTGGTAACCAAAAGAAGAAATTTCAAAGAGGGCTGACGTCGAAAACGGGGAACTTTTGGGGTTTTATATTTTGTGGTTACCCTGGGGGCTTTGTGCTCTCAGTATCCCCGGGTGCAGCATTTGTTGCAGGGTTTCCCTTTATAATGAACAAACTCTTAAAAAAAACCCACGGGTTTCATGGCAACCCTGGTTCTTTCCCAAAATGGGGTGTCCCTAGGGGGTTTCATTGGGAAGACGGGGACCACAGTCGAGCTTATCCACTTTATTGATGGGTTTTGGGAAAATGAAGCCAGATGACCAACCATAACTGCAGGTTTTTTACACCCCTTTTGGCGCTTGATTGATCCCTGGGACAATTATGATATAAGATACAATGCAACCCTTTGTCAAAAAAGCCTAAAGGCCCAACCACTTCCATGGCAGCATCTTTATAATTATCATTCCATCATCACTGATCTTTTAAATGCAAAAAAAAAAAAATGATGCTATTCGGGGGCCCCAATTTCGCCGATTCATGATGCCCTCAGATTGGGTTTCCCCCATACACTTCTGTGCCTGCAAAAGATTTTTGTGTAAAAAGCCTTTTGGGGTTGGGGTTAATGGAAGGCTTTTTGTAGGGCTTTTGTGGGGGGTTACACCCAGATGGGCATCTCATTCAGTCTGGCTTCGTGACTAAGCTAGAAATGTCATCATTAGGGGGGCTTGAAAGGTGGTTTTTCCGCTTTTGTTGCACAGGGGAAACCCCCAAAAAAAATTCCCACTAAAGTGACCCAGCAGCAGTGCAGGGCCCCTCTGGCTGGGGGTTTCAAAAAAGACGCAAAACTTTGGATACATTTGGCTTTAACTTCTGCCCCCGGGGGTTGATATGAAAAACCTGGTGTGTTTGGAGCTTTAAAAGTTTTGAAATGAGCACCCTTTGGGACTCAGGGACGGAATGTCAAAAAATGAGGGGGAAAACCAACAACAGAAAACAACACAAAACAGCAGCAAAAACCCCCCATCCCCCTTTAAAAAAACAAAAACCAACCCAAAACCATAAAAAAAACCCCCCCTGTAGGGAAACTTTTGAAAAACCAAAAGGGCCCTTACATCAGCTTTAAACAATGAACGGATGCGGCTTTTTCCCCTTTGGGGTTTGTTTCCAGTGGCGCTTCCATTTTAGAGCCCCCGTCAGTCCGAGCTCCCCTTCCCATAGTGACAAGACACAGGGGGGTTGTCTAACCGGGAACACCAAGGACATGCCCCTTTTTCTTCAGTGTTTTCCCCAAGTGTGTAAAAGCTACCCCTCACCCTTTTTTTCTTAACATTTTGAACATGAGGGAAAATCAACAGTTCAGAAAAAGTTGCCAATCCCAAGAATAACTCCCACACTTCGATTTAGACCCTAAAATTGCAAGTCCCCAAACACAGCAGTTAAGATGTGGGTGAAAAAAAAACAGGTAGGGCAGTACCCGGAAAAGGGTTAGGGAAAACAACGGGTAAACTTGGGCAGGAACACCGGGGGTGTGGGGCCCTTCCCCTCACAAGTGAAAAAGGGGGCGGACTGCTGGGGAACCCATATCTGGCCTGTCACTGTTCACGCCCACCCAAAGGCCCCCAGGAAATCGAGACAGCCTCCTCTCCCCCCCCTTTCCTCTTTCTCCCTCCTCTTCTCACTCTGATGAGGGCTGGCGGGGCGCTATCCCTTTTCCTACGGATACCTCTGGCCCCCAAGCTTCAAGCCCCCTGTGTTAAAAGCGGCACCAAACATGACATCGTCTGACTGTGCAGTGGGGGAACTGCCCCTGACAGGGGGGGGCAGGTGTTAAAGGGGGGGGGGCATTACAAACTCTATTGCCAGCTTTCATGCACTGTGGTATAGTTTTATCCCTCGGTTTTCGATCACACTGCAAATTTTTAACAAAAAAACCCCAACCCTTAAAGGATCAAAGCCCACCCCTGTTTCTTGTCGGACACATGATTTTCACCACTGACTTTACCAAATGATGATAGGGTTTGGTGTTTGTTATCGGAAGTAACACAAAAACCGTATCATGTTTGTGTGTGTGTTGAAGATTTCATCGCTAAATAGTCTTTTGGCAGGAACTTTACCCTTTTTAATTTGGGTGCAGTGTGGGGTGGACCAGACGTTTTTTTCCACAACGACAAAAAACAGCCCTTTCCCCGGTTTTTTGTGCCATTTTTCTAAAGATAAACTCCCCAGAGTTCACTTTGGATCTTTTTTCAGTTAAAGGAACGGGTTGTTTGCATTTTTGGGTTTTGGGTTTTGGGGGATGACCTTCGGTTTCATGAACGTTTTTTTTTTAAATCCCAAAATTTTTGACAATAAAAAACTTGAAATAAAGTAAGGGGAAACTATCCTTTTATCAGTTTTGAAATTTCATTTCCCAAATTGCACTTTTTTAAAAGCATTTTAGACTAAAAAATTCATTGTAGTGATGGGGAAACTTTTAAATTTCTTTCCTAACCCGAATCACTTGGAAACCCTTTTCCCTGTTGTCATTTTCCCGTAGTATTCAAAATGAGCCAGACTTTTGCAGGGAACGTGACAGAGAAATATAAAGGTTTTCCCTTTTTTGCCAACACCACACATTCCTCCCCAAAATCTGCCAAAAGGGGCGTATTCAAGCCAGCAACTCAGCAGGTAACGGGAGAGATACATAAATTTTTGGTAAACAGTTGGCAGGTAAAAAAAGGAGGGGTTGACCTTCCCAAGAGGGAAAAAGGGGGGGACCGCTGACGCACCCCAACCCAGACCCGTTTAAAAGGGTTTTACGCCCTCAAAAGGGCCCCCAGGAAAAAAGAGACAGCTCTTACTCCCTGTTCTCCCTGCCCTCCTTCCTTCCTCTCTCCTTCCCCTCCTCTCCTCCCCCTCCCCCTCTCCCCTTTTCCCCCTCCCCTTTTTCTCCCCTTCTCTCCTCCCCCAACAGGCTTTTGAAAGAAAGGGGTGGCTGGGGGGGCTTTTCCCTTTCCCCCAAATGATACCCCCTTTGGCCCCCAAATTCCCTTTAAAACTCCCTGTGGAACCCCCCACCCCCCCCTGGGGAGTTTTGAAAAACGGATCCATCACTGAGTCATTTTGGGCTTTTCCCTGTGAGGGAACGGGGCGGGCAGGTAAAGGGGAGGTGTGGGGAACAGCGCGGGGTTTTACCACCGACATCCACACATGACACAGCCCCTGTCTTATCCTGAACACAGCACAAGGTGTACCACGACATCCACTCATGGTTTCAGTCCTGTCTGATCTCTTCCCCAGCACAGGGGGTTTCCACAGACATCCACTCATGGTACAGTCCTTCTGATCTCCGAAACCAAACACAGGGTTTTACCACAGGGCATCCCCCTCACGGGAAAAGTCCTGTCTGGGTCTCTGAACACCCGCACAGGGTTTTTTACCCCCAGGGCATCCCCTTTAAGGGACAGTCCCCCGTTTTGGGTCTCCCGGGAAAAAAGCACAGGGGTACCACGACAACCCACAAGGGATAGCCCTGTCTGATCCCCTGAAAAATAGCACAGGGTGTACCAAAAAATCCCCTATATACCGGCCATGTTTTTATCTCGAACACAGCAAGAATTGCACCCCCACCCAAACCCCCCAGCCCCACACGCCCCCTTTTTCTGTGCACTATCATTTCCTTTTCCTTCCTCGGCTAGAGTTCCCAGGTTTTATCCTGGGGAGATTTTCCTTTTTCTACCGATTTTGCCCACCATGAAAAGGGTTTCCGCATTCCGACTTCAGGGGTAACGTGTATTTTCTGAACATAATGTAAAAAATGAGCCCTAGCATCCAAACATCTTTCAGTGTCCCGTTTTTTGGGGAAAGGAGTACAGCAATGTGACCCCCGATGTCGGCCCCTCGTCATAAAGACAGTCAGGTCTGTCACCCGAAAAAACCCCTCTACATTCCCTGAACTTGACACTGACAACAAAGCCCCCCCCTGGGACAGAGGAGGGAAAACCAAAGAAGACAGACAGACGACAGAGACAGAGAGACAGAGGACAGAGAGGGAAACCCAAAAAAACAGATGAAGGTCCGAGAGAGAGGAGAGGAGAGAGACAGACCCGACAGAGAAAGAGAGGGCAGAGAGAGCCATTAAATAAAGATGGATCCGAAGAGAGAAAAGGGGGAAAGAATAAAGAGAGAGAAAAAGAGAGAGAGAAGAAGAGAGAAAAAGAGAGAGAGAGAGAGAGAGGGGAGAGAGAAGAGAGGTGAGTTTTTCCCCTAAATACAAGGGGGACGGATCAGCGCTGTCGGTTTATTTGTTTCCTATCACAGGCAGTGTCTTTGACCTGTGGGAAAGGGCACAGGAGATGCAGAAATTTACATGTCAGGGTAGACATTCCCCTAGCCCTCCATCAATAATGTTGTCCTTTTTTGTCGTCTGCCGTCTGTGTGTCTGTCAGTGTTAGGGACCTCCCCCTGCCATGGGTTTCCCCGTTCAGGGTTTAATCTCTGCTCCAGAGGGGGGAAGGGGCCAGCTAAGACAAACCTGCTGAAGCAATTAGGCGGGTTGCACACCTCAAACAGGAGGTGATGACGGGAGCGGGGGTCGGGGGGTCTGCACTGGGGCCCGTCCTCCATGGGCACCCAGCACACACACACACAACACACACACACACACATACACACACAAACACACACACACACAAAACACACACACAAAACACACACACACCCACACAAAACGGGAACTCTCTTTTTTTCCTTCATCCCCCTTTCAAACAAACATGCATTTTCACCCACAAGCATGCGGGAAAAGTGGGGGGGGGGGGGTTTTTAAAAGGAGAGGAGAGAGAAAAGAGAGAGAGGGAGAGAGAGAGAGACAGAAAAGACAGGGCAGACAACAGACAGACAGACAGACAGACCGTCCCGCCCAAAACCCAAAAGAACGAGGGAAAAGAGACAGGGGAATGAGGGGACCCCCCGACATGGGGGGCTGAGGGAGAGGGAGAAGGGGGGGCCCGGGGGGGAGAAGGGGAGGGAGGGGGGGAAAAAGGGGAGGGGAGAGAGAGAGAGGGGGAGAGAGAGTGAGAGAGAAAAGAGAGGGGAGAGAGAGAAGGGGAGAAAAGGAAAAACAGACAGACAGACAGACAAAGGGGAAGGGCAGAAAGGAAAACAGAGAGAACGGGACGAGAGAAAGAGACTAGAGACCCGCAGACATGGGGGCTGAAAAGAGAGAGAGAGGGGGGGGGGGGGGGGGGGGGGGGGGGGGGGGGGGGTGGGGGGGGGGGGGGGGGGGGGGGGGGGGGGGGTGGTGGGGGGGGGGGGGGGGGGGGGGGGGGGGGGAGGGGGGGGGGGGGTGGGGGGGGGGGGGGGGGGGGTGGGGGGGGGGGGGGGGGGGGGGGGGGGGGGGGGAAAAGGGGGGGGGGGGGGGGGGGGGGGGGGGGGGGTCCCGGGGGGGGGGGGGGGGGGGGGGGGTGGGGGGGGGGGGGGGGGGGGGGGGGGGGGGGGGGTGGGGGTTGGGGGGTGGGGGGGGGGTATGGGGGGGGGGGGGGGGGGGGGGGGGGGGGGGGGGGGGGGGGGGGGGGAAAGGGGGGGGGGGGGGGGGGGGGGGGGGGGGGGGGGGGGGGGGGGGGGGGGGGGGGGTTTAAAAAAAAGAATAAAAAAAAAAAAAAAAATAAAAAAGGGGTTTAAAAGGAAAAAGGGAAGGGGAAAAGGGGGGAAAGGGAAAAGGAAAAAGGAAAAGGAAATTTTTTTTTTAAAAAAAAACCCCTTCCCCCCTTTTTTCCTTTTTTCCTTGGGGCCGGGCGCCGTCTTCCTTCCACGCACTTCAAAAATTTTGTTTTTGTTTTGGGGGGGGGGGGGGGGGGGGGGGGGGGTTTTTGTGAAAAATTTTTTGGGGTTTACGGGGTTTGTTAAAAGGTTTAAAAGGTTTCCCCGTTTTGTTTTTACAAGGGAAAAGGAGGATTTAACTTAAAAAACTTTTTTTTTTTTTTTTTTTTCTTTCCCTTTTTTTTTTTTTTTTTTTTTTTCTTTTTTCCTTCTTTTTTTATCTTCTTTGTTTTTTTTCCTTCTCTTTTTGTTTGTTTGTTTTGTTTTTTTTTCCTTTTGGGGTTTTTTTTTGGTTTTCTTTTATTTTTGCTTTGGGGGGGGGGTTTTTTTAAAATTTTTTTAAAAATTATTTCCCGTTTTTTTGTGGTGATAAATTTTAAATTTGATGTTTTCCCCTTAAGGGGGGGACTTATTAAAAAAATTTTGGTTTTGTTATTTTTTTATCCCCGTTGGTTTTGTTTTTGTTTTTTTTCTTTTTTCTTTTTTTTTTCTTCTTTGTTGGTTTGGTTTTTCCTTTCTCTTTTGTTTGTTTGTTTGTTTTGGTTAAGGTTTTCTGGGGGGTGGGGGTGGGGTATATTTTATGGTTTTCTTTATTTCTTGTTTGGGGGGGGGGGGGGGTTGTTGGGGGAGACTGTTTTGAAAGGGTTATTTCCCCTTGTTTTTATTGTGAGACTGTATAAGTTTGGGTTATTATTATGTTGTATCCCTAAGGGGGGGACTGGATGTAAAAAAGCACATGTGTGCTTTTTCCCATTACCCTCGAAATAAAAGAATTTGTCATGTCTCTTCTTCTCTTCTTCTTCTTCTTTTTTCTTCTTTCTTCTTCTTCTTCTTCTTCTTCTTCTTCTTCAGAGGATAATGGGCGCGCCGCGCTGCGCGCGCGCGCCGCGCGGCGCGCGCGGGGCGTGCGTGTGTTGTGTGTTGTGTGTGTGTGTGTGTGTGTGTGTGTGTGTGTGTGGTGTGTGTGTGTGGGGTGTACGTGTGCATGGGGATGCAAATTGCTTATACAATATTTGTTTCATGTAGTTTACTATTGCTGTTGCCCCCCATAAAACCCAAAATTTGAATTTGTTGACGTTTCTTTCTGTTAGCCCAAAAATGATCTATTTACGTGGTTTGTTCTCCTTTATTTTAGGTAGGTTTTTGCTTTGTTTGGTTCTTTTTTGGTTTTGGTTTGGGGTTGGGGTTTTGTTTGTTTTTGAGGGGGGACTATTCGGTTGTCCCCTCTCCCCTTGTTGTTGTTCCCGTTTTTGTTTGCTCGTGGTTCTTATTTATTTTTTGGGTTGTTTCTGTGTTTTCTGATCTGCTTTCTTTCTTACTTGTTGCTACTTTTTTTTTCTCTCTCTCTCTCTTTTCTTCGGGGAATTTTGTGGTATTTTTGTGTAGATATTTTTTCCGTATACTGTGTAAGAGTTTTGCTATGGACTTTACTTTTTTTATCATATATACCCTTTTAAGGGCGGAAAGACTGGATGTAAAAAAGCACATGGGTGCTTATTCATTATCCTCGAAATAAAAGAATTTTCTTTTGTCATTGTCTTTTTTTTTTCTTGTTCTTGTTCTTGTTCTTGTTTCTGTTCTTGTTCTTTTTTTCTTGTTGTTGTTGTTGTTGTTTTTTGTTGTTGTTTTTTCTTCTTCTTCTTCTTCTTCTTTTCTTCTTCTTCTTCTTCTTCTTCTTCTTCTTCTTCTTCTTCTTCTTCGTTGAACGCTCAGGCAGCAGCTATTGTTTGTCTGTCTGTCATATGACCCCAAAAATGCGTTTTGTGCTGCCGATTAAAGCGTGACAATAGGCCTTAGCGCATCCAACTTGCCGTTGAGAGAGAATTATTCTTTTACGCGTTAGGGGAAAAAGGCCAGGAAATGGCCCAAGAAGACAGAAAATAGACGAGAAGGAGGTCACAGGAGGAAAAGGAACAAGGCAGAAACAAAGAAAGAGAAGGATAGAAAAGGAGGGAATTACTAGCACATAACTTCCAAAGGTGGGTTTTTGCTGTTTATACTGATTATTTTACAGGAGTAAACTGTGACTGACAGGTAAAGGTTTACCTGTAGTAGGATGTAAACTGTGACTAACTATGTAAAGGTTTAGCTGTAGTAGAGTGTATACTGTGACTAACTGTGTAACGGGTTTTATACTGTGTAAAGGGTCTATACTGAGAATGGGCATTTAAAGGGGTGTACTGTGGCTGACAGTGTAAAGGGTGTAACCCTGACTGCAGTTTAAAGGGTCTATACTGAGACTGACAATGTAAAGGGGTGTACCCCGGACTGACCAGTGTAAAGGGTGTATACCGTGACTGACAGTGTAAAGGGTGTATACTGCGAACTGTAGCAAAAAAGGTTGCCCCTAAGAGAGCATATTAAGTTGTAATGTACTGTGAACACAGACAACAAAATAGCAGAGCGTAAAAGGGAGACTGTACAGGAGACTGCCAAACTGTTGGAACTAACAGTCTGCAGCAACTAACTAGCCTTTAACCTCAGTCATACCCTCCCATCCCCATCCTGACCTGAGAGACAGAGACAGAGAGACAGAGAGACAGAGAGGTTGGGGGGGTGGATGGGTGGGCGGACAAATGATGGGCGATGAATGTCAGGCGGAGGGAAATGGAGGTGGACAGAAAATAACCACATGACACAGCTTGTCCTTACCTGCAACCTGCGTGTATTGGAAGATCAAGGGGACAAGCGATTAAAGACAAACAAACAAGGATAAGACATATAAATCTTACAAAGTTAAACAAATCAAGTTAAAACAAACACAATTTTAAAAGTTTAAACAAACAAACAAAGTTAAAACAAGTTTAAAAAAAAACAAAGTTAAAAGCCAAAACCAAACAAAAGTTTTATTTTTAAACGAATTCCCAAGTTTAAAAACAAAAGGTTTAAAAAAAAACAAATTTAAAAGAACAAACACAGTTAAAATAAAAGGTAAAAATTTTAAACAAACAAAGTTTAAAACGAACAAACAAGTTTAAAAAAAATAAAACAAACAAACAAAAGTTAAAACGAACAACCAAAAAAATAAAAAAAAATTTCAAACCCTAACCAAAAATGTTAACAAAGACACAAGCAAACACCAACCTAACATGTTAACAAGCAACCACAAGCAACCCAAACCCCAAACATGTTAACAAGCAAGCACACAAGCAAACGCAAACAGGACAAGGACACACCGTTGGTCGCAGCCATGAGAGAGAATTTGCGGATGGGGGAGGGAGCGGGAGAAGGGGGGTAATGATAATTATTTTAACAAGTTGTAACACTAACATGTGTATTTTTTCTCTGCTGATCCAAGTACTTTATTATTCCATGTTTGTAAAGATCGTAATGACATAAAACGAACAACATATTTCATACCAACAGATTTTATGAATCATTCCAAAGATTGTCGTACTGCTATCCCCTCCCCCCCCTCCTCCCGAAACCCCAAGCCAGAACCGCCCTGCCCAAGTGGTGTCCTAGTGTGGTCACAGTCACAGTCAGCTGTTCACTCACTTCCCCGCCCGAGTGAAATGAAGGAAAGGGAAGTTGGTCAGTGTCTCTGTCAACACTGAAGACAAGCCATCAAAGCTGAGCCTGCCTGATCTATCGATCTATCGATCTATCGATCTATCGATACAGAAGCCCTGACTTCATGCCACATGCAGCAATTACCCACTCCCCATCTTCATTCAGTCTGTTACAATTCCTGTTCCTGTTTTCCGTTGATTTTTTATTAAGTCAGGATTTTATAGAATTAAAGTTATTTTTGCTCTGTAGTTTCTTTGTTATAGTAGCTAGCGTTTGTATCTATCGTTTACAGATGTATTTATTCATGTCTTTCCTCGGGGGTGGGATGGCCCAGTGGTCAGAGCGCTGTGCTGGTGGTCTGACGGCGGGGGTACGAGCCACAGGCGTCCTGTGAGGGAGTATTTCCCCAGAGTGGACATCAGTACCCACTCTACTCTCCCCCAAAGTCCTTCGGGTGAGGCTATAAACCGTGGTGGTACTGAGTGCAAATGCACGCAGAACATCTTGAGCACACGTCCCGCCTGTAGAAAGAGGAGGCCTATGTGTCCTTCGGATGAGACTATAAACCGAGGCCCCGTGTGCGAACGCATGCAGAACATCTTGCGCACACGTTAAATCCTGTTCCGCTTTACGAAAGAGTAGGCCATTGTGTGCCGGTGGGAACAGATGACAAAATTTACAAAACCGCATATACACGGGGACTGGGTGTAAAAAAAAGCACATGAGTGCTTATTCCATTATCCTCGATACAAAAAAAAAAAAAAAAAAATGTCGTCTGAGCGCTTTGATTTGTTGCTTTACAAGATTCAGCGCTATATAAATTCCATACATTATTATTATTATTATTATTATTATTATTATTATTGTTATTATTATTATTATTATTATTATTATTATTATTATTATTATGTGTGAGGGTAGAAACACATGCCAAAAAAAACCACCCATGCTCGCTGATAGCGTGTTTAGACATGACCCCTGAGGTCGGAATGCCGCTACCTTAATCGAGGGGAAAAAACGGTTGATAGGCTGACTCTCACCACTGGGGAACCTCAGAGCTCTATCCCAGCCACGAAAAAAAAGTATCTAGTTGTCTGTCTGTCTGTCTATCTGCCTGTCTGTCTGTCTGTCTGTCTATCTGTCTGTCTGTCTGTCTATCTGCCTGTCTGTCTGTATGTCTATCTATCTATCTATCTATCTATCTATCTATCTATCTATCTATCTATCTGTCTGTTTTGTCTATCTATCTGGGCTGTCTATCTATCTGTCTGTCTGTCTGTCTATTTGTCTGTCTGTTGCCTATCTCTCTCTCTATCTATATATCTGTCTGTCTATCTATCTATCTGTCTGTCTGTCTATCTATCTATCATATCTATCTATCTATCTATCTATCTATCAATCTATCTATCTATATATTTATCTGTTATCTGTCTGTCGATCTATCTATCGCTGTTTTTAATTTCTTCTATCTTTTTCTTAATATCTGCGGGTATCATCTATTATTATTATCATTGTCTGCGTTTTTCATTTTTTTCGTTG
>CM054157.1:35557597-35559344 GCA_028751875.1 Rapana venosa | reverse complement strand
TTTAAACAAACACAAAACCCCACACACCCAAAAACACACCACACCCCAAAAAACCCACTCACAAAACACACCCACACAAAAACCCCCCCTAAACACACACGACACCCCACACACACACCCTAAACACTACACACACAAACACAAAAAACACAAACCCAACACAACCACACACCCACACACACACCACACAGACACACACCACACACACAAAACCCCAAAAAAAACACAACACACACCCCGTTTACCCACACACACATACACACACACACAACCCCCCTAAAAACACACACAAAACACAACCCCTAAACACACACACCAGAACCACCCACACACACACCCACTCACACACACCCTAAACACACACGGGAACACACACAAAAACCCCCCCTTAACCCCCAACAACCAGACACAACACCACACACACACACTCACACACACACACACACACAGAAACCACCCCCAAACACAAAACCACACACACAAACACCAAAACACACACACCCACAACACACCCACACACACCCAAAAACACTCACAGAAAAACACAACACACACAAAACACACACACACAACACACACCCCAAAAAACACACAAAAACACACACACTTCCTACACACAAAAACCCAAAAACAAAACACACACACACACACCCCACACACAGAAAACACCACACACCCCACAACACACCAAAACACCCTAAAACCCCAAAAAACCACACCCACACACCCCCAAACACCAGACACCCACACCAGACAACACACACACACACCCCCCAAAAAACACACACACACAAAACACGTGTAAAACCAAACACACAGACACACCCCAAAACACCAAACACACCCCAAACACCCAAAAACACACACGGGAAAACACACACCACAAACACACACCCAAAAACATCCACACCCTAAACACACCGGGAACACACACACATATACACCACACCCCAAAACATACCACACAAACAAACACCCCATTTGTCTAATATCACTTAAAAGGTGAACGGGACGTTAAATTGAAGCCCAACAACAAAAAACAAAAAACCACACACACCCACACACACACCACACAAAACACACACACACACACACACCCCGGGACACGCACCGGGGGGGTTTCACAGCGGCATGGGCGAGGGTTTGGGGGGGAAATTTTGAAAAAGGCCGTAGCGCCAGGGGGAAGGGGGGGGTTTGGTTTGTGGGGGAAAAAGGGGTCATGGCCCGGGCCCAGCGCTGTCCGGGGCCCCCTTTTCGTATAGCCCAGGTCATAAGGGTGTTCGGCAATGCCCCCGCCCACACCGTGATAACAACAACACTAACAAATTAACAAAAAACTTAAAAAACTTAAACTTTAACAATAACTAACAACAACTAAACTCAACAAAAAAAGGCCTGGGTTCTTTCAGGGGGTTCGGAAATTTTCCCCTGACCCCCCCTGAAACAGAAACCCAAAACATCAACATTAAAAAACTTTTAACAACAACAAAAAAAACAAAAACAACAGGGTCATGGGGGTGTTCGGCAATGCCCCCTGCCCCACACCTGCCAACAGCCCCCACCCATAAAACATTAACAACTTTTAAAAAAATCACCCAACCAACAACAGCCCAGGGTCTTTGGGGGGTGTTCGGAAAATGTCCCAGACCCAAAATGAAAACGCAAAATAAAACAATAAAAAAAACATAAACCCAAAAAAAATTTTAACAACTTTAAAACACATCAAACCATCTTTAAAACAACTCAA
>CM054157.1:35550097-35552597 GCA_028751875.1 Rapana venosa | reverse complement strand
CATGATTTTATAGTCATTTCCTTCAGAATTGTCATGATTTCTTTTTCACTTGTGGGATGGAAGGAAAAGAGAGGAGTGCCAGTGAACTGGGGGTCAGGAGGCGCAGGCTGGAATTGAGTTTGATCAAGTCTGGAGCGTATGTTCGAACTTGTCTGAAAAGAAGGCAGAAAATATGGATGGAAGTTCAGACAGGCTGTGGGTGTTAGGCAGAGGAGTTGTTTTTGCAGATCCAAGGAGATTTGAAGTGAGGGAAAAAAGAGATTTTATGATGTAGCACAGAGAATTTGGAAGAGTAGTAGTCGTCTTTGCTGAATTGGATTAAGAGTTTGACTTTGTGTTATTTTGTTTTCGGAAAAGGCTGTTTGTTGATTTCGGTTTTTGACTTCCGCCACTGCCGTTCTAGTTGCCGCGTTTGCGCTTCGCTATCAAGATGTCTTTGGGTATACCATGGCGCACAGGGTCTGTCAGGGAGGAGATTGATCAGTAGGAGGTGCATGCTCATCAAGCAGTTGGCGGAGAATAGTATTATAGTGATCAGAGAGGTCAGTGTGGTCAGAGGTTTGTGAAAAACGTTCGGAAGCTTGGGAAGAGAAGGTATGAATGTCTAAGGCCTTAAGATTGCGACGAGTAACATATTTCTTCTTTCTGACAGGTTTTGTGATGTTGAGATGGAAAAGAATGGCGGAATGATCAGAATGCAGTTCGTCGGTGACAGAAACAGATGTGACAAGATTGAATGAAGCATTAGTAATCAGCCAGTCTAAAATATGACCAGATCTGTGCGTATACACACACTACTACAGGTAAACCTTTACACTGTCAGTCACAGTATACACCCACTACTGCAGGTAAACCTTTACACTGTCAGTCACAGTATACACCCACTACTGCAGGTAAACCTTTACACTGTCAGTCACAGTATACACCCTGCTGCAGGTAAACCTTTACGCTGTCAGTTACAGTATACACACTACTGCAGGTAAACCTTTACCCTGTCAGTCACAGTATACACCCTGCTGCAGGTCAACCTTTACGCTGTCAGTCACAGTATACACACTACTGCAGGTAAACCTTTACCCTGTCAGTCACAGTATACACCCACTACTGCAGGTAAACCTTTACACTGTCAGTCACAGTATACACCCTGCTGCAGGTAAACCTTTACACTGTCAGTCACAGTATACACCCTGCTGCAGGTAAACCTTTACACTGTCAGTCACAGTATACACACTACTGCAGGTAAACCTTTACCCTGTCAGTCACAGTATACACCCTGCTGCAGGTAAACCTTTACGCTGTCAGTCACAGAAACACACACTGCAGGAAAACCCTTTACCCTGTCAGTACAGTTACCCTGCTGGGGAAACCCTTTTTCGCTGTCAGTCCCCAGTATACCCCCAACTGCGGGGAAACCCCTTACCCTGTCATCCGGGATACCCCTGCGAGGTAAACCTTTCGTGGTCGTACAGTATAACACATATGCGGTAAACCTTAACGTCAGTCACAGAAACCATACCCCCGGAAAACCTTTACCCTGTCAGTACGTTAACCCCCACTACAGGTAATCTTACACTGTCTCACAGTATACATATGCAGGTAACCTTTTACACTGTCATAAAATTAAACCCCCACTTTACAGGTAAACCATTACACGTCATCACATGAAACCCCTCTACTACAGGTAACCTTTTACACCGTCATCACGTACACCATCTGCGGAAATTTTTACCCTTCATTCACAGTAAAACCCTCTAGGGTAAACCTTTTACATGTCAGTCCGAAACACCTGTTTCCCATCCTCCACTGCATGTTGGCCTTTACAGTGTCAGTCACTGTATAAACCCACTACTACAGGTAAACCTTTACACTGTCAGTCACAGTACACACCCTACTACAGGTAAACCTTTACACTGTCAGTCACTGTATACACCCACTACTACAGGTAAACCTTTACACAGTCAGTATATACACCCTACTACAGGTAAACCTTACACTGTCAATCACAGTACACACCCACTAGTACAGGTAAACCTTTACACTGTCAGTCACAGTACACACCCTACTACAGGTAAACTTTTACACTGTCAGTCACAGTACACACCCACTACTTCAGGTAAACCTTTACACTGTCAGTCACAGTACACACCCTACTACAGGTAAACTTTTACACTGTCAGTCACAGTACACACCCACTACTACAGGTAAACCTTTACACTGTCAATCACAGTACACACCCACTACTACAGGTAAACCTTTACACTGTCAGTCACAGTACACACACTACTGCAGGTAAACCTTACACTGTCAGTCACAGTACACACACTACTACAGGTAAACCTTTACACTGTCAGTCACAGTACACACCCACTACTACAGGTAAACCTTTACACTGTCAGTCACAGTACACACCCACTACTACAGGTAAACCTTTATGCTGTCAGTCACAGTGCACACCCACTACTACAGGTAAACCTTTACACTGTCAGTCACAGTACACACC
>CM054157.1:35542597-35545097 GCA_028751875.1 Rapana venosa | reverse complement strand
TCAGATGACCTAACCAACACTGCAGGTGTTTACATCTCTTGGCTTGATTGATGCTGGGACATATTATGATAGTAAGAGTACAATGCAATCCTGTCAACAAGCCTAAAGGTCCATCCACTTCCATAGCAGCATCATGATAATCATCATCTCATCATCACTGATCATCATGCAATAAAAAAAAATTGCATGTTATTCGGTGGTCCCAGTCGCTCTGATCTCATGATGACCTCAGATTCGGTTTCCCCATACACTTCTGTGCCTGCAGAGAGTTTGTGTCAGAGCCTTTGGGATTGATGGTTCCTGGAGAAGGCTGTTGTAGGGACGTTGTGGTGGTTACTACTCCAGGTGGGCATCTCATTCAGTCTGGCTTCATGACTAAGCTAGTAATGTCATCAGTAGGGGGCTTGAAAGGTGGTGTTTCGCGTTCGTTAGCACAGAGCAGGCCCCAATGAATACCACTAAAGTGACCCAGCAGCAGTGCAGGGCTCCTCTGGCTGGTGGTTCAAAAGAAGCATGACATTGATACACTGCTTGTAGACTTCTGATCCTGAGGGTGTGACATGAAAACCTGCGTGTGTTTGGAGCATACAGCTTGAAATGAGCAGCATTGGGACTGCATGACAGGAATGTCATAAAATGAGGCAGCAACAACAACAGCAGCAACATCAACAACAGCAGCAACAACTCTCAACCCCCAAAAAACAACAACAACAACCAAACCATAAACAAAACCCCTCTGTATGAAGCGTTTGTAAACCAAAGTTACTTATATCAGCATTAACAATGAACGGATGCTGCATTCTCCTTGGGCTGTTTCCAGTGTGCGCTTCCATCTTAGCAGCCCGTCAGTCCGAGCTGCCCTTCATAGTGACAAGACACATGGGGGTTGTCTAAACCAGGACACCAAGGAATTGTCTTTGCTTTCAGCTGATTCTCCACGTGTGTACAAGCTACACTACAGCCGATTTCTTAACAGTTGAACGTGAGGGAAAACTCAACAGTGTCAGAGAAAGTTGCCAACGCCAAGAATTCTCCCACACTTCTACTAGAGCCTGAATGCAAGTCACCAACACAGCAGATAAAATGTAGGTGAAGACAACAGGTAGGAAGTAGGCAGGTAGAGGTACACAACAGGTAGAGAGTTGGCAGGTAACAGCAGGTAGGTGTGTGACCTTACCTCACAGAGTGTAAAAGGGGCGGACTGCTGACTGCACCCATACCTAGGCCTGTCACTGTTCACGCCATCAAAGGCCGCCAGGAAATCGAGACAGCTCTCCTCTCCCCTCCCGTCCTCTCTTCTCCTCTCCCTTCCTCTCCTCTCCTCTCCTCAGCTCTGACTGAGGATTGGCTGGGCACTATCCTTTTCCTCACTGATACCTCTGGCCGCCAGTCTTCAAGCTCCCTGTGTTGAAAGCGGCATCCATCACTGACATCGTCTGACTGCGCAGTGAGGGAACTGCACTGACAGGTAGGGAAGGTGTCTGAAGGCAGTACAGAACTCTAGTGCCAGCTTTCGTGCACTGTGGTATAGTATATCACGTCGGTTTTCTGATCACACTGCAGAATTATACAATAAATGTCCATACCTTATGATCTAGTCACGCCTGTTCTCTGTGTCTGACACATGACTGCACCACTGACATACACAGCATGATGATATGGTTATGTTTGTTATCGGAACGTAACACAGAACCGTATCATGCTGTGTGTGTTGAAGAAGTTCATCGCTGAATAAACTATGGCAAGAACATTACCCCTTGTCTACATTGGTGCAGTGTGTGGTGGACACAGACGTTGTTTCACAACGACAGAACAGACCTTCAGGTCTTGTGCCATGTTCTGAGATAAACTGCCAGATTTCACTTTCATCATTTTCAGTTGAGGAACTGGATGTTGCATTGTTGGTGGGCTTTTGGGATGACCATTCGTTCCATGAACGTTTTTGCAAATCAAATTTCTGACAATAAACACATTGAAAGTAAAGTAAGGTGAAGCTATCTTTTATCAGTTTTGTATTGCATCCAACTTGCACTTTAACAGCAGTTCAGACTAACCTATTCATTGTAGTGATGGCAAACTTAATTACTTTCCTCAACTGAATCACTTGGACCTTTTCCATGTTCGTCAGTTCCAGTAGTATTCAGAAGTGAGCCAGACTCTTTGCAGTGGAACGTGACAGAGAAGATAAAGGTGTCCCATATTTGCCAACACCACACATTCCTCCACACCTCTGCCAGAGACAGTATTCAAGCCAGCAACTCAGCAGGTAACAGGTAGAGATACATATTTCCAGGTAACAGTTGGCAGGTAACAGCAGGTAGGTGTGTGACCTTACCTCACAGAGTGTAAAAGGGGCGGACTGCTGACTGCACCCATACCTAGCCTGTCACTGTTCACGCCATCAAAGGCCGCCAGGAAATCGAGACAGCTCTTACTCCCTGTACTCCCTGCTCCTCCTCTCCTCTCCTCTCCCCTCCTCTCTCCTCTCCTCTCTCCTCTC
>CM054157.1:35530097-35532597 GCA_028751875.1 Rapana venosa | reverse complement strand
GTGTGTGTGTGTGTGTGTGTGTGTGTGTGTGTGTGTGTGTGTGTGTGTGTGTGTGTGTGTGTGTGTGTGTGTGTGTGCGTGTGCGCGCGCGCTCGTGCATAAATGAATAATATGTGAAGCAATACGCTATGAATCATTATTTATTACTACGATTATGAATGTTGTTGTTTTGTTATTGGGGTTATTGCTGCTGCTATTGCAGTTGTGGATGTTGGTGTAGTTACAATGTGCATTATGACGATGATAGGATTGCTGGCATAGTTGTCATTACTTTGTCACCTTGTTTACCTCCTATGCTCAAAGCGGCAGTGCTTACCCCGCTGCTAACAATGACTGTGACAAGACCGTTACCCCATAGTGACTGTGACAAGACCGTTACCCCACAGTGACTGTGACAAGACCGTTACCCCATAGTGACTGTGACAAGACCGTTGTTACCTCATAGTGACTGTGACAAGACCGTTACCCAATAGTGACTGTGACAAGACCGTTACCCCATAGTGACTGTGACAAGACCTTTACCTCAATGTTACAAAAGGCCTTTCACACACACACACACACACACACACACACACACACACACACACAGACTTAAAGTAGACAAGCCAAATGGGCTTCCGTGGATCCATGGCTGCTGCTGGGAAACAAGTTTTTTAGTTAGTTGCGAAACGTCAAGGTAAACGCAATGCCTGCCTGCCTGCCTGCCTTCCTTCCTGCCTGCCTACCTGCCCTCCTTCCTGCCTGCCTGCCTTCCTTCATTCCTGCCTGCCTGCCTTCCTTCCTGCCTGCCTTCCTGCCTTCCTTCCTGCCTTCCTTCCTGCCTGCCTGCCTGCCTTCCTTCCTGCCTGCCTGCCTTCCTTCCTGCCTGCCTGCCTGCCTTCCTTCCTGCCTTCCTTCCTGCCTGCCTGCCTGCCTGGTAAAGGTAAAGCATTCCACACGGCGGTACAAGGAAACGCTCACTGGACTGGCGTAGTGTGCCGCCGTGACAGACACTGAAGAGGTCATTGTCCTAGAAGACTGGGGAGAGAGAGAGAGAGAGAGAGAGAGAGAGAGAGAGAGAGAGAGAGAGAGAGAGAGAGAGAGAGAGAGAGAGAGAGAGAGAGAGAGAGAGAGAGAGAGGAGGGGTGGTGGTGGTGGTAGAAGGACACCCCCTGGATCCCTCAAACAGCAGCACCACTGGAGACCAGGACACCGCTAGACCCAGCACCGAGCCTCCTCTCACTGACAGACCTCAGCCCAGCGGTTAAGCCTGCTCCACTTCTACCCCACGGGCCCCTGAAGTCGTGGGTTCGAATCTTGGCGGCGTCTGGTGAGTTCAGGGTTGGAAATTTTACAATCTTCCAGATCAATGTCAAGTGTAGACCTGCCAGTGTACATACACAGTCATGCAGAAGATCAAATATGCACGTTGAAGAGTGCGAAGTTCATGCCAGCTTTCGGTGGGTTACGGAAATATGAATATACCCAGCATGCATCCCAGAAGTCGGAATGCGGCTAGCTTCATGATGGGCAGAAACGGTCGTGTACGCAAAATGTCACCTTTGGTGAACCTCGGAGTTCTAGCCAAGAAACAAAACAACAGCAACAATAGCAGCAACAACAACAACAAGACTAACAACAATAACAAGTCTGACTGAAACCATCAAGTCAGCCATCAGCCACTCGAAACAGAGAGAGTGTGGGCAGACCTACACCATTAATGAATAACGGGAAGACCAGTCAGTCAGTCAGTTAGTCAGTCAGTCAGTCAGTCAGTCAGTTCAACGGTGAACTATTATCCAGCCGTGAGTCATGCTTTGACACAGCTGGCGGTGAAGCGGGTCGGCTGTTTTACCGCTTAGGTAAGCAGGGAGGTCGGCAAAGTCGGCTGCTTTTTCTGCTCCGTGGAACACAGGCTTTAGAGAGGCAGGAGGGTGGAACAGAGGCTTTAGAGAGGCAGGCGGGTGAGACAGATTATAGCGATCTTCCCTTTCCACCTCAGGGCCCATCCTTCACTGCCTGCCTGTTGACAGCCATTAACAGCGGCAGTTTGGGGCTTGTACTCTGTCTCCTGCCTTTTGGGTTTGATTTCTCTCTGTCTCTGTCTGTCTCTGTCTGTCTCTCTGTCTCTCTGTCTCTCTCTCTATTTCCCTTTGTTTCTACTGTGTGAGAGTATAAGTATTGGATTATTATTAAGATATCTCCCTGCGGGCGGGGACTGGATGTAAAAAAACACATGAGTGCTTATTCATTATCCTCGAAATAAAAGAATTTGTCATTGTCATTGTCATCTCTCTCTCTCTCTCTCTCTCTCTCTCTCTCTCTCTCTCTCTCTCTCTCTCTCTCTCTCTCTCTCTCTCTCTCTCTCTCTTTCTCACTCTGGTATCTATCCTGTGTGTGCAACTGTCTTTATTCTGGTGGTTTATGTATTTAACTATGTCCCCTTATTCCTTAGACATTTCATTGCTGTATATTTTGATTGAATGATTGGTTGAAAGATTTACTTTGGGTGGGGGGGGGG
>CM054157.1:35520097-35527597 GCA_028751875.1 Rapana venosa | reverse complement strand
TGTGTGTGTGTTGTGTGTGTGTGTGTGTGTGTGTGTGTGTGTGTGTGTGTGGTGTGTGTGTGTGTGTGTTGTCTGTGTGTTGTCTCTGTGTGTGTTGTCTGTGTGTGTGTGTGTGTGTGTGTGTGTTGTAGTGTGTGTCTGTGTGTGTGTGTGGTGTCTGTGTGTTGCCTCTGTGTGTGGTGTCTGTGTGTGGTGTCTGTGTGTGTGAGAAGAAGAGAATGGTTGTGTTGATTCCTCCCAGCAGCGCCAGGTTTCAGAGACGGGAGGCCAGTGCACTGGCTGACTGCACTGAGGTCTGGTGCCCAGTGCAACGCTTCCCCCTCCACCTCCCCCCTCCCCCTCCCCCTCCCCCCTCCACCTCCCCCATCCCCCATCCCCTCACTGTCTGATTTTTGTGGGGGATTTTTGTGTAGATTTTTTTCCGTATACTGTGTAAGTGTATTGCTATAGGCTTTATCTTATTTTATTATCATATGTATCCTTAAGGGCGGGGACTGGGTGTAAAAAAGCACATGGGTGCTTATTCATTATCCTCGAAATAAAAGAATTTGTCATTGTCATTGTCAATTTGTCATTGTCATCCAGTGTTCACGCCGGTATATCGAGGTATGACATTCCATATCAAAACTCCATATCAAAATTCCATATCAAAACTCCATATCAAAATTCCATATCAAAACTCCATATCAAAATTCCATATCAAAATTCCATGTAAAAAAAATGTGTAAGCAAAGAACACCCTCGCACGTATGATCACGCACTGCTAAAAGCGCGCACACGAGGGCAAACACACAGGCACAGACAGACAGACAGACTCTCTCACACACACATACACACACATAAACATGCATGCATGTAGGTACACACACATATATATACACGCATGCATGCACGTACGCACTCACACACACGCACGCACGCGCACGCACGTGCGCGCGCGCACACACACACACACACGAGATGGAAACTTAATGTGTACACCAAATGTCCAAATCGCTGTAATGTCCATACCCGCCCCGCTGTCACTTTAATCAGCCCTGGACCATCCAGAAAGAAGAGGGCAAGTGAGGGACAATGCCATTAGGGGCCACACACAGGGCACAGGCCTGCCCTAGGCTGTCTGTTGGGAAACATCACAGGGCTGGTTATGCCCCTATCACTGCCGCGCGTGTGCGTGTGTGTGTGTGTGTGTGTGTGTGTTTGGATAGACAAAACTTAAAATATTACAATCAAGCCCCCAGACAAAGTGAAAGATTATGTGAGAGAATCAGATGAAGAACGGAAATAATGGAACAAGCGGAAACAAATTAAACTAAGCAATCAAATAGGAAACACGAGGAAAGAATCCAAATGGACCAGATTGATGTACCTGAGGGACAAAGAGAAGTGTCCTGGCAATAGCAAAGTATGTAGACAAATCCACATTATGCGTATTTACAAAGGCAACAAAGAGAAGTGTCCTGGCAATAGCAATGTATGTAGACACATCCACATTATGCGTATTTACAGGCACCAAAGAGAAGTGTCCTGGCAATAGCAATGTATGTAGACACATCCACATTATGCGTATTTACAGGCAACAAAGAGAAGTGTCCTGGCAATAGCAATGTATGTAGACACATCCACATTATGCGTATTTACAAAAGCAACAAAGAGAAGTGTCCTGGTAATAGCAATGTATGTAGACAAATCCATATTATGCGTATTTACAAAGGCAAAAAGAGAAGTGTCCTGGCAATAGCAATGTATGTAGACACATCCACATTATGCGTATTTACAAAGGCAACAACAACAGTCAAGGAATGTATCCTTTTTCTTTTCACTGGCTTGAATGGATGGCGCTAGCCGTGCCTGGAGAGCTCTGCTGGGACACCCTTCTTCAGCAATACTTTCCTTTCTGGAGCACCCAGACCCGACACTGCTGCTGACAGACTACATGGAAAACACTCGCGGAATGTAAACCCATCATTGCTGTAAATGTTTATCTTGCTTCGACTACGTAACTTTCTCACAGTTCCCCTGTATCAACATATCAGTCTGACTAACTGACCAACCAAGATGGTCGCTGATTATCTCCACGCTGATTGGCAAAATAATTTTAGCCATCACACTCTAAAATCTTGACTCTGATTGGACAAGGGCTTACTCTTTTGGGAGGACGGTCCTTACTGTGATGATCGGAGCACTTAGGTGTTAAAGACCATGTTGTGCCTGGTTAGAAAGATAGCAATCTTTCTCCGCCAACATCACAGCACTCAGTTGTTTAAGATCATGTTGTTCCTGGTTAGAAAGATAACATCTGTCCCCGCTAACATCACAGGCCCTTGTCCGTCCAGTGAGGACAGATCTGTATCTCCACACCCACACCCTCTTACGCCATTCTCAGAGCTCCGCCATGTTTAAGGGGAGAGCATTTGTCAGCTCCATCTCTCCTCCATCATCATCATGATGATGTTCCACCAGCAAAACACTTCGGACCCAGTGGTCTTGCTGTGTCTGGGAGATGGACACTTGGAGAGAAGCCATCGCGACAAGTTGACACAAAAGAAGTCATTTCTTTGGATTGTTATCTCAACACTGTTGCCCTTTCAGAGGACCTCCAGCAGAAACCTGAAGCCAGCAGAAAGCAGAGCGACAAAGAGCACAGGTTAGGGATGAAGCGTCCTGGACTTCAAGTGGACTGGGTCATGTGAGGAGAGGGAGCGAGGCTGCCAACATAATGGTCTCTGTTACCTAACTCTTCCGCGGCGTACTCTTTCCGCACCTAGTTTCTTTAAGCTTGTTACTGTGTGAATAAAAGCCAGTGTGGTTCTCATCTTGAAAACAATCTTTGGCAACAGGCTGATTTTAATCACTGTCTTTTGCTGGTTTTTGTTTACAAGTGTGTTGTTTTTGTTTAAATGTATGTTGTTTTTGTTTATATGTATGTGGTTTTTGTTTATATGTATGTTGTTTTTGTTTATGTGTATGTTGTTTTTGTTTATATTATATGTTGTTTTTGTTTATATATGTGTTGTTTTGTTTATAAGTATGTTGTTTTTGTTTATATTTATGTTGTTTTTGTTTGCAAGTACGTTGTTTTTGTTTATAAGTATGTTGTTTTTGTCTATATGTATGTTGTTTTTGTTTAAACGTATGTTGTTTTTGTTTATATTATATGTTGTTTTTGTTTATATATGTGTTGTTTTTGTTTACATATAAGTTGTTTTTGTTTATATATATGTTGTTATTGTTTATATGTATGTTGTTTTTGTTTAAACGTATGTTGTTTTTGTTTATAGTATATGTTATTTTTGTTTATGTATGTGTTTATATATGTTGTTATTGTTTATATGTTTGTTGTTTTTGTTAAAACGTATGTTGTTTTTGTTTATAGTATATGTTATTTTGTTTATGTATGTGTTGTTTTTGTTTATATATAAGTTGTTTTTGTTATATATATGCTGTTATTGTTTATATGTATGTTGTTTTTGTTTAAACGTATGTTGTTTTTTGTTTATAGTATATGTTTATTTTTGTTTATGTATGTGTTGTTTTTGTTTATATGTATGTCGTTTGTGTTTATGTATGTTGTTTTTGTGTATATGTATGTTGTCTTTGTTTATATTATACATGTTTTCTTTGTTTATATTTATATGTTGTTTTTGTTAATATGTATGTTGTCTTTGTTTATATTATACATGTTGTCTGTTTATATTATAAATGTTGTTTTTTATTATATTATATAATGTTGTTTTTGTTTATATTAAATTAGTTGCCTTTGTTCATATTATATATGTTGTCTTTTTATATTATAGATGTTGTTTTTGTTTATATATATGTTGTCTTTTTTATATTGTATATGTTGTCTTTGTTTATATTCTAGATGTTGTCTTTGTTCTGCTGTATTGCATGACATGGGACACCTCATTCCTGCTGCCCCACGTCAGGTGTCAGGCAGTAACGGTTGTACAACTGCCGACCATGAGCCAGCTGACCACCTCCTGTCGTCTGACCGATCCACCATCACACAAGTCATCCAGCAACAGGTCAGCCCCCCCCCCCCCCCCCCCCCACCCCCCTTTTGCTAATGGAGTGATGTCCTTTCCCCTAATCCACACGTCCTTCCCCTAATCCACACGTCCTTCCCCTAATCCACACGTCCTTCCCCTAATCCACACGTCCTTCCCCTAATCCACACGTCCTTCCCCCACATCCACACGTCCTTCCCCCACATCCACACGTCCTTCCCCCACATCCACACGTCCTTCCCCTAATCCACACGTCCTTCCCCACATCCACACGTCCTTCCCCCACATCCACATGTCCTTCCCCTAATCCACATGTCCTTCCTTCACATCCACACGTCCTTCCCCTAATCCACACGTCCTTCCCCCACATCCACACGTCCTTCCCCCACATCCACACGTCCTTCCCCTAATCCACACGTCCTTCCCCCACATCCACACGTCCTTCCCCTAATCCACACGTCTTCCCCTAATCCACACGTCCTTCCCCTAATCCACACACGTCCTTCCACCACATCCACACGTCCTTCCCCCACATCCACACGTCCTTCCCCTAATCCACACGTCCTTCCCCTAATCCACACGTCCTTCCCCTAATCCACACACGTCCTTCCTCCACATCCACACGTCCTTCCCCCACATCCACACGTCCTTCCCCACATCCACACGTCCTTCCCCCACATCCACACGTCCTTCCCTCACATCCACACGTCCTTCCCCCACATCCACACGTCCTTCCCTCACATCCACACATGTCCTTCCCCTAATCCACACGTCCTTCCCCTAATCCACACGTCCTTCCCTAATCCACACGTCCTTCCCCTAATCCACACGTCCTTCCCCTAATCCACACGTCCTTCCCCTAATCCACATGTCCTTCCCCAATCCACACGTCCTTCCCCTAATCCACACGTCCTTCCCCTAATCCACACGTCCTTCCCCTAATCCACACGTCCTTCTCCTAATCCACACGTCCTTCCCCAATCCACACGTCCTTCCCCTAATCCACACGTCCTTCCCTAATCCACACGTCCTTCCCCCACATCCACACGTCCTTCCCCCACATCCACATGTCCTTCCCCTAATCCACACGTCCTTCCCCTAATCCACACGTCCTTCCCCTAATCCACACGTCCTTCCCCCACATCCACACGTCCTTCCCCTAATCCACACGTCCTTCCTCCACATCCACACGTCCTTCCCCTAATCCACATGTCCTTCCTCCACATCCACATGTCCTTCCTCCACATCCACACGTCCTTCCCCCACATCCACATGTCCTTCCCTCACATCCACATGTCCTTCTCCCTAAACACAAAACCCAAAACAGGTTCAGTTCGAAAGGAAACTCGCTCAAAGAAGGTTGGTAAAAAGTCCTCACTAATGGCTGAAGAAGCAGCAGCAGCAGCAGCAGCAGCAGCATCTCAGTAAGGCAGCAAGTAGTAGCAGACCCCGCAGCCCTGATTCTGGCTACACAGTGCTGGGAGTGGAGGTGCAGGAGGCAGTGTCGTCGTTACACGGGCCCGGTATTGCTTAACCAAGCTGCTGCAGAGGCAGTGCAGGACAGCAGGCACACTGGTAGAGCCAGACAGCGGCACTGGCTGGCAGGGTCAAGACCAGCCAGCTGTGGTGTGCACTGTCCTGCACCTAGCCTGCTGTACCCTCTGGCCACGTGATCTTCCTTCCTCACTACAGAGGAACCCTTCTCCTCTGTTGTCCTCTAAGTAGTCCGTCCTGCCTTCCCTCCTTCCTTCCCTCCTTCCTTCCGTCCCTCCTGCCTTCCTTCCTTCCTGCCTTCCTTCCTGCCTTCTCTCCTTGCCTTCCCTCCTTCCTTCCTTCCCTCCTGCCTTCCTTCCTTCCTTCCTGCCTTTCTCCATCCTTCCTTCCTTCCTCCTTCCCCCCATTCCTTCCTTCCCTGTTTCCTGCCTTCCCTGTTTCCGTTCCTTCCTTCCGTCCCTCCTTCCTTCCGTTCCTCCTTCCTTCTTGCCTTCCTTCCTTCCTTCCCTCACTCCTTCCTTCCTTCCTTCCTGCCTTCCTTCCTGCCTTCTCTCCTTCCTTCCCTCCTTCCTTCCTGCTTTCCCTCCTTCCTTCCTTCCCTCCTTCCTTCCTTCCCTCCTTCCTTCCTGCCTTCCCTCCTTCCTTTCCTTCCCCTCCTTCCTTCCTTCCCTCCTTCCTGCCTTCCTTTTCTGCCTTCTCTCCTTCCTTCCTTCCCTCCTTCCTTCCTTCCTTCCTTCCTTCCCTCCTTCCTTCCTCCCTCCCTCCTTCCCTCCCTCCTTCCTTCCTTCCTTTTCCTTCCTTCCCTCCTTCCTTCTTTCCTTCCTTCCCTCCTTCCTTCCTTCCTTCCCTCCTTCCTTCCTGCCTTCCTTCCCTCCTTCCTTCCTTCCCTCCTTCCTTCCCTTCCCTCCTTCCTGCCTTCCCTCCTTCCTGCCTTCCTTTCTGCCTTCTCCCTTCCTTCCTTCCCTCCTTCCTTCTTTCCTTCCTTCCCTCCTTCCTTCCTTCCCTCCCTCCTTCTTCCTTCCTTCCTGCCTTTTCCTTCCTGCCTTCTCTCCTTCCTTCCCTCCTTCCTTCCTCCTTCCTTCCTTCCCTCCTTCCTTCCTTCCCTCCTTCCTTCCTTCCTGCCTTCCCTCCTTCCTTCCTTTCCTGCCTTCCCTCCTTCCTTCCTTCCTTCCCTCCTTCCTTCCTTCCCTCCTTCCTTTCCTTCCCTCCTTCCTTCCTTCCTTCTCCCTCCTTCCTTCCTTCCCTCCCTCCTTCCTTCCCTCCTTCCTTCCTTCCTTCCTTCCTTCCTTCCTTCCCTCCTTCCTTCTTTCCTTCCTTCCCTCCTTCCTTCCTTCCTTCCCTCCTTCCTTCCTTCCTGCCATCCTTCCTTCCTTCCTCCCCCCCCTCCTTCTTTCCCTCCTTCCTTCCTTCTTTCTTCCATCCTTCCTTCTTTCCTTCCTTCCTTCCTTCCTTCCTTCCCTCCTTCCTTCCTTTCTTCCCTCCCTCCTTCTTTCCCTCCTTCCTTCCTTCCTTCCTTCCTTCCTTCCTTCCCTCCTTCCTTCCCTCCTTCCTTTCTTTCTTCCTCCTTCCTTCTTTCCTTCCTTCCCTCCTTCCTTTCTTCCCTCCTTCCTTCCTTCCTTCTCCTTCCCTCCTTCCTTCCTCCTTCCTTCCTCCTCTTCCTTCCTTCCTTCCTTCCCTCCTTTCCTTCCTTCCTTCCCTTCCCTTCTTCCTTCTCCCTCCCTCCTTCTTTTCCCTTTTTCCCTCCTTCCTTCCTCTCCTTCCTGTCCCTCCTTCCTTTTCTTTCTTCCCTCCTTCCTTTCTCTTCTTCCCTCCTTCCTTCTTTTCCTTCCTTCCTTCCTTCCTTCCTTCCTTCCTTCTTCTTCCTTCCTCCTTCCTTCCTTCCTTCCTTCCCCTCCTTCCTTCCTCCTCCTCCCTCCTTCCTTCCTCCCTTCTCTCCTCCCTCCTTCCTTCCTTCCTCCTTCCTTCCCTCCTTCCTTCCTTCCTCCTCTCCTTCCCT
>CM054157.1:35515097-35517597 GCA_028751875.1 Rapana venosa | reverse complement strand
CTCATCTCTTGTGTCAGGAAATGTTCCATCAGCTCTTAAAACAGCAATAGTCACACCTCTACTGAAAAAGCACGACCTCGATCCCAACATTCTGAAGAATTATAGGCCTGTCTCAAACTTACCCTTTGTCTCTAAAGTACTAGAAAAAGTCGTTCTCAAACAGCTCAACAGTCACCTTCATTCCAATGATCTTCCCACTTTTCAATCTGCCTATCGCCCCAACCACAGCACCGAAATCACCCTAGTCCACACTTTAGATACACTTCTACTTGCTTCTGATGCAGGAAAAATCTCCCTCCTCACTCTTCTTGACTTATCTGCAGCCTTTGATACCATAGATCACTCAATTCTTCTTTCTCGCCTCCAAAATACGTTTGGTATTAACGGCACAGCCCTCACCTGGTTTACTTCATACCTCACAGACAGGATCCAGAAAGTTATTGTAAACAAAATTAAATCAAAACCTGTCAAAATGGAATGTGGAGTCCCGCAGGGATCAGTCCTGGGCCCTGTTCTCTTTACTCTCTACACTGCTCCACTCTCACATAATAATAAACAACCACCATATTGCTCATCATTTCTATGCCGATGATACTCAGCTTCAGTGCAGTGATACTGTTGAAAACTTGCCTTCCCTCCTGACAAATATGTCCTACTGCCTTCAAGACATTCAAAACTGGATGACTCAGAACAAGTTACAACTTAATGCCGATAAAACCGAAGCCATGCTCATAGGGACCCAACATAAACTTTCCTCTATCGCAAAAACTTCAATAGAAATCGGCAATACGTCAGTTCCTTTGTCCAACTCTGTGAAGTATTTAGGAGTAGTTCTTCACAACACACTCTCTATGAAAAAATTCATCACCCAGACCTGCCAGTTTTGCTACTATCAATTACGGCGCATAAGCGCGATTCGCAAGTATCTGTCCACTGATGCAACTTCCAAGCTTGTCACATCTCTGATTCTTTCACGTTTAGACTACTGTAATTCTCTTTTGGCTGGCCTACCAGCATCATCTATCCACTCTCTTCAACGCATACAAAACTCTGCAGCTCGACTGGTACTAAGAAAGAAAAAATCTGAACACATCACTCCTCTTCTGCGATCTCTTCACTGGCTGCCTGTCTCACAAAGACTGGAGTATAAAATCAATACCCTCTGTTTCAAATGTCTCCACAAATCTGCACCCTCTTATCTCTGTAACTATCTTCATCTGTACACTCCATCCCGTTCCCTTCGTTCAGCCGCAGATACTTTGTGCTTTCGAACACCCAGATTCAAACAAACCACTGTTGGCCGTCGCTCCTTCTCTGTTTCTGGTCCATCCACCTGGAATGACCTCCCTCTTTCACTTCGACAAAAGACTTCACTTGATACCTTCAAATCCAGCCTCAAAACACACTTATTTCCTACCTGAGACTTTCCCCCCAAATATCTGTCCCTATTATTTTCAACAGCATTTTTCACCTTCTAAGTGTTGTTCCGTGTGTGTGTGTGTGTGTGTGTGTGTGTGTGTGTGTGTGTGTGTGTGTGTGTGTGTGTGTGTGTGTGTGTGTGTGTGTGTGTGTGTGTGTGTGTGTGCGTGCGTGCGTGTGTGTGCGTGCATGCGTGCATACGTGCGCGCGCATGGTTTTGAAATCTGTTTTTCATTATGTTTAAGGAGAGTTGCATGCCTGTAAATGATTGAGTGCAAGCGCTTCGATTTGTTTGTCTTTTTACAAGATTCAGCGCTATATAAATTCCATATATTATTATTATTATTATTATTAAAACAGATGATAGGCTAATGGATGGCGCTGCTCTTGTGGCGACGCGCTCTCCCTAGGGAAAGCATCCCGAAGTTCAGGCCGACAACAGGACGGTGACTGGTCGATCATCAGTGGGGTGGGTGCCCTGCCTACAGCAAGCAAGACCTAGGGGCACCGGTAGGGGCACCACTTCCACACACTTCCCCATCCACACACAACTGAGGGGGTGGCAGGGAACCAAGGAGGAGAAGGAGGAGGTGGAGGAGGAGAAGGAGGAGGAGGAGGAGAAGGAGGAGGAGGAGGAGAAGGAAGAGGAGGAGGAGGAGAAGGAAGAGGAGGAGGAGGAGGAGAAGGAGGAGGAGGAGGAGGAGGAGAAGGAGGAGGAGGAGGAAGAGGGAAGGAGGAGGCGGAGGAAGAGGAGAAGAAGGAGGAGGAGGAGGCGGAGGAGGAGGAGAAGGGGGAGGTGGAGAAAAAGACATTGTCAACTCTAACTGTAGAGCTCTGATAAAATGTTAATCAGTGAATAAATGAAAGAAGGAAGAAAGTATGGAAGGCGTATAAGGTTATCAGACTGACTGGCTGACTGACTGAGTGACTGAGTGACTGACTGACTGAGTGACTGAGTGACTGACTGATTGACTGGCTGGCTGACTGAACAAAGGAATGGATACATGAATGATTATTTCTGGTCGTCAGTATCCAAGAACACTGGATAAACAAATCTCTGTGAGCAAAAAACAACTTTTCA
>CM054157.1:35482597-35510097 GCA_028751875.1 Rapana venosa | reverse complement strand
CTTGAGCAGGGGAAAACCATACCAGAAGATAGACTACAATGCGACTTGAGCAGGGGAAAACCATACCAGAAGATAGACTACAATGCGACTTGAGCAGGGGAAAACCATACCAGAAGATAGACTACAATGCGACTTGAGCAGGGGAAAACCATACCAGAAGATAGACTACAATGCGACTTGAGCAGGGGAAAACCATACCAAGTCTTCTTCATCCGTTTCAAAATGATAAGTTAACTATTAAGTAAAAATGTCAACAAAGAAACAAACATGAAGAAATCAATCAATCAATAAATGACCGACGTTGCTGACTTGTACATGCACCCTGCTTCTGCTGTGTCACTTTACTCTCTATCTCCCTGTTCATGGTGACCTCTGCTATTCTGTTCTGTTGTTTTGGTGTGTTTTAATTTTCGGAGTGGGACGGGGGTGAGGGTAGGAAGGAAGGGGTAGGATTGATTAATGAACACTGTCATTGCAGGGTGGCAGAGACATGACATGACAGTCCCTGTGTTGTTCAACTTTCTTTCTCGAAGGAAAATCAGATATAATAATAATGATGATAATAATAATAATAATAATAATAAATGGAATTTATATAGCGCTATATCTTGCAGAGACAAATCAAAGCGCTTGCACTCAACTCATTCTTACACAGTCATACAACCAGTAACAATTAATAGTTCCCTCAAGTCCAAATGTGCATGCACGCACGCACACACGCGCACACACGCGCACACACACACACACACACAGGTCACACACCCTGGCAGAGCGATAGAATCTTGGCTGTTGAAAGCAGGAAAAGCTATGAGATGAAGCAGGAGAGGAAAATTTTAGGTTTTAAATAAATATGTCTTGAGACTGGATTTAAGTGTCATAACAAGGCTTTTGGCGGAGAGAGAGAGGGAGGTCATTCCAGATCGATGGACCAGAAATAGAGAAAGAGCGACGGCCAATCGAGAAAGCTTCGTGTTTGTGGTGGGCATTGGTGTCTTGTCTTGTCAGAAAACCAGGGAGAAAGAAGAAAGAGAGAGAGAGAGAGAGAGAGAGAGAGAGAGAGAGAGAGAGAGAGAGAGAAGAGAGAGAGAGAGAGAGAAGAGAGAGAGAGAGAAGGAGGGAGGACAGAAAGAGAGAGAGCACCCACCCATCCACTCACCCATCCATCCTCCGACCCACTCACCTACCCATCCATCCACACCTACTCACCTACCCACCCATCCAACCACACACACACACTCCGCACTTGTCACCTGTAAAAGCGGCAATGGCTTCGCAGACGATAAAAACAAATGAGTTCAACCAATTTACGAGCCTTTCCTGTCAGACAAATTAACACATTTCCATGTCGTATTAATTTGTTTTAAAATGTGTTAATTACCAGTTTTTGAAATTATTTAATGAAGGCAATAGATTAAACGCATGGGTTAATCATCAGCTTTTGCAACTATTTAATGAAGCAAATCGGTTCAACGTGTCAACTTAGAAAACCGTTTTTCAGGCGGCAATTTGTTATGAATAAGGATGTCTGAAAGAAAAAGCGACATGTCTGAATGTTCAGAACTTCACAAATGTTACTCCTCTGTATTAATTACTTGTCATTTTTTTCGAACTGACTATCTATCTCTCTATCTCTCTATCTATCTCTCTATCTATCTCTCTATCTATCTCTCTATCTCTCTATCTATCTCTCTATCTATCTCTCTATCTATCTCTCTATCTATCTCTCTATCTATCTCTCTATCTTTCTATCTATCTATCTATCCTATTCGATCGATCGATCGATCAATCGATCTATCTATTCATCTATCTATCTGTCTGTATGTCTATATATCGATCTATCTATTTATCTATCGATCTATCTATTTATCTATCTATCTATCTAACTGTCTGTCTGTCTATCTTTTTACCTATTCGATCTATCTATTTATCTATCTATCTATCTATCTATCTATCTATCTATCTATTTGTCTGTGTGTCTGTCTATTTATCTATCTACCTATTCTTAGCTTGTATTCATTAGTTGATTTATTATCTTAATCAATCATATGTTTAGTTATGTTAGCTACATATTCATTCATTTGTTTATCTATTCATTCATTGCTAATGCAGTGCAGTTTCGAAACACCTCCAGCTTCATCTAGACGTCTCTCTTCAACCAGACGAAGCTCTGTCCATCAAGAGCGATCACCAGCACAACCACTCTGGCCTTGCGTTTTCTTCCTCCCCATGTCTCCACACCACCCTGTGCCCACTGTCGGCATCTGCACCACACACTGACGGCCAGTATTGTCTGGTATAGAGAGGGACAACAGACAGACACACTGACGGCCAGTGTTGTCTGGTATACAGAGGGTCAACAGACACACTGACGGCCAGTGTTGTCTGCTATATAGAGGGACAACAGACAGACACACTGACGGCCAGTGTTGTCTGGTATATAGAGGGACAACACACAGACACACTGAAACACACAGACACACTGACGGCCAGTGTTGTCTGCTATATAGAAGGACAACAGACAGACACACTGACGGCCAGTGTTGTCTGGTATATAGAGGAACAACACACAGACACACTGACGGCCAGTGTTGTCTGGTATATAGAGGAACAACACACAGACACACTGATGGCCAGTGTTGTCTGGTATATAGAAGGACAACAGACAGACACACTGACGGCCAGTGTTGTCTGGTATAGAGAGGGACAACAGACAGACACACTGACGGCCAGTGTTGTCTGGTATATAGAGGGACAACAGACAGACACACTGACGGCCAGTGTTGTCTGGTATATAGAGGGACAACAGACAGACACACTGACGGCCAGTGTTGTCTGGTATATAGAGGGACAACAGACAGACACACTGACGGCCAGTGTTGTCTGGTATATAGAGGGACAACAGACAGACACACTGACGGCCAGTGTTGTCTGGTATATAGAGGGACAACAGACAACCACAATGGCACCTATTGTCTGTTATGTCTTATGTGAACACAGAACAACACAGTGACGGCCGTTGTTGTCTGTTATGTGGACAGAATCCAGAGTGACGGCCATTGTTGTCTGTTATGTGGACAGAATGCAGAGTGATGGCCATTGTTGGCCAAACACTGTTGGCCGTCGCTCCTTCTCTGTTTCTGGTCCATCCACCTGGAATGACCTCCCTCTTCCACTTCGCCAAAAGCCTTCACTTGATACCTTCAAATCCAGCCTCAAAACACACTTATTTCCTACCTGAGACTTTCCCCCCAAATATCTGTCCCTAATTTTCAACAGCATCTTTCACCTTCTAAGTGTTGTTCCGAGCGTGTGTGTGTGTGTGTGTGTGTGTGTGTGTGTGTGTGTGTGTGTGTGTGTGTGTGTGTGTGTGTGTGTGTGTGTGTGTGCGTGTGTGTGCGTGAATGCGTGCATACGTGCGCGCGCATGGTTTTGAAATCTGTTGTTCATTATGTTTAAGGAGAGTTGCATGCCTGTAAATGATTGAGTGCAAGCGCTTCGATGTGTTTGTTTTTTACAAGATTAAGTGCTATATAAATTCCATATATTATTATTATTATTATTATTATTATCATTATTATTATTATTGTTGCCTGTTATGTGGACAGAATCCAGAGTGACGACCGTTGTTGTCTGTTATGTGGACAGAATACAGAGTGACGACCGTTG
The DNA here is from genome assembly GCA_028751875.1 of Rapana venosa. Lineage (NCBI taxonomy): Eukaryota > Metazoa > Mollusca > Gastropoda > Neogastropoda > Muricidae > Rapana > Rapana venosa. The sequence goes on along the minus strand of CM054157.1, from coordinate 35,506,431 downwards.
TTGTCTGTTATGTGGACAGAATAAAGAGTGACGGCCGTTGTTGTCTGTTATGTGGACAGAATAAAGAGTGACGGCCGTTGTTGTCTGTTATGTGGACAGAATACAGAACAACACAGTGACGGCCATTGTTGTCTGTTATGTGGACAGAATACAGAGTGACGGCCGTTGTTGTCTGTTATGTAGACAGAATACAGAACAACACAGTGACGGCCATTGTTGTCTGTTATGTGGACAGAATACCCAGTGACGGCCATTGTTGTCTGTTATGTGGACAGAATCCAGAGTGACGGCCGTTGTTGTCTGTTATGTGGACAGAATAAAGAGTGACGGCCATTGTTGTCTGTTATGTGGACAGAATCCAGAGTGACGGCCGTTGTTGTCTGTTATGTGGACAGAATAAAGAGTGACGGCCATTGTTGTCTGTTATGTGGACGGAATAAAGAGTGACGGCCATTGTTGTCTGTTATGTGGACAGAATACAGGATGACGGCCGTTGTTGTCTGTTATGTGGACAGAATACAGAATGACGGCCATTGTTGTCTGTTATGTGGACAGAATAAAGAGTGACGGCCATTGTTGTCTGTTATGTGGACAGAATACAGAGTGACGGCCGTTGTTGTCTGTTATGTGGACAGAATACAGAGTGACGGCCGTTGTTGTCTGTTATGTAGACAGAATACAGAACAACACAGTGACGGCCATTGTTGTCTGTTATGTGGACAGAATACAGAGTGACGGCCGTTGTTGTCTGTTATGTGGACAGAATAAAGAGTGACGGCCGTTGTTGTCTGTTATGTGGACAGAATAAAGAGTGACGGCCGTTGTTGTCTGTTATGTGGACAGAATACAGAACAACACAGTGACGGCCATTGTTGTCTGTTATGTGGACAGAATACAGAGTGACGGCCATTGTTGTCTGTTATGTGGACAGAATAAAGAGTGACGGCCATTGTTGTCTGTTATGTGGACAGAATCCAGAGTGACGGCCATTGTTGTCTGTTATGTGGACAGAATACAGGATGACGGCCGTTGTTGTCTGTTATGTGGACAGAATACAGAATGACGGCCATTGTTGTCTGTTATGTGGACAGAATAAAGAGTGACGGCCATTGTTGTCTGTTATGTGGACAGAATACATAGTGACGGCCGTTGTTGTCTGTTATGTGGACAGAATACAGAGTGACGGCCGTTGTTGTCTGTTATGTAGACAGAATACAGAACAACACAGTGACGGCCATTGTTGTCTGTTATGTGGACAGAATACAGAGTGACGGCCGTTGTTGTCTGTTATGTGGACAGAATAAAGAGTGACGGCCGTTGTTGTCTGTTATGTGGACAGAATAAAGAGTGACGGCCGTTGTTGTCTGTTATGTGGACAGAATACAGAACAACACAGTGACGGCCATTGTTGTCTGTTATGTGGACAGAATACAGAGTGACGGCCATTGTTGTCTGTTATGTGGACAGAATAAAGAGTGACGGCCATTGTTGTCTGTTATGTGGACAGAATCCAGAGTGACGGCCGTTGTTGTCTGTTATGTGGACAGAATAAAGAGTGACGGCCATTGTTGTCTGTTATGTGGACAGAATAAAGAGTGACGGCCATTGTTGTCTGTTATGTGGACAGAATACAGGATGACGGCCGTTGTTGTCTGTTATGTGGACAGAATACAGAATGACGGCCATTGTTGTCTGTTATGTGGACAGAATAAAGAGTGACGGCCATTGTTGTCTGTTATGTAGATAGAATACAGAGTGACGGCCGTTGTCTGTTATGTAGATAGAATACAGAATGACGGCCGTTGTTGTCTGTTATATGGACAGAATACAGAATGACGGCCGTTGTTGTCTGTTATGTGGACAGAATCCAGAGTGACGGCCGTTGTTGTCTGTTATATAGAAGGACGACAGAGTAACCAACAGATCAGATGTTAAGTTCCTGCTTTTAATACTCTACCTTCTCCTTTATTTCATTGTTATTCAGTGTGAACGCACTGGCGTGTGTGTGTGTGTGTGTGTGTGTGTGTGTGTGTGTGTGTGTGTGTGTGTGTGTGTGTGTGTGTGTGTGTGTGTGTGTGTGTGTGTGTGTGTGTTGTGTGTGTGAGAGAGAGGGGAGAGAGAGAGAAAAGAGATATTTCTTGGTGAGGGGGTTGGGGAAGAGGATAGCTTGTCACCGTTACCCTATGAAAGAAAGTAGCTTTTTGTGGTGGCTTGAGTGAGTGGAGCATGTTAACAGGGGCCATGACCTGGCCTTAAGGACTAAATTACGTTAGCAGGGGCCAAAGGACTAAATAACGCTACTAGTGGCTGTGGCCTGGCCTTAAGGACTGAATAACGTTAGCAGGGGGCTGAGACATGGTCCTTAGGGGTAAATGACGTCAACAAGGACAGTGTCATTGTCCTCAAGACTGAATGACGTCAGTGATGGCGGCTTCCTTGCATTAAGGGCTGAATGGTGTCAATAGGTGCAGTAGTATTGGCCTTAGGACTGAATGACGTCAACACGGGCTGTCCTGCAGGCCTTAGGATGGCTGAGGGCATTGACAGGATCAGGATGACGGTTCTTAGTGCTTTGACAGGATCAGGATGACGTTTCTTAGTGTTTTGACAGTATCAGGGTGACGTTTCTCAGTGCTTTGACAGGATCAGGATGACGTTTCTTAGTGCTTTGACAGGATCAGGATGACGTTTCTTAGTGCTTTGACAGGATTAAGATCATGTTTCTTAGTGCTTTGACAGGATCAGGATGACGTTTCTTAGTGCTTTGACAGGATTAAGATAATGTTTCTTAGTGCTTTGACAGGATTAAGATCATGTTTCTTAGTGCTTTGACGGGATCAGGATGACGTTTCTTAGTGCTTTGACAGGATCAGGATAACGTTTCTTAGCGCTTTGACAGGATAAGATAATGTTTCTTAGTGCTTTGACAGGATTAAGATCATGTTTCTTAGTGCTTTGACAGGATCAGGGTGACGTTTCTTAGTGCTTTGACAGGATCAGGGTGACGTTTCTTAGTGCTTTGACAGGATCAGGGTGACGTTTCTTAGTGCTTTGACAGGATTAGGATGACGTTTCTTAGTGCTTTGATCTATCTCATCCCCTATTTCTGGATCATCATTTCCCCTCTTGGACAGTCGTTTAATGTAAGAATGAATACTTGAGGAAAGCTTTTCTATTTTCTGTTAGTTTGTTTTTCTGCTAAGGAAAGGTTATTCTTCTATGGAGAGATCAATTATTGATCAAACAATAAAGTGTTGCCGAAATAAATCCACCGCTTTTAGGTTTTGCTGCTGCTGTGCTGCTACCATTTGGATAGTACCAGGTAGTGATGAGAGAGCTGACTGCCTGACAAGAACGGCAAGAGGCAACAGCAGGGGGATAGGTCTGTCCAGTTTTCTGAAGCCAGGACCTCACCAAGGCCAAGCAGCACAGCAAGTGGATACAACAACATCCACACTGCAACAGGTCAGGCCCGTAGCCTACCACTACCTCCTGACGCAACAGGAGCATGTCTTTTTATCCTTACCATTTGGGGCGATTGGAGGAGTCACAATTTGGGGCGATAGGAGGGTGTTGTTACAAGTTTGGGGCGATAGGAAGGAAGAGTTTCAAGTTTGGGGCGATAGAAGGGAGCTGTTATAAGTTTGGGGCGATAGAAGGGAGTTGTTACAAGTTTGGGGCGATAGAAGGGAGTTGTTACAAGTTTGGGGCGATAGAAGGGAGTTGTTTCAAGTTTGGGGCGATAGAAGGGAGTTGTTACAAGTTTGGGGCGATAGAAGGGAGTTGTTACAAGTTTGGGGCGATAGAAGGGAGTTGTTACAAGTTTGGGGCGATAGAAGGGAGTTGTTTCAAGTTTGGGTGATAGGAGGGAGTTGTTACAAGTTTGGGGGTTTCAGCCTGTCAAGATGGCTGTTCATCACGAGCTTGGCAGCTCTGATAGATCTGTAAATCAATCCTCTGCTAACATCACATTCATGGTGTCATCGCCCTTATGGCTACTTTACAACATGATCTGTAGCTTTTTTTTTTTATTGCGCGCACGCACGCACGCACGCACGCATGCACACACAAACGCGCACATACACACGCGCACGTGCACACACACATGCACACAGAGCGGTTGTTGCCAAACATTTCGAACAAGAGGGATGGAGGATCATGCAAGACTGAAGTGTCTCAATTGGGCAGTAATGGTATAGTTCACCTTACATCAGGGAGACAGACAGACAGACAGACAGACAGAGACAGAGAGAGACAGAGACAGACAGACAGACAGACAAAGAGAGACAGATAGAAAGAGAGAGACAGACAGATAGAAAGAGAGAGAGACAGAGAGACAGAGAGATAGAGAGACAGACAGACAGCGAGACAAAGAGAGACAGAGAACCAGAGAGACGAGAGAGAGTGAGACAGAGACAGAGAGATAGAGAGACAGAGACAGAGAGAAAGAGAGATAGAGACAGAGACAGAGAGAAAGAGAGACAGAGACAGGGAAAAAGAGAGACAGAGACAGAGAGAGAAACAGAGACAAAGAAAAAGAGAGAGAGACAGGCAGACAGAGAGAGAATGCGATTGCGAATGCGCAATCAAGGAGTAGAGGATAAAAATGGGTTTATACGAGTATTGCGCACTAGACTGATAGATTGTAGGTGCAGGAGGGTTCCAGTCATATTCAGGAGAGTGATCGTTTTAGTTTGTATAGGCAGTTTAGTTTATTAGGTAAAATTCCTGTATATTTGTCAATGAACATGGATAGACATCTTAAACATATTATGACAAAATTTAGATTTGGAGTGTCTGAATTGTTTGTGCACAATCTTCGCTATAGACAACACTGTGTTACAGATCTTCTTTGTCCATTATGTAAGGGGTCTGTCGATAACGAAGTTCATTTTGTATTATGTTGTCCTATGTTAAATGAACTTAGAACTCAGTTGATACCGCAAAAATATGCGAGCTGTACTTCCATGTTTAGACTTTGTATACTTATGTCATCTACTAACGAACGCATTAATAAGCGACTAGCAATTTATTTGTATAAAGCTTTTAAAATTAGAAATACTATCTGTACTTGAGGTATTATTCTTCTGTTCATAAATGTTTCTTATGCATCATGTTTTGGAATGTTGATTATATACACACACACCCTTCATGAGGGGCCAAGACAGAGAGAGAGAGAGAGAGAAGAGAGGAGAGAGAGAGAGAGAGAGAGAGAGAGAGAGAGAGAGAGAGAGAGAGAGAGAGAGAGAGAGAGAGAGAGAGAGAGAGAGAGAGCAGCTGAACAAATCGCGCAGTGACAGTGTAGTGAGCTAGGCAAGTTGACCACCAACTCTTTTCTACCCAGCCCTGACTTACCAGATAGCAAAACAGACATTGTTGGATAAATCCCACATGTAGTTATAATAACCATGCACGACCACAAGGAACAATGTAACTAACACAGTGATTTCATAACAAGAAAATTATTATCTCAAACATTCAAAGGTGCACACACACACACACACATAACATCTTGCGCACACGGTAAACCTGTTCCGTCTTTTAGAAGAGTAGGCCATTATATGCGGTTGGAAGGGATGACCACAGTGACAAAATCCCATACACATAAGGAATGGATGTCAGAAAAAAGTTTACGAATGCTTATACATTACCCCCCCCCCCCCTCCCCTTCTCCCCCAAAAAAAAACAAAAGAAAAGAAAAAAAAATGGACACACACGCACGAATACCAATGCGGCGCGAAGCGCGGCCACGCACAACGCAACGCACGTAAGGCGCAGTGTACTATATCTTAATATAAAACCCCCGTACCCTCTCCCCCAAAGAAACACAGGACAATGACACACAGCAGCAACAGCGGACGACAGACCAGCACAGCAGCAGAGGCGCAGGACAGACAGAAACAGACACAGGCCAGGCCAGGACAAGACAGACAGAAGCAGAAGACAGACAGACAAACAGGCAGGCAGACAGACAGATAGAAAAAACAGAGACAAACAGGCAACAGCAGACAGGCAGACAGACAGATAGAAAAACAGACAAACAGGCAGACAGACAGAAGCAGACAGAGCAGGCGGACAGACAAAGAAATAGACAGACAGATAGAAAAACAGACAGACAGACAAACAGACAAAGAAACAAACAGACAAACAGACAGACAGACAGACAAGTTGTCCATATCTAGCACTGACAAGGCTCCAGTAACCGTTTCTCTCTTTCTCTCTCTGTCTCTGTCTCTGTCTCTCACTCTCTCTCTCTCTCTCTCTCTCTCTCTCTCTCTCTCTCTCTCTCTCTCTCTCTTCTCTCTCTCTCTCTCTCTTCTCTCTGTCAGGACGGACGTGCCCCCTCTTCTGTCCAGCAGGCTGCACACTCCTGCAGTTGTCGCTCTGCTGCAGTCCTGGCTGCAGCTGACCGCTAGTTGTCCCCTGCAGTCAACAGCAGTGCCCACTCATCTCTCCCCCAAAGTCCCTCGGATGAGACTATAAACCAAGGTCCCGTGTGCGAACGTACGCACGCAGAACATCTTGCGCACATGTTAAAACCCGTTCCGCTTTTCGGAAGAGTAGGCCATTGTGTGCCGGTGGGAACGGATGACAAAATTTACAAAACCTGCATACGCACGGGGACTGGATATTAAAAAAAACCCCATGAGTGCTTATTCCATTATCCTTGAAATAAAGCAATACAATAAATGAAAAAAATGAACAAAAAAAAAAACACACACACCACACACACACACACACACACACACACACACACACACACACACACACACACACACACACACAGAGTAGGTGAACTGACCACTTGGTGCCGGGGAAGATGAACCAGCCCGTCATCAGGTCTCTCTTCCGCCTGCTGCCACTGGCAGGTTCTGCTTCGGCCGGCAGCCTGCTGGCGCCCTTCTCCCTAGGCCCCCCTAGGGACGGTAGCAGCCGGGACTGGAACTGTTGGCACTGGCGGAGCTGGGTGGAGAGCTGGAGGTAGTCAGCATAGTGACCCAGACTGCCGGGTGTCCTGAGGGGCATGACCACTCCCCGGTACAGAGCACTCCTCTCCCCCCGCCCTGCATGCCCGGCTACATGACTGTGGCTGTGGCTGTGGTTGTGGATGTGGCTATGGTTGTGGCTGTGGATGTGGTTGTGGTTGTGGATGTGGTTGTGGATGTGACTGTGGTTGTGGCTGTGGATGTGACTGTGGTTGTGGCTGTGGATTTGGCTGTGGTTGTGGCTGTGGTTGTGGCTGTGGCTGTGGTTGTGGATGTGACTGTGGCTGTGGCTGTGGCTATGTCTCCGGCCTGTGGAGGTGGCGGTCTTGGCGGCGGCAGGAGTGGGGTGATAGAGCTGCAGGAGGTCGCGGCAGCGGCGAGGGCGTGCGGGCATGGAGCGCCGGTACTCCTGCAGGAAGACCTCCACCTCCGCGGCCTCTGAGGACCAGCGGCAGTCTTTGAGGACCTCGCCCTCCCTCACCGTGTGCACCACCCGTCTGCCGTCCGTCACCTGCAGCAGTCGCACCCCCGCCTGCTGCACGGCACTGGCGGAGGCGGGGTTGGGGGAGGTCTCCAGCACCAGCACATTGCCGTACGCTATGCGCAGCTCCTGCAGACCGTTTCTGCGGAGTCTGAGGGACACCTCGTCACGCCGCCGACCTCGTCTGTGCTGTGTGGTCTTGTGTGTGTTGTGCTGGCTGTGCTGTGTGTCCGGGCTGTGCTGTGTGTCCGGGCTGTGCTGTGTGTTGCTGTTGTTGCTGATGGTGGTGGTGGTGGATGAGGTAGTACTGGTAGCTGAGGTAGGAGCGCCATACGAGTCCTGAACAGCGCCACACACAGACAGCAGCAGCAACAGCAGCATCATCAGTGTGACCTGCAGAACCCCTGCAACAATGCCGGTTCCTCTTCCCATTGTCTGTCCTGCTCCAGGTGTTCTCCTGTCCTGTCCTGTCCTGTCCTGTCCTGCAGGTCTGAAGCCTGTGGTCAGCTCTGTCCCTGTGTGGACGATGCTTCTATTTCCCCTCAGTCCTGGGGTCAGCATTGACTGACTGACCACACTCAAAGATCGGAGGTCACTGTGGTCACTGTGGCGTCTTTTCTTCGAAGCTTTCTTTCTGTCTACAGTCTGAGCTGTGTGATATAGTCTTTTTACGGAAAGTCAGAGCTACTTTCTGACATTTTTTTTCATTCGTCTCTTTATTAGCACACAAATCACTCCCCCCAAAAACAAACCCTGCAGAAAAACTATTTTCAAATTAGTCACTTGATAAGGGTACTTATTTTTCTGATTGTATTTTGAGGTGAAAACTGCAGTGTGTGACTCCCAGTGGAGAATGTGGATAGCACTACGGCATTCCATGCAAAAATATTCTGAAATCAAATCTTTATTTTTTTTTTAAATGAACCACAAGTGTTACCATCAATACCCGTTATGGTTTTTATGTGTGTGTGTTTCTGTCGATACAGAGTTTTGTTTTTTCAGCAGAAGAAAATCCTTTTGGCTGGAATACCCATCACAGTGGGGTTTTGTGTTGTTGTTTTTATCAGTAACTTATATTTTTTAAAAACCACACCCGACTCCTGTAACAAATTATGGAAATAAGCACGACGGTTCAGTTGATACACTGGGGCTCTATGGAATGGAAAAGCTTCGATTTGTTTGTTTTACAAGATTGAGTGCTATATAAATTCGACACATTATTATTATTATTAGTATTAGTATTATTATTATTAATAATATCAAAACAGGCGGTCTTTCTGTCTGTGTGTAGGTTGTGACCCAGCGCTGGGTAGTTTCGGAAAGCAGGTAACAGTTATGAAGGCCTATCAGTCAGCCGGCTATTTGCCTCATCAGCAGGGCAGTACACACACACTCACTCACAGAACCAAGAAATCCCCATCCATTCCTACACAGGCACGGAAACAGCAGCAGATCATTCCCAGAAATCACAGGCATCACTTTTCGCCAGTTACCCAACCCACACACTTCACAAGTCACTACCACGCAGCGGAAACAATTGAAAACTGCACATCACCAATAACCAACAACAACACACACAAAAAACACCACCCACACCAGCCACTTCAAACAATCCTAATCATAACACTTCCTGTCAACCACTGGGACGCAAGCAGACGACAATTTAGCGGCGGCAGCTCTGCGTGTGTGCGTGTGTGTGTGTGTGTGTGGCTGCCGGCAGTTGACTGTCCTTCACCAGTTCACACACACGTTCACACGCAGACGTCTTTTCCACGGCGTGTGTGGATATGAGTGGTGGTGTCGCCGCTCTTTTTGCCACTTGTTTTAGCTGGCTGTCTGTCTGTCTGCCTGGCCGCCCGCCCGCCGGGTATGTGTGTGTGTGAGAGAGAAAGGGGGGTGGAGGGGGGAGGGGGAGGAGTATAGCGGAGCGGCAGTGCCGGGCTGGTTCAGCAGTTTGGGATGTAGGTGGGTACGGTAGGGAGCGGAGGGAGTGGGGTGGGGTTGGGGGAGGGAGGGAGGGCAGTGATAGTCTTTCGTTTTGGCTCCTGAAACCTGTCTATCTAAACGGTTTGTGCTGATGATAGGTTTAGGGCGCGCGCGCGCGCGCGCGTGTTGGAGAGGGGGAGGTGTAGGGGAATGAAGAGTTTGAGAGAAGGGTGTTGTGTGTGTGTGTGTGTGTGTGTGTGTGTGTGTGTGTCTATCTCTCTCTTTGTTGTTGAGTATCCTGATGAAGGATAAGGCCTGCTTTATATTTTCAATATTTTTTATTGGGCTTGTCGGCTGTACTTGAGTTTTAATGAATGCCCTATTTCAATATCTTATTGTTACGTGTAACAACTATGTGTATCATTTTACAATGTGTAGATGTTTATGTTTATGACTTTATCAGTTGTTTTTTTTTTGTTTGTTTGTTTTTCTCTTTTTCTTTTTTTGGGGGAGTCCTTGTTTGTGGGTTGTTAATTGGGTCTTTCTTCTCTTTTGTTTGTTTTTTGGTGGGGGGGTTTTGGGGGGAGGGGTGTTGTTTTATGGGGTTTTCTTTTATTTGTTTGGGTTTTTTTTGGGGGGGAAAGGGCTATTTCCCTTTGTTTCTACTGTATGAGAGTATGAGTATTGGGTTGTTATTATTAAGATGTGTCCCTACGGGCGGGGACTGGATGTATAAGAGCACATGAGTGCTTATTCATTATCCTCGAAATAAGAGAATTTGTCATTGTCGTTGTCATTTAAAATTCAATCAGATTTTTTTCTGTTATTACCCCCCCCCCCCCCACCCCCCCCCCCCCCACACACACACACACACACTCTCTCTCTCTCATTCTCTCTCTCTCTCTCTCTCTCTCTCTCTCTCTCTTCTTGCTGTCTCCCCTTTATATTACTCTGATTCACTTAACTGTAATCAATTTATCTTTTTTAAATTTTTTTTTATTAATGTTCGAGGCAGTTGGGGATGATGCGATTTTTGAACACATAATCTATCTGTCTCTTTTCTCAAGATAATTATACACGTCAGTCATGGATTATGTGTTAGCTAAATACACATTCATGATCTCTTTTCTTGAAATCACAGGTTGAACTGTTGTTGTCCTTGTTGTAGTTGGGGGGTTTGTTGTTACGTTCTAGTTTTGCTGATATCAAGAGCAAGGGCCGGATAAAAACAAAAAGTATGTGAATGCTTATTCTGTAACCCTTGGAGAAAAAGATCATTCGTTCATTCATTCATTCATTCATTTATTCGTTCGTTCACTCATTCATTCATTCATTCATTCATTCATTCATTCATCTGTTCGTTTGTTCGTTCGTTCGTTCATTCATTCATTCATTCATTCATTCATTCATTCATTCTCTCTCTCTCTCTCTCTCTCTCTCTCTCTCTCTTCTCTCTCTCTCTCTGCCCCCCACTTCTTTTTATATCTTTGTATTTTTTCTGCCTCCTCCTTTTCTTCCCTCCTCAATTCTCAGTCTTTGTGCACTCACGCACTCACATGCCATAAACGATACACGAAGGCCTTCAGCGGGAAGAGAATGAATGGGCCAATCAAACAAAGGGACATAACCAGGTCGCTGACAACAAGGCCTGCTTTGACTAGTCTACCTTTGCCCTGTCTGTGCATTTTTTAGAAACAGTGTGTGTGTGTGTGTTACTTGTTGTGTGTGTGTGTGTGTTGTTGTGCTGTGTGTGTGTGTGTGAGTGTGTGTTGTGTGTTGTTGTGTGTGTGGTGTGTGTGTTGTGTGTGTGTGTGTGTGTGTGTGTGTGTGTGTGTTGTGTGTGTGTGTGTGTGTGTTGTGTGTGTGTGTGTGTGTGTGTGTGTACTCACGATTCTCCATTTGAATGTAGGGTTTCAACTGACTGTGCACCGTGACTGTCATTCATTCTTTCTTTCTTTCCTTCTTTCTTTCATAATTTTATTCATTACGATTTATTTCATTTATCTATTTATGCCACTTGAAGTTACGGCAGATTTCTCTGCGTGAAATTCGGGCTGGTCTCCCCGGGGAAAGCGCGTCGCCACAAAGCAGCGCCACCCATCTTTTTTTTTTTTTTTCCTGTCTGCAACTGTATTTGTTTCCCTATCAGAGTGGCTTTTTTCTACAGAATTTTGTCATGGACAACTCTCTTGTTGCCGTGGGTTCTTTTACGAGCGCTAAAATGGAAATAAGTATTACTTAAAGTCATTTCTGCGTGACCATGAGCGTGCACATGCGTGCTGGAGGGCTGTCATGGTCATTTTCCTTTATATCTTTCGTTTGCATGACCAGCATGTTTCAGTCTACGCTTATCAATTCATTTTTCATTCCATTATCCTTTAAATAAAAGAATAAAATAAATAAATGTTCAGCTCATAATTATTTGTCTTGCACTGTAAGCTAGTCAAGAATGCTTTCATTTGTTTTTCTGCCTGCCCATTGTACGCTTAGAAGACACCTGTAGAACCGCATTAATGTTAGGCTGCAGTTATTGTGTCTCTTTCCAATTATTGTCATAGTGTCCAGGTTTCTGACACATACAGCAATACAGGCTGGATTAGAGTTTTGACAATTGTAATTTTGAGAGGACGGGATAGCTCAGTGGTCGGAGCACTCGCTTTCCCCCAGCCAAGTTAAGCAGCGTCGAGCGTGGTTACCAGTTGGATGGGTGACCGTTTGCGCGCCTTGGCTTCAGTACAGTTCCCCCAGTTCACCCAGCTGTAAATGGGTACCTGCCCTCTTTAGGGTCAGGGAAGGTAAAGCAGCGAGGGAGAGGAGATGGGCGCCGCCCTCAATATGCTGGCCCTAGAGAAGTGAGGTCTCTGACGCCTCGCTCCCCTACGACCTTATAGGTTATGGGACTCCTTTACCTTTTTCCTTTACCTTAATTTTGAGAATTGTAAGTACGTGCCTCTGTGTGTTCAGAAGTGGTGTAACTAGCGGAGTGTCTTGTGCTTGGTCACACCCAGCCCAGCCTGGACGTCCTGCTATCAGACCAGGAGCTGTTATTCTGAGGATCGGTGGTCTAGAGGTAACGCGCCTGTCTAGAATGCGAAAAGTCCGGGTCGGGTGTGTGCGTGGTTCGTATCCCGTTTGGGCCCGAAATTTTCCCCCCATCCATTAGACCATGAGTGGTGGTCTGGGTGCTAGTCTTTCGGATGAGACGATAAACCGAGGTCCCGTGTGTTGCACATAATTATTTAGCGCACGTAAAAGAACCCACGGCAGTAAGAGAGTTGTCCCTGGCAAAATTCTTAGAAAAAAGCCACTCTGATAGGGAAACACACTCGCAGACCAAAAGAAAAAGAAAAAAAAATGGGTGGCGCTGCTCTCGTGGCGACGTGCTCTCCCCGGGGAGAGCAGCCCGAATTTCACACAGAGAAATCTCGTGACTTAAAGAGGTATAAAATATAAAATAAAAAAATAAAAAATATTCTTGCTACTTCACTTGATTCTTTCAAATCCAGCCTCAAAACGCACTTACTTCCTACCTGACACTTTCCCCTCATATCTGTTCCTACTTTTTCAACAGCATCCTTCACCTCCTTCATCACGACGTAAGTGTAAGTGTGTGTGTGTGTGTGTGTGTGTGTGTGTGTGTGTGTGTGTGTGTGTGTGTGTGTGTGTGTGTGTGTGTGTGTGTGTGTGTGTGTGTGTGTGTATGTGTGTGTGTGTGTGTGTGTGTGTGTGTGTGTGTGTGTGTGTGTGTGTGTGTGTGTGTGTTGTATGTGTGTGTGTGTGTGTGTGTGTGTGTGTGTGTGTGTGTGTGGTGTGTGTGTGTGTGTGTGTGTGTGTGTGTCTGTGTGCATAAACTTGAAATATCTTATGTTGAGGAAAGTTGCATGCGTGTAAATGATTTGATTGCAAGCCCTTCGATTTGCATCTTTTACAAGATTCAGCGCTATATAAATTCCATAATTATCGTAGTAGTAGTAGTAGAAGTAGTAGAAGTAGTAGTAGTAGTAGTAGTAGTAGTAGTAGTAGTAGTAGTAGTTTTAACACAGCAAGTGTTTGACATTTTTGAACGTAGTTCCGATCTGTTCCATTGGTTGTGATATTCTGAGGGGTGTCTGTACCCTTAATGCGCATCACTTTGGTCTTTTGGACATGGAACTTCAGTGCGTGTCAGTGTGTAGGCTACCGTGTTGCACAGGGTACTGAGATTCTTAGAATTCGGTGCCTTCACAGCTGTGGCCATGACAGTGTCTGTCTTCATGTCCTCATGGACTTTCATTGTCTGTCTTCATGTCTTCATGGACTTTCATTGTCTGTCTTCATGTCTTCATGGACTTTCAGTGTCTGTCTTCATGGACTTTCAGTGTCCGTCTTCATGTCTTCATGGACTTTCAGTGTCTGTCTTCATGTCTTCATGGACTTTCAGTGTCTGTCTTCATGTCTTCATGGACTTTCAGTGTCTGTCTTCATGGACTTTCAGTGTCTGTCTTCATGGACTTTCAGTGTCTGTCTTCATGACTTCATGAACTTTCATTGTCTGTCTTCATGTCTTCATAGACTTTCAGTGTCTTCATGGACTTTCAGTGTCTGTCTTCATGTCTTCATAGACTTTCAGTGTCTTCATGGACTTTCAGTGTCTGTCTTCATGTCTTCATAGACTTTCAGTGTCTTCATGGACTTTCAATGTCTTCATGGACTTTCAGTGTCTTCATGGACTTTCAGTGTCTTTATGTCTTCATGGACTTTCAGTGTCTGTCTTCATGTCTTCATGGACTTGCAGTGTCTGTCTTCATGGACTTTCAGTGCCTTCATGTCTTCATGGACTTCATTCTTCTTTCCTCAAGCTCCCAGGTTTTTCCTCCCTGTCTGAAGATTTGGTTACACTCCCCCTTTAGCTTCCGGGTCAAGTAGTGTCTTCTATGGAGTGCAGAAAAAAAATGTTTGTAGTTGTTTTGGGGATTGAGGACATAGAGCAATACCAGTTTCTCTAGAGAAAGCTTTTTGTGTGATGGCAGTTCAAATTACTGTTTTTGTGATGGCAGTAAAATGACATTCTTTGTGATGGCAGTAAAATGACATTCTTTGTGACGGCAGTTAAATGACATTCTTTGTGATGGCAGTTAAATGACATTCTTTGTGATGGCAGTCAAATGACATTCTTTGTGATGGCAGTCAAATGACATTCTTTGTGATGGCAGTAAAATGACATTCTTTGTGATGGCAGTTAAAATGACATTCTTTGTGATGGCAGTTAAAATGACATTTTTTGTGATGGCAGTTGAACGACATTCTTTGTGATGGCAGTTAAATGACATTCTTTGTGATGGCAGTTAAATGACATTCTTTGTGATGGCAGTTAAAATGACATTCTTGTGATGGCAGTTAAATGACATTCTTTGTGATGGCAGTAAAATGACATTCTTTGTGATGGCAGTAAAATGACATTCTTTGTGATGGCAGTAAAATGACATTCTTTGTGATGGCAGTTAAATGACATTCTTTGTGATGGCAGTTAAATGACATTCTTTGTGATGGCAGTAAAATGACATTCTTTGTGATGGCAGTTAAATGACATTCTTTGTGATGGCAGTAAAATGACATTCTTTGTGATGGCAGTTGAACGACATTCTTTGTGATGGCAGTTAAATGACATTCTTTGTGATGGCAGTTAAATGACATTCTTTGTGATGGCAGTTAAATGACATTCTTTGTGATGGCAGTTAAATGACATTCTTTGTGATGGCAGTTAAATGACATTCTTTGTGATGGCAGTTAAATGACATTCTTTGTGATGGCAGTTAAATGACATTCTTTGTGATGGCAGTTAAATGACATTCTTTGTGATGGCAGTTAAATGACATTCTTTGTGATGGCAGTTAAATGACATTCTTTGTGATGGCAGTTAAATGACATTCTTTGTGATGGCAGTTAAATGACATTCTTTGTGATGGCAGTTAAATGACATTCTTTGTGATGGCAGTTAAATGACATTTTTTGTGATGGCAGTTAAATGACACTTTTTGTGATGGCAGTTAAATGACATTCTTTGTGATGGCAGTTAAATGACATTCTTTGTGATGGCAGTTAAATGACACTTTTTGTGATGGCAGTTAAATGACATTCTTTGTGATGGCAGTTAAATGACATTCTTTGTGATGGCAGTTAAATGACATTCTTTGTGATGGCAGTTAAAATGACATTCTTGTGATGGCAGTTAAATGACACTTTTTTGTGATGGCAGTTAAATGACATTCTTTGTGATGGCAGTTAAATGACATTCTTTGTGATGGCAGTTAAATGACATTCTTTGTGATGGCAGTCAAATGACATTCTTTGTGATGGCAGTTAAATGACATTCTTTGTGATGGCAGTTAAATGACATTCTTTGTGATGGCAGTTCAAATGACATTCTTTGTGATGGCAGTTAAATGACATTCTTTGTGATGGCAGTTAAAATGACATTCTTTGTGATGGCAGTTAAATGACATTCTTTGTGATGGCAGTTAAACGACATTCTTTGTGATGGCAGTTAAATGACATTCTTTGTGATGGCAGTTAAATGACACTTTTTGTGAATGCAGTTCAAATGACACTTCTTGTGATGGCAGTTCAAATGACACTTTTTTGTGGTGGCAGTTAAATGACATTCTTTGTGATGGCAGTTAAATGACATTCTTTGTGATGGCAGTTAAATGACATTCTTTGTGATGGCAGTTAAATGACATTTTTTAAATGTACAATTAATTTAAGGCCTTCTATGCTTTGTAAAGGGGACGGGATAGCTCAGTGGTCGGAGCACTCGCTTTCCCCCAGCCAAGTTAAGCAGCGTCGAGCGTGGTTACCAGTTGGATGGGTGACCGTTTGCGCGCCTTGGCTTCAGTACAGTTCCCCCAGTTCACCCAGCTGTAAATGGGTACCTGCCCTCTTTAGGGTCAGGGAAGGTAAGGCAGCGAGGGAGAGGAGATGGGCGCCGCCCTCAATATGCTGGCCCTAGAGAAGTGAGGTCTCTGACGCCTCGCTCCCCTACGACCTTATAGGTTATGGGACTCCTTTACCTTTACCTTTTATGCTTTGTGATGCCAATTACAAGAACATTTCTAAATGCATAATTAAGGCATTGTATACATTGTGATGCCAGTTACAGTGACATTTTTAAATGGAGGATTAATGCATTTTATTCTTTGTGATGCAAATTACAATGACACTTACAATGAGTTAGGCTAAGCCTAAGCACTCATTTTGAATGTACTTAACTAAGGTGAGACAGTTTGAACCAAACAATGAAAACGCAAGCAAAACAATGTAAGAATTCATATACATTTGTAATCATGAAATTTTAGAAAAAATCCCAATTTAGATATATTTAGCTTCCCTCATTCATAACTAAGTCAGTGTATGTATATATATATATATATATATATATATATATATATATATATATATATATATATATATATATATATATATATATATATATATATCATATATAATGCATAATGATAAACATACATACATATATAAATCAACAAATAAATATATATAAATTGGAGGAATATATAATTATTATATATTATATACTATATTCCTGCAAGTGTGACTGCGGCTATCCCAGTGGTGGACAACAATGAAGGCATAAGCAAAATGGCACCAGTTGTGTACCTCAGAGCTCTAGCCGAAGAATGGACAACAGAAAAAAAAGAAGAAGAAGAAGAAGAAGAAGAAGAACAACAACAACAACAACACACACACACACACACACACACACACACACACACACACACACACACATCGAACTGAATGTCAAAGTCCTTGGGATGAGAAAATAAACCGAAGCCCCGTGTGCGAACGCATACAGAACACCTTGCGCACTCGTTAAATCCTGTTCTGCTTTTCGAAAGAGTAGGTCATTGTGTGCCGGTGGGAACAGATGACAAAATTTACAAAACCGCATGCACACGGGGACTGGGTGCAAAAAAGCACATGAGTGCTTATTCCATTATCCTCGATATAAAAGAATAAAAGAAATAGAATAAAATAAAAATAATAAAACAAAAATAATAAAACAAATACACACACACACACACACACACACACACACACCACTACACACACACACACACTAGATAATTATAGTTGATGTTTTTGTTGTGTCAAATAAGTCTACATGACTTAAATGGCAATAAAATATTCTGAATCTGAATCTGAATCTGAATCACACACACAACGGAGTCTGGTTTAGTTCTCTTTCTCTCTCTCTCTCTCCTCTCCTCTCTCTCTCTCTCTCTCTCTCTCTCTCTCTCTCTCTCTCTCTCTCTCTCTCTCTTCTCTCTCTCTCTCCCCCCCCCCCTCCCCCTCCCACACACACAGAGCCTATTGGTGAGCGTGATGCGCTCATGATCCGCTGACCCCGGTTCGAATCTCGTACAAGAGGATTTTTCCTCTGGAGTTGACACAGACTATAAGCCGAGGTCCCGAGTACGAACGCAAGCAGAACATCTTGCGCACATGTTAAAACCCGTTCCGCTTTTCGGAAGAGTAGGCCATTGTGTGCCGGTGGGAACGGATGACAAAATTTACAAAACTGCATACGCACGGGGACTGGATGTATAACAGCGCATGAGTGCTTATTCCATTATCCTCGAAATAACAGAATAAAATAACATAAATAACAAAAACAAAAATATAGAACATCTTGCACACATGCTAAAACCTGTTCCACTTTTCGGACGAGTAGGCCAGTGTGTGCTGGTGGGAACAGATGGCAAAGTTTACACAACTGCAGACACATGGGAACTTGATGTGAAAACGCACATGAGCGCGTATTCTATTGTATTCCAAATAAAAGAACAAAGTAAAGGAAGAGAAGAGCATTACATTTTGTTCTGTCTTTCTGACCAGTGGGCCGTTTGTGCCTGTTTAAACGTCTGACAAAATGTGCAAAACTGCATGCACACAGGGATTGTATGTAAAAAGAAAAGTTTATTCCATTAGGCCTAGGCCTATCCCAAATAAAAGAATCAATAAGAAAACCATCTCTAGAAGCTCCAAGCGGTGTTCTCACAACAAGGGACATAACTATTACACTACAACTTTTCTTCTTTTTTTCTTTTTAAGAAGTTGCAAGTTTTAGTGCAGTGTTCACTTGACTTCAGTAGCAGTCAGAAACATGTATCATATGAATTTTAGAATGATCTGAGAATGTGAGGAAGATGCTAAAGGTCAACAACTTGCTGCCTATGTGATCAAAAAAAATGTGCAAAATGACGAGTGAGCTCCCTTAGTGTAAAAATATTAAACACAGTTTTTTAAATTGTTGTTAAGTTATATGTTAAAATTGTATTTAATTTTCAACAAAATTGTTCACAATTTTATGTTAATGTGAAATGTTGTACATTTTATTTATATATTGCGTAAATTATATAAAAATTCTTATTTTTATAAAACATGAGTTTTTAATACCATAAAATAAGATTTTGATGCAAGCTACTGTCTATTCCGCTTCCACGTGACAGGGTGTACTTACGGTTATTTGATAACCACAGTGATTCCTATATGAAAAAAATCCTCTTGTTTTTAGGAAGTCCGATATTGGTTGGACTTTGATTGTTAACTCAGCAAAGACGGAAAGGTACCACCTTCCCTAGAATTTATCACACGTGCGTTTAACGTTGGGCCAGGCGAGGGCCCAGCCTAGGTAAATCACACTTCCACAAAGCTTGGCTGGCCTAGGGCTTACATTGAATGTGTGTGTAGAGATAGGCCTAGTGGTTGGTGGAGTGTTTGAGTTAGGTCTAGGCCTATTGCTCGTTAAAAAAATAATTAGAGCTTAGGCCTAAACTTAACATAGGCTAGGCCTAATGTAGGCCTACCGATTTTTTTTGGGGGGGTGGGGTACCAATACACTTGGTTTTAATTGGAAATTTAAAACCGTTTTCTATTTTAAAACACGTGTAAGATCTTGAAGTAGGCCTATGGTATAAAAATAATGAATAAATAACATGGTCTTTTTGCAAATCTAGGCATGACTCGCACAGTCCTTATGTGCTGCAGCCCTGGTGGCTGGTTGGCCTTTAGAGAGCATCTCCAACGCTGACTGTCCTTATGCCCACTTGGCCGAGAGAGTGGGGATGTACTGTGGGCAAGGCATCTCCACTATAATCAAATTTCTGCCCAGTTTCCAAAACAGCAGCTGCCTCCTCTGCTGTTTTGGAGGTCATCCTCGGACACGACGGACAAACATACATACATTTAAATTAGAAGTATGCTTTTTCTTAGCCTATAGGAAAAAGAAAACCTGATGCAGATACCAAAATGTAACCATTGTTTGTTTCAGTTGGAGTGAGCTTGACATGTAAGCTTGTAATTCAAATAGATGAAATGAGGCCAAGCACTAGCCTAGCTTGACACATAAGCTTGTAATTCAAATAAATGAAATGAGGCCAAGCACTAGCCTAGGTCAACAGGTTAGGCTAGCCTAATAATAATTTAAACAACACATCAGAAAACAGATGTTGGGCCAAGGCTAGGGCTTAGGCCTTCTTCTTCAGAGCCTATTCTCTATTCTCTTACTTCCATGACAGGCCTAGGTGATGGAATAACCTGGCCTAAATTGTTTAAAATAATTTATATTCTTTTGTATCGAGGATAATGGAATGAGCACTTATTGCTTTTTTACATCCTGTCCCCATGTGTATGCAGTTTTGTAAATTCTGTCATCTGTTCCCACCGGCACACAATGGCCTACTCTTCCGAAAAGCGGAACAGGATTTAACGTGTGCGCAAGATGTTCTACGTGTGTTCGCACACGGGGCCTCGGTTTATGGTCTCATCGGAAGGAATTTTGGGGAGAGTGGAGTCTGCACTGGGGAAAATATACCCTTGAACGGGAATCGAACCCGGGTCGTCAGATTGCGAGCGCAATGTTCTAACCACTAGGCTATCCCGCCTAAGCAGTCATGTACTATTTTGCATTCAGTCCCTGTGTGTATGCAGGAGAGAGGGAAGGGGGTTGGGGGATAATATCCATTGTTGTTCTTTCGCATTTACCACTGTGTATTGTGAATTGAATAGATGTCCGGGTCCGTGTAGAAGGGAAACAACTCTCTATATGTCTGTATTCTCTGGTAGAGAGCAGTTATCTTTCGTAGATTGTTGAGGGTGTCATATAAAAACAAATATTCTTGAATGATTGTATCATTGTTAATGGTTTATTTTGTTTTTTTTAAATTTTAGTTCTTTCCTATATCCTGATCATGATGTTGATGTGGTATCCTGTCACTGGCTCCTTTCTCCTATCATAAAGATTTGATGTTGGCATTGATGTATGGTGTGAGTGCGTGCGCGCACAGTGTATAAGCACGTCTGTTTCATTATCATCATCATCATCACCGTGGTCCTTTGGGTACTTGTCTTGTGCTCTTCCTCTTGAACATGCCATTCCTGTCTTGAGATGCTATGCTATAGCGGGAAAGAGTCAGCGGGGATAAACTATTCACAGCTGGCTGTCAGCTTCCCCCACGTTCAGCTGCCCTCTATTCCACCCCATCCCAGCCCAGCTGGTGCTGATTACAGCAGGAACTGACCACACTTGGACGAGGTAAATGGAAGGGGCAGCGACATTTCGCTCTCCTGACTGAGTGATGTTGGGTTTGCAGGCTGTGTATTGTGAATTCATAAAGTACTGACAATGATTTGGATGGTGGTTGTTTTTTTGTTTTTTTAAATTTTTTTTTTTATACATCTGACACATTTCATTTGATTCTAAAAAAAGGGGGAGGGGGAAGTCATAATTACTGCAATACCTTACAGTAAAATGTTAAAGTATGATAAAATTATATATATATAACACAACAAGACAGCATATTTGCAAAGTCTATCTAAAAAGTCTGTTCTTTCTTGTATGTTTGTCCGTCGTGTTCGACGATGACTGCCAAAACAGCAGAGGAGGCAGCTGCTGTTTCGGAAATTGGGCAGAAATTTGATTATAGTGGAGATGCCTTGCCCACAGCACATCCCCACTCTCTCGGCTAAGTGGGCGTAAGGACAGTCAGCGTTGGAGATGTTCTCCAAAGGCCAACCAGCCCCCAGGGCTTCAGTACATAGGACTGGGCAAGTCAAGCCTCCTAGTCAGAGAGTCATAGTCGATCACTAAAGACTAAGCTGTAAAGTGGAATTCCATGAGTGGGAAAGAAAGCTACTAATCATACAGCCTCTCACCTTGCTGTTGCCCCCAGCGCCAATGGTTTACTCAAGAACTGTGATAAAGCCCAGGCACGTAAAACCCCACAAGGTGACCACTGCTTATTTCATAACGATGAGTCAGCAGTGGGGACATGCTCTGGAACATCAGTGTGAAATCCAATTGTGTTTGTATGTGTGACACACGGTGTTGTTATGTGTGACACAGAGCGTTGTTGTGTGTGACACAGGGTGTTGTTGTGTGTGACACAGGGTGTTGTGTGTGACACAGGGTGTTGTAGTGTGTGACACAGGGTGTTGTTATGTGTGACACAGGGTGTTGTAGTGTCTGACACAGGGTGTTGTTGTGTGTGACACAGGGTGTTGTAGTGTGTGACACAGGGTGTTGTTGTGTGTGACACAGGGTGTTGTAGTGTGTGGCACAGGGTGTTGTTGTGTGTGACACAGGGTGTTGTAGTGTGTGACACAGGGTGTTGTAGTGTCTGACACAGGGTGTTGTAGTGTGTGACACAGGGTGTTGTAGTGTCTGACACAGGGTGTTATTGTGTGTGACACAGGGTGTTGTTGTGTGTGACACAGGGTGTTATTGTGTGTGACACAGGGTGTTGTTATGTGTGACACAGGGTGTTGTTATGTGTGACATAGGGTGTTGTTATGTGTGACACAGGGTGTTGTTATGTGTGACACAGAGTGTTGTGTGTGACACAGAGTGTTGTGTGTGACACAGGGTGTTTGTTGTGTGTGACACATGGTGTTGTTGTGTGTGACACAGAGTGTTGTTGTGTGTGACACAGGGTGTTGTTATGTGTGACATAGGGTGTTGTTATGTGTGACATAGGGTGTTGTTATGTGTGACACAGAGTATTGTTGTGTGTGACACAGAGTATTGTTGTGTGTGACACAGAGTGTTGTTATGTGTGACACAAAGTGTTGTTGTGTGTGACACAGAGTGTTGTTGTGTGTGACACAGAGTGTTGTTGTGTGTGACACAGAGTGTTGTTGTGTGTGACACAGAGTGTTGTTGTGTGTGACACAGAGTGTTGTTGTGTGTGACACAGGGTGTTGTTGTGTGTGACACAGAGTGATGTTATGTGTGACACATAGTGTTGTTGTGTGTGACACAGGGTGTTGTGTGTGACACAGGGTGTTGTGTGTGACATAGGGTGTTATGTGTGTGACGTAGAGTGTTGTGTGTGACACAGGGTGTTGTTGTGTTTGACACAGGGTGTTATTGTGTGTGACACAGGGTGTTCTTATGTGTGACACAGTGTTGTTGTGTGTGACACAGGGTGTTGTTATGTGTGACATGGGGTGTTGTTGTGTGTGACACGGGGTGTTGTTATGTGTGACACATAGTGTTGTTGTGTGTGACACGGGGTGTTGTAATGTGTGACATAGGGTGTTGTTGTGTGTGACACAGGGTGTTGTTATGTGTGACACATAGTTTTGTTGTGTGTGACACATAGTGTTGTTGTGTGTAACACATAGTTTTGTTGTGTGTGACACAGGGTGTTGTTGCGCGTGACATAGGGTGTTATGTGTGACACAGGGTGTGGTTATGTGTGTGACATAGGGTGTTGTGTGTGTGTGACATAGGGTGTTGTTGTGTGTGACACAAGTTGTTGTTGCGCGTGACATAGGGTGTTATGTGTGACACAGGGTGTGGTTATGTGTGTGACATAGGGTGTTGTGTGTGTGACATAGGGTGTTGTTGTGTGTGACACAAGTTGTTGTTGCGCGTGACATGGGGTGTTATGTGTGACACAGGGTGTGGTTATGTGTGTGACGCAGGGTGTTGTTGGTGTAGACACAGGGTGTTGTGTGTGTGACATAGGGTGTTGTGTGTGTGACACAGGGTGTTGTAGTGTGTGACACAGAGTGTTGTTATGTGTAACACAGGGTGTTATTATGTGTGGTATAGGGTATTATGTGTGACACAGGGTGTTGTTATGTGTGACACAGGGTGCTGTGTGTGTGACACAGGGTGTTGTTATGTGTGACACAGCGTGTTATGTGTGACACAGGGTGTTGTTGCGCGTGACATAGGGTGTTATGTGTGACACAGGGTGTGGTTATGTGTGTGACAGAGGGTGTTGTCGTGTGTGACACAGGGTGTTGTTATGTGTGACACAGGGTGTTATTGTGTGTGACACAGGGTGTTGTTATGTGTGACACAGGGTGTTGTTATGTGTGTGACACAGGGTGTTGTAGTGTGTGACACAGGGTGTTGTTATGTGTGACACAGGGTG
>CM054157.1:35457597-35467597 GCA_028751875.1 Rapana venosa | reverse complement strand
ACACACACACACACACACACACACACACACACACACACGTGTAAGAATGGATGAAACAGTAGGTGAAGTAATTTGTTTGTCCTGACGTTTTATGATTAATTTTCTTTTTTTTTATATCTTAAAACATTTTTTATTTAAATGTGTGTGCGTGTGGACGTGAGCGCGCAGGTTTGTATGAGTATGTGTGTGCGTGTATATGTATATGTGGTAATTGGTATTTTCAGTGTATTACCTTATCGATTTTCATTTTTTTACTGGTTTAATTTAATTGTAAATGATGCAATCATGTAGTATCTTAGTATAATCATTAAGAAATTTGTTCTTGGATAGATGGCTTGGTGAAAAAAATCAAATGGATTGCTTATTCAATGTACCATCTGGAAATAAAATTTTGACTTGACTTGACACACACACACACACACACACATACACACACACACACACACACACACACACACACACACACACACACACACACACACACACACACACACACACACACACTAAGGTAATGGAACTGGGCAGGACTTCATCAAACTTTCCTTGGCGTTGTATCGCCTTTTCCCAGTAACATTTTATTCTCCTTTTTTAAAAAAAACCCACCTATTTGTCATTGTTCTTGTTGTAGCTGTTGACGATGTGGTTTGTTCTTAGAAATATTATGACTTGATCGAAGGAAAGGAAAATGCAGTGCTTATTCAATATACTATCTAGATTTATAAATGATAACTTTCACATAAACACTTCCACTCTGTCCCAGCTTGTTTACAGCCCTACTGACCACCAAAGCCAGAATCATCAGGGCTGGCTGTCACCTCGTTCACTTTCAGTCGCTCCACTAACTTTCACTTCCATTTCAAAACCAACACCTCCTAAAACCGTCAAATATCCAACACTGTCCATCTGAAAAACACCATTAAATGACACGATACCTAAATCATTTCATTCCTGAATGTTGATAAACCAGGCTGTGCTGAGGACGCTTAATTTATCATCCCCAGATTACAAAAAAAAAATAAAACGAAAAAAATTATAACAAACATTTTAAAGAGCAATGATAAACATTAAAAAAATGACGAATGGGCAAATACCACTGCAGAATGGACATCCTGTGCCCATCCCAGTGTTGCAGTACCCCTACCTGGCTGCCAGAACAAAAGAGCACAGGCAAAAATTGTCATATAACGAAAACAGAATATTTTTTGGAAAATTTACTTGAAAAAAAGACAGGAGAATGAACTAGGAAGACAGGAAATAAGCAAGAAATGATAAAAAGGTAAGGAGAATGACAGACACAAAGACAGAGAGAGAGAGAGAGAGAGAGAGAGAGGAACGAGAGAGAGAGAGAGAGAGAGAGAGAGGAAATGGCGCGTTCACGCGCACGCACACACACTCACACATACACACACTCACAGAGAGAGAGAGAGAGAGAGAGAGAGAGAGCAGAGAGAGAGAGAGAGAGAGAGAGAGAGAGAGGAGGAGTAGAGAGCGATGAGAGAGATGACGAAGAGTAGAGAGAGAGTAGAGGAGAGAAATGGCGCGTTCACGCGCACGCACACACACTCACCATACACACACTCACAGAGAGAGAGAGAGAGAGAGAGAGAGACAGAGAGACGAGAGAGAGATGAGATGAGAGAGAGATGAGAGAGTGAGATGCGTGAGGAGAGAGAAGTGAGAGAGAGAGATGAGGAGAGAGAGGAGAGAGAGAGAGAAATGGCGCGTTCACGCGCACGACACACACTCACACATACACACACTCACAGAGAGAGAGAGAGAGAGAGAAGAAGAGAGAGACAGAGAGACGAGAGAGAGAGGAGAGAGAGACGAGAGAGAGAGAGAGATGACGAGAGCAGAGAGAGACGAGAGAGAGACGGAAGAGAGAAATGGCGCGTTCACGCGCACGCACACACACTCACACATACACACACTCACAGAGGAGGAGAGAGAGAGAGAGAGGAGAGACGAGAGAGAGAGAGAGAGAGAGGAGAGGAGGAGAGGAGAGAGGAGGAGAGAGGAAGAGAGAGAGGAGAGAGAGAGGAAATGGCGCGTTCACGCGCACGCACAACACTCACACATAACACACTCACAGAGAGAGAGAGAGAGAGAGAGAGAGACAAGAGAGAGAGAGAGAGAGAGAGAGGAGAGAGAGAGTAGAGAAGGATGAGAGAGTGAGAGAGAGAGAGGAGATGAAGAGAGAGAGAGAAGAGAAAATGCGCGTTCACGCGCACGCACACACACTCACACATACACACACACAGAGAGAGAGAGAGAGAGAGAGAGAGAGAGACAGAGAGAGAGATGAGAGAGAGAGAGAGAGAGAGAAGAGAGAGATAGAGAGAAGAGATGAGAGAGAGAGACGAGAGAGAGAGAGAGAGAGTAGAAAATGGCGCGTTCACGCGCACGCACACACACTCACACATACACACACTCACAGAGAGAGAGAGAGAGAGAGAGAGAGAAGAGAAGACGAGAGAGAGAAGAAGACGACGAGAGAGAGGAGAGAGAGAGAGAAGAGAGAGGAGGAGATGAAGAGATGAGAGAGAGAGGAGAGAGAGAAATGGCGCGTTCACGCGCACGCACACACACTCACCATACACACACTCACAAGAGAGAGAGAGAGAGAGAGAAGACAGAGAGAAGAGAGAGAAGAGGAGAAGAGAGAGGAGAGGAGAGGTTGAGTGAGAGAGAGAAGAAGAGAGAAGAATGAGAAGAGGGGGAGAGAGATGAGATGAGAGAGAGAGAGAAATTGGCGCGGTTCACGCGCACGCACACACACTCACACATACACACACTCACAGAGAGAGAGAGAGAGAGAGAGGAGAGAGAGAGACAGGAGAGAGAGGAGAGAGGAGATGGAGAGAGAGTAGAAAAGAGAGAGAAGGAGAGAGAGAGAGAGGAGAAGAGAGAGAGAGAGAAATGGCGCGTTCACGCGCACGCACCACACTCACACATACACACATCACAGAGAGAGAGAGAGAGAGAGAGAGAGAGAGAGAGGAGAGAGAGAGATGAGAGAGAGACGAGAGAGAGAGAGGGAGGGAGGGAGGGAGACAGACATACAGACAGACAGACAGACAGACAGATAGACAGACAAAGACAGACAGACAGACATACATACAGACAGACAGACTTACGGGGTCACACGTTTCTTCAGTGACCTCCTCGCAGAAGGGGCGACAATTGCTGAAGCCGTCCTCACATTTACACTGTTGGCAGTTGTCCGTCCATTCCGTGCCGTTCTGCGCACAATTAATCATTATCAGCATTATACACGATAGTAGTGGTATAACTACTTTCATTATTGCTGCTTAGTCAACGTTTGGAGAGGATATTACACAGAGTAGATTTAGCAGGAAGAAGAAGAGCCGGTCTCCAGCTCGATGCCAAGAAGACAAACGTGCTGCATGGTGCCAGAGCCGGCTGCCACACTGAGCAGAACAGAAAGACTGTATGTTTGTCCGTCGTGTCCGACGATGACCTCCAAAACAGCAGAGGAGGCAGCTGCTGTTTCGGAAACTGGGCAGAAATTTGATTATAGTGGAGATGCCTTGCCCACAGCACATCCCCACTCTCTCGGCCAAGTGGGCATAAGGACAGTCAGCGTTGGAGATGTTTTCCAAAGGCCAACCAACCCTCAGGGCTGCAGCACATAAGGACTGTGCGAGTCCAGCCTCCTAGTCAGAGAGTCATAGTCGATCACTAAAGACTAAGCTGTAAAGTGGAATTCCATGAGTGGGGAAGCCACTGGTCATACAGCCTCTCACTTTGCTGTTGCCCCCCAGCGTCAATGGTTTAATCAAGAACTGTGATAAAGCCCAGGCGCTGACAGCATTGACGAAACTCTGTTACCAAATACCGAATACTTGAAATATCTCAGACCAGTCCAAGTGATGACGGATCACGTAGCAAAGACATAAGACCACCAACAAGACTGGGCATGGCTAACAAGCAGACAGATCCCACTACACAACACCCAGAGGTCGCGGCATTCCCTACCAGCTGGAAATGAACAGCATGCAAGTAATGCTGGGTATGGCATGGCCCGCCGTCATGCTATCATAGGTATGGCTGTGCATCCTGGACACAGAGAACAGAGCACGCAAACAGAACGGAAGCAGCAGAGATGTGGCCTTTTAGAAGGCTGCTCAGGGACAGTCAGATGAACAAAAACATGGGGGGAGGAGGGGGGGGGGGGGGTAGTGATGCATATTGCGCTCGTTATCTGCTGACCGAGTTTGAATATCGTTCTCGTTCAAGAGAATTTTTCCTCTGGAGTTAACATCAGTGCCGACTCCACTCCCTACAAAAGTCCTTCGGATGAGACATATAAACCGAGGTCCCGTGTGCGAACGCACGCAGAACATCTTGCGCATATGTTAAAACTCGTTCCGCTTTTCAGAAGAGTAGCCACTGTGTGCCAGTGGGAACGGATACGAAAATGTACAAAACTGCATACACACGGGGACTGGATGTGAAAAAGAACAGGAGTGCTTATTTCATTATCCTCGAAATTAAAGAATAAAATAAAATATATATATCTCTCAGTGTGCGCTCGCGTACGTGTGTCTTTGTTTTCACGTCTACGGATCTGCTAAAAAGTGGTATTAGACAGATATAACAGGAAGAGAGAGAGAGAGAGAGAGAGAGGAGAGAGAGATGAGAGAGAGAGAGAGAGAGAGAGGAGAGAGAGAGAGAGGAGAGAGATGAGAGAGAGAGAGAGAGTGATAGAGAGAGAGAGAGACAGAGACAGAGATAGAGAAAGAGAGACAGAGAGAGAGAGAGAGGGAGGAGGGGGGGGGGGGTAATGGTAATGGCTCGTCCTTACCTCACATTCACAGGGCTGACCGCATCGTATGGTCTCTGTTTCCACTGGCCCTTCTGCACAGTCCCCTTTGTTGTGTCTGCACACGGCATACGGCAGACAATATATATCATTATACACAGTATCCCTTTACCCTGCGGACATAACGACCAAAAAGGGGGCGCTACTATTGTGGCGAGATGCTCTCCCCACGGAGACAGCCCAATTATTCTCAAAACAGAGAACACTGTTATCTAATATTATGTTATATCATAATTATGTGGATGTCATATGCTACAGTTCAACAGTTTCTGACAATCAGAAGGAACCCTTTTGTATCGCCAATTTTCTCCGTACAGGAATGGTCAGTTGCAATATCATCAATTTTTTTTAATATCACGTCACTGTGTCATGGGTGTACATTGCGCAATGATTGACAGTTGTACATGCCACCTTGTTTTGTACCTTCTCTCTGTACAATTAGCAAGAACTCGAAAAGAAACTAGGCCTACTAATCGCACGCGCGCACACACGTATGCTCGCACAGCGAGAGAGAGAGAGAGAGAGAGAGAGAGAGGAGAGAGAGGAGAGAGAGAGAGAAGAGAGAGAGAGAGAGAGAGAGAAAGAGGAGAGAGAGAGAGAGAGGAGAGAGAGAGAGAGAGAGAGAGAGAGAGAGAGAGAGAGGAGAGAGAAGAGAGAGGAGAGAGAGAGAGAGAGAGAGAGAGAGAAAGAAAGTCGGACAGGCAAGCCAGCCAGCCAGACGGAAAGAAAGATCCGCAGATACAGATGACACAGTCACAAACATAGAGAGAAAGAAAGACAACATCTGGATATCAAACACTAAGAAAGACATACAAGACAGACAGACAGACAGATAGACAGACGGACAGATAGACAGACGGACAGACAGACAGACAGAGGACGGACGGACAGACAGACAAAAAGGGCAGCCAGAAAGCCAGTCAGAGAGCAGAGAGAGAGACCTGGTTCTGGACTGGGTGCCAGTGCCGCAGCGGGCAGAGCATTCCGTCCATGGCGACCACACTCCTGTCTGACAGCCTGGGTAAGGGGGAAGGGGGTAATAGTGTTAGTACATGATGATTATCAATCTCTGGTCAACCTGCTTATCAGTCTCTGTACAGGATGATTATCGATCTTTTTATGCTGATTATCAATCTCTGATCAACCTGCTTATCAGTCTCTGTACAGGATGATTATCGATCTGTTTATGCTGATTATCAATCTCTGATCAACCTGCTTATCAGTTTCTGTACAGGATGATTATCGATCTGTTTATGCTGATTATCAATCTCTGATCAACCTGCTTATCAGTTTCTGTACAGGATGATTATCGATCTGTTTATGCTGATTATCAATCTCTGATCAAGCTGACTATCAGTCTCTGTACAGGATGATTATCATTCTCGGCACATGCTTATTATCAATCTCTGTTCATGCTGATATCCATCTCTATACATATTGATAATCAACCTCTTTACATGCTGATATCCATCTCTATACATATTGATAATCAACCTCTTTACATGCTGATTATCCATTTCTGTACATGCTGATTACCCATCCTTGTATATGTTCATGACTACTCTCTGTACGTGTTGATTCATCATGCTGATTACCAGTCTATGTAAATGGTTATTTATCAATCTTACTACATCAGTGCTGTTATCACTAGTGCATCATTCGTAAAGTTTCATTATTATTATTGTACTACCTTAACAGTGTTAGGAACCATTCCTACATCTTTATTATCTTCTCACTGCTCTTTTGTCAGTCATGACATCACTGCTGTCATGTTTTTTGTTATCGCATCATCTTCAATCCGTCACTGTAGTGATATCATCGCTACTGCTCCGTTGCCATCATAGCGCTATTATCATATCTTTATCATATCACTTCTTTATCAGCGCTTCGACACAACACACGCGTACACACGCGCGCGCGCGTACACACATACACACATATATACAAACGCAAACACGCGCACAGACACACACATACCACACATACACACTCATACGTACACATACATACACACATACATCACACACTACACACACATAAACCACACACCACACACACACTACACACACACACACCCACAACACAACCAAACACACCACACACACACAACACCACAACACACACACACACACACACACACACACACACAACCACAACACACAAACACACACCAAACACACCCCCAACCACACCAACACCACACACACCACACACCACACACCACAAACACACACACACACCACAACACACACACCCACACACACACACACAACACAACACACACACCACAACAAACACACACACACAAACACACAACACACAAACCACACAACACACACACACCACACCACAACCACACAACACCACCCCACACCAACACACACACAACACACACACACACACAACACACCAACACACACACACACACACACCACACACACACACACACAACCAAACACACCACACACAAAACCAACACAACCACACAACCACACACAACCACACACACACACACACACAACACACCACACACACACACACAACACCAACCAAACAACAACACACACAACACAACACACCACACACACCCCCACACAACACACACCACACACACACACACAACACACACACCAACACACACACAACACACACAACCCCACCAACACACAACACACCACAACCACACACACACACCCAACACACACACACACAACACCACACACACACACACACCACACACCACAAACACACACACACACCACACACACACACACAAACCCACACACACACACACACACACACACACACACCACACACCACACACACCCCACCACACCCAACCACAACCACCAACACACACACCACACCCAACAACACACCACACAACACCACACACCCACAACACCACAACACACACAAAACACACACACACACCAAACACAAAACACACACACCACAACCACACACACACACACCACAAAACACACACACACACACACCACACACACCAACACACACACACACCCACACACACACACACACCACAACACACAAAAACACATCACACACACACACACACACACACACGCACACACACAAACCACACCCACACAACCACAACACACAACACACAACACACAAACACACACACACAACCACACACAAACACACACACACACAACCACACCAACACACACCACCACCACACAACACACACAACACACACAAACACACACACACACACAACACACACAACACACATACACACACACACACACACACACAACACACACACACACACACACACACACACACCACCCCAACTTACAGCCAGCTTCCTGATCGCAGATATAACCCTTGTCCAGGCACATGCTGTAGGAAAAAATACACATAGTATATAATAATAATAATAAGAAGAGAAGAGAAGAAGAAGAATAACACATATATGGAATTTATACAGCGCTGAATCTTGTAATATGTGAGAGAGAGAGAGAGAGAGGGGGGGAGGGGGGGTGGGAGGGAGACAGATATCGGAGACAGAGAGCGAGAGAGAGAGGGAGGGGAGGAGAGAGACAAAGAGATGGAGACAGAGAGCGAGAGAGAGGGAGGGGGGGAGGAGAGAGGGACAGAGAGATGGAGACAGAGAGCGAGAGAGAGAGGAGAGGGGGGGGGAGGAGAGAGACAGAGAGACGAGACAGAGAGCGAGAGAGAGTGAGGGAGAGGGAGGGAAGAGGAGAGAGACAGAGAGACGGAGACAGAGAGCGAGAGAGAGAGGAGGGGGAAGGGAGAGAGACAGAGAGACGGAGACAGGGGAGCGAGAAAGAGAGGGAGGGGGGGAAGACAGGACAGAGAGACGGAGACAGAGAGCGAAGAGAGAGAGGGGAAGAGGGATAGAGACAGACAGATATACGGAGACGGAGAGCGAGAGAGAGAGGGAGGGGGGAGGAGAGAGACGGAGACAGAGAGCGAGGAGGAGAGGAGGGAGGGGAGAGGAGAGAGACAGAGAGACGGAGACAGAGGAGAGTAGAGAGAGAGAGAGAGGAGAGGAGAGAGAAGGGGAGGGGAGAAAGAGGGAGGGAGACAGAGGGGAGAGAGAGAGAGGAGAGATGAGAGAGAGAGGAGAGAGAGAGAGAGAGAGAGAGAGAGAGATGGGAAGAGGAGAGGGAAAGAGAAACAGACAGAGACAGAGAAAACAGACAAACAGAAAGAGAGTCAGAGAGAGACTGAGAGAGAGAAGAGAGAGAGAGGAGAAGAGAGGAGAGAGGTAGAGAGAGAGAGAGAGAGAGAGGCAGACAGACACAGAGAGAGGAGAGAGGGAAAGAGAGGGAGAGATGGGGGGGGAGGGAAAGAGAGTGAGAGAGAGAGAGGGGGAGAGAGAGAGAGAGAGAGGGGATGGAGAGAGAGATAGACAGAGACAGAGAGCGAGGAATGTTAGACTGATATCAAAAGGGAACAGAACTTCTTGACAAGCGTTATTGGTTGTGTGTCCAGACAAGCTGGCTGTTTCAACTGACTGGTCAGTACTCTTCTTTCATCGCCACCTCTAAAATGTCTCTCGTAGCTTTTGCAACAAAGCCTAGACATTTAGGTAGCATCATTATAAAATCCCCCCCCCCCTCCTCCCTTCTTCCTGCTCCTCACCACCACCACCACCACCACCACCACCACCACCACTGTCGTCGTTATCAAAAATACCAACAATATTAACAGCAGCAGCAGCAACAACACACACACACACACTGAGGGAAACACCACTGCCAACATTATTATCACAGTCCACAAAAGCCTCTCCCTTCACCTCCCTGTTGAATTTCATCCAGGAAGGAAAGAAGAAAAGAAAGAAAAGAAAGAAAGAAAGGAAGGAATGAAAGATGGAAGAGAAAACGACACATGGACATACCCCTTCCCCCCCAACCCCCATAAAAAACCACCCAAAAAATAACAAATAAATGTCAACAGCAAAAAACCCACAAAAATACAACAGACAAACAAACAGCCATCTCCCTCCACCCCCCCCCCTCCACACACACCACCACCACCATCCCCAACAGAAACCACAAAGGAAAAGAAAACAACAACACAACCATTCAACCACCCTTCTTCCTCACCTTTCACCCACTAACCCAACCCACCCACACAACCAGCCATCCCCCC
>CM054157.1:35422518-35457097 GCA_028751875.1 Rapana venosa | reverse complement strand
AAAGCATAGGGTGACAGGAAAAAAAGGACAAGGCAAGTAGCAAAAGAGTTGTATAGAAAAGAGGAATATTTCTAGCACAGAATGTTCCAAAAGTGGGATCTACTCACTTATACTGATAGGCCCCTTCGTTATCCCCTCTAGGAGGGGGGGGAGGCGTGGTGGATGTCCCGCCCCTTCAGACAGCGCTCCTCTGCATCTGTCCCGCTTTGCGTTTGTGAAGGCTGGAAGCGGAACAAGCCACGTCACAGTCAGCGCCCTAGTTGACTGTTTACGCGTGCAGCTGTCTACTAGACCAATAATAAAAATATAATAAATAATAATAATTGCATCATCATAATCGACTAATCATAATAAAAATAGATAAATTTGAATTTTATACACCGCTGAATCTTCTGTAAAAAACACAACAAATATCGAAACGCTTGAACTAGCAATCATATCCGATGTCAACCAATCTTATCAACAATTATCCTCAGTCATTGCAACATAAATCAAAAGACCATCAGTCTATTCAACAAATCAATGCAGAGCAATTAACCGTCAGTCATTCAACCATCAACAATGAGCCATATCATCAAAATCAAACCAATTCTATCTATCAAATTAACCTCAGTCATTCAACCACTCTAAATGCAATAGTCGCATCATGCAGAATCAAATCCAATTGCATCACTACAAGTTGAACCGTCGAGTCAGATCAACTCGTCAATCAATGAGCCTCTAGTCGAATTAGTGCCAATCTATCATCAAATAAACCGACAGTCATTTCAACCATCAATCGAAAAAAAACAATGACGCATCATCAAACCTCAACCCAATCTATCAATTCAATTAACCGATCAGTCCATAATCAACAATCAATCAATAGCCACACATCAATCAACCAATCTATCAATCAATTAACCGTCATCATTCAACCATCAATCAAATGACCATCCAATCAATCACAACGCATCATATCACACCTTCAGTCATCCAATCAATTATCCAAATGCAATCAGATCAATCAATCAAATCAATCAATCAACTAACCTATTTTTTTCAAGATTGCAGACAAAGGAATACAACAGAATACAGGACATGCAGTAAGAGTTTTTGATGTTTCATTCACTGCGCACCCCCCTCTCCCTCCCCCCCCAAAAAAAACCCGCCAACAAAAGGCAGGTACGAATAGGCACAGCCCAAAACACATTACCAGCCTGTGTGCTAATTGTCAACTAAGATGTCTATGTTGACAAAACAACGTCACGTCCATTGCCCTGATCTTTCTATGAGATCTGACTCTGCCATTGCAGTATAGTTCTCTTCTCTCTGTCTCTGTCTGTCTGTCTGCCTCCTGTCCTGTCTGGTCTGCTGTCTTCTCTCCTCTCTCTCTATCTCAATTCTCTTCTCACTCTCTCTGCGAGTCGTCTACTCGTCCGTTTACTCTCTCTTCTCTCCAAGCTTCTTCTGTATACTCTCTGTCTTTTCGCTTTATCGCTCTGTCTTTCTCTAGTCAGAGTCAAGTCAAGTCTCAATCAAAAACACGTTAATCAGTCCCTTGAAAGAGCGCAGGTTACAATTCTCTGCCTGTGTCGTGTCTATGTTTTCGTCCTATCTTCTGTCTGTCTTTCTGTCTCTGTCTGTCTGTCTGTGTCTCTCTCTCCTCTCGTCTCATACTTCTTCTCTCTCCCCTCTCATCTTCTCAAATACATATCAACATGATCTATGAACAAAAATTGGCCAGTTGTTTAGCTTACAGGAATTGTGTGTGTGCGTGTGTGTGTGTGTGTGTTGTGTGGAGTGTGTGTCTGCGTTCGCCAGTGTTTAATCTTAGCTGAGTGAAAAAGGAGGCCGAAAAAGCTCTTGGAGACAGACAGACAAAGTACAAACATCAACCGCCATTGACATGACAGACAGACATAAGGAAAAAAACCACACATTGATAAGCCCTCGCACGTTGTTCGTGAGTGCCTGACATCGAATCACTCTTTCTTCAAATAGTGTTGCAAAGTTGGCCTGCTGATTTTGTCACTCTGTCAACAACACCTCTGTCCCCTCATGTCAACCATCCCTCTAATGCAAATCAGCCGTCGCGGCCTTCCACTCGCCTGGCTACTGCCCCCTGTAATGACATATGAGGGATGCAGACAGCGGGAGTCGCCTGAGGCAGGAGACATCACCAAGGAAATCAACACCTAGCTCACACAGACACACACAGTAACACATAATCAATAACACAGCACATACAGTAACACACACGAGCATACAATACACACAACACAACAACACACACGACATACAATACACATCACAAAACACCACACAACATACAATACACACAATAACACATTACCATATCCTAATAACATACAACACAGTTACACACCCTAGACACAGCAACATCACACACACGATAACACACAAAACGACATACACACACTACATATACACACCCTAACACAACACTCACTATAACACACCACGACATACATACATCACACACAATAATAACACTCACACAACATATATACACATACATACACACCTATCACCACACAGCTAACAACAGTACGATAAGACAAATTAAGCACAACACGAACAATAACATACACACACAATAACACACACAACATATACATACACACACAATTGAACACATCCACGACATACATACACACACCAAGCCATATCATCACACTAAAACACCACACAACATAACACACACCATAAAACAAGTCATCACATACACACATACAACAAACACACCCTAACACACATAACATACCTACACACATACACACATCCATATACTCAACAGCATTAACACTTAACACACATACGAACTATTTATTACACCACCCTTAAAATACACACGACATTCACTAACACACACACATTCGCTAACAGCTACACATTACACTAACACACACAGAACACTATTCACTGAACACTACTTACACGACAAAAATAACTACACACACAGCACCATTCACTAATAACAAAAAACATAATATATATATAGGTGGCACTATATTCACGACACGAGCGCCGCGTGGGGAACACACACACAACACACCACACCACACACATACATAACATCACATCTCACACAGCAGTCACGATCCTTGGCTCATCGGTTGGGGAGAGGGTGGAGGAGGGGGACATGCAGGTTGTTGTGTGTTGTGTGCGGTAAATGATTATATCTCTATGAATTCAAGAGCATAGCAACTAGTCTCTCGTTGAGCTGCTGCTGCTAGCTGCTGATGGTAATAATGATATGATGACTATTCTCTTGATGACGACGAGACTAGCGTCTGGGACGACGACGATGATGATGATGAAAGTAGATATAAATGTGAATGATTGGTATCGATGATGATGATATAATGAATGATGATGATGGTGATGATGAGATAAAGATGATGTTATTTATTATAATGATGAAATGATGCTCCTCTTCTATACTCGGCCGTTCTTTCTTGATGATGAGTATATGATGGGTGGTAGTGGTGCGTAATGATGATGAGAGCAAGCGAAACGAATGCAGAAGTTGATGATGGATAGATGGTGAGAGAGAGACTAGAGAGGACAGACAAACATAGATGTGCTCAGATAAACAAGAATTAGGAAAGACAGACAAAATTGAACAAAGACTAACCTCCCCCCACCACATCGCCGTTCAGCCAATTAGTAGGACTACATACAAAAGACAGGACAACCACAGCCTGTCACCGTCCCTCGGACAGGCAAGGACAGCAAGACGGTAGGTGCCTGTCTCTCCAACATGAACCATAATAATTAAGACATGAATCGATGACATGACATGACTGCCTGCACCAAATATGGAAGAGTCTTGCAAAATTCCATCCTTCCTCCTTCAGACAAGCCAACGACGACAGCAACATCAACATGATACTCCTTCCCTGTCAGACACACAGCTCTTTTCTCATGTCTGTCCGCCTGTCTGTCTGTTTGTCTGTCCATCTTTTCTCATCTCTGTCATGTCTGCCCATATATTGTCGTGTCTGTCTGCTCATGCTCGCTGCTCGTGTCTGTCAAGTGCCTGTCTAGCCTCATCTGATCTCTCTGCCATCTGTCCATTTGTCTGTCTGTCCGTCTATTGGTTCGCTCTTATCTGACTGACTCATATCATCTCGCTCATCTGTCGTCTTCTACGCCATTAGTCTCTCTGCCTGTC
Source organism: Rapana venosa (assembly GCA_028751875.1). NCBI lineage: Eukaryota > Metazoa > Mollusca > Gastropoda > Neogastropoda > Muricidae > Rapana > Rapana venosa. Next base: position 35,452,917 of record CM054157.1, on the reverse strand, counting down.
AGAGTGTCTGTCATTCTGTCATCGAGTCTGTCGGTTCAGCGTCTGTCCTGACGCGCATGTGTCTGTCTGTCTGTCTGCCCATCTTCTTGTCTGTCTGTTTAGTCAATGCCTTCTGTCTGACTTTCTTGTCTTCACGTTCTCTCTAGATTGGTCTTCCATACTGGTGTATATACCTGTAACATCAACACAAGAACAACTAGAAGAACATTCTAGCAACAACAGAAAACAATAATTTTATTAGCACAAAGAGAACAACATAATTAGCAGCGCAAAAGAACAACAAGCAACAACACACACACACTCACACACACACACAGACACGCACACACACACAAGCCCACTACACACACACGCAAACCAACACACAACTCGGCACACACACAACACAAATCAACACACACACTCACACACACACACACATTCCACACCAGGCATTATGAACATGTCATTGACAAATATTGTTTGATGTCTAAATTTTTTGTCGTCTTTTCTAATTTCGTTATTTGATTGTATTCTTACAGTGATGAACTTATTATCCAATGAAAACATTGAAACAAAGCTTCTGGCTTTTTCAATTATGCCTAATGAAAATCTATTATTTTCAAATTAGATATTGGGGGGATTGAGGGGGGGTTTTGTTCGAAGCATGAAATCCAATTTTCATTTTCACTAACTTTCATTCCGAAACTTTATTTAGAAATCATGATTACTTCTTCGATCCTTCATTTAATACAGTAATTCTGTCCAATACTTGCGTTTTTGACGCTGAGCGTAGTTATTGATTCTTTTAGCATTTCGATTTTTAGGCATACTTTCATAACAAATAAAGTTTCTTCGTTCTGGAGTGATCTTTAACATATTTGAATCGTTTCTTTTTATGTTTACTGCATTCCTCACATGTTTTAGTCCACCATAAGTCTAATTGGCCCGTATGATCGGTCAACGACTTCTTTGTGTGCTTTTTTGTTTGGAGGTGAATTATTAGAATTACACATCAGGCTGGCATTAGTTGCGAGCTTTGCCACAAAATTGGAATAACAACTGATCTACAATCATCCTCATATCGAATCGAGTTTCAAATATGCAGTAGGGTCAAACCTGAGAATGAATTAGAAAAAGAGAGAAAACTCATCCAACCAATTTAATCGAAATTTCAACTTTTTAGATCCTCACATCATTTTAAGTCTGAATTCGAAGGTCCTCAAACTAGAGACAACGTAATAGGGCGAATTGATCACCCTATCCAAAAAAATCTAAATGATACATTCACAATACAATTGATAGCTAAACCTAATAATTAATGTAATTCAATAGCACAGATGTCTGGTTATTGACTAAAACATCAGATTCTGTTATCTCTACTCTTCATTCAATAAGCTAAACTTTGAATTCGCCCACCAATATTTCTACCAAACGAGTTGCTGGTGATAGTAAGCCACCCAGACAATCCCAAAAAGGGCATGAAATGAAAACGCCAGAATAATCACATTTAGTTTTTTGAAGTCCTAGAGTTTAATTGGTGAATCCTACATTGTATGTGTGGTTGTATAGTGTGTGTGAGTGTATTTTGTTCGGCCTCAATTAAACTGCTGTTCCACCTCTTAGATAATTAAGCGAGGATTTATATTAAAGATAGAAGTGAAAACAGAGAAAGAATGAAAAGAAAAACGAGATTAGGTAACATTAGTTTGGTGATTTTCTTGGGCAATTAAAAAGGGAGCGCGGTGCAGAATCTTAAACATGAGTAAAAAATTTATCTCAACAATTTTAACATGAAAAACATAAAGTACCTACAACTACAAGATAAACTCAATGGCTGTACAAGTAGACATTTTAATAACAATGCAAAGTTCTTAAATTTTGATATTTAAAATACGGTTTCCCACAGAAATGCTCACGAAAATGTTGGATAAAAATGTTTTACAATTGGACACTCAAAATAAGATTGTTGATGTTGGAAATATTGCACCCACAGTAGTCACGCACCTGACCTTTTTACAAAAAACCTTTTAAAACTCACTTTAATTTTATTCTCTCTTAGAATATTTTTATAAAAATATAGTGTATTAAACATCTTTCTTCGTAGTCAAATACTGACAATTGTTTGATGAAGATAACATTGAAAATAAACCATTAGTCAAGGCCGCAACTCTGTTAAAGATCGTTCCGTTGATTGATCAGATTCTCATCCACTTACTCCACGATGTTTTGTTCTAATAAACGTATCCTCCTGTGAGAGATAGATGGAACATGCATCAGATTCTGTTGATTCCAAAATCTATGCCTGCCCTCCTTTTTTCATGCTCTGTCACCCACTCCTTTGAAAAAATGTGTGTTTAGTGAGTGTGTTACTAGTGTGTGCACTAAGTAGTGGGTTTGTGATTGTAGTGTGTGTGTGTGTGTGTGCTGTATTGTTTGTATGTGTGGTTATTGTGTGTGTTGTAGTGATGTGTGTTGGAAGTATGTGTGTTTGTGTGTGTGTGTTGTAGTACTCGTCTGTGTTGTGTGTGTTGTATGTGTATGTATTGTCTGTGTTTAGTTGTGTTGTTTGTCTGTATGTCTGTTAGTTGTGTGTGTGTGTGTGCGCGGCGCGCGCCGCAGCCGTTGTGTTGTGGTTGTTGTTGTGTTTGCGTGTTGTTGTTTGATGGTGTCGAGTGTCATACGAAGTTATCTTTCTGTGTTACATTTACAGACAGGCAATTCCACACTATATTAATCATAATGTTACACAGGTGTCTCCATAATCCTACAAGGTTGGACGGAACGCACACACCCCACCCAATCAAATAGACCTAACTTCTCTAGACGGTCCCAGGCATATTTATGCGCCATCTCTCATCTCCCCTCTTCTGCTTTTCGCTTCCTGTATTTAAAGATCATTTACTGCTGGGTGAATTGGGACTGTCTAAGCCAAGCGCGCCAACGTGCACCATCGCAGCAGTTACGCACCGCTCTATAATGCTGCTAAAACCTGGCTGCGGGGATAAAGCAGTGCACTAGTATTACCTTTTTGAGAACATAATGTAGTGCAACCAAACTTCTTCTTTAGGATAGCGTGAGTCCAAATTATCTCATTTCGTTGTTATTTTTTTAAGCGGGCGTGGTGGTGGTTAATGTTGATGCTGTTGGTGTGTGTGTTTATTGTTATTATTGCCTTCAACAAGGCAACATACGCTAGTAACATCATCATATGGGTCCAGAGTGTAATCAGGGCACATTGCGCAACACCCCAATACCTGCTGTTGGTGGTGTTTTGTTCGTTGATCTATGTTGTTGAGGTTGTTAAATGTTGTTTAATTGTGTTATTGATTGTTTTGCGTGTTGTCTAGTGTGTGTCAAGGGAGCATAGCCAACAAAAAACACCACCCATAAAATGACCTGGACTGTTATTTGCTGATGTTGTTAGTGTTGTTAATAAGTTTTGTTGATGTTGATTGCTGTCTCTTGTTGTCAGTAGTTCAGGGACATTGCGAACACCCCCATTCTGTTGTTATGACACTCCTTGCGTTTGTATGTTGTTCTTTAATGTTGTCTAATGTTTTGTTGTTTGTTGATCTTGTTGTCAGTGTATGGTCAGTTACATTGGCCGACGCACGCCCCAATGATCCTGGGCTGTTGTTGTTGTTAATGTTGTTGTTTTTTGTTAATGTTATAGTTGTTAATGTTGTTGTTAATGTTGTAGTGTTGTTGTTTATCACAGGTTGTGTCAGGGACATTAGCGAACACCTGATACCTGGCTATGACAGGCGCTGACAGGCCTCCAGCGATGACCAATAGACCTTTGTCCTAGAGCCACATCACCCACCAGCTTCTCATCGATACGTGGCCGACACGCGCCTCCTTGCAACTTCCACCTCACACCGCTCGCCCAACTGCGCTGTGACTCGCAGGTGCGTCTCGGCCTGTTTGTGTTTGTGTGTGCGTGTGTGTGTGTTGTGTGTGTAGTTTGTGTTGTGTTGTTGTTTGTGATTTGTGTGTTTGTGTTTAGGTGTTTGGTGTAGAAGTGTGTGGGTATAGTTGTGTGTTGTGTGTGTGTGGTGTGTGATGTGTGTGTGTGTGTGTGTGTAGATGTTTACACGGTGTGTGTGTGTTTAGGTGTGATGTTTTTTTAGTATTGTTGTTGTGTGTAGGTTGTTGTGTTGTTTCTGATGTGTGTTTGTGTTTTGTGTTTTCTGTGTGTGTTAGGTATGTTGTGTTCTTGTTGTGTACACGGTCTGTGTGATTGGTTCTTATGGTTGTACATCTGTGTGTGTGTTCTGTGTATTTTCGTACATGTAGTGTGTATGCTCTTCTGATGTGTTCTGTTTTAGGGTAGTTGTCGGTGTGTGCTGCGTGCGTGTGCAGTTTAGGTTATGTAGAGAGTACTGATTGTGTGTTCTGTGTGTTTGAGGTGTGTGTGTTTGTTATAAGGTGGTTGTTGTGTGGGTGGAGGGGTCTGTGGTGTTGTCTGTACACTGTGTGTGTGTCTGTTGTGTTTGGGTGTGTATGTGTTGTGTTGTGTGTGGGGGGTGTCTAGTACATTGTTTATGTCTGTCACTGAAAATTGTTGATGTCTGTCTGTCTCTCTATCTCTCTGTATGTGTTGGATCTCTGTATATGGGTACATCAGTATGTGCGATCTCTCGGCTCATCTTTCCTTCTCTCTCTCTTGCTCTCTGTCCTCCTAATGATCTTCTGTCTTCTCTCCTGTGCCTCTGTCTCTGTCATGTCTTCTCTCTCTCTCTCTGTGTCTACTGTCTCTGTTCATTCAGTCCTCTCTCTGTTCTCTGTCTCAGTCTGCTGTCCCTCTCTTGTTATCTGTCTCGCGGATAATCGTCTCTCTCTCTGTGTCTCTCTACTCTCGTGGTTCTTCTCATGTGGTTCTCTTCTTCTCTCTCTCTCTCTCGGTCTTCTCTTCTGTCTCATGTGCCTCTGCTTGTCTTGTTCTGTCTCTCTTTCTCGTCTGTCTGTCTGTCTCTCTCTGTCTCTTCTTCTTGATCTCTCTACACTGATCTCCTCTATCGGCACGGAGAGAGAGAATCACTCTTTCTTGGATCTTTCATCTCTCTGTCGTCTGTCTCTCTGTTCTCTGTCTCTCTCGGTGTCATCTGTCCTCGTCTCTTGTCACTCATCTGCATGTCTCTCTGGTCTGTCTGCTCCCTCTGTGTCTCTTTCTTTTCTGTTTTTTGGTCTCATGTCTCTCATCTTGTCTCTGTCTCTGTCTCTCTCTCTCTCCTGCTCTGTCTGATCATTCTCTCTCTCTTGTCTGCATGTCCTTTCTCTCTACTCTCTCACTCTCGTCTCACTCCTCTCTCTCGTCTACTTTCTCTGGACTGTCTCTCTCCATGTCTCTGTCTGTCTGTCTATCTCATCTGCTCTTCATCGTTCCTGTCACTGCTCCTCTCTCTGTGACTCGGTCATTCTGTCTCTCTCTCACTCTATGTCTTTGTCTCTTCTTCTGTCTCTCTCTCTGTGTTCTGTTCTTCAGGGAAATATTAAATAAAGGGTTCTGTCTTCTATCTCTCTCTCTCATTGTCTCTGTCTCTGTCCTGCGTTGACGCCTCTCTTCATGAGTCTCTTCTCTGTCTGTCTTCTCTCTTTGTCTCTTCTGTAGCTTTCTTCATTCTGTGTCGTCTTCACTGTCTTCATTCTCTGTCTCCTTCTTCTACGTCCTGTTTCTCTGTGTGACCTCTCTTCTCTCTCTGTCTCTGTCTCTGTCTGTTCCTCTCTCTTCTCTGTCTCTGTCTCTGTGCTGTCTGTCTTCTTCTCGCTTCTCTGTCTCTGTCTGTCTGTCTTCTTCGTCTGTCTCATCTCTGTGTTTCATGTCTCTGTCAATGTGTCCTCCTCTCTGTGTCTCTTATCTGTCTATCTGCTCGTCTCTGGTCTCTGTGCATCTGCTTCTCTCTATCCCTGAGTCTCGGTCTCTCTTGTCGTCTTCCGTAAATCTCTGTCATATTCTGATGCTCTCTCTGTGTCTCGTTCTCTTATGTCGCTCTCCTCTGTTCTCTGTCTGTCTCCCTCTCTCTCCGTTGTCTCTGTCTCGTTCTTCTGTCTCTCTGTGTCTCTATCTCTGTCTGTCTTAGCTGTATAAGAAGTGTGCATGCAACCTGTGCTGTGTTCATTGACTTTTCAGGTTTGGTGACTGCGTTTATCTTCTTATTAATTACTGTATGTATATGTATTTATGTATGTATGTATGTATGCAATTGTATCATAATGTATTCTGTATGTCTGTCTAGTCTGTCTGTCTGTATGATCTGGCCTGCCTGTTGTCTTCTGTCGTATCTGTCGTCTGTCTATATTAATGAGTATTATGATTATGTATTATATGTATTATGTATTTATGTATGTATGTATGTATGTATGTATTATAGTATTATGCGGTTTGTCTCCTTCATTTGCTCCTAACCTGGCCCTCCCTGTCTGGAACTTGGGTATAAGTGCAGCGTGAAGTCTCAAGAGAATCAGCCGAGCGTCCACCGCCAAGAAATGCTAGTAACAGGTGGCAAAGTTCGCACCACCATAACACACACAAGACAGGACTCATGATGCTCCTCAATTTGCTCAAGCTGGAGGGCTTGGGGGTCGTAGCCTTGGCATTGTCTTTCTGACCTACTTGAAAACTAATGTAACTGAGGTTATGTTCCTCGATGCATAATATCAATATTTCATTTTTCATATTCTTAAACAAACCATGCCTGCGTCATGTGGCACTCAGCAGCTATGCTTGCAGGTAATGAAAACAATTCTCGTTTCGTGGGATAAATGGCGCACAATGACAGTTACTAACAAGAGAGGCAAGAGGAAAATATTATATGGATAGAGACAGAGATGATATAGATAGATAGATAGATAGAAATAAGATAGATAGATAGATAGATGCTATGAATAATAGATAATAGTATTGTAGAGTAAATGCATAATACATAGTGTAGAATAGAATAGGATAGATAGGTAGTTAATAGGTAGCGTAGGTAATAGATAGGTAGGTAGGTAAGTACGAGATAATAGGTATGAATAAATAAGATCAGATAAATAAGAGTATATAGAGGGATAGATAGAGGAGCAACTATAGTGAGATATGATAGTCATAAATCTAATAATAGAGAGCAGAAAGAGACACGGAGAGAGAGAAGAGAGAGGAGAGACGAGAGAGAGGAGGAGAGTAAATCGTAAGTCAGTACACTCTAAACCAGAGACAGTCTGGATATACTGATATGCAGTTAAATCTAATGTAAAATGCAAATAAACTTCCAGTTAAATGTATAATGCGACCGTCAATAATAAATATGTTTTTGACAGATGTAATTTTCTCATGCTTTGGGTCTATTGATCACCCATCCTTCACAGACTTAAGATCCTAAACCTCGTGCAAGCAACCTTACATTGGTGGCAGAACAATACACCAAATCAACATCACAACACACCCTGCAGTGCAAGACATGTGTCTCGGGCACCATTCTGTAGAACAAGGCTACTTTCTATTTTTGCAGACAACATACCACCAAGATCAATGCAGTGTTGTGTTTGTTTTAGTGTGGTGTGTGTGTGTTTTGCATGCGTCGTGCGTGTGAATTGATTGTGTGTAAATAATTGTAGCAATAACACGTCTCGTACGCGCAGGAGCGAGCGCGCAGACGTCAGTCAGACAAGGCAGAATCCTGTAATCTGAGAGAGGTAGGTGTACACAGACATCACTACAACTTGTTTCAGTGAAGGATCCTGGTCAAGTCAGTAAACACTCCATGCCGGCTGCACTAACAACGCAGGCGATAGCCAAAGATTTCTCCCCGATGAGAGAGGTTCCGGTCTATTGTTTTTCTGTTTGTCTTGTTTCATGTTTGTTTTTTGTTATTTTGGTCTGTTTGTCTGTTTGTTTCTGTTTGTCTGGTCTGTCTGTCTGTTTTGTCTGTCTGTCTGTCTGGTCTCGTCGGTTTTAATTTGTCTTTTTCGGTCGTCTGTTTTCTGTCTGTTACTTCTCGTTTGTTAAGTTTGTCAGTCGGTCTGTCTGTCTTCTGTTTGGGCTGTCTAGTCTGTACTGTTTGTCATGTCTATTTGTACTGTTTCCTGTTTTGTTTGTCTGTTGTTGCGTCGGTTGGTTGTGTTATTTTGTTTTAATTGGGGATGCTGGCCTAAGTGATAACGCGCAGGAGCGTTAATGTTTGCTTGTAACATAGACAGCGCGTTCCTCACGAGCGTGTGATGAAAGATTGATGCAGCAGCACTCACCCCTCACAGCTCTGTCACATCACAGCACTGCACTGCGGCAGTTCTTCTCGCAACATGCTGTGGATGCTGCTAAAGCCTCTTGAAAAGAGAGACAATTACTAAAAATCACACTACACACACACATCGCACACACACACACACACACACACACACACACACACACACACACGCACAGCACACACACCAGTTTCCACAAGCACACACACACAAACACACAGACTACGCACGTACGCACTCAACAATCACACACTACACACACACACACACACACACACACACAAGCCACGCACTCACAATCTCACACACCACCACGCAGCGCGCACACCACACCCACGGCAACACACTTACACACGCATCACACACATGTAATAACGCGCACGCGCGCGCGACACATACACACACACACCACTTTACAACACAACAAGTGTTGTGCTCTCTGGGCCCTGTTCATATGCCAAGAGCTGCCATTGTTTTAGGCAGGAGGATAACGGCAAATGTGCTGTGGCTCTTTACTTCATATTGGCTGCTGAAGTTGTGGCGGCCCATATATGCACAATCCAGGCCAATACACTAGTCGACTGATGCGCAATGTAGTCTAGAGAACTGTGAACCGTCGCTAGCAGACAATGGATTGGATTGGTGTCATGGCGGAGAATGGAAAGGCTTTCGGCATGACGTCTTCAGCGAGTGGTTCTGTCAGGTCAGACAATCTACTGGCATGTTGTTTGTTGTTGTTTGTTTTGTTTGTTTTTTGTTGTAGTTGTTCTCGAAGCTAGCATTCTCTGTCCTACGGTGGCTGGTGAGAGGCTTCAAGAAGACAGTTCCGAGCATGTTGTGCGTTGTTCAGGAGACATGCTCGATCCGACATCATAGACATGCCGACGACAACAAAGACAATGCGTCGCCTACAATAACAGAGACATGCTCACCTTACACCACAAAACACAGAGACATGCTGCACCACAAAGACATATAAGACGATGCTCAGACCACTAACAAGATCTATCTCGAACCCACAACAGAGACATGCTCGAGCAGCACAAGCAAGATATGCTCGACCACAATACAGGACATCCGTCGAGCCACAACAGAGACATCTGCTCTTCCGACCACAACGAGAGATATCTCGACCACAACAAGGACATGCTCTACCACAACAAACACTTCTCGATCCCACAATACCAGAGACATGCTCGAAGCCACACAATAACAAGTCACAATGCTCGACCACAACAGAACATGCTCACACAAACATGAGACATGCTCGAAACGCACAACCAGAGACATGCTTGACCACAAACAAGAACATGCTCGACTCACAACAGTTACATGCTTGACCCAAACAAGACATGCACTTCGACCTCAACGACGACATATACTTGACACAAAACAATACATCTCAACCACAACAAGACAAATGCTCTGACCAACGAAAACAGAGATCAATCTCGACCACAAAAACAAAGACATGCTCGACCACAACAGAGACATGGTCACCAACAAAACAGGAGAGATCATCCTCAGACGCATAACAAACATGCTCACAGCCACAAAAACCAGAGACATCCTCGACGCATAAACAAAACATGCTTCACTCCACAAACAAGACAATGCTCGACTCACAACAAGAGACACTCTCTATCACAACAAGACATCCTCGGACCACAACAAGAGACAAATGCTCGACATCACAAGATCATCTCGACCAACAAAAGCAGAAACCTTGCTCGACCACAACAGCCGTCTTTTACTTTATACGCAAACATACTGGATTTTGACTAAATCATGGTTCTAGTGACAGAATAGTTAAGGTCAACTCTCTTTCTCCCCCACCTAAGTAAACAGGTCGAAGCGTTGTACCAGTTGGATGGTGTACACGTTTGCCGCCTTGGCTTCATTATCATGTTCTCCCCCAGTCACCTCAAGTCTGTAAGATGGTGTACCTGCCCCCTCTTAGGTCTACCTGAGGAAGTGTAAAGCACGATGGAGAGGAAATGGCGCCCGCCCTCAATATGCACAGGCTCCTAGAAAGTGAGGTCTCTGACTGCCTTCGCTCGTCCCTACACTTATAGTTATGGAACTCCTTTAGCCTGTTACAGTGCTCCCACCTTACTGTGTACACAACAGTATCCGTGTGAAGAAGGAAACGGGCTAGCTTGTTTCTGTGGGTGGAAACTGTTCCTGTTCCTTTGTTCAGATGATTGAGGAGGAAGCCAAGAAGGTCAAGCGAATGGCTTTTGTTCTAGACCTGACTTCTGGTGGCCTCAGGTGTGCACGTGTCACAGGCCAGAGTGCCGTTTGGCTCTCTGCTACCTTTAAAATGGCAATACATCATATACAGCATCGTTGGCAGTACACTGCAGTATACGCTTCTAAGAAAGGTGTTCAATGTTACTGGTATCAGTAGTTCCTATGCAGTACACTTGCAGTATACCGCTCAAAGAGGGTGGTTCATTGTATTCTACTAGTATGCAGTAGTTCCTATGCAAGTCAGTACTGCAGTGTATACCTCTAAGAATGGTACAGTATGCAGTAATTCCTAGTAGCAGTATACTATGTAGTATACCTCAAGAAGGGTGATTTACCATGTTAACAGATGCAGTATTTCCTGAAGTGCAGTTACTGCAATGTATACCCTCAAATGGTCAGTATGCAGTATTCCTATGTCAGTATGCATGGCTACAGTATATACCTCAAGAGAGGTGTTCCATGGTTACAGTTATCAATTAGTTCCCTAGTGCATAATTCTGGCATGTGTACGCAAACAACAAAGGTGTTCCATGGTTTACGGACGGAGCATGCAGTAATATTCTCTGAGACTGCAGTATACTGCAGTATGATACCTCAAGTATATTGGGTGTTCTGGTTACAACATGCAGTAGTTTCCTAGTCTTGTATACGGCCAGTGTCGCTGGGGCGATGACTTCTTCCTATTGCATTAGCTGTAGCTCTTTTTTCACATCGCCAATTACTTTCATGGGTAGGAATTTCACCACTTACACCAGGAACGAATTTTCTTTCCTTCAAAAAAGTACGAACCTCATCTCAAAAACCTTCAGCAGAAACTGGTAAGCCCATGCCGCTCACCGTCAATTTCTGACGTCCAGTGTCTGACGCTTCGTAACCGCTATAGCTGCGCTCCTACCCCCCCCACCCCCCCAACTTCCCCCCTGTACATAAAAAGCCAGTGTGCTTGCCACCGCTCTTGCTATGAATTCAAACGCTGACTTGCCATGGCGACGACAGGATGAATCAGGGCAGAGCACCCCTGCCAAATTTTTCCATATTCTCTTTCCCCCTCCCCTATTCAATAAGACCAATGATGGTGGTCTGGGCGCTATCTTCCGAGATACGACTAAACCTAAAAAACGAGTCGCCTGTGTTACACCAAATTTTCAGCGCACGTTAAAATGAACCCACGGCAGACACAAATTGTCCTCAAATTCTTAAAAAAAAGCTCAACTCTGATAAACAAATACATGTGGCAGACCAAAAAAAAAAAAAAAAAAACAACAAATGGGGGTCGCGCTGCTCTTGGCACGCGCTCAAAAATCACTCCGGGGAGACAGCCGCGAATATCACGCTTAAGAAGAAATCTCGTACTTAAAGTGGTATAAATATTAAATATAAATATGCCGCTCAACAACCACAACTTCCATGGCATGCGCCGTGGCACAGTTTCTGCCATACTCCCTGACGAAGACAAAGACACCATTCTGTCACAGCCATGAACCTCAGCACATCCCACACCGATTCTCGGGCAGTGGTGATTCTTTCTTGCGGTCGAATCGCTCATCACGCAGCTGAAGGAGTGAGTGTCTGTATAGGACGAACAATGCGTCACTCACGCTGCCGTTAAGCGGAGCCTGACAAGTCCGGTCCCAGCAGCTTCATCCAGACTTCGCAGCACGAAGGAAAGTAAAGTTACCGCTTTGAATTCTTTCTGGGGAAAAAATGCCAGAGAGAAAATGGACCAGAGAAGGCGAGAAATAAGACAAAGCATAGGGTGACAGGAAAAAAAGGACAAGGCAAGTAGCAAAAGAGTTGTATAGAAAAGAGGAATATTTCTAGCACAGAATGTTCCAAAAGTGGGATCTACTCACTTATACTGATAGGCCCCTTCGTTATCCCCTCTAGGAGGGGGGGGAGGCGTGGTGGATGTCCCGCCCCTTCAGACAGCGCTCCTCTGCATCTGTCCCGCTTTGCGTTTGTGAAGGCTGGAAGCGGAACAAGCCACGTCACAGTCAGCGCCCTAGTTGACTGTTTACGCGTGCAGCTGTCTACTAGACCAATAATAAAAATATAATAAATAATAATAATTGCATCATCATAATCGACTAATCATAATAAAAATAGATAAATTTGAATTTTATACACCGCTGAATCTTCTGTAAAAAACACAACAAATATCGAAACGCTTGAACTAGCAATCATATCCGATGTCAACCAATCTTATCAACAATTATCCTCAGTCATTGCAACATAAATCAAAAGACCATCAGTCTATTCAACAAATCAATGCAGAGCAATTAACCGTCAGTCATTCAACCATCAACAATGAGCCATATCATCAAAATCAAACCAATTCTATCTATCAAATTAACCTCAGTCATTCAACCACTCTAAATGCAATAGTCGCATCATGCAGAATCAAATCCAATTGCATCACTACAAGTTGAACCGTCGAGTCAGATCAACTCGTCAATCAATGAGCCTCTAGTCGAATTAGTGCCAATCTATCATCAAATAAACCGACAGTCATTTCAACCATCAATCGAAAAAAAACAATGACGCATCATCAAACCTCAACCCAATCTATCAATTCAATTAACCGATCAGTCCATAATCAACAATCAATCAATAGCCACACATCAATCAACCAATCTATCAATCAATTAACCGTCATCATTCAACCATCAATCAAATGACCATCCAATCAATCACAACGCATCATATCACACCTTCAGTCATCCAATCAATTATCCAAATGCAATCAGATCAATCAATCAAATCAATCAATCAACTAACCTATTTTTTTCAAGATTGCAGACAAAGGAATACAACAGAATACAGGACATGCAGTAAGAGTTTTTGATGTTTCATTCACTGCGCACCCCCCTCTCCCTCCCCCCCCAAAAAAAACCCGCCAACAAAAGGCAGGTACGAATAGGCACAGCCCAAAACACATTACCAGCCTGTGTGCTAATTGTCAACTAAGATGTCTATGTTGACAAAACAACGTCACGTCCATTGCCCTGATCTTTCTATGAGATCTGACTCTGCCATTGCAGTATAGTTCTCTTCTCTCTGTCTCTGTCTGTCTGTCTGCCTCCTGTCCTGTCTGGTCTGCTGTCTTCTCTCCTCTCTCTCTATCTCAATTCTCTTCTCACTCTCTCTGCGAGTCGTCTACTCGTCCGTTTACTCTCTCTTCTCTCCAAGCTTCTTCTGTATACTCTCTGTCTTTTCGCTTTATCGCTCTGTCTTTCTCTAGTCAGAGTCAAGTCAAGTCTCAATCAAAAACACGTTAATCAGTCCCTTGAAAGAGCGCAGGTTACAATTCTCTGCCTGTGTCGTGTCTATGTTTTCGTCCTATCTTCTGTCTGTCTTTCTGTCTCTGTCTGTCTGTCTGTGTCTCTCTCTCCTCTCGTCTCATACTTCTTCTCTCTCCCCTCTCATCTTCTCAAATACATATCAACATGATCTATGAACAAAAATTGGCCAGTTGTTTAGCTTACAGGAATTGTGTGTGTGCGTGTGTGTGTGTGTGTGTTGTGTGGAGTGTGTGTCTGCGTTCGCCAGTGTTTAATCTTAGCTGAGTGAAAAAGGAGGCCGAAAAAGCTCTTGGAGACAGACAGACAAAGTACAAACATCAACCGCCATTGACATGACAGACAGACATAAGGAAAAAAACCACACATTGATAAGCCCTCGCACGTTGTTCGTGAGTGCCTGACATCGAATCACTCTTTCTTCAAATAGTGTTGCAAAGTTGGCCTGCTGATTTTGTCACTCTGTCAACAACACCTCTGTCCCCTCATGTCAACCATCCCTCTAATGCAAATCAGCCGTCGCGGCCTTCCACTCGCCTGGCTACTGCCCCCTGTAATGACATATGAGGGATGCAGACAGCGGGAGTCGCCTGAGGCAGGAGACATCACCAAGGAAATCAACACCTAGCTCACACAGACACACACAGTAACACATAATCAATAACACAGCACATACAGTAACACACACGAGCATACAATACACACAACACAACAACACACACGACATACAATACACATCACAAAACACCACACAACATACAATACACACAATAACACATTACCATATCCTAATAACATACAACACAGTTACACACCCTAGACACAGCAACATCACACACACGATAACACACAAAACGACATACACACACTACATATACACACCCTAACACAACACTCACTATAACACACCACGACATACATACATCACACACAATAATAACACTCACACAACATATATACACATACATACACACCTATCACCACACAGCTAACAACAGTACGATAAGACAAATTAAGCACAACACGAACAATAACATACACACACAATAACACACACAACATATACATACACACACAATTGAACACATCCACGACATACATACACACACCAAGCCATATCATCACACTAAAACACCACACAACATAACACACACCATAAAACAAGTCATCACATACACACATACAACAAACACACCCTAACACACATAACATACCTACACACATACACACATCCATATACTCAACAGCATTAACACTTAACACACATACGAACTATTTATTACACCACCCTTAAAATACACACGACATTCACTAACACACACACATTCGCTAACAGCTACACATTACACTAACACACACAGAACACTATTCACTGAACACTACTTACACGACAAAAATAACTACACACACAGCACCATTCACTAATAACAAAAAACATAATATATATATAGGTGGCACTATATTCACGACACGAGCGCCGCGTGGGGAACACACACACAACACACCACACCACACACATACATAACATCACATCTCACACAGCAGTCACGATCCTTGGCTCATCGGTTGGGGAGAGGGTGGAGGAGGGGGACATGCAGGTTGTTGTGTGTTGTGTGCGGTAAATGATTATATCTCTATGAATTCAAGAGCATAGCAACTAGTCTCTCGTTGAGCTGCTGCTGCTAGCTGCTGATGGTAATAATGATATGATGACTATTCTCTTGATGACGACGAGACTAGCGTCTGGGACGACGACGATGATGATGATGAAAGTAGATATAAATGTGAATGATTGGTATCGATGATGATGATATAATGAATGATGATGATGGTGATGATGAGATAAAGATGATGTTATTTATTATAATGATGAAATGATGCTCCTCTTCTATACTCGGCCGTTCTTTCTTGATGATGAGTATATGATGGGTGGTAGTGGTGCGTAATGATGATGAGAGCAAGCGAAACGAATGCAGAAGTTGATGATGGATAGATGGTGAGAGAGAGACTAGAGAGGACAGACAAACATAGATGTGCTCAGATAAACAAGAATTAGGAAAGACAGACAAAATTGAACAAAGACTAACCTCCCCCCACCACATCGCCGTTCAGCCAATTAGTAGGACTACATACAAAAGACAGGACAACCACAGCCTGTCACCGTCCCTCGGACAGGCAAGGACAGCAAGACGGTAGGTGCCTGTCTCTCCAACATGAACCATAATAATTAAGACATGAATCGATGACATGACATGACTGCCTGCACCAAATATGGAAGAGTCTTGCAAAATTCCATCCTTCCTCCTTCAGACAAGCCAACGACGACAGCAACATCAACATGATACTCCTTCCCTGTCAGACACACAGCTCTTTTCTCATGTCTGTCCGCCTGTCTGTCTGTTTGTCTGTCCATCTTTTCTCATCTCTGTCATGTCTGCCCATATATTGTCGTGTCTGTCTGCTCATGCTCGCTGCTCGTGTCTGTCAAGTGCCTGTCTAGCCTCATCTGATCTCTCTGCCATCTGTCCATTTGTCTGTCTGTCCGTCTATTGGTTCGCTCTTATCTGACTGACTCATATCATCTCGCTCATCTGTCGTCTTCTACGCCATTAGTCTCTCTGCCTGTCAGAGTGTCTGTCATTCTGTCATCGAGTCTGTCGGTTCAGCGTCTGTCCTGACGCGCATGTGTCTGTCTGTCTGTCTGCCCATCTTCTTGTCTGTCTGTTTAGTCAATGCCTTCTGTCTGACTTTCTTGTCTTCACGTTCTCTCTAGATTGGTCTTCCATACTGGTGTATATACCTGTAACATCAACACAAGAACAACTAGAAGAACATTCTAGCAACAACAGAAAACAATAATTTTATTAGCACAAAGAGAACAACATAATTAGCAGCGCAAAAGAACAACAAGCAACAACACACACACACTCACACACACACACAGACACGCACACACACACAAGCCCACTACACACACACGCAAACCAACACACAACTCGGCACACACACAACACAAATCAACACACACACTCACACACACACACACATTCCACACTGTGTGTGTGTGTGTCAGTGTGTGTGTTGTGTTGTGTCTGTGTGTGTTTGGGGGCGTGTTTGTGTTGTGTTGGTTCTGTGTGTGTTTAGGGTGTTGTGTGTGTGTTTAGGGGTGGTAGTGTGTGTGTGTTTGTGAGAACTGTTTGTGTGTGTGTTTGTGTTGTGTGTCGTGTGTGTAGGGTGGTGTTGTGTGTGTGTGTGTTTAGGGTGTGTTTGTGTGTTGTGTGTGTATGTGGTGTGTGTGTGTTCTTAGTGGTGTGTGTGTGTGTGTGTTGAGGGTTTTGTCTGTGTATTGGGTGTGTGTGTGTGTGTCTGTAGAGTTGTGTGTGAGGGTGTGTGTCTGTTGGTCGTGTGTGTGTGTATGTGTGTGTGGTGTGTGTTGGTGTCTTTCGTGTGTGTGTCGTGTGTGTGTGTGTGTTATGGGTGTGGGGTGTGGGTTTGTGTGTGTGTGTGTGTGTTGTGTGTGTTCATGTGAGTGTTTAGCTAGGGCGTGGGGGTGTGTGTGTGTGTGTCTGTGTGTGTTTAGGGGGGGTGTGTGTGGGTGTGGTGTTGGTGTGTGTTTAGGGTGTGGGTGGTGTTTTAGGGTGTTTTTTTGTTTTGTGGTATGTGTGTCTTGAATTTTAGTGTGTGTGTGGTAGTTTGTTTTAGGGTGTGTGTTGTGTAGTGTGTGTGGGTGTTTGTTTTGGGTGTAATGGTTGTGTGTGTGTTTAGGGTGTGGTGTTGGTGTGTATGTTTGTGTGGAGGGTTTAGGTGGTGTGTGTGTCTGTGTGTGTTTGTAGGGGGTGGTTGGTGTGTGTGTGTTGTCTGTAGTGTGTTTAGGGTGTGTGTGTGTCTTTGTGTGTGTGTTATGTGTGTGCTACCGTCTGTGTGACGTGTGGTGTTGGTGTTTTAGTGTTTAGGGGGTGTGTCATGGTCTGATCTGTGTTGTGTGGTCTGATGTATGTGTCTGTACATGTGTGTGTATAGTGTCTGTTCTTGAATGTGTTGGTGTTTAGGGTTGTGTGTCTGTGTGGGTCTGCGCTTTCTCTTGTGTGTGTTTTTAGGGTGTATGTAGGTATGATTGTCCTGGTGTGTCTGTGGGTTTATGTTTGTGTGTGTGTGTTTAGGGGGATCTTTAATGTGTGTGTGGGTGGAGGGGGTATTTGGTGGTCTGTGTGTTGTTGTACACGTGTTGTGTCTGTGTGGTTGGGGTGTGTATGTGTGTGTGTGTGTGGGGGGGGGTTTGGGGGGGTGGTGTGTCGGGGGGTGGAGTGTCTCTTGTAACATGTGTGTTGTATTGTGTGTCTGTACAGGGGGTGTCTGTTCCATTTATTGGGGGGGTGAGGTTTGTCTGTACACTGTGTCGCGTTGTGTTGGGGGTGTTGGGGGGGGTGAGGGCTTGGTGTCTGTACATGCTGTGTGTATGTTTCTGTCTGAATGTGTTGTGGTGTATGTCTTTTCTATCTGTATGTGTGTGTATCTCTGTATGTGTGGGTATGTAATGTGCGTCTCTCTCTCACTCTTTCTCTCTCTCTGTGTCTCTGTCTCTGCCGTCTGTCTGTCTGTCTCTCTGTGTCTCTGTCTATGTCTGTCTGTCTGTTCTCTCTGTGTCTCTGTCTCTGTCTTTCAGCTCTCTCTCTGTGTCTCTGTTCTGTTATGTCTGTCTCTCTTTGTGTCTCTGTCTGTCTGTCCCTCTTGTGTCTCTGTCTCTGTCTGTCTTGCCTCTGTCTCTCTCTGTGTCTCTGTCTGTCTGTCTCTTCTCTGTGGTTCCTCTGTTCTGTTGTCTGTCTCTCTCTCCCTCTGTCTCTGTCTGTTCGTCTCTCTCTGTCTCTCTCTGTGTCTCTGTCGCTCTGTATGTGTCTCTGTCTCTGTCTGTCTTGTCTGTTGTCTCTGTCTCTGTCTCTCTCTGTCTCTCTGTTCTCTCTCTGTCTCCCTCTGTCTGTCCTCTGTCTGTTCTGTCTCCCTCATCGTGGTCTCTTTCTGTCTGTCTCTCTCTCTCTGTGTCTCTGTCCTCTGGTCTCTCTCTTCTGTGTCTTGTCTGCCTCTCTCTGTGTGTCTCGTCTCGCTCTCTCTCTCTGTCTCGTGTCTGTCTGTTATCCTCTCAGTGTCTGTATGTCTGTCTCTCTCTTCTGTGACTCTGTCTCTGTCTGTCTGTATGTTCTACTCTCTCTGTCTCTGTCTCGTGTCTGTCTGTCTGTCTCTCTCTGTGTCTTCGGTCTGTCTTCGTCTCTTTTCTTCATATGGGTCTTGTCTATGTCCTTGGCTGGTCTCTTCTCTTCATGTGTCCTCTGTCTCTGTCGGCTGTCTCTCTGTGTGTATGTCTTTCTCTCTTTCATGTGTCTCTGTCTCTGTCTGTCTGTCTTTGGTCTCTGTCTGCGGTCTGTACTGGTCTCTCGTGTCTCTGTGTGTCTGTCTCTCTCTCTGTGTTCTGTCTCGTCTGTTCTTCTCCCTCCCTCTGTCTCTGTCTCTCTTGTCTGGCTTTCTCTCTCTGTCTCTGTCTCTGTCTGTCTGTCTGGTTGTCTGTCTCTCTCTGGGTTTCTGTCTCTTTCTCTTTCTTTCTGTGTCTCTCTCTGTGTCTCTGGTCTCTGGTCTATCTGTCTCTCTCTGTGCTCTGGCTCTGTCTGTCTCTCTATCTCTGGCTCTCGGTCTCTCAGTCGGTCCTGTTCTCGGTATCTCTGTCTCTGTCTGTACTCTCTCTGTGGCTCTGTTTTCTCTGTCTGTCCTCTCTCTCTGTGTCTCTGTCTGTCTCCTTCTCTCTCTGTGTCTCTGTCTCTCTGTAGGTCTGTCTCTCGGTTCTATGTCTGGCTGTCTGTAGAAAGGGAATGTGTGCTGCAACCTGTGGCCGGGCTGTGTGTCATTGACTGTGTCTGGTTGTTGGTGGACGTTCGTTATCGCTGTATGTAGTATGTATTCTGTATGTATGTATGTATGATGCATGTATGCATGTATGTATGTTCTGTTACTGTTTGTCTGTATGTCTTGTCTTAGCTCTGCTCTGTCGTTATGTTTTGCCTGCCTGTTTGGCTGTCTGTCATCTGTTTCTGTCGGGTCTATATGTATGTCTGTTTGTATGTATGTATGTTGATGTATGTATGTATGTATGTATGCGGGTTGTTCTCCTTCATTGCTTCCTACCTGCCCCCCTGTTGGAACTTGGGGTTAAAAAAGGTGCGCGTGTTAGTCAAAAAAGAATCCCAGCCGTCCACCCCAAAAAAGCTATTAAGCAGGGTGGCAGTTCCAACGACACAAGACAAGACTTAGTGTGCTCCCAATGGCCAAGCTGGAGGGCAGGGCGGCTGGGGGGACGGTAGTATTATAGCTTGGCATTTTCTTTGCTGTCCCTAAAATGGATGTAACTGAGGTTATGGTCATGTTGCATTTATGATCAATATTCTTTTTCATCTTAAACAAACGCATGGGTGTTGTGCATGTGGCACGCAGGCCAGCTATGCATGAGGTAGGAAAACATTCGTTTGTGGGAAAATGGGCCAGCAATGAAGTTACTAACGAAGAGCAGGAGAGGAAAAATATTATGATGGAGAGAGAGAGATGATGAGAGATGAGAGATGATAGATAGATAGATAGTATAGAAGATATGATTGATAGATAGATAGGTAAGTAGGTAGATAGATAGTACATTAGGTAGATAGATAGATAGATAGGTAGATAGATAGGTGAGGTAGATAGATGATTTAGGTTAGGTAGGTAGGTAGTAGCTTAGATAGGTAGATAGATAGATAGATAGATAAATTAGGGACAGATAGATAGTTAGATAGAGGGATGATCAGATAGATTAGATAGATAGAGAGAGAGAGAGAGAGAGACACAGAGAGAGAGAGAAGAGAGTGAGATGAGAGAGAGAGGAGTGTCGATGAGAGAGAGGAGGAGATTTGCTTGGAGAGGAGAGAAGGTGAGAGAGAGACGAGAGACGAGAGAGAGAAGTTAGAGAGATACACTCAAAACCAGAGACAGGTCTGGTTATTCTGATCTGGATATACTTGATATGCAGTAATTATGTATTTATATTGGCAAATAGATCAAATTGAATCAGTAATTTAGTAAAGTGTATTGACCGTCAAATAAAAAATATGTTTTTTTTGGACAGAGTTATTTTTCAGGTGGCTTTTTGGGGGGTATAAGTGATGGTCTAGTGCATGTTTTTTATCCCGCATCCTTCACAAGACTGATAGACCAAGACCTACGTGCAGCAGACCTTACATTGGTGCAGTACAAACACCACCAACCCACCCATGGCTGCAAGACAGGTGGCTCTGGACCATTCTGTAGAAAAGGCCACTGTCTTTTTTTGGCAGACAAATTTTTTGGCAGGACAAATACACAGCTATACTAGGTGTGTGTGTGTGTGTGTGTGTGTGTGTTCTGTGTGTTGTGTTGTTGTGTGGGTGTGTGTGTGGTGTGTTGTGTGGGTGTGTGTGGTTGTGTGTGTGTGTGTGTGTGTCTGTGTGGTGGGTGTGTGAGTGGGTTGTTACTCTTTACTTGTTCATGGGGTGTGTTGTGTGTGCATGCGTGCGTGGTGTGAAGTTTGTATGTGTGTTAAATTGTTTAGCAATGCACTCTCTCCAGGGAGCGTAGCAGCGTTTAGACGTCAGTAAGGGACAGCAGATAATGCCTGTGTTTGTGACTGAGAGAGGTAGGTTGTTACGACACATCCATTACAACTTGTTTGTGAAGGATCTGCAAGTCACAGAAAACTCCATGCTGGCTGCAAATTTCACGCAGCGAGGCCTGATTTCTCCCCGATGAGAGAGGGGTTCTCGGGGCTTGTTTGTCTTCTGTTGGCTGTTTGTCTGTTTGTGTGTTGTTTGTTTGTTTGTTTTGTTTGTCTGTTTGTCTGTTTGTTTGTCTGTTTGTCTGTCTGTGTGTTGTCTTTCTGTTCTGTCTCGTTCTGTTTGTCTGTCTGCCTGGTTTGTATGTCTGTATGTTTGTTAGTTTGTTGTTTGTTTGTTCTCTCTGTCTGTTTGTCTGTCTGTTTCTTTGTTTGTATGTTTGTCTGTCTGTCTGTCTGTCTGTTTGTCTGTCTGTTTGGGGGGGGTTCTGTCTTTTCGTCTGTTTTGCCTGTTTGTTTGTCTGTTTGTTGTATGTTGTTTGTTTATTTGTTTTATTGGGGATCTTGGCCTAAGTGCTAACTGGCAGGAGCGTTAAGTGTTTGCTGTAAGCATAGACAGCGCGTGTCCTCAGCGGAGCGTGTGATGAGAGATTGATGCACAGCACTGCACCCTCACAGCACTGCACATCACAGCACTGCACTGCGGCATTTCTTCCTGCAACATGCTGTGGGATGCTGCTAAAGCCTCTTGAAGAAAGAAAGAAACGATATAAACAAAGGAAAGAAGAACGAATAAAAATAAACAAAGGAAATCACCACACACACACACACGCCCACACACACAACCCACACACACACACACCACACGCACGCACTCACACGCACGCAACACAACAAACACACTCGACGTTCGCATCACCTCACACACACACACACACACACACACACACACCACACACACACACACACACACGCAACGCACTCACTCAAAACACATCGCACGGCACGACGCACGCCACACAACACGCTACACACTTTCACACGCACACACGCACGCGCGCGCACACCATTCACACACACACACACACCACTTTACGATATGCACAAGCAGTGTTGAAGGCTTGGCGCTCTTTAATGCAGAGTGCCATTCGTTTGGCAGGAGGATAAACGGCTATTGTGCTGGGCTCTTTACTTCCTTGGCTGCTGAAAAGTGTGCAGGCACATGCACAAATTCCAGCCAATGACATGAGCGACTGATTGCCAAGGGCAGGAGAACTTGTAACCGATCGCTGCTGACACGATGGATGGATGGGTGTCATGACGGAGACTGGAAAGCTGTCCATGACGTCTGCTGAGAGTCGTTCGGTCGGGAGCAGGCAATCTACTGGCTTGTTGTTTGTTGTTGTTTGTTGTTTGTTGTTGTTGTTCTCTGAAGCACAGTCTCTGTCCTCGGGTGGCTGGTGGAGGCTTCAGAGAGACGAGCCAGCTGTTGGTGTTTTCAGAGACATTCTTCTTTTTCTTCTTATTCCTTGTAGCTTCTACGGATGCTATAGCAGGCCTTAAACTGCGTACCTACACCTTCTCCTGTCTCTGGCAAGGCAGGGTTCTTGGCCTCTTCCCATGTCAGAGACATGCTTGACCATAAAACAGAGACATGCTCGACCACAAAACAGAGACATGCTCGACCACAACAGAGACATGCTCGACCACAACAGAGACATGCTCGACCACAACAGAGACATGCTCGACCACAACAGAGACATGGTCGACCACAAAACAGAGACATCCTCGACCACAACAGAGACATGGTCGACCACAACAGAGACCACAACAGAGACATGCTCGACCACAACAGAGACATGCTCGACCACAAAACAGAGACATGCTCGACCACAAAACAGAGACATCCTCGACCACCACAGAGACATGCTCGACCACAAAACAGAGACATCCTCGACCACAACAGAGACATCCTCGACCACAACAGAGACCACAACAGAGACATGCTCGACCACAACAGAGACCACAACAGAGACATGCTCGACCACAACAGAGACATGCTCGACCACAAAACAGAGACATGCTCGACCACAAAACAGAGACATGCTCGACCACAAAACAGAGACATGCTCGACCACAACAGAGACATGCTCGACCACAAAACAGAGACATCCTCGACCACCACAGAGACATGCTCGACCACAACAGCCTGTCTTTTCTTTAACGCAAAACATGACTGGTTTTGATTCAGTCATGGGTGCTAGTGCTGAGTAGCATAGTGGGCTTTTTTCAACACAGCATGAGTGTTCCCCCTTACTCGTAACAGTATCCGTGTGAAGAAGGAAAGGAACTAGCTGTGTTTCTGTGGGTG
The DNA here is from genome assembly GCA_028751875.1 of Rapana venosa. Classification (NCBI taxonomy): domain Eukaryota; kingdom Metazoa; phylum Mollusca; class Gastropoda; order Neogastropoda; family Muricidae; genus Rapana; species Rapana venosa. The sequence continues at coordinate 35,429,189 of CM054157.1, read as the reverse complement.
GACCTGTTCCTGCTCCTTGTTCAGGAATGAGGAGAAGCCCAAGAAGGTCAAGCGAAGGGCTGTGTGTCTAGACGAGGCTTCTGGTGCCTCAGGTGTGCTCTGTCACGGCCAGGTGCCGTTTGGTCTGCTGCTGAGCCTTTGAGAAATGCAGTACATCATAGTACAGTATAGTGCAGTACACTGCAGTATACCTCAAGGAAGGGTGTTCCATGGTTACAGTATGCAGTAGTTCCTAGTGCAGTATACTGCAGTATATACCTCAAGGAGGGTGTTGCCTGGTTACAGCATGCAGTAGTTCCTAATGCAGTATTCTGCAGTGTGCTGGGGCCGGGGTGGACTTTCCTGTTGACATTACTCGTACTTTCATCCCAAGGACTTTCAGGGGAAGGAATTCAGGGCCAACCTACGTGAACCAGGGAAAGAATTTCCCTCAAAGAAGTACCTCAAAACCTCAACAGAAACTGGAACCCGAGCCTTCAGTTTCTGTCCAGTGTCTGACGCTCTAAACCCGCTAAGCTGCCCTCCTCCTCCCCCCCCCCCCCCTTTCCCCCTGTACAGTAGAAAGCAGTGTGCCTGCCACTACCTCTTGCTGAACAAACTCGGCTTGCCATGGCGGCGACAGGACTGAAGCCAGGCAGACACCCCTCCAAATTTTTCCCCATCCATTAGACCATGAGTGGTGGTCTGGGCGCTAGTCTTTCGGAGGAGACGATAAACCGAGGTCCCGTGTGTTACACCAAATTTTCAGCGCACGTAAAAGAACCCACGGCAACAAGAGAGTTGTCCCTGGCAAAATTCTTAGAAAAAAGCCACTCTGATAGGGAAACAAATACAGTTGCAGACCAAAAAAAAAAAAAAAAAAAAAAAAAGGGCGGCGCTGCTCTTGTGGCGACGCGCTCTCCCCGGGGAGAGCAGCCCGAATTTCACGCAGAGAAATCTCGTGACTTAAAGTGGTATAAATATTAAATAAAATATGGCCGCTCAACACCACACTGTCCATGCAGCGGCCGTGGCACAGTTGTCTGCCAGTCTCCCTGACGAGACAGAGAGCCTTTCTGTCACAGCCTGAACCTTCAGCACCTCCCACCCATTCAGCGCCGTGGTGATTCTTTCTTCGTCGAACGCTCAGACAGCAACTATTGTTGTCTGTTATAGGAGCGAAAATGCGTCACCACGCTGCCGTTAAGCGCCTGACAAGTCAGGCCCAGCAGCTTCATCCGACTTCGGCACAAGAGAGAAATAGTTACCTTTGAAGTTCTTTCTGGGGGGAAAAAAGGCAGGAGGAGAATGGACCGAGAAGGCAGAAAATAAGACAAGAAGGAGGGGGTGACAGGAAGAAAAAGGAACAAGGCAGAAACAAAGAGAGTGATAGAAAAGAGGAAATTTCTAGCACAGAATGTCCAGAATGTGGGGATGCTATTTATACTGATAGGCCCCCGGTATCCCCTCGGGGGGAGGGGGGGGGGAGGCGTGGTGATGTCCAGCCCCTTCAGCAGCGCTCCCTGCCTCTGGCTCCGCTTTGTTTGTGGAGGCTGGAAGCGGAAAAGCCACGTCACAGTCAGCGGCAATGTTGACTGGTTTACGCGTGCAGCGTGTCTACAGACCAATAATAATAATAATAATAATAATAATCATCATCATAATCATAATCATAATAATAATAATATATGGAATTTATATAGCGCTGAATCTTGTAAAAAACAAACAAATCGAAGCGCTTGACCAATCAGTCCATCAACCAATCTATCAATCAATTAACCGTCAGTCATTCAACCATAAATCAATGAGCCATCAGTCAATCAACCAATCAATCAATCAATTAACCGTCAGTCATTCAACCATCAATCAATGAGCCATCAGTCAATCAACCAATCTATCAATCAATTAACCGTCAGTCATTCAACCATAAATCAATGAGCCATCAGTCAATCAACCAATCAATCAATCAATTAACCGTCAGTCAGTCAACCGTCAATCAATGAGCCATCAGTCAATTAGCCAATCTATCAATCAATTAACCGTCAGTCATTCAACCATCAATCAATGAGCCATCAGTCAATCAACCAATCTATCAATCAATTAACCGTCAGTCATTCAACCATCAATCAATGAGCCATCAGTCAATCAACCAATCTATCAATCAATTAACCGTCAGTCATTCAACCATCAATCAATGAGCCATCAGTCAATCAACCAATCAATTATCCTTCAGTCATCCAATCAATTAATCAATCAATCAATCAATCAATCAATCAATCAATCAACTAACCTTTTTTTTTCAAGGATTGCAGACAAAGGAATAAACAGAGACAGGGACACAGTAAAGTTTTGTGTTTCACTGCCACCCCCCTCTCCTCCCCCCCCAAAAAAAACCCCCAACAAAAGCAGACATGGCACAGCCCAAACAGCATTACAGCCTGTGTGCTAATTGCAACAGATGTCTATGTTGACAAAACAACGTCACTCCTTTGCCTATCTTTCTATGGGTCTGACTGCCTGCAGTATGTTCTCTGTCTCTGTCTCTGTCTGTCTGTCTGCCTGCCTGTCTGTCTGTCTGTCTGTCTGTCTCTCTCTCTCTCTCTCTCTCTCTCTCTCTCTCTCTCTCTCTCTCTCTCTCTCTCTCTCGCTCTCTCTGTAACTCTTGCTGTCTTTTCTCTTTATCGCTCTGTCTTTCTCAAGTCAGAGTCAGAGTCAAGTCAAGTCAGAAACACTTTAATCATCCCATGAAGGGCAGTTACAATTCTCTGCCTGTGTCTGTCTATGTTTTCGTCTGTCTGTCTGTCTGTCTTTCTGTCTCTGTCTGTCTGTCTGTGTCTCTGTCTGCCTCTCTCTCTCTGTCTCTCTCTCCCCTCTCTCTTTCTCAAATACATATCAACAGTGATCGTGAACAAAAATGTGCCAGTTTGTTTGACTGTACATGAATGTGTGTGTGTGTGTGTGTGTGTGTGTGTGTGTGTGTGTGTGTGTGTGTCTGTTCGCGTGTTTAATCTATACTAGTGAGAAAGGGAGCACGAAAAAGCTCTTGGACAGACAGACAGACAAACAGTCAGACGACCAGACAGACAGACAGACAGAAGGAAAAAAACCACATTGATGAGCCCTCGCACGTGTTCGGTGAGGCCTGACACTCTCTTTCTTCAATAGTGTTCAAAGTTTGGCCTGCTGGATGTTTGTCACTGTCACACCCCTGTCCCCTCATGTCAACCCCGCTATGCAAATCAGCCTCCGGCCTCCACTGCCTGCACGCCCCTGTATGCAAATGAGGGAGTGCAGGACTGCGCCTGAGGGCAGGAGACATAACCAGGAAATCACTGCTCACACACACACACAGTAACACACAATAACACACACATACAGTAACACACACGACATACATACACACACACAATAACACACACGACATACATACACACACAAGAACACACACAACATACATATACACACAATAACACACATACCATACATACACACATTTACACACCCTAACACACACACACACACGATAACACACACGACATACATACACACATATACACACCCTAACACACACTCACAATAACACACACGACATACATACACACACACAATAACACACACAACATATATACACATACATACACACCCTAACACACACAACATACATACACAAACAATAACACACACGACATACATACACACACAATAACACACACAACATACATACACACACAATAACACACACGACATACATACACACACATACACACACTAAAACACACACAACATACACACACATAATAAACAACATACATACACACATACACACACACCCTAACACACATAACATACATACACACATACACACATCCATAACACACACATGTAACACATAACACACATACACACACCCTAACACACACATTCACTAACACACACACATTCGCTAACACACACATTCACTAACACACACAGAGACACATTCACTAACACACACACACACACACACGCATTCACTAATACACACACACATTCACTAACACACACACACACACACACACACACACACACACACACATACACACACACACACACACACAGTCAGCTGAACAGGCTCATCGGTTGGGGAAGGGTGGAGGGAGGGGGACATGGAGGTTGTGTGTGTTGGTGGTAATGTTATGATCTTTTGGAATTCAGAGCATAGGTTCTAGTCTCCGTTGAGCTGCTGCTGCTGCTGCTGATGGTAATGAAGGTGATGATGATGACTATTTTGATGACGACGACGACGACGACGACGACGATGATGATGATGATGGTGATGATAATGGTGATGATGGTGATGATGATGATGATGATAATAATGATGATGATGGTGATGATGATGATAATGATGATGATAATGATGATGATGCTCCTTCTGATACTGCCGTTCCTGTTCATGATGATGATTATGATGGTGGTGGTGGTGGCGGTAATGATGATGAGAGCGAGAGCGAGAGAGCGAATGCGAGAGAGATGATGATGGTGATGGTGAGAGAGAGACAGAGAGACAGACAAACATAGATGGTGCTCAGTGAAACAAGAATTAGGAAAGACAGACGAAAAAGGGAAAGTAACCTCCCCCCACCATCCCGTTCAGCCAGTAGGACTACATACAAGGACAGGGACAAGCCAGCAGCCGTCACCTGCCTCGGCACAGGGACAGCAGAGAGGTGAGGCCTGTCTTCACATGACATAATAATTATGACATGACATGACATGACATGACAGCCTGCACATGGAGAGTCTTGCAATGCCATCCTCCTCCCTTCAAAAGCCAACACGACAGCAACACAACATGATACTCCTTCCTTCACACCTTCGTTTCTCTGTCTGTCCGCCTGTCTGTCTGTTTGTCTGCCCATCTTTCTCTCTGTCTGTCTGCCCATTTGTCTGTCTGGCTGCTCATCTGTCTCTCTGTCTGTCAGTCTGTCTGCCCATCTGTCTCTCTGTCTGTCTGTCCATTTGTCTGTCTGTCCGTCTATTTGTCTCTCTGACTGCTCATCCATCTCTCTGTCTGTCTGTCTACCCATTTGTCTCTCTGCCTGTCTGAGTGTCTGTCTGTCTGTCCATCTGTCTGTCGGTCCGTCTGTCTGCCCATGTGTCTGTCTGTCTGTCTGCCCATCTGTCTGTCTGTCTGTTTGTCTGCCCATCTGTCTGTCTTTCTGTTCGTCTGTCTGATTGTCTGTCCATCTGGTGTAACTGTAACATCAACGACAAGAACAAGCTAGTAAGAACATCAGCAACAACAGAAAACAATAATATTATTAGCAACAAAGAACAACATTAGCACCAAAGAACAACAACAACAACACACACACACTCACACACACACACACACGCACACACACACACACACACACACACGCACACACACACACACGCACACACACACACACACACACACACACACACACACACACACACACACACACACACACACACACACACACACACACACACGCCGTTCGCCTATGTTCCCATGGATGGAATGCCATCAGGCCTGACTGCACAGCCGAGTGGTTACCAAACCAATCAGGACTGAGGTGACGCCTGGGTTCAAATCTAGGGGAGCATTAAGCGGTGCGTGGACTTTCATTGTCACTCTGCCCTGTGCACCTGATCACCTGCATCCGACATGCGAGGGGCCTCGCGGCGGCCTGACCATGACATCTCTTCCGGAATACCTGCCTCTGTCAGTGCCACTGAAGTCTGTGTGCATGTGCGTGTGTGTCAAGCCAAGTCAAACTGATCTTTATTGAGGGTAAAAGGTTAAGTTTACACAACTTTTTTTTCGTCCTGCCCTTAAAAAAAAGATCAAGGAAATTGACATATAAAAGCATTCAAAAGACAATGTTAATACATGTTGGGGGAAAAAAGGATTTTTAAAAATATAAATTCAGACTCACAAAACATGATAAAACAAAAACTGAGACAGTATACCATAGCTCAAGTCATACAGACAAATGTGTGTGTGTGTGTGTGTGTGTGTGTGTGTGTGTGTGTGTGTGTGTGTGTGTGTGTGTGTGTTCACGTCCCTTAGTACAATCTGGAGGATGAAAAAAAGACATAAACATAAACAAACATTACAGGAAGGCGGGGGGTGGAGGGAGGGGGGGGGTTGGTGTAGACAGCAGCAGCTGGTGTGTGAGTCATGGTCCCCAGTACAGGACAGGACAGGACAGTGACTGCACCAGTAATCACTCCCCCTGTCTGTTCTTGTTGACTTCTGTTCATGTTGACTTCTGTCTGTTGACTTCTGTCTGTTCATGTTGACTTCTGTCTGTTGACTTCTGTCTGTTCATGTTGACTTCTGTCTGTTGACTTCTGTCTGTTGACTTCTGTCTGTTCATGTTGACTTCTGTCTGTTCATGTTGACTTCTGGCTGTTGACATCTGTCTGTTCATGTTGACTTCTGTCTGTTCATGTTGACTTCTGGCTATTGACATCTGTCTGTTCATGTTGAATTCTGTCTGTTCATGTTGACTTCTGTCTGTTGACTTCTGTCTGTTCATGTTGACTTCTGTCTGTTGACTTCTGTCTGTTCATGTTGACTTCTGTCTGTTGACTTCTGTCTGTTGACTTCTGTCTGTTCATATTGACTTCTGTCTGTTCATGTTGAATTCTGTCTGTTCATGTTGACTTCTGTCTGTTGA
>CM054157.1:35407518-35415018 GCA_028751875.1 Rapana venosa | reverse complement strand
GACAGAATGTGATGTAGTTTCAAGTCATGGTGGCTAACAGCTCAGTGGTCCATTAGCCAGATGTAGTGATGTACCGCCCCATGCTGGTATGAAACTCCGCGAGTTACTGGGGGGCTGGCTTTGTGGCCGTAGCACAGCACAGCACTGCACACACTTGGCAACCGACAGCTAGAACGTGAGGTCTTCGGTTCAAATCTCCGCTAAGCTGTCAGATACGTGTTGGTTTGTTTGGGGGGTTGTTGTTTTTTTCCCCCGGGAGGTAGGGATGGTTGGTCTCTGTTCCCCTTATGCTATTAGTTGGGATACAACAATGAACGGAGTTAACATCTGTAGCAGCGAAGCTACACTCCACTTCCACTCCCCTTACCCCCACCCCCCCTTCTCTCCCCTCCAAGGGAGAGGACTCTGCCTACGACACAGGACAAGACCTTCGTCATCACCACAGGACTCAACTCCAGCAGAGATGGTCAGGCAGAGTGACGTCCCTTGTTGTTGCGAGGGTGACATGGCGGAATACCGTGTCATTCAGTCGTCTGGTCAGGCCACGTGACAGTGCGTCTGATGGTGTGATGGTGACGGTGTGACGGTGTGATGGTGACGGTGTGACGTGACGGTGTGATGGTGACGGTGTGAGGGCTGTGTCGATGTCACTGCCGACATGGTCCTGTCCTGTTGTTTGGCGCCTTCAGGGCTGGAGGCAGACACCCCCCCCCCCTCCCTCTCCTCCCTGTCCACTGCCTACCGGTATAGCACTGTTCTCTTGCTGTCGTCTGCTTCATTAATGCCGCTGTGACCTTGCAGTGAGCAAGAGTGAGGGGACGCGAGGACAGCAGCAGCAGCACTTGCCTGCCCTCACTGGTGCTGTGAAAGGGACAGCCATCGTGTAGGCTGAGATCACCTTGTCACCGGGAGTTAAGTACCCAGGGAAAAAACAACCAAGATGCTGACTTTGGCAACCCAGCGGCTAGAGTGTCGGACATGACAATGACAAATTCTTTTAATTCGAGGATAATGAATAAGCACCCATGTGCTTTTTTACATCCAGTCCCCGAGTCATGAGGAGCAGTACTTTGAGGGCGTGGGTTCAGTTCAACTGAGCCTACCGCTTAAGGGGACTGTTCTTCTGAATTGTTATTCATTTTATGTCTACTCTATTCCCATGAAAGTCTTCGGATGGAAGGAAAAAAACCAAAAAACAAAACAAATAAAACGAGGAAACGCACACAGTTACGACATTTTTCACAATCGTTGGAGGCTTTCAGGCTTTTGTCAAAGGGCAGACTACCAGGTCTGGGCATTAGTATGCATGACACGAATATACCCAGCATGCAGTTTGCATCAAGGAGAAAGACGTGCGCCGCCAAGTTCATTTTGCCCCAGAGAGAATGTGTGGAAGTATGTGTGGTGCTTTACTGACTGCTGTAGGAGTTAGAGAGAGAGTGAAGGGGTGGGTGGGGGGAGGGAGAGAGAGAAGCGTGGACATCTCTGTGTCATGTTACTGTAGTCTTTCTATATAAACCACAAAAAAGACAACCACCACCCCCCCCAATAAAAAAACGCAGAAACAGAAAATCCTCCTTTACCAGATCGAGGGAGAGGGCATAGGGCAGGCAGGGAGGGTGTCGGGTGACCTGTGGGGCAACAGACAGTGTCCACACACACACACACACACACACACAGATAATGGAATGAGGGGGAGGGAGGGGCCAGCACACGCCACAGGGTAACACGAGGCTCATTCATTTCCCTTTTACCGCACACACATTGACACACAGCACAGAAAACACAAGTGATAGGAAACCACTTGAATGTGATCTTCTGCATGCCCCTGTCTGTCTCTGTTTGCTTTGTGTGTGTGTGTACGTGCCTCCTCTCTCTTTCTCTCTCTCTCTCTCTCTCTCTCTCTCTCTCTCTCTCTCTGTCTCTCTCTCTCTTTAATGGATTGTATTCAGGTTTTAAGATTTCGCTGTGTTTTATCAAGTGTTTTGTGTGGGTATCTTTTTCCCACCGATGGGATTTTTATGTGCACATTCTATTGACTGCTATAAAGCCTGTGTGGCCACAAGGACAGATTGTCAGACTAGACTAGGCTTGATAGCTTCAGCCTTGCCTATCAGACATTATTTACTCTCTCGCTCTCTCTCTCTGGTTTTGGAAGTCGTCAAGCCCTACTTTTGAAAGAATTTATGGTGGTTCACAGATCTCTGGATTGGAAGAGGCGAGAGGGTGGGAAGAGTTGTGGGGGGTTCATTCTGAAGACTGTACCTGGCCTATTACAGCAAACAGAAATAACCCAAAGGGGCTTGAGCTGAAAAAACCCTGTGACATCATTTAGAGCCTCGGCAAGAAGCAGCAGTCTAATTATCGCTGATGTGCCAATCAGCGGCCCCTGTAGACAGACAAGGCACATGCTGCAACACACAGAGGACATCCACACCAACACAGCAGTCCTCAGTCAGCGCACAAGACCAGCGTTTTCACACCAGCCTGACACTTGACTGCACGTTCCACTGAAATGACTTCACCTGACTTCCCATCTGACTTCTTTCAAGAGTCGTCGAAGCATGGATTTCAGTGTTTCAGACAGATTGTCTTCGAGAAGTTGAGCCTGGCGAGGTTCATTTTCCTCCTTGCCGCAGTGTGCATGCTGGGTATGTCTGTGTCATTCATAACACTGACTGACACTAGGGGCTGGACAGAGAACACTAGAGGCTAGACGGAGAACACTAGGGGCTGGACAGAGGACACTAGGGGCTGGACAGAGGACACTGGACAGAGGACACTAGGGGCTGGACAGAGGACACTAGGGGCTGGACAGAGGACACTAGGGAATGGACAGAGGACACTAGGGGCTGGACAGAGGACACTAGGGGCCGGATAGCCAGTCTGGTGATGACACTAGGGGCCTGGCTGTCTGGTGATGACACTAGGGGTCTGGTTGTCTGGTGATGACACTAGGGTCTGGCTGTCTAGTGATGACACTAGGGGTCTGGCTGTCTAGTGATGACACTAGGGTCTGGCTGTCTAGTGATGACACTAGGGGTCTGGCTGTCTGGTGATGACACTAGGGTCTGGCTGTATAGTGATGACACTAGGGGTCTGGCTGTCTAGTGATGACACTAGGGGCCTGGCTGTCTAGTGATGACACTAGGGGTCTGGCTGTCTAGTGATGACACTAGGGGCCTGGCTGTCTAGTGATGACACTAGGGGTCTGGCTGTCTAGTGATGACACTAGGGGCCTGGCTGTCTGGTGATGACACTAGGGGCCTGGCTATCTGGTGATGAAACTAGGGGTCTGGCTGTCTGGTGATGACAGCCTTGAACCTGTCCATTGGAGGGCATCTTGCCCCTGGAGTTAAGAGTGAAGAGCGCTTTGATTTGTTGCTTTACAAGATTCAGCGCTATATAAATTCCATACATTATTATTATTATTATTAGTAGTAGTAGTAGTAGTAGTAGTAGTATTAAGACCGGCGCTTACCAGCTCCCTGTCAGGTCCTTCAGGTCAGTGGAGGAACAAAGGAAGACGAAGGCATGCAGACCATTCCTGTGTCGCTGACATCAGCAGCTCATCCACCTCCTGCACATGGGCAGACCAGCTGTGGCCTGGCTAATGGCAGAGATGACACCAACATGCCCAGCATGCACTCTGAAATAGGATTGGCCAGCTTCGCCATGGTTACCTTGCCAACATCATACTGCCGACGAAAACATGTTGCAGTCTCCTAGCGACTCCTGGAGGAGTTAATGGAGAAGTCAAGTCTTTTCAGGCTGCCGTGACAGTGACAGAGAGAAGGGAAGAAACCAACAAGAGAAAAGGACTCACACACAGACACAGACACACAGAGTCACACATACAGACACACAGACACACTCTCACACACACACACTTAGACACACACACACTCACACACTTACACATTCACACACACACACCACACACACACACACACACACACACACACACACACACACTCACACACACACACTCACACACACACTCACACACACACACTCTCACACACACACACACACACTCTCACACACACACACACTCACACACACACACACTCACACACACTTACACACACACACACACACACTCACACACGCACACACACACACACACACACACTCACACACAGACACACACTCACACACACACACACACACACACACACACACACACACACACACACACACACACACACACACACACACACACACACAACTTACACAGACACACACACACACACACACACACATCTATGGGTGTAAACAAGGTTCGGGGCTAGTGCAGTGACCTACACGCGGCTGTCACAAGCGCCGGTGAGTAGACAGGTCACGGCTAGTGCCAAGCCTAACACGGCGGCTGTCACAAGGCGCTGGTGTATGACAGGTCACGCTAGTCCCCTACGTAACAGCGTGACCACAAGTGGTTTGGGGACATGGTCGTCTCCCACGTCTGTCCCCATGCGTCAGTGGGCAACAGCGTACCAAGTGGCAGGGGATGTCGCGCATCGGTCGTCAACATGCGTACAAGTGGCAAAGCGTGGAGAAAGAAAGAGGGAGCAGAAGAGAGAAGAGAGACAGAAGAGAGAAGAGAGGAGCAGAAGAGAGAAGAAGAGAGCAGAAGAGAGAGAAAGAGAAGAGAGAGAAGAGAGCAAAAGAGAAGAGAAGAGAGGAAGAGAGAAGAAGAGAGAGCAGAAGAGAACAGAAGAAGAGAAGAGAGAAGAAGAGAGCAAGAGAAAGAAGACAAAGAAGAGAGAGAGAGCAGAAGAGAACAAGAGAGCAAAGAGAGAGAAGAAGAGAGCAAGAAGAGAGAGAAGAGAGAGAGAAGAGAGAGAAGAGAGAAGAAGAGAGAGAAGAGAGAAGAAGAGAGCAGAGAGAGAGAAGAGAGCAGAAGAGAGAAGAAGAGAGCAGAAGAGAGAAGAAGAGAGCAGAAAAGAGAAGAAGAGAGCAGATGAGAGGAAAAGAGAGAAGAAGAGAGAAGAAGAGAGCAAAAGAGAGAAGAGAGCAGAAGAGAGAAGAAGACAACATAAGAGAGAAGAAGAGAGCAGAAGACAACATTTAAGACAACAGAAGAGAGCAGAAGAGAGCAGAAGACAACAGAAGAGGCAGAAGACAACAGAAGAGAGAAGAAGAGAGAAGAAGAAAGCAGAAGAGAACAGAAGAGAGATGAAGAGAGCAGAAGAGAGATGAAGAGAGCAGAAGAGATAAGAAGAGCGCAGAAGAGAGATGAAGAGAGTAGTGCTGACCCCGTGCAGTGCAAAACCTCCCCCCCTCCCCCAGGACTATAAGTGGTATACACTACGATACAATACAACACAATACATTACACTGCACTACAATACAATTCAATGCATTACAGTACAGTACAATACAGTGCATTACAATGCAATACAGTACAATACAATACAATGCATTACAATGCAATACAACACATTACAATACAATACAATAGAAAAGACACTCCTGCAGACAGACAGCACAATACAGTACACCACAATTCAATGCAATACAGTACTGTACAATACAGTACTGCACAATACAGTGCAGCACAATACAGTGCAGCACAATGCAGTACTGTACAATACAATGCAGCACAATGCAGTACTGTACAATACAATGCAGCACAATACAGTACTGTACAATACAGTACAACACAATACAGTACTGTACAATACAATGCAGCACAATACAATACAGCACAATGCAGTACAGCACAATACAGTACTGTACAATACAATGCAGCACAATACAGTACTGTACAATACAGTGCAGCACAATACAGTGCAGCACAATACAATGCAGCACAATACAGTACTGTACAATACAGTGCAGCACAATACAGTACTGTACAATACAATACAGTACAATACAATAAATACACTACACTACACTACGCTACGCTACACTACACTACACCACACTACACTACACTACACTACACTACACTACACTACAACCTCAATGTCACGGTCACAATCCACTCCAATACAATGCCGCCACCTCTGTCTGAATAACTGAACGAGGCGGTCTTCAACGCACCATGTTTATCTCTCAAAGGTTACCAGGGCAAAAGCAAGCTTCTTCCCCCTTAACAAGCCTGGCATTACAGGCCCCAATCACACCCTCCAACAGCGCGGTGTCTTTGCCCCATTTCAGGGACGGACACTGAGAATAGCGCCCATGTGATAATTTTGACAACCCGGCACTGCAGGTGTCTGTGTCTCCCGGTCTGTATGGTGCCAGGATAGCGTTCAGTCTGAAAGCAGCCATGGATTACCGCCCCTTCACGCCGTCTCACATCCACACCTGTACGGCTAATGGCCGTCACCTGCATAATGACAGCTGTGTCTGCTGGTGCTGAGGGCAGTGAGGTGAAGGTGCTCGGTATTGGCTGGCAGAGGACACTGGCTGATCACCAGTCAGTACTCCCCTCACTGACTAGAGGCCGCTATGTGTGAGCTTGGATACATTTCGTCGTTTCTTGCTCCTTGAAGCCTGCCTAAGTGCTATTGTCGGTTAAAAAACAACAAACAATAATATTAAAAAAACCGAACGAACAAATAAACAAACAGAACAACCCAACCAAGCAACCAACCAGCCAAACAAACAAACAAACAAACCAACAAACAGCAAAAGACCATAGAGCGAGTGCTATGATCAGCATTCACAACACAAGACAACCACAGCACCCTCCCTGCTGATTGCTTAAACCTGTCGTGATTTGGCGGAGAGGATATTAAATTTATGCTGAGAATGTGGGAAGTAGCGAGAAGCAGAAAGAACTGTCCACCACGTGCACGTGTCGCCAGATGGGAGGAAAGCAATGCGGTAATAAAGCAGACAGGCAGGCAGGCAGGCAGGCAGACAGGCAGACAGACAGGCAAGCAGGCAGACAGGCAGGCAGGCAGGCAGACAGGCAGGCAGGCAGGTAGGCAGGTTGCTTGTTTGGGTAACCTTTGACCTCACAGCTAATGAGCAGAGCGGTGTTTGCCTGCAGTGCTAACTAACGGTGCTTCTGGTGAAAACCATTCTTCAGGCTACCTTTTGCCTTCTGTCTGTATGGAGGTCTACATACTCTCACTCTCTGTCTGTCTGTCTGTCTGTCTGTCTCTCTCTCTCTCTCTCTCACACACACACACACACACACACACACACACACACACACACACACACACACACACACACACACACACACACACACAGAGGGAGAATGAATAAAAGAAAGAAAGACAGACAGACAGAAAGAAAGAAAGAAAGAAAGAAAGAAGAAAGAAAGAAAGAAAGAAAAAAGAACGAACGAAAGAAAGAAAAAAAGAGAAAAAAGAAAGTAAGAAAGAAAGAAAGAAAAGAAAAGATAAAAAGAAAAGGAAAGGAAAGAAATGAAGAGTACCAGAAACAGACTGTCCAAAAACCAGAACAGCAAACACATAGACAGGCAGATAAACAGACACTGCGACACAATCATACAGACAAACAGACAGATCCGCA
>CM054157.1:35387518-35390018 GCA_028751875.1 Rapana venosa | reverse complement strand
ATGTATGTATGTATGAATGAATGTATGTATGTATGTATGTATGTATGTATGTATGTATGTATGTATGAATGTATGTATGAATGAATGAATGTATGTATGTATGTATGTATGTATGTATGTATGTACGTATGTACGTATGTATGTATGTATGTATGTATGTATGTATGTATGTATGTATGTATGTATGTATGTATGTATGTATGTATGTATGTATGTATGTAAGTACGTACGTATGTATGTATGTATGTATGTATGTATGTATGTATGTATGTATGTATGTATGTATGTATGTATGTATGTACATATGTACGTATGTACGTATGTATGTATGTATGTATGTATGTATGTATGTATGTATGTATGTATGTATGTATGTATGTATGTATGTATGTATGTATATATTTATGCATGAGTTAAGCAGCGTCGAGCGTGGTTATTAGTTGGATGGGTGACCGTTTGTGCGCCTTGGCTTTAATATAGTCCCCCAGTTCAATCAGCTGTAAATGGATACCTGCCCTCTTTAGGGTCGGGGAAGGTAAAGCAGTGAGGGAGAGGATATGGGCGCCGCCCTCAATATGCTGGCCCTAGAGAAGTGAACTCTCTGACGCCTCGCTCCCCTATGACCTTATAGGTTATGGGACTCCTTTACCTTGCTGTGTATGCATGTGATGCTTGTGTGAGCATACCCAGGTGTCAGTCAGACAGCGCCCTGTACACATACCCCTATCAGCTACCCCACCTGTCCACTCCCTGCCTCCTGCCTGCCTGCCTGTGCTGCACATGGTCGATGAGGACAGCAATCACCCTGCAGTCAGTCCACTCCACTCCACTCCAATCCACTCCAATCCACTGCACTGCACTCCACTCAACTCCACTCCACTGCACTACACTACACTCCGCTGCGCTACGCTACACTGTATTGCACTGAACTGCATTGCACTGCACTGCACTCCACTCTACTGCACTTCACTCCACTCCACTCCACTCCACTGCACTACACTACACTACACTACTGCACTACACTACACTACACTTCACTGCACTACACTGCACTGCACTGCACTGCACTGCACTGCACTCCGCTCCACTACACTACAGAACACTACAGTACACTACACTGCACTACACTACACTACACTAAACTGCACTACACTTCACTACACTACTGCACTACACTACACTACGCTACACTATAGTACACTACACTACACTGTACTACACTACAGTACACTGTAGTACACTACACTATAGTACACTAGACGGCGCTACACTGCACTACAGTATACTACACTACACTACACTACACTACACTACACTACACTGCACTACACTACACTGCACTAACTACTCATACACTACAACTGCACTCACTACATACTACACAACTACACACTACACACTACGTACACTGCATACACTCCACTATCCACTGACGCCTGCACTGCACTCTTACACTACACACTCCACTAACTCACTACACTGCACTACACTACATCCTACACTCTTCACCCTACATGGCGCTCATTACTCACTACAACTCTCTTTGCATGCCTACTACCCTACACTCACTGCACTACACGTGCACTCGACTACATCACTATAGCTCATACGACCACTCCACTCCACCATCTCTCTTCCTCTAATATGTTGCTGCTATTACATCACAGTCACGAAATCTCTTTTGCAGTATCAACCTTACTGTAGCATGGGTAGTGGGTGGAGTGGGGTGGGGGAGAGAGGGGGTAGGGGGGCAGGGTGGGAGGTGGTTTATACGACCCACTTTCCTATCTTTTCCTGTGTAATTGTGTTGTTGTATTCAGCTGGTGTGGTTGTGTGTGTGTGGAGTGGGTTGGTGTGGTGTGGTGTGGTATGGTGTAGTGTGTGTTGGTGTGGTTGGTGTGGTGTGGTGGAGTGTGGTGTGGTTGTGTAGTGTGGTGTGGTATGGTGTAGTTGGGTGGTTGTGGTGTGGTGTGGTGTGGTGTGGTGAGTGTGTGGGGTGGTGTTGGTGTGGTGTGGTGGAGTGTGGTGTGGTTGGTGTGGTGTGGTGTGGTATGTGTGTAGTGTGGTGTGGTGTGGTGGTGTGTGTGGTGAGTGTGGTGTGGTGTGGTGTGGTGGTGTGTGTGTGGTGTGTGTGGTATGGTTTGGTGGGTGTGTGGTATGGTGTAGTGGAGTGTGGTGTGGTGTGGTATGGTGTGTGGTGTGGTTGATGGTGTGGTGTGGTTGTGGTATGGTGTGGTGTGGTGTGTATGGTGTGTGTGGTGTGGTTGTTGGTGTGGTGGTATGTGTGTGGTGTGGTGTGGTTTGGTGTGGTGTGGTGTGTATGGTGTGGTGGTGTATGGTGTGTGGATGTGGTGTGGTGTGGTTGGTGTGTGTGGTGTGGATGGTGTGGTGTGGTATGGTGTAGTGGAGTTTGGTGTAGTGTGGTGCGCTGCGGAGCGGTGCGGTGCAGTGTAGTGATGATGATGATGATAATAATAATAATAATAAATTGAATTTTTAT
>CM054157.1:35362518-35372518 GCA_028751875.1 Rapana venosa | reverse complement strand
CTCCTCCTCCACAGCTCTATAGACACGAGCCTCTATAATAATAATAATAATAATAATAATAATATATGGAATTTATATAGCGCTGAATCTTGTAAAAAACAAACAAATCGAAGCGCTTGCACTCAATCATTTACAGGCATGCAACTCTCCTTAAACATAATGAGAAATCCATGCGCGCGCACTACGCACGCACACGCACGCACACACATACATACACACACACACACACACACACACACACACACACACACACGGAGCAACACTTAGACGGTGAAAGATGCTGTTGAAAATTAGGGACAGATATGTGGGGGGAAAGTCTCAGGTAGGAAATAAGTGTGTTTTGAGGCTGGATTTGAAGGAATCAAGTGAAGGCTTTTGACGAAGTGAAAGAGGGAGGTCATTCCAGGTGGATGGACCAGAAACAGAGAAGGAGCGACGGCCAACAGTGGTTTGTTTGAATCTGGGTGTTCGAAAGCACAAAGTATCTGCGGCTGAACGAAGGGAACGGGATGGAGTGTACAGGTGAAGACAGTTACAGAGATAAGAGGGTGCAGATTTGTGGAGACATTTGAAACAGAGGGTATTGATTTTATACTGCAGTCTTTGTGAGACAGGCAACCAGTGAAGAGATCGCAGAAGAGGAGTGATGTGTTCAGATTTTTTCTTTCTTAGGACCAGTCGAGCTGCAGAGTTTTGTATGCGTTGAAGAGAGTGGATAGATGATGCTGGTAGGCCAGCCAAAAGAGAATTACAGTAGTCTAAACGTGAAAGAATAAGAGATGTGACAAGCTTGGAAGTTGCATCAGTGGACAGATACTTGCGAATCGCGCTTACGCGCCGTAATTGATAGTAGCAAGACTGGCAGGTCTGGGTGATGAATTTTTTCATAGAGAGTGTGTTGTCAAGAACTACTCCTAAATACTTCACAGAGTTGGACAAAGGAACTGACGTATATAACTGATGTCTATAATGTACCACAGCCTGAAAACTGCAACACCTCAGCAATACCACAGCCTGAAAACTGCAACACCTCAGCAATACCACAGCCTGAAAACTGCAACACCTCAGCAATACCACAGCCTGAAAACTGCAACACCTCAGCAATACCACAGCCTGAAAACTGCAACACCTCAGCAATACCACAGCCTGAAAACTGCAACACCTCAGCAATACCACAGCCTGAAAACTGCAACACCTCAGCACCTCCTCCACCTTTGCCAAGAGGTGGCAGGTGGCATTGACCATCCATATCCCTCACAGCCTGGACTCTCCTGTGGCAATGCCAGGGGCCTGTCAGTATAAATAGCATCCCCACATTCTGGAAATTCTGTGCTAGAAATTGCCTCCTTTTTTTTTTAAATCCCCTCTCATTGTTTCTGCCTTGTTCCTTTTCTTCCTGTCACTTCCTTTTAGTCTATTTTCCGCCTTTTTGGTCCATTCTACTGCCTTTTTTCCCCCAGAAAGTCTTAAAAGATAGCAATTCTCTCTCATGCTGAAATCGGATGTGCAGGGCCTGACTTGTCAGGTGCTTAACGGCAGCGTGACGCATTTTTGCTCATATAACAGACAATAGTTGCTGTCTGAGCGTTCGACGAAGAAAAAAGGAGAAGAAAATCCTGGACCTTGCTGACTTCATCAAAATTGAACCCACACTGGTCAAAGCCCGTGATGGATTAAGCATACCATGTAAGCGTCACGAGCCTAGATGCCTTCCATGAGCACAGTTTGAGAAAGGAACAACAAGGAATATGCTTACATCAGGTGTGCTGCCACATCAACCGCTACACCTCTGCTCAGTTTGAAGAGACCCATTACCCCCAAAAGACTCCTTACATCAAGAGAACAAGACGACAACCCAACTCTGACAGGGTCATAGCAGACGTCTGACACCTAAACCCAACTCTGACAGTGGTCATAGCAGACGTCTGACACCTAAACCCAACTCTGACAGGGGTCATAGCAGACGTCTGACACCTAAACCCAACTCTGACAGGGGTTATAGCAGACGTCTGACACCTAAACCCAACTCTGACAGGGGTCATGACGGACTTCTGACACCTAAACCCAACTCTGACAGGGGTCATGACGGACTTCTGACACCTAAACCCAACTCTGACAGTGGTCATAGCAGACGTCTGACACCTAAACCCAACTCTGACAGGGGTCATAGCAGACGTCTGACACCTAAACCCAACTCTGACAGGGGTCATAGCAGACGTCTGACACCTAAACCCAACTCTGACAGGGGTCATGACGGACTTCTGACACCTAAACCCAACTCTGACAGGGGTCATGACGGACTCTGACACCTAACCCAATCTGCAGGGTATGCAGACGTCTGAACCTAAACCCACTCTGACCCGGGGTCATAGCAGACGTCCTGACCCCTAAACCCAACTCTGAGTGGTCATAGCAGACCACTGACACTAACCCACACTGACAGGTTCATGACGGACTTCTGACACCTAAAACCCAACTCTGACAGTGGTCATAACGGTTCTTCTGACCCTTCCCCAACTTGTACTGGTCTAGGACATTGACACCTAAACCCAATCTGACGGTGGTCATAACGGATTCTGACACCAAACCCAACTAGACAGTGGTCATAACGGACTTCTGACACCTTAATGCGCCATATCACCCACTCTGACAGTTGGTCATAACGACTTCTTTACACCTTAAACCCAACTCTGTACGGTTTGTCATTAACTGACATCTGACACCTGTCTCCCAATCTGAATGGTCTTTATCGGTCTCTCTGACACCTTAATGACGCCCCTAAACCAACCCCCTGACATTGTCTACGGACTTCTGACGTCTAAACCACCAACTTGACAGTGGTCATGACGGACTTCTGACGCCCAGACTCGGTGTGTCCAGACTGGGGTCCGGCATGCAGGGCCAGGTCAGGCACGTGGATGAGGTTGAAGAACCCAGTCTTCCTCAGACCCGAGGACAACCACCCCCTTCCCCCATTGCAGGGCCTCCCACACTGTGTGACCACTTTTGAAACACTCCACACACTCTATTCTTGCCCCACCCCACCCAACCCCACCCCCTTCTCAACCCCAATCCAGTACTTTTTTGAAAACCTTTTTTCTTCCTGCCCCTGCTCTGTCATTGTACTGGCAGACAAGTGAATACAGGCCCTATCCCTAGTGGATGAACCCTCCACACAGAGACTACAAGTGTGTTTTTCTTTCATTCAGACCCCCGGCACCCCCCACTCCCTCCTGTCCTTCACACTTTCCTGCCCCTCTCCCCATTCCTTTTTCCTCTTCTGATTATCTCAGTCTGCTTTGTACCTTTCCCTCTATCTCTGAAACTGCATCTGTCTCTGTCTCTCCACATCTGATTGTCTGTCTGTCTCTCTGTCTCTGTCTGTCTCTGTCTCTGTCTCTCCCTCCAAACCATGCCCCCCTCCCCTCTCTTCCTTAAGTGATGCTGTCTTTCATTCGTCTTTCTCACATTGCCCCATCAGTCAGGGGAAGGTAACTATGACAAGGTAGAGAATCACTCTCCCAGAGTCTTCCCTTTCTTGTTGTCCCCCCTCTCTCTCCAACACCTCTCTTCTGCCCTCCCCCCCCCCCCCCCCTTCCTTCAGTTTTCAGCTGCTGTTTTTCATGGATGTGAAATCCTTGAACAAGTGATGACAACTTCTAGAGTTTCTTTGTCAGGAAGAAAAGAAGGAGGAGGAGGAAAAGAAGAAGAAGAAGAAGAAGAAGAAGAAGAAGAAGACGACGAGAAGAAGAGAAGAAGAAGAAGAAGAAGAATTGCGAAAAATACCAAAAAAGAGAGAGCAAGAGCAACAACAACAGCAGCAATAAGGAAAAGTGGAAAAGAAGAAACAGAGGCGGACAGTTCTGACCATGCCTGCCCCTCACACCAGCAGTAATGGTGTAATGGCAGATTTCCTGAGGTGTCTAACATCTCATAGGAGCTGTAACCATCACCACCATTGATACATGCAGTATTGCAGGTTTCCAGACTTAAACACACACACACACATATCAGACCGTATGTGCGTGTGTGCGTGCGTGTGCGTGTGTGTGTGTGTGTGCGTGCGTGTGTGTGTGTGTTGCAATGATAGGCCAGCGCTCATCTATAGATATGGTCTGTGTACATTGCTGAGAAGGGAGACAATTGGTGAGGGAATCCAAGGTGAACACAGACAGACAGCAGGGTGTACACATGGGAGTCATGAGAGCTTTGCCACTGCATTCTTCTGGCTGTTGTGGGAAGGGGAGGTAATTCCGTCTGCTGGCAGGCAAGTGCATAACACACATAACAGGAAGTGGAGAGGGGGAGAAAGAGAAGGTGGGGGTGTTGTGGTTCCTATGTCCTGCACTGACCTTGACCCTTCGTGCCCCCTGATACTGACACTGCTAGCTGATGTTGGTGTTGACCTCAAGGTGGGAAGGAATTAGGTCATGTTTAATTAGAAACTCCTTCATTGACCTGGAAATCAGTCAGGCTGGCTTACTGTTGGCGAGCGAGGTCTCTGTAGGACCAGTGTGTACAGAACAGTCCTGTGAGGAATGAACCCAGAGCAATGAATGTAGTTTTGAATGCTTCATTCACCTGGCAAGTCGTGCTGGCGTGTTGGTGATGAATGGAGTTTTCTGTAGGAACAGTTTGCACAGAAAAATCCTATGAAAAATTAACTCAAGAGGAAGAAAGGTAATTTTGAGTTTAGGGTGATATTGGTAGTTTGCCACTCATGGTACAGAAGAAGATCTGTCTGCATGTTCATTATGTACAAACAGCTCTGATTTGAATGCAAGTCTGTGGCCTCTCTCAGTGCTTATCTGTAACCTCTGGGGAATACAGATTATCCATCCACCAATCAATTAATCAGCCAATCTCTCTCTCTCGCTGGCTATGCCTGTGTGTGAGAGAGAGAAGGTGAAGGGGGAAGAAAAGGAGGGATAACGGGGTGGTGGAGGTAAATGCGTGTGTGTGTGTGTGAAGCAGGCAGATAGAGAACAGGAGGAGAGCTCTGCTTTTCTGTACCAGCCTCTTTCACACTCTTCTCACGTAAAGGCAATTTCTGTGAGAACGTGTTACATTGAAACACACACACACACACACACACACACACACACACACACACACACACACACGTTCATGAATGAAACAGACAGGTAAATGTGAATACATTATCCTCTATTGTCAGATTCCCCCCTTCGCCTTTTCTCACCTCTTTGACACCCACACCCATAGCCCCCTCACCCCACCCCTACCCCACCCCTCCACACCCTCCCCCCTTCCCTTCTTTCGTCCCATGGGCCAGTAAATGCCTAAGGGACCGTCACCCAAATTGCCACACAGATCTCCTTTTATCAGCCTACACCCCCCTCCCCTCTCCTCCCCTCTTTCCCAACACCTTAGTCTTTTCTGTTGGGATCATCTTGTTTGGTCTCCTCGCTCCCACCCCCTCCTCTCTCCCTTTTCTGCTCTTTTTCAGACGAAAGTCCTAAGTAATGACAACTTGTGTCGATTGCTTTGGAGAAGAATTAAAGAAGAAGAGGAGGAGGAGGATGTTGTTGATGATAATGAGGAGGGTGAAGAAGAGGAAGAGGAGGAGAAAGAGGAAGAAGAATTTACTCTAGTATCTTTACCCTGCTTCTGTCTGTCTGTCTGTGTCTCTGTTTGTCTATCTGTCTGTTTGTCTGTCTGTCTGTCTGTCTGTCTCTCTTTTTTGCCGGGGGGGGGGGGGGGGGGGGTGTCGGCATAGCCTAGTGGTTAGAACATTGCGCTCGCAATCTGACGACCCGGGCTCGAATTTCGTTCAAGGTGATATTTTTCCCTGGAGTTAACATCAATGCAAACTCCACTCTCCCCAAAGTCCTTCAGATGAGACTATAAACCGAGGCCCCGTGTGCGAACGCACACAGAACATCTTGCGCACACGTTAAATCCTGTTCTGCTTTTTGAAAGAGAAGGCCATTGTGTGCCGAACAGATGACAAAATGTACAAAACTGCGTACACACAGGGAATGGATGTAAAAAACCACATGAGTGATTATTCCATTATCCTCGGTATAAAAGAATAAAAAAATAAATAGAAATAATATCTCTCTCCCTTTCATCCCTCTCTCGCTTTCTCTCTCCCTCTCTGTGATGTCGTCTCATTCTCTCCCCTCTCTATCCAGTCCTTGTGATGCTATGGCAAGGGAGAGAATCACTTTTGCAGAGTTCCTCTTTGTCCCTTAAGAGCCCCCCCTCCTCCTTCTTTGTTTGTTCTTCCCCACCTTCACCAATCCTTCTCCCTGTCATCCACCCTCACTCTCCCTCACCCACACCCCTAGCTGTGATCTCCTCACTCCCCTCCCCTTTCTCTACCCTTCTCCTAATCCCACATCATCCCTCAGGGTTTTCTGGTCATTTTGTTTTAATCTATTAAGTCCTTGAAAAAGCCGTGACAACTTCTGTCAGAATTTTCCAAGAAGGAGGGGAGGGGTGAGAGAGAGGAAATGAAGAGAAACGAGACGACGACGACGAAGAGAAGAAGAAGAAGAAGAAGAGAAGACAGAAGAAGAAGAAGAAGAAGAAGAGAAGAGAGAAGAAGAAGAAGAAGAAGAAGAAAAAGTATGGAGTAGTAGTAGTAGAAGTAGTAGTAGTAGTAGTAGTAGTAGTAGTAGTAGTAGTAGTAGTAGTAGTAGTAGTAGTAGTGACACAGGGAACGTCTCTGAAGTCAACAGGCAGACAGATCTGCTGCCTGACCTCTACCCCCCCACCCTTGCCATTGCCGCTGCTTTCCACGTCATCCTGATCCCACCGTACACAGCCACCTTGACGTCACGTTGAACCGGCAGTGTCATCAGTTCACAGGGGGCTGTCAGTAATGGACTCTATCAGGCTTTGTCCGCTGAACAGCGAGCTCAGTGACTGTGACACAGATCACCACCATCATCATCATCATCATCATCATTATCATCATCATCACCATCATCATCATCATCACCACCATCATCATCACCATCATCATTACCACCACCACCACCACCACCACCACCATCATCATCATCATCATCATCATCATCAAACCCTCCCTGTCCTCACCACAAAGAAAACATCATGTCGTCAATAACAACGACTGCCCAGGCCACGGCCAAAATACTACTACTAATAATAATGATAATGATAATGATAATAAATGGAACTTATATAGCGCTATATCTTGCAAAGACAAATCAAAGCGCATGCATTCAACCTAATCTTACACAGTCATGCAATCAATGATAAATAATCAATAGTTTAAAACAAACAGATAATACAAACATAGTGCCCTGCAGACAAAATCTATGAAATAAAATTTCAATAGTCAAATGTTTTTCAAAAGCACACACACACCCACACAGGACGTATACTTTAGCAGGGTGATAGGACATGGGTTAGTGAAGGTGGGATGGTTCTGATGTGAAACAGAAGGGGGTAAATCTTAGGTTTGAAATAAATATGTCTTGAGGCTGGATTTAAAAGTGTCATAACTAGGTTTCTTGCGAAGAGAGAGAGGGAGCTCATTCCAGGTCGATGAACCCGAAATAGAGAAAGAGCGCAGCCAACGGTGGACTGGTTGAATCTAGGTATTCGTAGGCACAAGGTATCTGCAGCAGAGCGGAGGGAACGTGAAGGAGTGTACAGGTTAAGACATTCACAGAGATAGGAGGGTGCAGTTTTGTGGAAACATTTGTAACAGAGGGTACTGATCTTATAATTTACTCTCTGTGGCACAGGCAGCCAGTGGAGAGATCGCAAGAGAGGGGTAATGTGCTCAGATTTTTTTCTTTCTGAGAACTAGTCGAGCTGCGGGATGTTGTATACGTTGAAGGGAGTGGATAGATGATGCTGGCAGACAAGACAAAAGAGAATTGCAATAGTCTAGACCTGAAAGAATGAGGGAAGGGACAAGTTTGGCTGTTGCATCGGTGGACAGGTACATTCGAATTGCACTAATACGCCGTAATTGATAGTAGCACGACTGACAGGTCTGGGTGATGAAGTTTTGCATAGAGAATATATATATTATGTTGTCAATAACAACACCTAGATACTTCACAGCAGTGGATAGAAGGACTGATGTATTGCGGAGTTCTATTGAAGCTGTTGTAATGGAAGAAAGATTGTGTTTGGTCCCTACGAGTATGGCTTCGGTTTTATTTGCATTTAGCTGTAATTTGTTCTGTGTCATCCAGTTTTGAATATCTTCAAAGCAGTGGGCCATATTTGTCAGGAGAGAAGGCAGATTTTCAGGAGTAACACTGCTTTGTATCTGAGAGTCATCTGCGTAAAAATGATGGTTGATTTGATGACGGGTTATATATATATGTGACAGTGGAGGAGTGTAAAGAGTGAAAAGAACAGGGCCTAGAACTGATCCCTGTGGGACTTGGCATTCCAGTTTGGCAGGTATTGATTGAATCTTGAAATCTCCAAAACACAAACATCTCTGTCTTTGGTTGGGGTTTTCCTAAGAGGTGTTGCAGCAGACTGACGACCAGCTCATGATTATGCATCAGACCACTCCGGTCACGTGACAGACGTTCATTATTTGCATAATCCAGTTTGTGCCACACATTGGTGCATGCTGGGTAGGTGTGTCCCCGAGTTCTCCACACCCCCGGCCCTCCATGCCTTCCCTTTCCTCGCCACAGACGAGCAGGCCTGAAGATGTGTGGTGTGTGTAGTGGTGTGTGCGGGGTGTAGTGGTGTGTGTAGTGGTGTGTGCGATGTGAAGTGGTGTGTGTAGTGGTGTGTGCGGGTGAAGTGGTGTGTGTGTGGTGTAGTGTTGTGCGGGTGTAGTGGTGTGTGTGGAGTGTAGTGGTGTTGTGTGGTGGGGGTGTAGTGGTGTGTGCAGTGTGTAGTGGTGTGTGTGTGGGGTTTAGTGGTGTGTGGGGTTGTAGTGGTGTGTGCAGTGTGTAGTGTTGTGTGTGTGTGTGGGGGTTTAGTGTGTGTGTGGGGTGTAGTGTGGTGGTGCGTGTGTAGTGGTGTGTGTGTGGGGGTTTAGTGGTGTGTGGAATATAGGGGTGTGTGTGTGGTGTTAGTGTGTGTAGTGGTGTGTGGGGGTTTAGTGGTGTGTGGAATATAGGGGTGTGTGTGGGTGTAGTGGTGTGTGTGTGGGATTTAGTGGTGTGTGGAATGTAGGGGTGTGTGCGGGGTATAGTGGTGTGTGTGTGGTTTAGTGGTGTGTGGAATATAGTGGTGTGTGCAGGGATGTAGTGATGTGTGTGGAGTGAAGTGGTGTGTACGGGGTGTAGTGATGTGTGCGTGGGGTGTAGTGGTGTGTGCGTGGGGTGTAGTGGTGTGTGCGGGGTGTAGTGGTGTGTGTGCGGGGTTTAGTGGTGTGTGGAATGTAGGGGTGTGTGCCTTCCTCCACACCCCCTCTGTCTGCCATGTCTGTGGTCAGAAAAGTCATTCCTGTGTACTTCCGGAAGTAAACGTCTAGCATCAATGATGGCTGCCGTCACATCCGGGAGAGAGCATCCTGATACAGAAGACGTCGTGTTGGCGATGACCTGAAGCAAACTGTTGACAGGGAGGAGAAGGGAAGACATGCGAGGCCAGGGATCAGCGTCACACGCTAGACAGAGGCACTGGTAGGGGGAATGGTGTATGATACCGGCGTCAACATCCACCCTGCTGTTCATTCCACGCTGTTGTCCGGCAGATCAGACATAGGGAGCAGTCTGCAATGGCGAGCATTGCTCTGTGATGTGACCAACCCATAAAGCAGGGTGACACTGGCTTCCTCCTCACTTCTTCTTCTTCTTAGTCCTTATAGGTCCTAGCGGAGCATAGGGCCTCAACAGCGTCCCTCCACCTTCTCCTGTCTCTGGCAAGGGTCTTGGCCTCTTCCCATGTCAGGCTGGAGTCTCTCAGCTCACTATGCAGGCTTCTCCTCCAGGTCTGTTTGGGGCGCTCTCTCTTCCTTTTCCCCTGCGGGTTCCACTCAAGCGTTTGTCTGGTGATGTTGCAAGGCTCTTTGTTTTCTTGTTTT
>CM054157.1:35350018-35355018 GCA_028751875.1 Rapana venosa | reverse complement strand
CAACCAGTCAGACACTGACGTGTGCTGTGACAGCTGAAGAAAATCTGCAGACCTAAAACACAGACAGCACAACCAAGATACAACAGACAGAGACAGACATAGAGGTAAGGTAAAGGAGGGTAAAGGAGTCCCATAACCAATAAGGTCGTAGTGGAGCGAGGCGTCAGAGACCTCACTTCTCTAGGGCCAGCATATTGAGGGCGGCGCCCATCTCCTCTCCCTCGCTGCTTTACCTTCCCTGACCCTAAAGAGGGCAGGTACCCATTTACAGCTGGGTGAACTGGGGGAACTGTACTGAAGCCAAGGCGCGCAAACGGTCACCCATCCAACTGGTAACCACGCTCGACGCTGCTTAACTTGGCTGGGGGAAAGCGAGTGCTCCGACCACTGAGCTATCCCGTCCCCATAGAGAGAGAGCAGAAATGCTGAAAATAGACACAGGAGAGAAAAGAAAACAAAGGGAGTCAGCAGAAAGCA
Organism: Rapana venosa; assembly: GCA_028751875.1. Lineage (NCBI taxonomy): Eukaryota > Metazoa > Mollusca > Gastropoda > Neogastropoda > Muricidae > Rapana > Rapana venosa. The sequence continues at coordinate 35,354,541 of CM054157.1, read as the reverse complement.
GAACAATGGAACTGAAGAGAGAAGCGGAGGACAGGGAGAGGAGGAAAAGAAACCTGACAAGACACCACAGAGTGAGAACCAGGCTAGGAGGCAATGCCAAGAAACTGCTGTCTGTCTGTCTGCCTGTCTGTCTGTGTGTGTGTGTGAGAGAGAGAGAGAGAGAGAGAGAGAGAGAGAGAGAGAGAATTGTAAACACAGACACATACACCAGTCACAGAAAGCCAAAATGGAGGCCAGGAGGGAAGGAAAGAGAGAGGAAGAGAGAGAGAGAGAAAGGGGGGGGGGGGGTATTGAATAAGAGAAGGGTGGAAGAAGAAGGGGAGGGAAGGATGGATGGAGGGAGGCAAGTGGGGTGTTTATTGCTCTGTTGTTGTCAGAACGTCTGCTGTCATCAGGGAAGGAAGGAAAGAAGGGGGGTACACCTCTTCAGCAACTGCTGTTACTGGCCTGCCTGCCTGCCTGCCTGCCTGCCTGCCTGCCTGTGTCTTTGCTGACTGTTACACACACACACACACACACACACACACACACACACACACACACACACACACACATACATACATACAGAAAGAGAGAGATGTAACACAGGAGCAGTCTATATGACTACGCTGTAAAGTCGTGTTCACCACTGAGTGAAGCCCAATGCCTGATAATGAATTATTCCACACACAACACACTTCAGTGCAGCAGCAAGGGATAGAGGTGTGGACAGGGGGATGTACCTCCTGCTTTTCGGCAGGTGGTTTTGGTGTTTATAATTATGCCACACCACATGAACTTCAGCTGATGGTCAGAGAGCTGACAGTGCAGACTGTAGACAGTGAGGTGGAGGGGGTGGAGGGGGCATCAGGGGGGGTGGGGAGATACCTTTTAGTCTTTTCACACGCACAACATGCTTTTAGTGTACATCGTTTTGAGCCAAATGGATAATTATAAATCATGTCTGTTTTGTTGTTGTGTCAAATAAGTCTAGTTGACTTAAAAGGCAATAAAATATTCTGATTCTGATTCTCACACGCGCGCATACATCATCAGTGGGAGGGACTGACAACAGAGAGCGGAACTGATGATAGATAACAACAGAGATAGAGGGACTGATGATAGGTAACAACAGAGAGAGAGGGACTGATGATAGATAACACCAGAGAGAGGGACTGATGATAGATAACAACACAGAGGGAGGGACTGATGATAGATAACAACAAAGAGAGAAGGACTGATGATAGATAACAACAGAGAGAGAGGGACTGATGAGAGATAACAACAGAGAGAGGGACTGATGATAGATAACAACAGAGAGAGGGACTGACAATAGATAACAACAGAGAGAGGGACTGACGATAGATAACACCAGAGAGAGGGACTGATGATAGATAACAACAGAGAGAGGGACTGATGATAGATAACACCAGAGAGAGGGAATTATGATAGATAATAACAGATAGATAACAACAGAGAGAGGGACTGATGACAGATAACACCAGAGAGAGGGACTGATGATAGATAATAACAGAGAGAGGGACTGATGATAGATAACACCAGAGAGAGGGACTGATGATAGATAACATCAGAGAGAGGGACTGATGATAGATAATAACAAAGAGAGGGACTGACGATAGATAACAACAGAGAGAGACAGACGATAGATAACAACAGAGAGAGAGGGACTGATGATAGATAATAACAGAGAGAAGGACTGACGATAGATAACAACAGAGAGAGGAGGACTGACGATATATAACAACAGAGAGAGGGACTGATGATAGATAACAATAGAGAGAGAGGGACTGGTGATAGATAATAACAGAGAGAAGGACTGATGATAGATAACACCAGAGAGAGGGACTGATGATAGACAACAACAGAGAGAGAGAGACTGATTATAGATAAGAACAGAGAGAATGACTGATGATAGATAACAACAGAGAGAAGGACTGATGATAGATAACACCAGAGAGAGGGACTGATGATAGACAACAACAGAGAGAGAGAGACTGATTATAGATAAGAACAGAGAGAATGACTGATGATAGATAACAACAGAGAGATGGACTGATGATAGATAACAACAGAGAGAGGGACTGATGATAGATAACAACAGAGAGATGGACTGACGATAGATAACAACAGAGAGATGGACTGATGATAGATAACAACAGAGAGATGGACTGATGATAGATAACAACAGAGAGATGGACTGACGATAGATAACACCAGAGAGATGGACTGATGATAGATAACAACAGAGAGATGGACTGATGATAGATAACAACAGAGAGAGGGACTGACGATAGATAACAACAGAGAGATGGACTGATGATAGATAACAACAGAGAGAGGGACTGACGATAGATAACACTACCCTTTGTCTCTAAAGTACTAGAAAAAGTTGTTCTCAAACAGCTCAACAGTCACCTTCATTCCAATGATCTCCTTCCCCCTTTTCAATCTGCCTATCGCCCCAACCACAGCACCGAAACCACCCTAGTCCATACTTTAGATACACTTCTACTTGCTTCTGATGCAGGAAAAATCTCCCTCCTCACTCTTCTTGACTTATCTGCAGCCTTCGACACTATAGATCACTCAATTCTTCTTTCTCGCCTCCAAAATACGTTTGGTATTAATGGCACAGCCCTCACCTGGTTTACTTCATACCTCACAGACAGATTCCAGAAAGCTATTGTAAACAAAATTCAATCAAAATCTGTCAAAATGGAATGTGGAGTCCCACAGGGATCAGTCCTGGGCCCGTTCTCTTTACTCTCTACACTGCTCCACTCTCACATATAATAAACAACCACCATATTGATCATCATTTCTATGCCGATGACACTCAGCTTCAGTGCAGTGATACTGTTGAAAACTTGCCTTCCCTCCTGACAAATATGTCCTACTGCCTTCAAGACATTCAAAACTGGATGACTCAGAACAAGTTACAACTTAATGCCGATAAAACCGAAGCCATGCTCATAGGGACCCAACATAAACTTTCCTCCATCACAACAACATCAATACAATTCGGCAGTGCGTCAGTTCCTTTGTCCAACTCTGTGAAGTATCTAGGTGTAGTTCTTGACAACACACTCAATATGAAAAAATTCATCACCCAGACCTGCCAGTCTTGCTACTATCAACTACGGCGCATAAGCGCGATTCGCAAGTATCTGTCCACTGATGCAACTTCCAAGCTCGTCACATCTCTCATTCTTTCACGTTTAGACTACTGTAATTCTCTTCTGGCTGGCCTACCAGCATCATCCATCCACTCTCTTCAACGCATACAAAACTCTGCAGCTCGACTGGTCCTAAGAAAGAAAAGATCCGAACACATCACTCCTCTTCTGCGATCTCTTCACTGGCTGCCAGTCTCACAAAGACTGAAGTATAAGATCAATACCCTCTGTTTCAAATGTCTCCACAAATCTGCACCATCTTATCTTTGTAACTGTCTTCACCTGTACACTCCATCCCGTTCCCTTCGTTCAGCCGCAGATACTTTGTGCTTTCGAACACCCAGATTCAAACAAACCACTGTTGGCTGTCGATCTTTTTCTGTTTCTGGTCCGTCCACGTGGAATGACCTACCTCTTTCACTTCGCCAAAAGCCTTCACTTGATACCTTCAAATCCAGCCTCAAAACACACTTATTTCCTACCTGACACTTTCCCCTCATATCCGTCTCTACTTTTCAACAGCATTCTTCATCTCCTAAGTGTGTTCGCGGTGTGTGTGTGTGTTGTGTGTGTGTGTGTGTGTGTGTGTGTGTGTGTGTGTGTGTGTGTGTGTGTGTGTGTGTGTGTGTGTGTGTGTGTACATACACGTGCATAAATTTGAAATATGTTCTTTATTATATTTGAGGAAAGTTGCATGCGCGTAAATGATTTGAGTGCAAGCGCTTCGATTTGTTTGTTTTACAAGATTCGGCGCTATATAAATTCCATATATTATTATTATTATTATTATTATTATTAACACCAGAGAGAGGGACTGATGATAGATAACAACAGAGAGATGGACTGACGATAGATAACAACAGAGAGAGGGACTGACGATAGATAACAACAGAGAGAGGGACTGATGATAGATAACAACAGAGAGATGGACTGACGATAGATAACAACAGAGAGAGGGACTGACGATAGATAACAACAGAGAGATGGACTGACGATAGATAACAACAGAGAGATGGACTGACGATAGATAACAACAGAGAGATGGACTGACGATAGATAACAACAGAGAGATGGACTGACGATAGATAACAACAGAGAGATGGACTGACGATAGATAACAACAGAGAGAGGGACTGACGATAGATAACAACAGAGAGATGGACTGACGATAGATAACACCAGAGAGAGGGACTGATGATAGATAACAACAGAGAAAGGGGAGGGATGAGTGATAACAACAGAGAGGGAGGGAGGGAAGAGGGATGACAACAGAGGGAGGAGTTATAGGAGCCTGCCAATGAGTTGTAGCATCAGAGAGACTGTGCTGGGTAACACTGGCTCTAAACA
>CM054157.1:35342518-35345018 GCA_028751875.1 Rapana venosa | reverse complement strand
AATGGCAGGTCTGGGTGATGAATTTTTGCATAGAGAGTGTCTTGTCAATAATGACCCCTAGATACTTTACAGCAGTGGATAGAGGGACTGATGCATTGCCGGATTCTATTGAAGCTGTTGTAATGGAAGAGAGTTTGTTTTTGGTCCTACAAGCATGGCTTCAGTTTTATCAGCGTTTAGTTGTAACTTGTTCTCTATCATCCAATTTTGGATATCTTGAAAGCAGTAGGTCATATTCATCAAGAGGGAAGGCAGAAGGGTCTCCTTGCATGAAGTGGGAACAGACACAGGCACATGAAGGGTCTCCTTGCCTGAAGGGGGAACAGACACATTTATTTATTTATTTTTTAGTTTTGTTTATTTATTCTTTTATTTCAAGGATAATGGAATAAGAACTCATGTATGCTTTTAAACATCTAGCCCCCGTGTGTATGCAGTTTTGCAAATGTTCTCATGCGTTCCCACTGGCACACAATGGCCTACTCTTCCGAAAAGCGGATCGGGTTTTAACGCGTGCGCAAGATGTTCTGCGTGCGTTCGCTTATGTGACCTCGGTTTATAGTCTCATCCGAAGGACTTTGGGATGTGGTGTGTGTGGGGGGGGGGGGGCGGAAGGGGGGGAGGGGGGGATGGAGTCAGCACTGATGTTTACTCCAGAGGAAAAATCTTCTTGAACAAGTTTCGAACCCGGGTCAGCAGATCACGAGCGCATTCTCTAACCACCAGGCTGTGCTGACCCCCACATGGAGCGGAACAAAGGCCAGCTACCACAGCTTTCTACTTTTGTTTTTATATTTTCACAGTGAGGAGTGTCAGTGCAGGTGATGAGGATGGTGTGCAGGTAATGAGGATGGTGTGTGCAGGTGATGAGGATGGTGTAATGAGGATGGTGTGCAGGTGATGAGGATGGTGTGCAGGTGATGAGGATGGTGTGTGCAGGTAATGAGGATGGTGTAATGAGATGGTGTTGCAGGTGATGAGGAATGGTGTGCAGGTGAGAGGATGGTGTGCATGTATGAGATGGTGTTGCAGGTGATGAGGATGGTGTGCAGGTGATGAGGATGGTGTGCAGGTGATGAGGATGGTGTGCAGGTAATGAGGATGGATGTGCAGGTGATGAGGATGGTGTGCAGGTAATGAGGATGGTGTAATGAGGATGGTGTGTGCAGGTGATGAGGATGGTGTGTGCAGGTAATGAGGATGGTGTGCAGGTGATGAGGATGGTGTGCAGGTAATGATGCAGGTAATGAGGATGGTGTGCAGGTAATGAGGATGGTGTGCAGGTAATGAGGATGGTGTGCAGGTAATGAGGATGGTGTGCAGGTAATGAGGATGGTGTGCAGATGATGAGGATGGTGTGCAGGTAATGAGGATGGTGTGCAGGTAATGAGGATGGTGTGCAGGTAATGAGGATGGTGTGCAGGTGATGAGGATGGTGTGCAGTAATGAGGATGGTGTAATGAGGATGGTGTGCAGGTAATGAGGATGGTGTGCAGGTAATGAGGATGGTGTAATGAGGATGGTGTGCAGGTGATGAGGATGGTGTGCAGGTAATGAGGAGGGTGTGCAGGTAATGAGGATGGTGTGCAGGTAATGAGGATGGTGTGCAGGAATGAGGATGGTGTGCAGGTGATGAGGATGGTGTGCAGGTGATGAGGATATGGAGTGTGCAGGTGATGAGGATGGTGTGCAGGTAATGAGGATGGAGTGCAGGTAATGAGAGTTGGTGTAATGAGGATGGTGTAATGAGGATGGTGTGCAGTGATGAGGAGATGGTGGTGCAGGTGATGAGGATGGTGTGCAGGTGATGAGGATGGTGTGCAGGGAATGAGGATGGAGTGCAGGTAATGAGGATGGTGTGCAGGTGATGAGGATGGTGTGCAGGTGATGAGGATGGTGTGCAGGTGATGAGGATGGTGTGCAGGGAATGAGGATGGAGTGCAGGTAATGAGGATGGTGTGCAGGTGATGAGGATGGTGTGCAGGTGATGAGGATGGTGTGCAGGTGATGAGGATGGTGTGCAGGGAATGAGGATGGAGTGCAGGTAATGAGGATGGTGTGCAGGTGATGAGGAGGGTGTGCAGGGAATGAGGATGGTGTGCAGGTGATGAGGATGGTGTGCAGGTGATGAGGATGGTGTGCAGGTGATGAGGAGGGTGTGCAGGTAATGAGGGAGGTGTGCAGGTGATGAGGATGGTGTGCAGGTGATGAGGATGGTGTGCAGGTGATGAGGATGGTGTGCAGTGATGATGATGGTGTGCAGGTGATGAGGATGGTGTGCAGGTGATGAGGATGGTGTGCAGGATTGCCCAGGAAGGGATGCTCACTGCAGGGCCCCCACCACCCCAGGGAAGGATTACCGAGCAGATGAGATGAGGATGAGGATGAGGGGGACAGGGGTAGAGGCTTCAGGAAAAGTGTCAGGGTGTGTGTGTGGTGTGTGTGTGTGTGTGTGTGTGTGTGTGTGTGTGTGTGTGTGTGTGTGTGTGTGTGTGTGTGT
>CM054157.1:35330018-35337518 GCA_028751875.1 Rapana venosa | reverse complement strand
ACACAGTTACCCTGAAGCTTCACTCCCATGTCTTCTGTGCTCCTGTTCTTTCTTTGTCTGACACAGACACTTTCATCTGCCCACCTCCTCCCCCCGCTCCATCCTGTCCTCCATGCCTGCAGTCTGCACATGGCCCAGTCTGCTGCACTGACTGTCAGGGCCAACACTGTGCTGACAGTCACAGGGACACAACCACTCCCCTCCCTGTCCTTCTTCAGTCAAACACCCAGTCCCCTGTCCTTCTTCAGTCAAACACCCAGTCCCCTTCCTGTCCTTCTTCAGTCAAACACCCAGTCCCCTTCTGTCCTTCTTCAGTCAAACACCCAGTCCCCTTCCTGTCCTTCTTCAGTCAAACACCCAGTCCCCTGTCTTTCTTCAGTCAAACACCCAGTCCCCTGTCCTTCTTCAGTCAGACACTCAGTCCCCTGTCCTTCTTCAGTCAAACACCCAGTCTCCTATCCTTCTTCACTCAGACACCTTTTCCACGGACAGGAAGCTAATCAAGAAGAACACTTCTGTGATGTGTGAAGCTCTATTGACGGCCTGCGTTGCTGTGACAAGGACAGGACAGCTGTAGTGGTTGGTTGGCTCAGCGTCAGTCAGTTGTGCACAGTGTGAAGTGTAGTTGTTGTTTATACACTGCCCTCAGGCACGAGCAAAGGAAAACAGGCGAAGCTAGCAGATTTATATATATAGGCCAGTCCTTTTTTTGTAGGGCTTTGAGCTTTTAAAGATAGCTTGAGCATGACTGTGGGTGGCAAATGCTTTCTAGGTGGTGGTGGTGATGGGGGAAAGGGAGGGTGGAGAAGGGCGGTGTTGGTGTGTTTATTTGATTCCCTTTTTTGTATGGTTGTGCTGATAGACAGGCAGAAGCCAGTTGTGGACCTGAGGCAGGAACAGGTACGTATCATCCAGACACAGCGAAACCAAACTGGAGAAAGCTGCCAACAGAAAGAAACAGACACACAACACACACACACACACACACACACACACACACACACACACACACACACACACACACAAGAAAAGACAGACAGGAGAACAAGAAAAAGAGGAGACAGACAGAAGATCGACAGGAGACACACAGAAAGAGAGCAGACAGAAAGGAAACCAAGCAATAATAAACTAAAAGAGAGACAGAGAGAGAAAGAAGAGGAGGAAGAAGAAGAAGAAGAAGAAGAAGAAGAAGAAGAAGAAGAAGAAGAAGAAGAAGAAGAAGAAAAGAAGGAGGAGGAGGAGGAGGAGGAGAGGTAAACATCACAGGAGAAGAACACTACCACACAAAGCAACACAAGGAATGGAATAACAATAAACCTTTGTCTTTGTGTGTGTTTGTGTATATGTTTGTGTGTGTGCGTGCGTGCGTGTGTGTGTGTGTGTGTGTGTGTGTGTGTGTGTTGTGTGTGTGTGTGTGTGTGTGTGTGTGTGTGGGAGAGAGAGAGAGAGAGAAGATGCGGTATTCACTGACACCTGGCTGTGCATTGTTAGAACTGCCAAGCTCCTGACTCCGCACACAGCCAAACATACTCCTGTACTGTGTGTGTGTGTGTTTGTGTGTGTTTGTGTGTGTGTTGTGTGTGTGTGTGTGTGTGTGTGTGTGTGTGTGTGCGTGTGTGTGTGTGTGTTGTGTGTGTGTGTACGTGTGTGTGTGTGTTTGTGTGTGTGTGTGTGTACCTGTACTCTGTGTGTGTGTGTTTGTGTTATGTGTGTGTGTTACGTGTGGTGGTGTGTGTTGTGTGTGTGTGTGTGTGTGTGTGTGTTGTGGTGTGTGTGTGTGTGTGTGTGTGTGTGTGGTGTGTGTGTGTGTGTGTGTGTGTGTGTGTGAGAGAGAGAGAGAGAGAGAGAGAGAGAGAGAGAATAACAATTAATGAATTAAAACACTATCCCTGCCTTAAAAGAGAGAACCCCTCTTTCCCGGTACACCTGCACTGTGCGCATCAGCTTGTATATTACCGTAACCCAGTTGTGGGTGATACGAGGGAAGGGTTAGTAGATGGTTAGCTACCCTATAGCAGGTTACCCTTAGGGAAAGGGTCGTGCACATTTTGATCTTCTGCATGAATATATACATACAGGAGTGGAATTGAAGCACTGGCAGGTCTGCACTTGAAGTTGACCTGGGAGATCATAAAAAAAAATCCCCGCTCTTACTCCACCAGACACTGCAGAGATTCGAAACTACGACATCACAGACCCAAAGGGGTGAAGTGGAACGGCTTAACCACCTGGTCACAGTGTCTGTCTGCCCGTCATCATGCAGCGTGTACATGGAACTCTGCTTCAGTGACCCCTGTTGCCCTGACCTCTCTGCGACCTCAATTGCAGTTTCTCTTCACCTCCATGCCAGTGGTCAGTTTCTGCCGCAGCTTTTGGGGTCGGGGAATTGATGGGGGGGGGGGGGGGGGGGGGGGGGGAGGGGGGGGGGGGTCCGCTATGGTTGAGGGAGTGTGATGGTCACCACCCTGGGTGTGTGCCTCCCTCAGTCTGCCGTCACTCCTGTACCCAGGCTGTCATCAGGGTGGCTGTCGTCTGTCGGACTGCTTTCTCCAGGCGTGTGCCGGATCATGCGTTGCTGCTTCTGCTGCGGTGACCCGCAGTGCAGTACAGTGCAGAGCAGTACAGTGCAGTGCAGTACAGTGCAATACAGTGCAGAGCAGAGCAGTGCAGTACAGTGAAGTGCAGTGCAGTACAGAGCAGTGCAGTGCAGTGCAAAGCAGTACAGTACAGTGCAATACAGTGCAGAGCAGAGCAGTGCAGTGCAATACAGTGCAGAGCAGAGCAGTGCAGTGCAGTGCAGTAACAGAGCAGAGCAGTGCAGAGCAGTATAGTGCAGTACAGTACAGTGCAATACAGTGCAGAGCAGTACAGAGCAGAGCAGAGCAGAGCACATCTTGTTGGGGCTGCTGGTGGCCTTGCAGGGTTGTGACAGTCCTTGCTTCCTGTGAACACCACAGTTTACAGACAGGACAGAAGCCTAGAGTAGGCGTGGCTTTAGCGGAGAGATCGGGATGACTGGCGTGAGAGAAGCAGCACGAGCACATCACAGGTCATGAGGCAGCCAAAGAAGAATGCAGCGAAAGTAAAGTCAGCAAGACAGAGAGGGAAAATGAAAGAGATAGAACAGACAGACAGACAGACATGTAGTAAAAGGAAGAGGATAAGGAGAAAGATGTGTCAACACTACCCGATCTTTCCCATTCACTGAAAAGGGAGAGACAGAAAGACAGACAGACAGACGGACAGATATGTAGTAAAAGGAGGATGATAACGAGAAAGATATGTCAACACTACCCAAACTTTCCCATTCACTGAGCAGGGACAGACAGACAGACAGACAGACAGACAGACGTGTACGTGTCTTAAAAGGAGAAGGATAATAAGAAATAGGTGTCAACAGCACCCAAACTTTCTCATTCACAAAGCAGGGACAGCCGTTGGATAGTGCAAACAAACGCCCTCCCCCCCCCCTTCCCCTTCCCCCCTTCCCCTCCCCAAGTGTCTCCCTCCCTTGTTCCACCTGCCCTACCACATCTTCCCTTTTCTTTTTCTCATCAAACCCTTCTTCTTCTTCTTCTTCTTCTTCTTCCTTTCTTCTTCTTCTGCTTCTTCTTCTTCTCTCTTCTTCTTCTTCTTCTTTCTTCTTCTTCTTCTTCTTCTTCTTCTTCTTCTTCTCTTCGCAATTCTTCTTCTTCGCAATTCTTCTTCTTCGCAATTCTTCTTCTTCTTCTTCTTCTTCTACTTCTTCTTCTTTGCAATTCCTTCTTCTTCTTCTTTCTTCTTCTTCTTCTTCTTCTTCTTCTTCTTCTTCTTCTTCTTCTTCGCAATTCTTCTTCTTCGCAATTCTTCTTCTTGTTCTTCTTCTACTTCTGCTTCCTTCTTCTTCTTTTTCTACTACTTCTTCTTCTTTGCAATTCTTCTTCGCAGTTCTTCTTCTTCTTCTTTTCCATAACGCTGCCAGGAGTACTAAAGGCACAGCACTGAAGAGTTGTTCACCAGCTTCCTCCATGATGTCGGTTGGGTGCCAAAGCCAGGGTCTCCGCCAGTGACTTCCTGTCTGGTCTGAAGGTTGTCCTCCACCAGGTGTTTTTTTTGTTGGGGGGGGGGGGGTGATGTTTTGGTTTATTGTTGTTATTATTGTTTCCTGTCTACCCACTCGCTTCCTGTCCTCACTAGTTCCCTGGAGAACAGTTGTAGCCAGGCCATTGGATCTTGTAACGTGGCCACACCGAGGTAACTCTCTTCTCTGAACTGATTCCATTCCTTCCCCCTCTCTTGTCTTTTCCTGCCCACCCCCACCCCCACCCTCCCCTTCCCTGTCTCTTCCCTCACACCTCCATCCTCCCAACAGTGACCTTTCCCCTTCCCCAACTGATTTCGATGAGGAAGGGGGTGGGGTGGGGGGGGGGGGGTTGTTTGCTTACTTTACAAAAAGACTTGTCCAACCTAATCCATGGTTACGTGCTCTTCGTGTGCTTTCGTGGACATAACTATGGTGGCCATGTCTGCACACATGCCCACACACGCCACCCCCCACAATCCATCCAAGCTCCAGTGTCACACTGGATTGGAAAGGATTGGATTGCACACCACTTTCATTCACGGTTGATTTGTGTGCCTGAAAATCAGGCCGCCCTCCACGCGGAGATCACATCGCCACAAGACCAGCGCCACCCGCGTCCTATACACATGAAAAATTTGCGTACTCACAGCCTGCACGACAGCTAGGGAAACACGTGCAAGCACGTGCACACCCATGCACACGCGCACGCACGCGCACACACGAGCCTGCGGTCTTGCTCTGAGCTCAGACAAGGAAGGGGGTGGGGGAGGGGGTGTTGGGGATGTGACGAAATGCCGCTGTTAGCACTATCACTGTTCTGTACACATTCGAAGCCTTTCCCTGCAGAGGTGGGGGTGACGTCTGACTAATTTTCTGTGTGAGAGAGAGAGGTGGGGGTAAGGGAGGGAGAGGGGTGCGGAGAATGGAATGAAATCAACTGAAGAAGGCCCCCAAGTGTTCCCCAATGTGCCCGGTACAATAAATATAAGCACACCATGCTGCACTGGGCTAGTCTGGAACCGCGGAGAACGTACACACAGACTGCAGCATGTACGTCAAAGTCAAAGTCAAAGTCGAAGTCAAACTTTTATTTTCAGACGTGAATGCAGGAGAGAGGGAGGGAGGGAGGGGAGAGAGAGAGAGAGAGAGAGAGAGAGAGAGAGAGAGAGAGAGAGAGAGAGAGAGAGAGAATGACAATGACAATGACAAATTCTTTTATTTCGAGGATAACGAATAAGCACCCATGTGCTTTTTTTACATCCAGTTCCCGTCCTAAAGAATATATATGATATAAAAGAAAACAAAACTAATACCAAGACACTCACACAGTAAACGGGCAAAAAGTAACACCCAAACCAAAAAAATCACCAAAACCACCGAAAAAGAGAGAAACAAAAAGCAACAACAAATAATAAAAGAAGCAAAACAGAACAAAACAAAAAACACAGAAACAACAACAACAAAAGCAAAGAAACCAAGAGCAAAGTTACAGTAGTAGCAACAACAGCAAGGGGAGAGGGGACAACCAAATAATCCCCCCCCAAAAAAAGAGAAAGAGTGAGTGAGTGAGAGAGAGAGAGTGAGTGAGAGTGTGGTGGTGTGTGTGTGTGTGTGTGTGTGTGTGTGTGTGTGTGTGTGTGTGTGTTGTTTGGTGGTGTGTTGTGTGTGTGGTGTGTGTGTGGTGTTGGGTGTGTTGGTTTGTGGTGTTTGGGTCGTCTTATGCGTGCACACCGGTTTGCTTGTGTGCATGCGTGCGTGTATCGCGCGTACCCTCGCGCGTGTATGTGCGTTTGGCAGTGTTTGGGAATAATCGTGCATATACCTAGCTGTGGCTGATAATTAGTATGTACAGGAGACACTCTCACTACTTGAAAGAAAGAAAGAAAGAAAGAAAGAAAGAGAGAGAGAAAGAAAGAGAGAAAGAAAGAGCTGTGGCTAATAATTAGTATTGTACAGGAGAAACTCTTACTACTTGAAAGAAAGGAAGGAAGACAGACAGACAGACAGAAAGAAAGAAAGAAAAGAAAGAAAAAAAAAGAAAGAAAGAAAGAAAAAGAAAGAAAGAAGAAGACAGAACAGACAGAGAAGAAAGAAAGAAAGAAAGAAACAGACAGACAGACAGACAGAAAGAAAGAAAAAGAAAGAAGACAGACAGACAGACAGACAGACAGACAGAAAGAAAGAAAGAAAGAAAGACAGAAGACAGACAGACAGACAGAAAGAAAGATATGCAGCAGGGAGAGCACAAGTAGCAGACAGAAAGAAAGACTAGTCGTCAGCAGGGTGTGGTGTTCCAACAGCCTCAGGGCCGACAGCAGACAGACAGACAGCAGACATACAGAACAGAACAGACAGACAGCAGACAGACAGCAGAGACAGAGCAGCAACAGACAGCAGCAGACAGACATACAGCAGACAGACAGAAGCAGACAGACAGCAGACAGACAGAAGCAGAATACAGAGACAGACGTAGCAGACATACAGCAGACAGACAGAACAGACAGATAGACACAGACAGACAGACAGCAGACAGACAGAAAACAGCAGACAGACAGCAGACAGACAGAAGCAGACATACCAGCAGACAGACAAGACAGCAGAACATACAGCAGACAGACAGCAGACAGACAGATAGCACGACAGAAGCAGACAGACAGTAGCAGCAACACAGACAGACAGAGACAGACAGACAGCGACAGACAGACAGACAGCAGACAGACAACAGACAGCACAGACAGCAGAGACAGACATGACAGCAGACAGCAGGAGACAGACAGACAGCAGACAGACAGACAGACAGAAGACAGACAGACAGAAAGCAGACAGACAGACAGACAAATAGACAGCAGACAGACAGACAGCAGACAGACATACAGACAGCAGACAGACAGACAGACAGACAGACAGATAGACAGACAGCAGACAGACAAATAGACAGCAGACAGACAGACAACAGACAGACAGACAGCGGACAGACAGACAACAGACAGTTAGCAGACAGACAGATTGTCGCGGGGTGTGTGTTTAATGGGGGACTTCAAAGAACACACAGCGCACCGCCAGAGCCATTGAAGCAACAGTAAGCCATTGAAGCAACAGTGAGCCATTGAAGCAACAATGAGGCTGTTGCATTGCCGGCCTGCAATGCCCTGTCTTTGCTATGTGTGTGTGTGTGTGTGTGTGTGTGTGTGTGTGCGTGCGTGCGTGCGTGCGTGCGTGCGTGCGTGCGTGCGTGCGTGCGTGCGTGCGTGCGTGCGCGCGCGCGCGCAAATATGTGAAGCCTGTGTTCTTGCCTTTCGTTCTACACTGTAATGGCATTGTTTTGTTGAGGTTGTTCTTGTACACTGTAATAGTATTGCTGTTTTAGGGTAGTTATTCTACACTGTAATTGTTGTTTTGGGGTAGTTATTGTACCCTGTAATGGCAATGTTATTTGG
>CM054157.1:35310018-35325018 GCA_028751875.1 Rapana venosa | reverse complement strand
AGACTAACAGACGAACAGACCTACTCACGTACAGACTGAAAGACGCACAGACAGACTGGCTGACAGACAAGCAGACATGCTCTGGGCCAGAAAGGGGAAGGACCCCTGTGCCCTGTTGGCCAAGCCAGAGAACACTGGCGGGGTTGGCAACACGCGATTTTGTTTGAAGACCACGGCGGGGTCACCACAGACGGGTGTCCCAACAGAGGCAGTTCAGAGAGGCGATGTTTGTCTGTCCGCCCTCCCTCACAGCGCGTACACCCTGCAAGGTGGCCATGGCAGAGAGGGACTGGGTGCATCTCCCGCACTGTCAGCTGGCTCTGTGCACACTGTCCACACTAAAGGCTTGCTTACCTCTGTTATTGTAACATTTAGCGTGTGTGTGTGTGTGCGTGGGGGGGGGGGGGGGGGTCCACTGCACTGTCACTTTCTGCCTCCTCTTGGCTGTGGGGAAGGGGGGGAGGGTGGAGGTCACGGGTCTTTGTTTCGTTTTGAGGACACTGGGGATGACAGGGGGAGGCAGACCACAGGCTGTCTTCCTTCACCACCCTGTGGGTTTTGTCCTGGACCAGGCCCTACTTTACAGTTACAGGTTGTGCAGGGGCTTCTCCAGTCTGTGGCCTGTGGAGGGAGCCCATAGGACGTCAGTCAGGTCAAGTCAAGTCAAAACTACTTTGATGACATTGGCAGATGCAAAATCCTGTAACTAGCAGGGATGTTCTTACAGATACATCTTACACACACACACACACATACACACACAAACACACACACACACACAAACACACACACAAACACACACACACACAAACACACACACACACACACACACACAAACACACACACACACACACACAAACACACACACACAAACACACACACACAAACACACACACACACACACACACACACACACACACACACACACACACACACACTGCTGACCCGGGCTCGAATCTCTTTCAAGGGGATATTTTCCCCTGGAATTAACATCAGGACCGACTCCGCTCCCCCACTCCCACCCCCCTCCCAAAAAAAGTCCTTTAGATGGTACCGTAACCCGAGAGGCTGTGTTCGAACGCAGGAACAACATCTTGCGCACACGTGAAAACCTGTTCCACTTTTTGGAAGAGTAGGTCATTGTGTGCTGGTGGGAACGATGACAAAATTTACAAAACTTCATCTAGAGGAGAACTGGATGTAGAAAAGCACATGGGTTCTAATTCCATTATCTTCGAAATAAATAAAGAAACAAAGAAAGTGTACTGAACCAGTCACTGCCCTCTCTTACCATTTCCAACATAAAAGTGTACTGAACCAGTCACTGCCCTCTCTTACCATTTCCAACATAGAAGTGTACTGAACCAGTCACTGCCCTCTCTTACCATTTCCAACATAGAAGTGTACTGAACCAGTCACTGCCCTCTCTTACCATTTCCAACATAGAAGTGTACTGAACCAGTCACTGCCCTCTCTTACCATTTCCAACATAGAAGTGTACTGAACCAGTCACTGCCCTCTCTTACCATTTCCAACATAAAAGTGTACTGAACCAGTCACTGCCCTCTCTTACCATTTCCAACATAGAAGTGTACTGAACCAGTCACTGCCCTCTCTTACCATTTCCAACATAGAAGTGTACTGAACCAGTCACTGCCCTCTCTTACCATTTCCAACATAGAAGTGTACTGAACCAGTCACTGCCCTCTCTTACCATTTCCAACATAAAAGTGTACTGAACCAGTCACTGCCCTCTCTTACCATTTCCAACATAAAAGTGTACTGAACCAGTCACTGCCCTCTCTTACCATTTCCAACATAAAAGTGTACTGAACCAGTCACTGCCCTCTCTTACCATTTCCAACATAGAAGTGTACTGAACCAGTCACTGCCCTCTCTTACCATTTCCAACATAAAAGTGTACTGAACCAGTCACTGCCCTCTCTTACCATTTCCAACATAGAAGTGTACTGAACCAGTCACTGCCCTCTCTTACCATTTCCAACATAAAAGTGTACTGAACCAGTCACTGCCCTCTCTTACCATTTCCAACATAGAAGTGTACTGAACCAGTCACTGCCCTCTCTTACCATTTCCAACATAGAAGTGTACTGAACCAGTCACTGCCCTCTCTTACCATTTCCAACATAAAAGTGTACTGAACCAGTCACTGCCCTCTCTTACCATTTCCAACATAAAAGTGTACTGAACCAGTCACTGCCCTCTCTTACCATTTCCAACAAAGAAGTGTACTGAACCAGTCACTGCCCTCTCTTACCATTTCCAACATAAAAGTGTACTGAACCAGTCACTGCCCTCTCTTACCATTTCCAACATAGAAGTGTACTGAACCAGTCACTGCCCTCTCTTACCATTTCCAACATAGAAGTGTACTGAACCAGTCACTGCCCTCTCTTACCATTTCCAACATAAAAGTGTACTGAACCAGTCACTGCCCTCTCTTACCATTTCCAACATAAAAGTGTACTGAACCAGTCACTGCCCTCTCTTACCATTTCCAACATAGAGGTGTGCTGAACCAGTCACTGCCCTCTCTTACCATTTCCAACATAGAAGTGTACTGAACCAGTCACTGCCCTCTCTTACCATTTCCAACATAGAAGTGTACTGAACCAGTCACTGCCCTCTCTTACCATTTCCAACATAGAAGTGTACTGAACCAGTCACTGCCCTCTCTTACCATTTCCAACAGTCAGGTACATAGCTGTGTTAGTTACTGCCCTATCTTACCAACAGTCATGGACCTACCTAGGTGTGTTAGTTACTGCCCTATCTTACCAACAGTCAGGTACATAGCTGTGTTAGTTACTGCCCTCTCTTACCATGTCCAACAGTCAGGTACCTAGCTGTGTTGGTCACTGCCCTCTTACCAACAGTCAGGTACATAGATGTGTTAGTTACTGCCCTATCTTACCAACAGTCAGGTACCTACCTAGCTGTGTTAGTTACTGCCCTATCTTACCAACAGTCAGGTACATAGCTGTGTTAGTTACTGCCCTCTCTTACCATGTCCAACAGTCAGGTACCTAGCTGTGTTGGTCACTGCCCTCTTACCAACAGTCAGGTACATAGATGTGTTAGTTACTGCCCTATCTTACCAACAGTCAGGTACCTACCTAGCTGTGTTAGTTACTACCCTATCTTACCAACAGTCAGGTACCTACCTAGCTGTGTTAGTTACTGCCCTATCTTACCAACAGTCAGGTACCTACCTAGCTGTGTTAGTTACTGCCCTATCTTACCAACAGTCAGGTACCTACCTAGCTGTGTTAGTTACTGCCCTATCTTACCAACAGTCAGGTACCTACCTAGCTGTGTTAGTTACTGCCCTATCTTACCAACAGTCAGGTACCTACCTAGCTATGTTGGTCACTGCACGTGATGAAGTGTACTGATCCAGTCAGTGCCCCATTTTACCATGTCCAACAGTCATGGACCCAGCTCCATCTTTTCCTTAACGTGAACTGACGCTCTCCTTCCACTGTGTGTGTGTCAAGTCAAATTTTTATTTCCAGATGGTACATTGAATAAGCAGTGCGTTTGCTTTTTTTTCATCAAGCCATCTATCTAAAGAAAAAAAAGCGAGAAAAAAGATAATGTATACGCTGACATAGAATTAAAAAAAAAAACCCTAATCTATGGTAAACTATACAAATCAAACAAGAAAAGACAATAACATATGCATATATGGAATTTAAAAAACAACAACCAAAAAACCAGAAAAATATTAAGCCATACAATTCAAATAATTCAAAAATCGTGTGTGTGTGTGTGTGTGTGTGTGTGTGTGTGTGTGTGTGTGTGTGTGTGTGTGTGTGTGTGTGTGTCTGTGTGTATGTTGTGTGTGTGTGTGTGTGTGTGTCTGTGTGTGTCTATGTGTGTGTGTGTCTCTGTCTGTGTGTGTCTGTGTCTGTGTGTGTGTGTGCAGGTTTCGGCGCTGCCTGAAGAAGTCGCGGTCGCCGGCAGCTCACATGGTGGGCAAGATCTTCTTCAACGTGGTGGGCTCCCAGTGCTTCCGGTTCCGCAAGGAGAGGGCCTGCAAGCGGCGCAACTGGTGGGGCAAGTGCAAGAAGTACGGCTTCACCAGGGTGGCCCGCCCCCGATCCCAGAGAGCCTTCTGACTAGACAGACGCCGCGGCAGAAAGAAGAAGAAAAGACGGAAAGGCCAGAGCAGAACGAGAAGGAAAAGACCGCAGGAAAAAATAGAACTGAGAGAAGGACCTTCTGAAGAAGGCGGGGAAGTGAGGAAGGTGGATGGCGGAGAGGGGTCTAGACAGGGGAAGAAGAATAAGAAGAAATATGAAAGGTGGAAGGAAGAGTGGAAAGAAAACGTGATGTTGACAGATGTCAACGCTGTGGAGTGACGCTTACAGTCATAGGAGGTTGAATATAACAAGCATTGCATGAGTCAGAGAGAAATCGGAGTCGCAGATCTGTCTGTAAGTGTTGTAATTGCCCTTCATGGGATGATTGCGGTATTTTTGACTTGACTTGACTTGACAGATCAGACTGCCAGACACAGTGTGAAAAGAGGAGACGCAGTGTAAAGAACGGTACAGTGGCAGTATGGAGTAAACCCTTTAGTTAATGCAGATGCTGGTTGAACTGATGAAGGAAGCACTCTGTGTTACAGCACTATTCAGGCCTTCCGTTAAAACGATGGATTCAAAAGCAGACGACATCGGCGGAGCAGTGCCATCATCTTCATCTTTACCAACAGCCGCTGCATCAGGAAGAATGTCTGACACTCAAAAATCCCAGTGTGAAAAGATATTTTTATTTATTAAATAATCCCATAAAGTGACTATCATGACGAATGTTTTGTCTTTGGTTTGTCATTGTGCAGACTTGTTAGCCAGGACAGGGACTGGTTTTCCTCGAGGTGACGAATGTTTTGTCTTTGAGAACCATGACAGCTGGCTGAAGCAGACATCATCTTCACGACAACAGCTCATGACGTCATGGGGCACAGACTTCCGGTTTTTGTTTGTTGGTTGTTGCTTTTTTTAAACAGCCTGCAGCGTCATCCAATCACGTGATGCTCTTGAAAAGCTGATGACGTGCGCTGACGCAATGTGTTGCTGTTCTGACAGCGGAAGTATGAAGTATCTGTGAGTACATGAAGACTGGGTCAACGCACGCACACACACACACACACTCACACACACACACACACACACACACACACACTCACACACACACACACTCACACTCACACACACACACACACACACTCACAACATCACACACACACACACACACACCACACACACACACACCCCACACACACACACACACACACACATTGTGAAAAGACGTTAAATGAATTTGAACACACACACACACACCACACTCACAAGCACATACACACACACACACACTCACACACACACACACTCACACACACACACGACACTCACACACACACACACACACACACACACACACACACTCACACTCACACACACACACACACACACACACCTGAAAGCTGGGGGTCAACACACACACACACACACCGATGCCTGTGCTCTGCACGTGAATCCTGTCACCACCCACTGACGTCAGCTGGCTGGCTGTTGACAAACGAAGGGATGACTTGGGCTTCCTCCCTTCTCTTCTGACGTCAGCATGCCTCTCCTTTGGTGGCCAACTTCAGGACAATGCCTGCAGGACTGAGGTCTGAAGTGAACTTGACGACGTTGCGGAGCTTTTGGGGACAATCCACTGTGCAACACTTTGTGACGTCATGTAGGAAACTGTGACCTCATGCCGAATGTTTGTGGAGGAAATTCATGACGTCACACACCTAATGAACCCTATGTTATGTATAAAGGAAATCATGATCACTGTCCATGTTCTTGATGGGAATGAGCTCTTTGATTGATTTCTTCATTTCAACTGTTTTTTTCAAATTCTAACAGTGTGTGTGTGTGTGTGTGTGTGTGTGTGTGTGTGTGTGTGTGGTGTGTGTGTGTGTGTGTGTGTGTGTGTGTGTGTGTGTGTGTGTGTGTGTGTGTGTGTGTGTGATGTCCATAGATCAGATGACAAAAGAATGGCTGCTGACATGAAGTAATCCTTGGCCTTGTTGTACAGGCAGTGAAGTGGCAGCGCTACATGTCTGTTTACTGTCATTATAGTCTCCGGGATGCTTCATCTTCTGCTTCACTGCTTTTTATTCTTCTCCTTCGCCTTTTACTCCCCCTTCTCCTCTCCTCACACACACACACACCACACACACACACACACACACACACACACACACACACACAACACACACACACACACACACACACACACACACTCGCTTTCCCCCAGCCAAGGTTAAGCAGCGTGGTTATCACTTGGTAGGATGACCGTTTGCGCGCCTTGGTTTCAGTACAGTCCCCCAGTTCACCCACCTGTAAAAGGGTACCTCCCCTCTTTAGGTTCAGGGAAGGTAAAGCAGCAAGGGAGAGGAGATGGGCGCCGCCCTCAATATGCTGGCCCCTAGAGAAGTGAGGTCTCTGACGCCTCGTTCCACTACGACCTTATAGGTTATGGGGCACCTTTACCTTTTACCTTTAATATATACATTGAAATACTTCTCTCGCTCTCTCTCTCAAATAATAAACCACACAACAGTAGCATATTCATTGCAGACATGCTGCAGCATGGTATGACAACAATGACACCACTCTACCTCAGTCCACAGTTATCTTTTTTTCTGTCACATGTTCCTGTTTTCCTTGGGTCCAGCTGTTCCCATAATTATGCAGACTGCCATTTCTAACTGCCCCAACATTCACCAAGCAAATACTGACCACCTCTCTGACCCGCTGCGTTGGTACAGCCACGGGTGCATGCCGCTCATGTTCCTGTTTACACCACCCTGCTTGAAAACTCTCCCCCACCCCCCACTTCAGAAAGTCTTGATTCATGGTATTTGTGTTGCGTTGTAAACTTTGTATTTTGGTGGGTTACGTTTGCACTATGATGTGAGTATGTTGAATATTATGATTTCTTATCATGATCAAACCATGGCATCGTAATTTATCCATGTTACGTTGTGATCATTGTGTTTTGTAATGCGACTTTTGTACAAAGAAAATTGTCTTCACAACATGATCACAGTTGTCGTTGGACTTTGGATCTGATTTTGAAATTGTTTGAAAATGATGCAAAAATGTTGATGATTAAAACACACACACACACACACACACACACACACACACACACACACACACACACCACACACACACACACACACACACACACACACACACACACACACACAACACTATTTATGACTTTTTTGGTGTAGCAGGATGACTATAGTCCTTCGTTGTCGGAAAAGTACATGTCGTCGTCTACATTTGCTTTCTTGAAACTAAAACAGGCAAAAAAAACAACAACCAAGTGGACTGTTGGTGGAGGTTTGCCATGTACATTATTTCATTGTTATGTATTGTATTGTATCGTTTTGTATGGTATCGTTTCATTTTATGTTCTGTTTTATTACATTGTGTTTCTTTGTATCGCCCTGTATTGTATTGCATTGCATTGTCTAGGGTTGTATTGTATTGTATTGTTTTATTATTTTATCACATTGTGCTGTTGAATATCGTATTGTACTGCATTGTATTGTACTGTACTACATGATATTAACGACCATGACATTTTTCTCTGCGTGGAACTGGGGTGGATCTCTCTTGGCAGAGTCAGTAGGCCCCACTCCAGCCTCAGTCCCCCTTCCCCTCTGCAATGTCTGCTGATGACTGCACACTGTCTTTCTACACACTTTGATCACCAACATGTCACTGTGTTGCCCTGAGCTCCTTCACGTGCACTGAATACACACCTGACTCCCGTTGTCGTCTGCTCCGGAAGACTAGCACCCAGGCCTCCTCATGGTCAGTGGACGGCTGGATAGTCTGGCCTCAAACGGGATTCGAACACGGACCTGTAGCCTTCTGAATTGGTGTGAGACATGTTCACCTCCAAGTCCCACATCGAGGAACCACATTGAAAACCACATGGGTGTCATGTTGTCGTGTGTTGCACATGTTTGTAAGGCAGCACATCAAAGCAAAAGGATGTTCTGTCCTGTTCTGCTGCCATGTATGCAAACGTCATGTATGCAAACGTCATGTATGCAAACGTCATGTATGAAAACGTCACACACGGAGACGTCGTGTATGGTGGAAACGTCACGTATGCAAACGTCATGTATGCAAACGTCATGTATGCAAACGTCGTGTATGCAAACGTCATGTATGCAAACGTCGTGTATGGTGGAAACGTCGTGTATGGAAACGTCATACATAGAAACGTCATAATATGGAAATGTCATAATATGGAAACGTTATGTATATTTTTAAAAAAAAATTATATCGAGGATAATGGAATAAGGACTTATGCGCTTTTTTACACCCAGTCCCCGTGTGTATGCGGTTTTGTAAATTTGTCATCTGCTCCCACCGGCACACAATGGCGTACTCTTACGAACAGCGGGACAGGGAGTTATCGTGTGCGCAAGATGTTCTGCGTGCGTTCGCACACGGGGCCTCGGTTTATAGTCTCATCTGAAGGAAACGTCATGCATGGAAACGTCACAATGGAAACGTCATGTATAGAAACGTCACAATAAAAACGTCATGCATGGAAACGTCACAAAGGAAACGTCATGTATAGAAACGTCACACATAAAAACGTCATACATTGAAACGTCATACTGATATTAACACACAACACAGGATATGACCTTGGTAATTGTTTAAAACACTCAACTTTGTCTGATGTGTGACATGCGCCATTGTTGTATAGGGGCTGCTGCGTCATGTATGTGATCATTTCCTGATGTCAGTCACGACACTCTGACGCTGACAGGCTGGTATTCTGACAGTGGGCAGGGTGAGGAAACAACAGACAGTAATAAACTGACGATGGGCAGGAAGAGAAGGTCAGATGGCAGAAGGTCACCTGACAGTTCTGGTCACACACCACTCTGAGTGGACACAGGTGGTGTGGAGGGTAAGGGAGGGGGTAGCGGAGGATATGCTCTCCCCATCCTGTCCTCCTCGCTTTCCCCCAGCCAAGTTAAGCAGCGTCGAGCGTGGTTACCACTTGGATGGGTGACCGTTTGCGCGCCTTGGCTTCAGTACAGTTCACCCAGCTGTAAATGGGTACCTGTCCTCTTTAGGGTCAGGGAAGGTAAAGCAGCGAGGGAGAGGAGATGGGCGCCGCCCTCAATACGCTGGCCCTAGAAAAGTGAGGTCTCTGACGCCTCGCTCCCCTACGACCTTATAGGTTATGGGACACCTTTACCTTTACCTTTATCCTGTCCTCCTGTCCCCCCACCCCCATTATACAGACCCTGTCCCCCTACCCCCTCCCCCCCCCCCGTCCCTCACTCCCACATGTACACTGTCAGAAAAGATCTACTCTGAAGTGTCAGCTGCTCGTGTTCACTCTGGTCTTCACTTCTTATCCGTTCAGATCATTATCTGGGTCTTTTTTTTTTTTTTTTTTACTTCGTCTTATTTTTCAATATGGCAGATCATGCTCAAATGATCAGTGACTAGTTTGTCAGCCAGAAGAAGCATACAGCTGTAATAATTATGCTCTTTTTGTTGTGTGTATGAAATTCGACACTCCGCACATTATTTTTGTATATTATGGTGTTTCTTTGATGTGCTTTTGTCATCGAACAGTAGGTTTCATAGAAGTGATTTTTGTACTTTGTATGCACGAAATCTACGACACACTTCAAGGAGCTAGTCTTCATGGTAAAGGGGAGGGGTCACCACTCACCTGTAGGTGGTGTGGCTGCTGTACCATCCACGGTCAGTTGTTTTCTGTCTTCACTTCTTTCCTCACATTCAGTGCTGATTGTCTGTTCAATCATTTGGAAGAATAAAAATGGCATTTGACGTTCTGTTGTGTGGAGAGTTTTCCTTTTTTTTTTCGTGTTTTCTGGTTTTGTCTTGTCTTGTTCTGCTGTGTTTTGTTTTGTTTTGTTTTGTTTGTTGTTGATTTTCTTGGCCGGGAGTGGAGGAGAGGGGGGCGGGGGCTTCTTTTACCACTGGAGGGTGGAGGGTGGAATGATTGACGGGCTGACCAGAGGGGCTCCAGGGTACACTGGCTGAAGGAAGGAAGGAAGGACTGTGGTCTGTCATCCTGACATCTCTACATCAATGTTCCAATCTTGGCAGCTCATGGCACACTCCAGGTGGACATGGGTTCTCCCTCCCAGGTCACCTTTTCGTGCAGAGCTGCCAGTGCCTTGATCCCCTTCAAGTGTGTCCAGAAGAGCTGCACGCGGGCTGCAGATCTTGTGCT
The DNA here is from genome assembly GCA_028751875.1 of Rapana venosa. NCBI lineage: Eukaryota > Metazoa > Mollusca > Gastropoda > Neogastropoda > Muricidae > Rapana > Rapana venosa. The sequence goes on along the minus strand of CM054157.1, from coordinate 35,314,677 downwards.
TTGCATGGGCATCCCATGGGTAGTGAAAAATCATTGATACCCAGCATGCAGCTGAGGCTTCGAAGCCGCACTGGGTTTCGCCGTTGGCCAGTCGTCTGCTGACTGGATTAGGGGAGGCCAGCCTGACTGTTTGCACCAGTGACAGGAAGGGAGCTCGGGGCCAGGGTGTGAGTCTTCACTCTGATCATTTGTTTTTTTACTTTGGGTGGTTTTCTTTTTTTCCCGCTCCTGGTTTCCAGCTGTGAGGTTTACCACGGTGAGATGTTGTGTATGTCACCGGTTGTTAGCTTTTTTAACCGTCCATTAAGGTAGCCGCATTTCAGCTTCGAGGTGATGTCTAAACACGACACCAAGTGTGCATGCACTCTCTTAGATTTTTTGTCAGGCGTTCCTACCGGAACGCAATGGCCTCCTCTTTCAAAAGGCGGAACAGGTTTTAACGTGTGCGCAAGATGTTCTGCGTGCGTTCGCAGACGGGACCTCGGTTTACAGTCTCATTCAAAGGACGTTAGGGGAAGTGGAGTCTGTTCTGATGTTAACTCCAAGGGGAAAAAAACCCTTGAACAGATGCCTGGGTGGTGGCTGGAACACGAGGCGTCAGGTCAGGTCAGGTCAGGTCAGGTCAGGTCAGGTCAGGAGCACAGCGCTCTAACCACTTGGCGATCCCCACTGCCGCTCTCCAAAAGCATGATCTCGTGGAGTTTGCATTGATCCTCAGTCCACCTCCCTCAAAGTCCTCTGGAGGAGAAGACAAAGCAAGGCCCGGAGTGCGAAGGCTCACAGACCATCTGGTGCAGCTCTTATAACTGCCACTGCCTTTCACTGAAGAGAACGCCAGCTATGGCCAACGGTATGGATCACACACACATATACACACACTCACACACATACACAAACACACACACACACACACTCACACTCACACACACACACACACACAGACACACCACACACACCCCAGACACACACCACACACACACACACACACACAGACACACACACACACACACACACACACGGAATGAACCTGAAGAGAGGCTGTATCTGCCAAAATCAACTTGTCCACTGAACACACTGCCTGTACACCTGGTTTAAATATGACTGATTCAATATACAGACAACATTAGCCTGTACACCTGGTTTAGATATGACTGATTCAATATGCATGCAACATTAGACACAACACCTGGTTTAAATATGACTTATTTAACATACAGACAGCATTAGCCTGTACAACTGGTTTAAATATGACTGTATGTATATTGAATCAGCCATATTTATACCAGGTGTACAGGTTAATGTTGTCTGTATATTGAATCAGTCATATTTAAACCAGGTGTACAGGCTAATATTGTCTGTATATTGAATAAACATTAGCCTGTACACCTGGTTTAAATATGACTGATTCAATATACATACAACATTAACCTCCACACCTGGTTTAGATATGACTGATTCACTACTATACAGACAACATCAGCCTCCACACCTGGTTTAGATATGACTGATTCACTACTATACAGACAACATCAGCCTCCACACCTGGTTTAAATATGACTTATTTAATATACAGACAAGATCAGCATCAACACCTGGATTAGATATACCTGATTCACTACTATACAGACAAGATCAGCATCAACACCTGGATTAGATATACCTGATTCACTACTATACAGATAACATCAGCCTTAACACGGGGTTTAGATATGACTGATTCATTACTATACAGATAACATCAGCCTTAACACGGGGTTTAGATATGACTGATTCACTACTATACAGATAACATCAGCCTTAACACGGGGTTTAGATATGAATGATTCACTACTATACAGATAACATCAGCCTTAACACGGGGTTTAGATATGACTGATTCATTACTATACAGATAACATCAGCCTGAACAACTGGTTTAAATATGACTGATTCATTACTATACAGATAACATCAGCCTTAACACGGGGTTTAGATATGACTGATTCACTACTATACAGACAACATCAGCCTTAACACGGGGTTTAGATATGACTGATTCATTACTATACAGACAACATCAGCCTCCACACCTGGTTTAGATATGACTGATTCACTACTATACAGACAACATCAGCCTCCACACCTGGTTTAGATATGACTGATTCACTACTATACAGACAACATCAGCCTCCACACCTGGTTTAGATATGACTGATTCATTACTATACAGACAACATCAGCCTCCACACCTGGTTTAGATATGACTGATTCACTACTATATAGACAACATCAGCCTCCACACCTGGTTTAGATATGACTGATTCGCTACTATACAGACAACATCAGCCTCAACACGTGATTTAGATATGACTGATTCATTACTATATAGACAACATCAGCCTCCACACCTGGTTTAGATATGACTGATTCATTACTATATAGACAACATCAGCCTCCACACCTGGTTTAGATATGACTGATTCATTACTATACAGACAACATCAGCCTCCACACCTGGTTTAGATATGACTGATTCACTACTATACAGACAACATCAGCCTCCACACCTGGTTTAGATATGACTGATTCACTACTATACAGACAACATCAGCCTCCACACCTGGTTTAGATATGACTGATTCACTACTATACAGACAACATCAGCCTCCACACCTGGTTTAGATATGACTGATTCATTACTATACAGACAACATCAGCCTACACACCTGGTTTAGATATGACTGATTCACTACTATACAGACAACATCAGCCTTAACACGGGGTTTAGATATGACTGATTCACTACTATACAGACAACATCAGCCTTAACACGGGGTTTAGATATGACTGATTCATTACTATACAGACAACATCAGCCTTAACACGGGGTTTAGATATGACTGATTCACTACTATACAGATAACATCAGCCTTAACACGGGGTTTAGATATGACTGATTCATTACTATACAGATAACATCAGCCTTAACACGGGGTTTAGATATGACTGATTCATTACTATACAGACATCAGCCTCCAACCTGGTTTAGATATGACTGATTCACTACTATACAGACAACATCAGCCTTAACACGGGGTTTAGATATGACTGATTCATTACTATACAGACAACATCATCCTTAACACGGGGTTTAGATATGACTGATTCACTACTATACAGATAACATCAGCCTTAACACGGGGTTTAGATATGACTGATTCATTACTATACAGATAACATCAGCCTTAACACGGGGTTTAGATATGACTGATTCATTACTATACAGACATCAGTCTCCAACCTGGTTTAGATATGACTGATTCACTACTATACAGACAACATCAGCCTTAACACGGGGTTTAGATATGACTGATTCACTACTATACAGATAACATCAGCCTTAACACGGGGTTTAGATATGACTGATTCATTACTATACAGACAACATCAGCCTTAACACGGGGTTTAGATATGACTGATTCACTACTATACAGATAACATCAGCCTTAACACGGGGTTTAGATATGACTGATTCATTACTATATAGACAACATCAGCCTCCACACCTGGTTTAGATATGACTGATTCATTACTATATAGACAACATCAGCCTCCACACCTGGTTTAGATATGACTGATTCATTACTATATAGACAACATCAGCCTCCACACCTGGTTTAGATATGACTGATTCACTACTATACAGACAACATCAGCCTCCACACCTGGTTTAGATATGACTGATTCACTACTATACAGACAACATCAGCCTTAACACGGGGTTTAGATATGACTGATTCACTACTATACAGACAACATCAGCCTCCACACCTGGTTTAAATATGACTTATTTAATATACAGACAAGATCAGCATCAACACCTGGATTAGATATACCTGATTCACTACTATACAGACAAGATCAGCATCAACACCTGGATTAGATATACCTGATTCACTACTATACAGATAACATCAGCCTTAACACGGGGTTTAGATATGACTGATTCATTACTATACAGATAACATCAGCCTTAACACGGGGTTTAGATATGACTGATTCATTACTATACAGATAACATCAGCCTTAACACGGGGTTTAGATATGACTGATTCATTACTATACAGATAACATCAGCCTTAACACGGGGTTTAGATATGACTGATTCATTACTATATAGACAACATCAGCCTCCACACCTGGTTTAGATATGACTGATTCATTACTATACAGACAACATCAGCCTTAACACGGGGTTTAGATATGACTGATTCATTACTATACAGACAACATCAGCCTTAACACGGGGTTTAGATATGACTGATTCACTACTATACAGATAACATCAGCCTTAACACGGGGTTTAGATATGACTGATTCATTACTATACAGATAACATCAGCCTTAACACGGGGTTTAGATATGACTGATTCATTACTATATAGACAACATCAGCCTCCACACCTGGTTTAGATATGACTGATTCACTACTATACAGACAACATCAGCCTCAACACGTGATTTAGATATGACTGATTCACTACTATACAGCCAACATCAGCCTCAATACCTGGTTTAGATATGACTGATTCACTACTATACAGATAACATCAGCCTTAACACGGGGTTTAGATATGACTGATTCACTACTATACAGATAACATCAGCCTTAACACGGGG
>CM054157.1:35285018-35305018 GCA_028751875.1 Rapana venosa | reverse complement strand
CAAAACGTGCAGTATGTTGGCCAAAGGATGAGCAGGAGCAAGGCAACACCTAATCTGGGGGTGGTTTTCCAAGAATTTGAACACACAACCTCTGTGTGTGTGTGTGTGTGTGTGTGTGTGTTTGTGCGTGTTTTTGTGTGTGTGTGTGTCTGTGTGTGTGTGTTTATTTTAGTTTATTTCGAGGATAATGAAATAAACACTTGTGTGCTTTTTCACATCCAGTCCCCGTGTGTATGCAGTTGTGTGCGTATGTGTTTTTTTAATTTAAAAAAAAATCTTTTATATCGATGATAATGGAATAAGCAAGCAATTATGAGCTTTTTTACATCCAGTCCCCGTGTGTATGTGTTTTTGTAATTCTGTCATCTGTTCCCACCGCCACCCAATGGCCTACATTTACATGTAAGCTGATCTCATTACCACTGTGTTAATATATCTGTGTGTATGTTGCTTTCTACATCTCTGTCTCTATCTGCCTGTCTGTGTACATGTACATATGTCATACAGGCATGGCTATTCATGTATGGGTATACAGGGAATCTGTTACTGTCTGTGTGTACATGTACATGTGTCATACAGGCATGGCTATTCATGTATGGGTATACAGGGAATCTGTTACTGTCTATGTGTACATGTACAGATGTCATTCAGGCATGACTATTCATGTCTGGATGTACAGGAAATCTGTTACTGTCTGTGTACATGTACATGTGTCCTACAGGCATGGCTATTCATGTGTGGGTGAACAGGAAATATGTTACTGTCTGTGTACATGTACATGTGTCATTCAGGCATGGCTGTTCATGTGTGGGTGAACAGGAAATATGTTACTGTCTGTGTACATGTACATGTGTCCTACAGGCATGGCTATTCATGTGTGGGTATACAGGAAATCTGTTACTGTCTGTGTGTACATGTACAGATGTCATTCAGGCATGGCTATTCATGTGTGGGTGAACAGGAAATCTGTTACTGTCTGTGTACATGTACATGTGTCATTCAGGCATGGCTGTTCATGTCTGGGTGAACAGGAAATATGTTACTGTCTGTGTACATGTACATGTGTCATTCAGGCATGGCTGTTCATGTCTGGGTGAACAGGCAACCTGGGACTGTCCGTCTGTGTACACGTGACAGCCAGAAGCCAGCAATAGAGGATGCTTGCATTTTATGAACCAAGCACTCCTTCTGCAGCTGTTTATGCTGCTGCTGCTGTTGCCGCTGCTGCTGTTATTGCTGATGTTGCTGCTGATGTTACTCATGTTGTTGTTGCTGCTGCTGTTGCCTCTGCTGCTGTTGCTGTTATTGCTGCTGTTCATGTTGTTGCTGCTGCTGCTGTTGCTGTTGCTGCTGATGTTGCTGCTGTTACTGTTGATGTTGCTGCTGCTTCTCATGTTGTTGCTGCTGCTGTGTCTGTCTTAGATGAATGAGATGGCGCTGTACAGTGTCTACATCGTTTATTTGAAAGATTATTCTTCATACATTAAAGTTACATTTTCTCATTTCGAATCACATATATTTATGTGATTTTTGTTCGATGGGTTTAGAGTGGGGGTGGTTCTTTTTCATTTGTTTTGTTTTGATGTGCCTTTGATCTGACGAGGTGTTCGTTTATCTTCTTGAGTGTTTGTTTCTTTGTTGGCTTTGTTTGCTTTCTAGTTGTTGTTTTCTGTTTTGATTTTCTTTTGCCTGAGGCTGTTTCGTTTTAAAACTCATATGTTGCATCTCTAATGTATATCGGCCTTTTCCAGTCTACCTCAATGGTCTTATGTTATCAACATCATTGAAATTAAGAGTAAAAGATTGAAAAGTAAAATAATCTAATATTTTACTTTTGGGGGGATAATTTTACGAAATATGTATTAAAAAAATTCGTGTTTTTTTTCTATGGCAGCTCTGCTAACAAAGTACAAGTTAGTTTTATTCTTTCCAAAGTACCCCACATAACTACAGTAAATAACACACCATCTCTCAGTGTCAGTGTCAGTGTCAGTTTATCCAGAAGAAGTCAGTGGGTACGGAACAATCCATAGACCACACCCTCTTCTCTTCCCCAACACTCGGCAAAGGTCGCCTTTGTTCCCAAAAGGTCAACCAATGGGCAGTGGGGTTGAGGCCGGGGTGAGAAGGGTGGGGGTTCAGGGAGTGGGGGTGGTGAATGCTTTTATCACATGCACAATTACGGGCCTTGCATAAATGTAGGCGATGTCTGAAAGTGGCTGTCTTCTCTAGCTCTGTCCAGCCAGCAACACATGTCCAGTCTTTCCCGCTGGTGGAAACCCGGACGCTTCAGCTTTGTTGCGCGGTAACAGTGACCAAAACTACAAGATGATCATCATGCAGTGCTTGAATCCGCATGGCAATTTATCTTGCTGTCCGTAAGGTTTGATTTATAATGGTCCATTTCTTTTGCTAAAAATTATAACAAAACTGATACTTTGTGTTCAATATTTCCATACATGACACACACGCATGTGCCAATGTGTGTACGCAAGCGCGCGTGCGCGCACAGACACACACATGCCCAAAAGCATGCACGCGCGCAGAAAACACACACACACACACATACACGTACGCGTGCGCTCGCGTGCTCACAAGTACAAGCATGTCTAAATGGACATTCATGGATGTTGCCCACACATGCGCACTGATGTCCAAGCAGAGTGAGTGGACAAGAGAGAGCTTTAACCTCATGTGTCGAATATCACAATCATAACACTGGTAAAGTCACGCCACACACTGTATTGCCATGATGTTGTGGTGTATTGCCACGACACATCTACCCCTTTGTCTACCCTTGTTTATTTGGGTTTTGTTCTGGTATTTCGCAATCTTTGAAAACTCACAGTTATTTTTTCATCTACTTGACGCAATTTTGTTCAGCTGCAGCCCATTCTTGCGTATTATCATAATGGTGGAGTACTGACAAAAGCATTGCTGGTTGTACTGATGTCCTGTATTGGAGCTACGTTGTTCTGAACCAACGCTATAATCATGTTGTTAGAAGCCAAAGTGCGGGAGGTGAAGCCACAGCGCTGACACCACACACCACACCAAGCAGGGAGGCCTGAAGGGCAGCTGGATGAACTGCACTGCACACGTCTCCAGGCGGTCGAATACCACAGTTCCTACCCGCCCTTAAGTTCACATCCTTTTATCGAACGTTTGTCAGCCCTTTCTGACATCTCTGTCAACCTCTTCATCAGTGTCTGTTATTTGTCACTCCCGTTATCTCCCCCCCCTCCCCTCCCTCTTTCTAACACCCCCCCCCCCCATTCCCGTCATCCTCCCTCACTGCTTTCTCTCTCTTTCTACCCCTCCCCCCCCCCCCCCCCCATCCTCCCCATCACTCTCATCCCACACAGTTTATCAAAGGCAGAGAAGTGGTGTTCAACAGAGGTCAGGGGCTGATAACCAGTGGTCAGTAATGATGACAAATTGTGTCCCCTGATAATGGGATTGACCAGGGCAGGGGTGGGTGGCCATGATAAAGTGAGGGACAGCAGCAGGATGATGATGTCTTCATGATGGACAGACAGACAGACAGACAGACACCCAGCGCCCTCCTCTCTCTCTCTCCCTCTCTCTCTCCTCTCTTTCCATCTCTCTCTCTCACTCTCTCTCTCTCTCTCTCTCCTCTCTCTCTCTCTCTCACCCCTCTCTCTCTCTCTCTTTCCATCTCTCTCTCTCCCTCTCTCTCCCTCTCTCTCTCTCTCCCCCTCTCTCTCCCTCTCTCTCACTCCATCTCTCTCTCCCTCTCTCTCTCTTTCCCTCTCTATCTCTCCCTCTCTCTCCATCTCTCTCTCCCTCCATCTCTCTCTCCCTCTATCTCTCTCCCTTTCTCTCTCTCTCACCTTTTATCATTTTGCTTATAGTTATAGTTGTTGTTTTTCCTGATGAAAGATTCATACTTTATATTTTCAATATTTTATTGGGCTTGTCGGCTGTATTTAAGTTTTAATGTATGCCCTTTTTCAATATCTTATTGTTATGTGTAACAACTATGCGTACCATTTTACAATGTGTAGATGTTTATTTTTATGACTTCATAAGTTTGGTTGTTGTTTTTTTCTTCTTGGTTTTGTTGTTGTTGTTTGTTTTTCTCTTTTTTATTTTTTTTTATTTTTCTTTTGTTTATTTGTTTGGGGTTGTGTTGTTGTTGTTTTTTTTTGGGGGGGGGATGGTTTTGGGGGTTTTGGGGGGCATTTTTTTTTGTTTTTGGGGGGGTGTTTTTAGGGTTTTCTTTATTTGTTTGTTTGTTTTTGTTGGGTTTTTTTCTTTTTTTTTTGTTGTTGTTGTTTTTGGTTGTGTTTTTCTTAAAGGGTTATTTCCCTTTGTTTCTACTGTATGAGAGTATAAGTATTGGGTTATTATTAAGATGTATCCCTACGGGCGGGGACTGGATGTAAAAAAGCATATGAGTGCTTATTCATTATCATCGAAATAAAAGAATTTGCCATTGTCAATGTCATTGTCTCTCTCTCCCTCTCTCTCCCTCTCTCTCTCTCTCTCTCTCTCTCTGGCTTTTCCCCCCTCTTTATTATGAGAGTGTATGGGTATTGCTCTTATTTTATTACCATGACATTCACTTTGCATGAACATAATTAAAAAGTGTTTGTGTTGATCGTGTGCTATGTGAGTATTACATATTTAGTATTATCCCTGAAACACCCCCCCCCCCACACACACACACACACTCAAACACACACACACACACGCACACACACACGCGCGCGCGCGCGCTCAAACACACACACACACACACACACACACACACACACACACACACACACACACACACACACCACATACTCACTCACTCACCCACCCATATTCTCTCCCTAAACGACTGTATAGTTTTTAATTTCTTCTTGATTGTTTCTTGTTTTTATTGTGTGGATGTATGGGTATTAAATTTATTTCATTGTCATGACATATAATTTGAAACGAGTATAATCTAAAATGAGTGTTGATGGGATCGCATACTGTTTTGGGATTTATATATTGGATATTATCTCTGAAATACACACACACACACTCTCTGTCTCTGTCTCTCTCTCTCTCACCTTTTATCGTCCTGCTTATAGTCATAGTATATCCTGATGAAGGATTCATATTTTTATATTTTCAATACTTTATTGGACTTGCCTCTGTACTTAAGTTTTAATGAGTGCCCTATTTCAATATCTTATAATTATGTGTAACAAGTATGTATACCATTTGACAATGTGTAGATGTTTATCTTTATGACTTATTAAGTTTGGTTGTGTTATTTTTCTTGGCTTTGTTGTTGCTCTTGTTCTTGCTGTTGTTGTTTGTCTGTTTTTCTCTTTTTTATCATCTTTTGTTGGTTTGGTTTTTCCTTCTCTTTTGTTTGTTTGTTTGTTTTGGTTAGGGTTTTTTGGGGGGTGGGGTAGGGGTGGGGTATTCTTAGGATTTTCTTTTAATTGCTTGCTTTTGGGGGGGGGGAGGGTTGTTGGGGGGGAGCTGTTTTGAAAAGGGTTATTTCCCTTGTTTTTATTGCGAGACTGTATAAGTATTGGGTTATTATTATTAAGATGTATCCCTAACGGGCGGGGACTGGATGTAAAAAAGCACATGTGTGCTTATTCATTATCCTCGAAATAAAAGAATTTGTCATTTGTCATTTGTCTCTCTCTCTCTCTCTCTCTCCCTCTCCCCCTCTCTCGTTAAAACGATTAAAACAGGCTGGCAGTCGTGGCATTGATGGAGTTGATGGTAAATTCTGAAACTATCTTCTCAAGTTATAGAAGAAACTCTCACATATATTTCCAATCTTTGTCTGGATAAACAATACTTCCCTAAGGCCTTAAAGCAAGCAAAAATTATTCCCTTGTTTAAAACAGGAAATGCTGCTGATCCATCTAACTTCAGACCTATTTCTATATTATCAGTTCTTTCAAAACCCTTGGAACAGCATATACATAAGTGTATTCTTTACCATTTAAACAAGTATAACCTTATACACCCAGATCAGTCGGGGTTCAGAGAACACCACTCATGTCATACAGCTTTAACAAAGTTGATAGATCGATGGTTATCAAACATAAAAAAAAACAATTTACAGGAGTATTATTTGTGGATTTCGCTAAAGCGTTTGATGTTATAAATCATAAACTTCTCCTTAAAAAGCTATCAGCTTACAAACTATCTCTCAACACACTAAATTTAATCTCATCTTTTCTTTCTGATAGATAGCAGAGAGTGTCTTTGAACACATCTATCTCCAGTTTTCGTCCAAATGTTTATGGTACCTCAAGGCTCTGTTTTAGGTCCTTTGCTGTTCTTATTGTATATCAACGATCTTCCTTTATTTATAGGAACTCAGTGCGAAATGTTTGCAGATGACTCCACCTTAGAAATAGCTAAATCAAACGCTCATGAAGTCTATGATACGATGCAATAAAGTATTGATCACCTTGTTAAATGGACACATTTAAACCATAGGGCTCTTAACCCACATAAAACTAAATTTATGTTAGTCACAAACAGACAAAAGCGTCAGAATCGTCAGACATTACCAGATCTTTGTATTTCTAATGTAAAAGTTGACCAAGTAGTAAATCACAAAGTCCTAGGTGTAACGATAGACAATAACGTATCATGGTCAAAACATTTTGAAAGACTTACTGCAAATATTGCATCAAAATTGTATCACTTTAGAAAAATAAAAAACTTGTTATACCTTCATACAAAAAACCACTATTCTATTATGCATATATTCAGTGTAATATTGTTTATAGTTCTACACTGTGGGATCTGGCTAGCAAAAATATACTTAAACCGTTAATAAGTGTTCATAAAAGAGCCATCAAAATTACCAGTGACAAATCAACTTCATTAATACCATCTGACTACAAACAAGCAAATGTTCTACCTCTCCAAGCAAAACTTCTATACAATAAAGGGATTTTTATTCATAAAATACTGCACGGAAGTGCTCCATTTGTTCTTAAGAACATGTTTACCATTAATGAATATCGACATTCACATAAACTGAACCTTCCTTTTACGACCATTACTCTATGCAAATCTAGTCTAGAATATTCTGGTGGTTGAGGAATAATTTACCAGAGTTCATAAGATCTGAATCAAACTTTAAAAAATTCAAAAACAGGTTGTACAATTACCTTATGGATCTCTCTGACTTGAGCTGTCTATGTCCAAAGATTTATTGAGAACAATATAATTTTATGCATAAATACTTTTTTTTTCACTGATATTATAATCAGAGTGTATTTTGTTTTGGTATACATAGCTTTGATGATCTCTTCCCCCCCCCCTATCATCTCTCTCTTTCTCTCTCTCTCTCTCTCTCTCTCTCTCTCTCTCTCTCTCTCTCTCTCTCTCTCTCTCTCTCTCTCTCTCTCTCTCTCTCTCTCTCTCTCTCTCCTTCCCCTCCCCCCACCTTTTCTCATATTTGTATTCTCTCTGACTCTTTAAAAAAAAATGTTGTTCAACAATATGACTCGAGGAAACATTAGGTGTATTTGTCATTCATCATTCCATCAAGCTCCATAAAGTTTATATATTATCATAATTAATTTGTTTATAATGATGGTGGTGATGATGGGGATGTTGATAGAGGTGATGACAGTGATGATGATAGTGGTGATGTTTATTGTGATTATTATGATTCACTTTGCTTATATTTTGTCTGTTTACCTTCTTTCTCTCTTTCTTTTCGAGGGCTGGACGTAAAAAAAAAAAAAGTCTTGTACTTATTCTATTACCCTCAGTACATAAAATTTCGTTATCGTTATCACTATCATTATCTCTCCCCCCTCTCTCTCTCTCTCTCTCTCTCTCTCTCTCTCTCTCCCTCTCTCTTTCCCCCTCTCTCTCCCCCTCTCTCTCTCTCCCTCTCCCCCCTCTCTCTCCCTACTCTCTCTCTCCCTCTCTCTTCCCCCCTCTCCCCCCCTCTCTCTCTCCCTCTCCCCCCCTCTCTCTCTCCCCCCCCCCTCTCTCTCTCTCTCTCTCTCTCTCTCATTATCCTCGAAATAAAAGAATTTGTCATTCTCTCTCTCTCTCTCTCTCTCTCTCTCTCTCTCTCTCTCTCTCTCTCTCTCTCTCTCTCTCTCTCTCTCTTTTGTTGTTGAGGGGGGACTATTCGGTTGTCCGCTGTCCGCTTGTTGTTGCCGCTTTTGTTTTGCTCTTGGTCCTTGCTATTTTTTCTGTTGTTTCTGTGTTTTCTGTTTTGCTTTCTTTCTTACTTGTTGCTAATTTTTTTTTCTCTCTCTTCGGTGATTTTTGTGGGATTTTTGTGTAGATATTTTTGTCTCCATTCACTGTGTAAGTGTATTGCTATGGGCTTTATTTTATTATCCTTAAGGGCAGGGACTGGATGTAAAAAAGCACATGGGTGCTTATTCATTATCCTCGAAATAAAAGAATAAAAGAATCTCTCTCTCTCTCTCCCTCTCTCTCCCCCTCTCTCTCTCTGCCCCAGGGCCTACCTGTCCCTCCTGTCAGCGGGCTCTGGCCTCTGTCACCTCACCAGGCAGCTCCCCAGTTTTCCCCTACTCCATGTGGGGCTGCAGTGCTGACACATGGCCACACATGGTCGCTCTTTCTCTATTTCTGGTCCATTAGTCTGGAATGACCTCCCTCTCTCCCTTCGTGAAAAGCCTACTTACGACAGCTTTAAATCCAGCCTCAAAACATACCTATTTCAAACCTAAGATTTTCCCCTCTTGTTTCATCTCATATCTGTCCCTGCCTTTAAAAGTCAAAATTCCATCACCCTGCTGAAATGTACAAACTGTGTGTGTGTGTGTGTGTGTGTGTGTGTGTGTGTGTGTGTGTGTGTGTGTGTGTGTGTGTGTGTGTGTGTGTGTGTGTGTGTGTGTGTACATTTGAATTTGTTAGAATATTGTTAATCATTGTTGGTTGCTTGTGTGGAAGCGGATTGAATGGAAGCGCTCTGATTTGTAATTGCAAGATATAGTGCTCTATAAATTCCATATAATATTATTATTATTATTATTATTATTATTATTACTTCTCTTCTGTGCTCCTGTCATTTAGTCTGACCCTGACTGTGAAAACATCCCTCCCCCTTTACAGCACATGTGACCCTGACTGTTGGGTTACCCTCATGGCAGAACTTTGATAGATAGATAGATCGATAGATAGACAGATAGATCAATAGATAAATAGACAGATAGATCGATCGATAAATCGATAGATTGATAGATAGATCGATAGATAGACAGACAGATAGATAGATAGATAGATAGATAGATAGGTAAGTAGGTAGGTAGGTAAGTAGGTAGGTAGATAGGTAGTAGATTGTTTGATTGATTGATTGATTGATTGGTTGGTTGATTGGTTGTTTGATTTATCATCATCATTATCATCATTAACCATTACACCCAGTGGTGTGTAGGGCAGCAACAAAGCGCTTCTACTCCTGCCTATCCTGGGCCAACCTAGTCACTGATCCCCAAGAGTGCTGCATGGCCTTTATCTCACTTGCTACAGTCCTCCTCCACGTTGCTTTTGGTCTTCCTTTCTTTCTCCTTCCTTCTGGATTCCAGTGCAATGCTGTTCTTGTGATTGACTGTGGGTCTCTTCGGAGGATGTGCCCAATCCACTTCCACCGTCGTCTGGTGATGATAGTTCCCATGTCTTTCTGCCTGCATCTCCGTAGTAGGTCTTCATTGGAGATCTTCTCTGGCCAAAAGATCCGGAGAATTCTTCGGAGGCATATGGTGTGAAAAGATCGAAGTTTGGTAAGATCCGCTTCCGTCATCCTCCAGCACTCAGAACCGTACAGGAGCGTACATACAACACAGCTCTGGTATAGCTTCAGCTTGGTGTTGGTGCTGTACTGAGTTGATCTCCAGATATTGTTCATCTCCCTAAACACACTCCTGGCCTTGCCCAGTCTGTTGTGGATGTCTTCTTTTGTGCCGCCCTCCGGTTTGATGCTGCTGCCAAGGTATGTGAACTTGTCTGTCTGGCGCAGGTCATTTCCATTCACTTTCACAGGGGCTTTTGTGTTCACATTGAGCGACATTGTCTCTGTTTTCTTGGTGCTAATACGAAGCCCCACTTGCTGTCCGAATGTTTGGAGTCTGCTGGTCTTCTCCTGGATATGTTGGTGTGTGTGGGACAGCAGTGCCAGGTCATCCGCGAAATCAAGGTCGTCTAGTGTTGAGAACAGGCTCCAGCGAATCCCTCTTGGGGTGTCTTCTGTCGTCTTCGTCATCACCCAATCAATGGCCATATTGAAGAGATTGTTAATTCATTGATAATCTTTATTCCCATAGCTTAATTATTGACATAGTTGGGGGGTTTTCCATTGGGCCTTGCCCCGAGAAGGGAAGATCATTAATAATCACGACTTATAGTTTCAAGCAAACATAAAAACGTTATTTTCACAGAGAGAGAGAGAGAGAGAGAGAGAGAGAGAGAGAGAGAGAGAGAGAGAGAGAGAGAGAGAGAGAGAGAGAGAGAGAGAGAGAGAGAACTCATGAACTCAGCATTTTAATTGTAAGGCCACCTGTCTGTATACAAGGGGGTATTCATTTTGACGAAGAAACTCCAAACAAAACGGTACAAAAAACAAAGATAATGTTGGCATTATCAAGAGGGATTTCTCAAAGAAACAGGAACTACTTCAACTGTTTGTACACCTAACAA
Source organism: Rapana venosa (assembly GCA_028751875.1). Classification (NCBI taxonomy): domain Eukaryota; kingdom Metazoa; phylum Mollusca; class Gastropoda; order Neogastropoda; family Muricidae; genus Rapana; species Rapana venosa. The sequence goes on along the minus strand of CM054157.1, from coordinate 35,294,350 downwards.
AGTTCTTGGGCTTTCAGAGCATTAACTATATACATACACAAATGTCTTCACTGATAGACATTTTCACTATTCAGAATAGTTTGGAATGAGAGATAGAGAGTGAGACAGAGACAGAGACAGAGAGAGAGAAGAGAGAGGGTGGGATTATGTGTAAAGGAAAAAAAGATGAGATTGTCAATCTAAATTTATTGATTTGTTTGTTTATTTATTTATACCACTTTAAGTCACTACAGATTTCTCTGAGTGAAATGCGGGCTGCTCCCCCCGGGAAGCGCGTCGCCACAAGAGCAGCGCCACCCTTTTTTTTCTTTTTCCTGTCTGCAACTGTATTTTTTTCCTATCAGAGTGGCTTTTTTCTACAGCATTTTGCCAGGGACAACTCTCTTGTTGCCGTGGGTTCTTTGACGTGCGCTAAATAAGTATATGTAACACACGGGACCTCGGTTTATCGTCTCATCCGAAAGACTAGCGCCCAGACCACCACTCATGATCTAATGGATGGAGGAAAAGTTTCGGGTCCAAACGGGATTCGAACCACCGCACGCTTCCCACCTGACTTTTTGTTTTCTAGGCAGAAACAGACAGACAGACAGACAGAGACAGACAGACAGACAGACAGATAGATAGATAGATAGATAGATAGATAGATAGATAGATAGATAGATAGATAGATAGATAGATAGATAGATAGATAGATAGATAGATAGATAGATAGATGTGCATGCAATCAATTCACAATATTCACTCAAATACTATACTTTATTAAGCAATGGTGGTCAAAGTCCAAAATTGTTTATCTTCAATCGTGATAATTGAGGAAGAGCACGATTTTATCCAGGGAAAACTTGAATTTTCTGAAAACATGAGCATGAATGAAAAAGCAACAACACACCAAAGTGCCATCATATGCTCATGATGATAAACCCTACACTGATCATGACTTTCTATCCAAGCATCTCAAAGCTTTTCGGTGACCTTTTCAATTGCTAAAATTTCTGACTGACAAAAATCAGCATTTTATTAGTTGGAATGTCAATGCACGTCTGTCAACAACAGTGAAAGATTGAAATGTTCCCCTGTTTCATCAAATCCTCATTTGCATAGAAGTGCTAAGGTAGAGAATCGGAATCATTTTATCTTATTACTGCAACAACCAAGGAATGCTTGCTAACGCTAGCTAACTGTTGCAGCCAACACAAATGCAGCTTCGAGCTTCAGAAGTGGATCAGTTTGTCTCCCCTTCCCAAAGTTTTCTTCACATTTTCAGCATCTCGGTTTACCTGCCAATAGTTTATGTTGGATGTTTGATTTCAGTGAATGGGGTAAAATGCTGTACATTTCTGTTGCCGGCTGAAGTGTCAGCGGAGTCTACTTGCGGTGGTCTGTTCAGAGTGGTGGCTGTGGATTGAGAAGACGCAGAGCCGGTGTTGACTGTTTTCATACCACCAGAGCCAGTGTTAACTGTTTTCAGCATACCACCAGAGCCAGTGATGCCTGTTTTCAACATACCACCAGAGCCGGTGCTGTCTGTTTTCAACATACCACCAGAGCCAGTGCTGTCTGTTTTCAGACCACCAGAGCCGGTGCTGTCTGTTTTCAACATACCACCAGAGCCAGTGCTGTCTGTTTCCAGCATACCACCAGAGCCAGTGCTGACTGTTTTCAGACCGCAAGAGCTAGTGCTGTCTGTTTTCAGCATACCACCAGAGCCAGTGCTGCCTGTTTTCGGCATACCACCAGAGCCAGTGCTGTCTGTTTCCAGACCACCAGAGCCAGTTGTTTTTTTTTGTTCGGGCCACCAGAGCCAGTGCCGTCTGTTTTCAGACCGCCAGTGCCGTCTGTTTTCAGAGCATCGGGGCCAGTGTTGTCTGTTTTCAGACCACCAGGGTCAGTGGTGTCCGTTTTCAGACCACCAGGGTCAGTGTTGTCTGTTTTCTGCATACCACCAGAGTCAGCGTGGTCTGTTTTCATACCACCAGAGCCAGTGTTGGCTGTTTTCTGCATACCACCAGGGTCAGTGTGGTCTGTTTTCATACCACCAGAGTCAGTGGTGTCTGTTTTCGGCATATCACCAGAGCCAGCGGTCCATGTTTTCAGACCACCAGAGCCAGTGATGTCTGTTTTCGTGCCACCAGAGCCAGTGCTGTCTGGTTTCAGCATACCACCAGAGCCAGTGCTGTCTGTTTTCATACCACCAGAGCCAGTGCTGTCTGGTTTCAGCATACCACCAGAGCCAGTGGTGTCTGTTTTCAACATACCACCAGGGCCAGTGTTGTCTGTTTTCAGACCACGGTGTGTTAGAAAAGGCTTCCTTGAACAGGTTTCAATATGGTTGACTTTGTTTTGGTGTTGTTTCGTCCTGCAGTGTGTCATGTTTAATGTATTGTGTTTTGTATATTGCATTGTTCTGTTTTGTTTTGTATGGTATTGTACTGCATTGCATTACATTGTGTTGTATTATATTGTAAGTATTTATTATATTGTGTTGTGTTGTTTTGTGTTGTGTAGTGTTGAATTGCAGTGTAATGTTGTGTAGTGTAGTGTAGCGTAGAGTAGTGTAGTGCATTATATTGTAGTGTGGTGAATTGTAGTGTAGAGTAGTGTAGTGTAGTGCATTATATTGTAGTGTTGTGTAGTGTAGAGGTATGAGGAGTAGTGTAGTGTAGTGTAGGTAGTAGTATAGTGTAGAGTAGTGTAGTGTAGAGTAGAGTAGTGTAGTGCATTATATTGTAGTGTTGTGTGAAGTGTAGAGTAATGTAGTGTAGTGCATTATATTGTAGTGTGGTGAAGTGTAGTGTAGAGTAATGTAGTGTAGAGTAGTGTAGTGTAGTGTTAGTGTAGAGTAGTGTAGTGTAGTGTAGTGTAGTGCATTGCATTATATTGTAGTGTGGTTGTAGTGTAGTGTAGTGTAGGTGTAGTGTAGTGTAGATAGTGTAGTGTAGTGTTAGAGTAGTGTAGTGTAGAGTAGTGTAGTGTAATGTAGTGGAGTGGAGTGTAGAGTAGAGTAGAGTAGTGTAGTGTAGTGTAGTTGAGTGTAGAGTAGTGTAGTGTAATGTAGTGGAGTAGAGTGGAGTGGAGTGGAGTGGAGTGGAGTGGAGTGGAGTGGAGTGTCAAAACAGAATATCTACCTACAAATGTTAAGTTGGTATGTACCAGTACAGAACAACTCATCATTGTGTTTAATCGTTCTATTTTCGTATAATTCATTTTCGTTTTTTATATCAGAATGAGAGTTCTCTTTTCAGCAAGACGTTGCTCTCTAAACCATCACTGTTCTGTTATCAGGCCGCTCTTTCTTCACTAACCCTCACAATAACAACACATACAGAAAACCAATATTGTTTACAATTACAAAACGGAGACACTTAAGATCACAAAGGGAAAAGCAACCAAACCACAAAGCAGACGTTTACCCCCCCCCCCCCCCATCCCCCCCCCCCCCCCCCCCCCCCCCCCAAGGGCCAGGTGATGGAGAGACAGATAGTGGCAACAGACGATCAAAGAGGAGAAGAAAGAAGAAGAGAAGGAGCACAAAGAAGCCTTCAAGGCAAGGTACAGGTAGCTAGCTATCCCAGTCAAAGGTCTTCACCCCCGGTACAGCCCGCCCTGCTGCCGTCTTTGTTTCAATCTTGTGACAGAGGGGCCACACAAAGGCTCCACATTCTTGCCGCCCCTGTTGCAGTGTTATGACAAAGAGCCGAGGTACGCCTTCTGACCTAGTTTGTGCTTCACTCCCTGAGAAAGAGTTGGGGGCAAGGAAGATGAAGAGGTGTACACTGTGTGTGTGCGTGTGCGTGCCTGTGTGTGTGTGTAAGTCAAAGCCACAGTCAAAGCCAAAGTTTTATTTTCAGATGGTACATTGATATACATTAGTGTGTGTGTGTGTGTGCACGCGCAGACGCATGCATAAACATGCTTGCATGCATAAACGCGGATGCCTGTGGGCGCGTTGCTATTCGTTGCTGCTGCTATGTTGTTTCTTTGTCGTTGTTGTGGTCGTTTTTATTCTTTTATGGTTAGAACTCTAGTGACCTCTGTCCTCTCAGGGCTGCTGTACCCACGTGCACTCCTACCGACCTCATCATGAACACACACCATGGCCACAGCCACAGGGTCAGAGGTCAGGTAGCTCTGTGTGAACTGTCAGACAGGTCACTGGGGCTGCAGGAACCAAAGAAACAGAGGCAGAAACAATAGTTTGTTTGCTGCACACAGAGAGAGAGAGTAAGTTTGTTTTTGCAGTTATCATTCTTGGGCAGACAGGTTTCCAGATGCTGGTGTTCTGTGGCTGCTGGCAGGATGGATCTGCTGTGTTGGTGTCACTGTGTCAAAACACGGTCCTCCTTCCTCCTAAAATAAACCGTGGTTTATCTGGCCTTCCTGTTATCTGATAGCACTCTCCTGTCTTCCCCATTCCAGCATACCTAGTCACCCTGGCCCTCAGTATCAGGCTGCCATTGGGCCACGCACAAGAGAAGACCCTGCAGTCTATAGTTATAAGGCACCCACACTTGTGCGACTGCAATAATTACTGCTGACCTGACTGCAACTGTCTGATCAAATAACAATTCAAAGAAATTATCTTAGGGCAGTTCACCCGCCTCACTGAAACACAATGGAAATGCTGCCCTTTCCCCCATACTGTGTTCTCCAATGACGCAAAATAACCAAATTTAATGAATGATCAAGCATAAAGGAGCCACGTTGATACCGCTTGTATAGGTTTTTATTTATTTTTATTATTTATTATTTATTTATATATTTATTTATTATTGTATATGGTGGTTCTATGAGGCTGATTCACATCAAAATGGAACACGTTCAGAATGAGGAAGAATTTCATAGGGCCAGGACAGGCCTCTTCATCCGTAGAGGAGTAACTGGAAACTTGACACTTGTCATTCAAAGAGGGCAACAGAACAAGCAGCAATGAGTAACGGCGCAAAGAGACAGACCTAGATTACTGTGTGGTGAAGATCACCTTCCTTGTTGTCTCTACTGCAGAGGAAGCGCGCTTACCTCAGGAAAAGAGTGCATCACAAGTGAACTACTCACTAAAATCATTCTTCTCTCTTTCATTCATCCGCTAGAGCTCCGAGGTTCACCAATAGAGAGAGTTTACGTATACGACCGTTTTTACCCTCCGTAAAGGTAGCCAAAAATTCATCTAAAAACTGCAATTACTGAGTGAGAAGCTTCAACTTCCTTGTTTCCTCACCATGCAGTGTTGGCGGCTTACGTCAGAAAGGGCATCCACCAGATGAACTACTCACTAAACGCTCCCCTCTTTCATTCAGTCCCTAAGCCCGGTGCACAATGATGAGAGTTACGGATACGACCGTTGCCCCTAAAGGAGCCCAAATATGACTGACTAAGATGATGACTGACTGACTAATGACTGGAGAGATGAGACTGATGACTGACTGGATGCGATGCGACTGTCCCACTGCTGAAGACTGACTGAATGGCTGATTTGTATGACTGGATGACTGCTGAGACTGATTGGACTGCACTCGAATGATGGTGGACTGAGTGCTTATGACTGACTGACTGACGACTCTGATGACTGATGGATGACTGACTGACGAACTGACTGATGACTGGACTGACTGACTGGATGACTGACTGGATGACTGACTGGATGGCTGACTGGATGACTGACTGATGAGACTGGATGACTGATGATGACTATGCTGACTTACTGACTGACTGGATGATGACTGACTGGATGACTGACTGACTGACTGGGACTGACTGGATGACTGACTGATGACTGGACTGACTGACTGGATGACTGACTGATGACTGATGGATGATTGACTGACTGACTGATACTGATGATTGATGATGACTGGATGATGACTGACTGATTGACTGACTGACTGACTGGATGACTGACTGGATGACTGACTGACTTGATGACTGACTGGATGACTGACTGCATGACTGACTGCATGACTGGATGACTGACTGGATGACTGACTGACTGGATGACTGACTGGATGACTGCCTGACTGACTGACTGACTGACTGACTGGATGACTGACTGGATGACTGACTGACTGGATGACTGACTGGATGGCTGACTGGATGACTGACTGGATGACTGACTGGATGACTGACTGCATGACTTACTGCATGACTTACTGACTGACTGGATGACTGACTGACTGGATGACTGACTGGATGACTGACTGACTGGATGACTGACTGACTGACTGACTGACTGACTGGATGACTGACTGACTGACTGGATGACTGACTGGATGACTGACTGACTGACTGGATGACTGACTGGATGACTGACTGACTGGATGACTGACTGACTGGATGACTGACTGACTGACTGACTGGATGACTGACTGGATGACTGACTGGATGACTGACTGACTGGATGACTACTGGCTAGGGGTCACTGGCCAGGCTGGAAGGGGGCTCCCCCTGTCTGCAGCACGTGACTGGTGGCTTAGTGAGAGAGATGACCATCTCCCTGCTTTACAGTTGCAGTCACTCAACTGGATATCTCCGCTAGGACTTTACTACAATTAACCTCACCATTGTGACTAAGACAGTTTATATGGATCGGGGTAAAGGGGATCGCAATATCGCCGAGACCTGTGATCTGGTCACTACAGCTGTTTTCTGGATTCTGCTTGTGTCAAGACATGATGATGGTCTGATAGTTTGCTCTAAACACGAAAAACTCGCTGGTCAGCATTGTGTCACATCCCTTGACACCTTCAGATTATTGATTTTTTATGTTCTATTCTGGGATCAGATCAAACATCTGTCTCTTTGCTAATCAGACATGTGAGTCCGATGTTCGACCTCCTCCTCCTTCCTCCTCCTCCCACCACCCCCCTCTCCTTTTCCCGTTCTTCCTCTTTTTCGACCATCATCCCTCTCTGTTTTCCAGCCATCACCATCACCACCAGTACTCTGACCAGATGTGTACACCGCATCCTCAGCTTAGCTGAAGTCCAGCAAGGCGTCCCCTGACCTTCCCTGACCTTCCCTGACCTACTCTGCCCTTCCCTTCCCTTCCCGCTGTGTGGACACCATCATTCATGGCCTGTCCTCACACGGCATGTTGTGATCCCTTTCTGGCCTGAGGGACAGTCTGCTGCTGCTGATGTTGATGATGACCACAGGCCTGTGTGTGTGTGTGATCAGCTCAGGATTTCCCTGTCTGTTTCATGTCAAAGGGGACGCCGGGGGGAGTGGTGATTGGAACATGTGTCGGCTTCAAGGTGTGACACTGATGTCCTGGACTTTACAGCGATTCGTGTCGTGTTGGCGGGATTGGGATCATCATCTTGGGGGTGTTAAAGCGCCCACGGCAAGTGCTGTGACTGGCGGAATGAGCTTTGAGTGGCAATGGACACACGTGGTGAAGTGGACAAGGAGACAGGTTTTTAATTAATCCCAATGGCTTTGAAGTTGGCTGTGGGGCGTCAGTTTCATACTCCCCCACAATGAGGCCTTTGGTGTGGAGATTTTCACACGCTCTTTAAATAATATCCTGATTTGTTCATCCATGTTGGTGGATCTTATTGCATTAAGGTGATCTTTTCAATTTCCCAGGTCAGCCCATATTCAGACCTGCAGATGCCATACTCTGCTCAGTTCATACACAGGCCCAAATAAAAAGCCATGCATAGGTAACACCCATAATTCATATTAGCGTTCAGAGAGGGACACATAAACATGCCCAGCATGCAACGCATGCATGTAAGGCTCCCCCAAGGAACTGAACGAGGAATTAGTCATGTGAAACCTGCATGTGAATGCAGATTTCAAGTAAGAAAGAGTTGAAGGAGAAGACGTTTGCTTGGCACTGAAAAGAGCTAGCAGAGGAGAGGGACGGTAATCCCATCCTGCTGTTCAGCAAACACTGCTAAGAGGTCTGCAGGGAAACGCCTTGGTCCTGACCGTGAGAAGGGGAGAGCACTAGTTCACCACTGGCCAGTGCAGTTCACTGCCCCTCCCAGTCCATGGAGGGCGTTAGGACTGACTGCAGCGAGGCAGTGAGCATCTCCTTCTTCATCCCCACGGTGCTGTTCTTTCCTTCCTGCCCGCTCTTTCCTTAACACTGCCCCACAGAACATCCCACCATTCACAGTTGAAGGTGGCTACAGGTTAACACATAGAATAAACAAGTCAATAAATGAATGAACGAATTAAAGAACGAAGAAGACTTTACTCACAAACAACAGCAAACTGCAACCTGCTTGAAACCTTCAAACTGCCAACCCCCAAAATAAGACCAGGAGAAGGTTCAGCAGCGTGTCCATGTCCGTGTGAGGAAAACACCCGTAGTCAGCTTTGTGCAGATAGACAAGCAGAAAGACAGACAGACTGGCATACAGTAAACCAGAAGTCAAACTGGCATACAGTAAGCCAGAAGACAGACAGACTGGCAGACAGTAAGCCAGAAGACAAACTGGCAGACAGTAAGCCAGACAAACTGGCAGACAGTAAGCCAGAAGACAGACTGGCAGACAGTAAGCCAGAAGACAAACTGGCAGACAGTAAGCCAGAAGACAAACTGGCAGACAGTAAGCCAGAAGACAGACTGGCAGACAGTAAACCAGACAAACTGGCAGACAGTAAGCCAGAAGACAGACAAACTGGCAGACAGTAAGCCAGAAGACAGACTGGCAGACAGTAAGCCAGAAGACAGACTGGCAGACAGTAAGCCAGAAGACAGACTGGCAGACGGTAAGCCAGAAGACAGACTGGCAGACAGTAAGCCAGAAGACAGACAAACTAGCAGACAGTAAGCCAGAAGACAGACTGGCAGACAGTAAGCCAGAAGACAGACTGGCAGACAGTAAGCCAGAAGACAAACTGGCAGACAGTAAGCCAGAAGACAAACTGGCAGACAGTAAGCCAGAAGACAGACTGGCAGACAGTAAGCCAGAACAAACTGGCAGACAGTAAGCCAGACAAACTGGCAGACAGTAAGCCAGAAGACAAACTGGCAGACAGTAAGCCAGACAAACTGGCAGACAGTAAGCCAGAAGACAGACAGACTGGCAGACAGTAAGCCAGAAGACAAACAAACTGGCAGACAGTAAGCCAACTTGCAAACTGTTTTGAAGCCTTCAGTGAAATGCAATCAACATTGTGCTTTTACCTGGGGGTCTATTTTTCTCTGTGTCATCACACACACACACACACACACACGCACACACACAAAAGTGGAGGTAAGGGGGAAACAGAACGAGAAATAGACAGACAGACAGAAACAGAGAGATACATTTCAGCAATGGGCTGATTTATTTGCCTCTGTCTTTGTGGGTAAAACAATATATCCCCTTTATTTTTTA
>CM054157.1:35277518-35280018 GCA_028751875.1 Rapana venosa | reverse complement strand
AGTGTAGTGTAGTGTAGTGCTGTGATGAATGGTGACTGATCATGGCTGGAACAGTGGTCTTACCTAATTTCCTGTTTGCTGTTTCAGACAATGGATGTATTTTGATGTATAGGAGTTCTTGATGTATTTGTTTAGCTATAGGAGTGTTTCACACTATAGGGATGTTTCACACACTGTAGGAGTGTTCCACACACTATAGAAGTGTTTCACACACTATAGAAATGTTTCACACACTATATGAGTAGTTCTCACACACTATAGAAATGTTTCACACACTATAGGAGTAGTTAGTTTTCACACACTATAGGAATGTTTCACATATTATAGGAGCAGTTCACGCACTATAGGAGCAATCCACACACTACAAGAATGTTTCACGCACACTATAGGAGTGTTTCACACACTATAGGAATATTTTACACACAATAGGAATGATTCACATACTATAGGAATGTTTCACACACACTATAGGAGTGTTTCACACACTATAGGAGTGTTTCACGCACTATAGGAGTAGTTCACACACTATAGGAATGTTTCACACATTACAGGAGTAGTTCACACACACTATAGGAATGTTTCACACACTATAGAAGTAGTTCACACACACTATAGGAATGTTTCACACACTACAGGAGCAGTTCACACACTATAGGAATGTTTCACGCACTAAAGTGATTCACGCACCGACAGACTCACTGCATGGTTCAGTGACTAACTTTTCCTTCAACTCCTTCAGCAGTGATGCTGACACTGCACTGAAGCTTTCAGACATCGTGTCGGCGGCAACACTGACCCTACCATAGGTCCTACCGTCCTGCCTTCTTTCTGTGGAGAAACGAATGAGGGACAGATGGTGTGCACAAGATGCTATGGACAGGTTTATAACGTGTGCACAAGATGCTATGGACAGGTCGTGTGCACAAGATGCTATGAACAGATGGTGTGCACAAGATGCTATGGACAGATCGTGTGCACAAGATGCCATGGACAGGTTTATAACGTGTGCATAAGATGCCATGGACAGGTTTATAACGTGTGCATAAGATGCCATGGACAGGTTTATAACGTGTGCACAAGATGCTATGGACAGGTCGTGTGCACAAGATGCTATGGACAGATCGTGTGCACAAGATGCCATGGACAGGTTTATAACGTGTGCACAAGATGCTATGGACAGGTTTATAACGTGTGCACAAGATGCTATGGTGAGGTCGTGTGCACAAGATGCTATGGACAGGTTTATAACATGTGCATAAGATGCTATGGATAGGTTTATAACGTGTGCACAGGATGCTATGGACAGGTCGTGTGCACAAGATGCTATGGACAGGTTTATAACGTGTGCACAAGATGCTATGGACAGGTTTATAACGTGTGCACAAAATGCTATGGACAGGTTTATAATGTGTGCATAAGATGCTATGGACAGGTCGTGTGCACAAAATGCTATGGACAGGTTTATAACGTGTGCACAAGATGCTATGGACAGGCTTATAACGTGTGCACAAAATGCTATGGACAGGTTTATAACGTGTGCATAAGATGCTATGGACAGGTCGTGTGCACAAAATGCTACGGACAGGTTTATAACGTGTGCACAAGATGCTATGGACAGGTTTATAACGTGTGCATAAGATGCTATGGACAGGTCGTGTGCATAAGATGCTATGGACAGGTTTATAACGTGTGCACAGGATGCTATGGTGAGGTCGTGTGCACAAGATGCTATGGAGAGGTCGTGTGCACAAGATGCTATGGTGAGGTCGTGTGCACAAGATGCTATGGTGAGGTCGTGTGCACAAGATGCTATGGAGAGGTCGTGTGCACAAGATGCTATGGACAGGTTTATAACGTGTGCATAAGATGGCAGGGGGTCACTGACACACGTGTCCTGTGTTACAGTCCTCCACCACCACCACCACCCCCAAGGCCGTGCAGATAGAGTTCAAACCAGTCTTCCCCTCAGTACAGGGGAGGTAAACCCTCAAACAGACCCGCACTGTCTACTCAGACCCTGATGAAAAGATTACCGTCAGTCAAATCAAGATGATCGCCCTGATCAGAAAGCTGTCCTGTCTACCATGGAGTATCTAAGCTCTAACGCTCTTTCAAGACGACCTTCCTGCTAATGAAAGACTTGAACTGTCACATGTGTAGTGGGCATGGGCTTACTGTATGATTACATCTTTGAACTGTAAGATACCCCCATAGTAGGACTGCCTGATTTGTCTTACAAGATCACGTCACACATGGGCTTACATATCATTGCACACACGAGCCCACAGCCTGAAGATTAGTGGAGAAACAAAAGTGCCCCCAGCACAGATGACAGACATCCAACCTATCCCATACAAAGTGTTGACCTTCCAAAGTTTTTTTTCCTTTTTTTTTTAGGTCACATCTTGTTAAGGGCCACTACAGAGTTGACGTCACATGATGTCTTTAGGGCAATGTTACAGAAACAACATATGGGCCTATATCCAGGTAATCTGTTCCA
>CM054157.1:35262518-35267518 GCA_028751875.1 Rapana venosa | reverse complement strand
ACTTGGATGGGTGACCGTTTGCGCCCCTTGGTTTCAGTACAGTCCCCCAGTTCACCCAGCTGTAAATGGGCACCTGCCCTCTTTAGGGTCAGGGAAGGTAAAGCAGTGAGGAAGAGAAGATGGGCGCCGTCCTCAATATGCTGGCCCCTGGAGAAGCTGAGATCTCTGACGCCTCGCTCTCCTACGACCACACAGATTATGGGACACCTTGACCTTCCAGGTGGCATCAGTGACGTGGTTGGGTTGTGGACACTATGTCTTGACCTGGTAAATACTAAAATAGTCACGGCATGTCCACTTTGCTTATGTGATTCTCTATGTCTATTTATTACCTTATCCTGCGTTGAACACTTTTGCTTACGTGTCTCTTTGTGTCTGTTCATTACTGTATTGTGCGTTGAACACTTTTGCTTATGTGCTGTTGTGTTCATGACTTGCTTTCCGGCTAAATTTTGCTAGTGTCAGCTTGGGTTACCATGTTATGTGTATTTCGCCACTTTGCTTACGTCCCTATGTTCGATCCATTGAATGGTACGTGCCCTTTGGTAGGAGTAAAGCTCGTGGTAAGGAGTTTGGTGCGTTCAATTGTGGCCGGGTAGTGTCTCTGGCTCGTTCATCTTATGGCATACACTTTTCCTTACCTTCCCTGTGTCTGTTCAGTAACTGGTTGGCGTTGGACACTTTGTTATGACCTTGTGTCCGATATCTACGATGTGTTTGACATTTTGCTTACTTATCTTCTTCTGTTCTGCTGTAACGTTTGCTACGTTTTCCTTTGTGTTGTTGCATTCTGTTTGGTGGGGTGAACTTGCAGTGTCCTTGTGTCTGTTCAACTTATCGTGACCTCAGAACAATCCTGCAGTGGCTGCTCCTGGTGCGCATACTGGCATGTGTGCTTGCCTTTTCATACTGGTCTCTTGTCGTTCATACTATCGGCCGCTTAGAACACTCCAGAGGTGGATGTACTAGCTCAGTTCAGGTGCGTGCATGAGGTGGAGAAGCTGATATCAGATGCCTGTTTCAATGGCTGGTACACAAGCAAGCACGCAGGGCACGCACTTACGTTCTCATCACAGCACCATGTCCCACAAGGGCGCACACTGGACACAAACCAGCTCATACACCACACACGCACCACACACACACACACACACACACACACACCACACACACACACCATACAATCTATGCATTGCCAGGGAAGAGATTATAATTATTAAATCACCTCAGGCAACGTCATCTCCGCTTTCAAACGCCCGTGCTTTCCTTGCCGACCAGCGCCAGCAGGGGATGCAGGAAGTCACGTCATGCTGCCACGGGGACACCAGCCAGCCCACACCCCGACCTGCACACAGTCAACACAGCAGCGCTGAAAGAGGCCGAACAAAGGGACAGCAGGGCTGTACTCCCATCACCCAGTACACTGCACAAAGTGCACAACGGCAACAGAGAAGAGGGCGATGTTTGCCTTCATTGTCCACCGCCTGTGTGGCGTGAGAGCGCTCTCTATGGCCGGTGTTACCCCTAGGTAGACTCAAGTCAAAGTCAAAATTTAGAACTGGGGTGTGGTGTGCAGTGATTTATTTACCTTCGGTGTATGTTGCCATTATGATACTTGGGTGGAGTGTGTAAACTAACCGGGATGTTTGAAAACAACAATTATTCTTTCACAGAATTGACTATTCTCTTTCTACCAGTCACACCCGGGACTGATGACCAGTGAAACGGACAATGGAGACACTGGAGTCATACAGTTTCTGTTTGATCCCACCCCCACCCACACCCCCACTCCACCCCCTTTTTCCAGACCTTGGTGAATTGTTAAAATGCTGTTGATGCTTTTCCGATCTGACAGGCCGACTCTGGGTCTATAGGCTTTATCCTGACAGACTGTAGAGCATCATGGGAGGCGGAGACAGAAAATGGATGGTACGGCTGTTGTTAGACAGCCCTGTCATCTGCAGCACTGAAAACACACGACTGCCAAGGACGAACTTTACCGGAATCAATAGACGTGTGTGCAGAGCAATACCATCACCAGCACCTGGGCCCCTGTCACACTGACTGTCAGGCCTGTGGTGCGGGTCGATGTCCAGAGAAGTCACTGCAGCCAGACGGAGGAAACCTTCAGCAGACGACAGTAGTCATTTCGGAGCAGACTGGGATGGAGTTAAGGGCCCTGCTGACTGTGCTGGCCCTGTGGCTGCTGCAGACAGTTGTCGTTCTTGGCAGCAGGGACGTGTATGGCGCCAGAGTGGAGGTGAGGTCCCCTGTCCCCTCAGAGCTGAGTCATTATACCCGTCATTCTTTTGTTGATATGTAATCGGTTTTTTTTTTCTTTTACGGCTCAAAAGAGTTAATGGGAATAAACAAACCATTGTTAACTGTCAGAGTACCATCAATGACTGACCAGCATTTATTGGCTACACTGTGTGTCTGTGCCATGGTCACAGTATGAGGCAAATGAAGTGTACAGATCGCTGTGTATACATGTAAAAGGAAGGCAAAGGAGTCCCATAACCTATAAGGTCGTAGGGGAGCGAGGCGTCAGAGACCTCACTTCTCTAGGGCCAGCATATTGAGGGCGGCGCCCATCTCCTCTCCCTCGCTGCTTTACCTTCCCTGACCCTAAAGAGGGCAGGTACCCATTTACAGCTGGGTGAACTGGGGGAACTGTACTGAAGACAAGGCGCGCAAACGGTCACCCATCCAACTGGTAACCACGCTCGACGCTGCTTAACTTGGCTGGTGGAAAGCGAGTGCTCCGACCACTGAGCTATCCCGTCCCCAAAAAAGCCAACGTTTCCCTGACTGCACACTGACCTGACCACTGCCACCCCCATCTGCTGGAGCTCTCGGTTTTCAACTTTTGTTTTCTTTTGAGGCTGTCTGCATTGACAGATGTAACATGTTGTCTGCATTGACAGATGTAACATGTTGTCTGCATTGACAGATGTAACATGTTGTCTGCATTGACAGATGTAACATGTTGTCTGCATTGACAGATGTAACATGTTGTCTGCATTGACAGATGTAACATGTTGTCTGCATTGACAGATGTAACATGTTGTCTGCATTGACAGATGTAACATGTTGTCTGCATTGACAGATGTAACATGTTGTCTGCATTGACAGATGTAACATGTTGTCTGCATTGACAGATGTAACATGTTGTCTGCATTGACAGATGTAACATGTCTCCATTGACAGATGTAACATGTTGTCTGCATTGACAGATGTAACATGTTGTCTGCATTGACAGATGTAACATGTTGTCTGCATTGACAGATGTAACATGTTGTCTGCATTGACAGATGTAACATGTTGTCTGCATTGACAGATGTAACATGTTGTCTGCATTGACAGATGTAACATGTTGTCTGCATTGACAGATGTAACATGTTGTCTGCATTGACAGATGTAACATGTTGTCTGCATTGACAGATGTAACATGTTGTCTGCATTGACAGATGTAACATGTTGTCTTTTCTTTAAGGTTGTCTGCATTGACAGATGTAACATGTTGTCTGCATTGACAGATGTAACATGTTGTCTTTTCTTTAAGGTTGTCTGCATTGACAGATGTAACATGTTGTCTTTTCTTTAAGGTTGTCTGCATTGACAGATGTAACATGTTGTCTTTTCTTTAAGGTTGTCTGCATTGACAGATGTAACATGTTGTCTTTTCTTTAAGGTTGTCTGCATTGACAGATGTAACATATTGTCTTTTCTTTAAGGTTGTCTGCATTGACAGATGTAACATGTTGTCTTTTCTTTAAGGTTGTCTGCATTGACAGATGTAACATGTTGTCTTTTCTTTAAGGTTGTCTGCATTGACAGATGTAACATATTGTCTTTTCTTTAAGGTTGTCTGCATTGACAGATGTAACATATTGTCTTTTCTTTAAGGTTGTCTGTATTGACAGATGTAACATGTTGTCTTTTCTTTAAGGTTGTCTGCATTGACAGATGTAACATGTTGTCTGTATTGACAGATGTAACATGTTGTCTTCATTGACAGATGTAACATGTTGTCTTTTCTTTAAGGTTGTCTTCATTGACAGATGTAACATGCTGTCTTTTCTTTAAGGCTGTCTGCATGGACACATGTAGCAGCAGCAACAGTTGTTGTAACAGCAGTGACAACAGAAGAAGTTGTAGTAGCAGCAGTAGAAGAAATTGTAGTAGCAGCAGTAGCAGTAGAAGAAATTGTAGTAGCAGCAATAGCAGTAGAAGTAGTTATTGTAGCAGCAGAAGTAGTTTTAGTAGCAACAACAGTAGTTGTTGTAACAGTAGTAGCAACAGAAGTAGTTGTAACAGCAGAAGCAACAGAAATAGTTGTAACAGAGGAAGCAACAGAAATAGTTGTTATAACAGCAGAAGCAGCAGAAGTAGTTGTTATAGCAGCAGAAGTAGTTGTTATAGCAGCTGTAGCAACAGATATAGTTGTCACAGCAGTAGCAGTTGTAGTTGCAGCAGTAGCAACATAAGTTTGGAGCAGCAGAAGTACCATGTATAGTTCTAGCAACAGTAGCAGTAGTAGCAGGAGAAGTAGTTGTTGCTGCAGCAGTAACAACGGTAGTATCAGGTGCATTATCAAGGAGAGTCAGTTGTGTCAATCATCAGGCTTTAAAGCAGTCATGTTGATTACAGAGATAGTGGTGATTGAATGCGTATCTGTGTTGCCGTAGCAACAGCTAGTAGTAGTAGCAGCAGCAGCAGCAGCAGCAGCAGCAGTAGCAGTAGTAGTAGTAGCAGCAGCAGAAGCAGCAGTAGCAACAGCTAGGAGTAGTAGTAGCAGCAGCAGCAGCAGCAGCAGCAGCAGGAGTAGGAGCAGCAGCAGCAGCAGTAGAAGGAGGAGGAGGGGGAGGAGGAGGAGCAGTAGCAGCAGCAGCAGCAGCAATAGGAGGAGGAGCAGCAGCAGCAGCAATAGGAGGAGGAGCAGCAGCAGCAGCAGCAGCAGCAGCAGAAGGAGTAGGAGTAGTAGCAGCAGCAGCACC
>CM054157.1:35162518-35257518 GCA_028751875.1 Rapana venosa | reverse complement strand
CTTTTTCAAAAAGGACTCCCACTGCAGCCAGGTGCCCCTGGAGTATTTACAGGGGCCCTACACGCCCCGCGGCAAAGGCCAGCCTCGACCCTCCGCCAGACAGGACCTGTAGGGGAAGGGCCAATCCCGCCTGCCTGCCTGCTGGGGTTGGGGGGTCGGGGGTCTCTGTGGGGGTCAAGGGGTTGGAGTGTGGATGTCATAAGGATTTTGACCAATTTATTGATAAGCAATAAATGATATCAATAACGATAATAAATAGATTGGTGTCAAGGAGTTGCAGTGTAAATGTAATCAGGATTGTGACCAATTTATTGATAAGAAAATGAATGATAGCAATAAATGATAATAAATAGATTGATTCAGAAATACATACATGCTTTTAAAGTGTAGTGTAGTTTAGGGCTTGCCATAACCAAATCGAAATGCTTTCCGTGTGGTTTGTATACTTAAAAAAAGGGCCGACGCAATAGCCGAGTTAATGCCATTCTACTTCAATCCCATGGGTCACCAAGTCGGGGTTCGAATCTTGGTGGCGTCTGGTGAAGTAAGGGTGGGGATTTTTACAACCTCCCAGGTCAATTCGAAGTGCAGACCTGCCAGTGCCTTAACTGCCCCCGTGTATATACACGTGCAAAATATCAAATAGGCACGTTAAAGATCCTGTCATTATTCTCAGCGTTCATATATATATAATTATTTATTTATTTATCTTGTGTCTGTAAGTTTGCTCCCATTTTGAAACGCTTTAGTCACTCCTTGCTAAATTCACACCATTTCATTTTTTGTCTCGTAGCAAATATTTCTTGCCGGGTTTTTCTGTCATGGACCAGACTTGCTTTTCCTTTGTCTGTCTGCTTGCATCAGTCAGGTTTTCGAAGCTGTTGTTGTGGATTGGATGGTGGGGGTCAGTTTTTTTTTGTATGGGGAGGCGCATCGGGGGGGGAGTCACGCTGCTGAACTAGCCGGAGGTGGTCAGGGTGTGAGGGAATGTGGTGCAGGAGCTGTAGATGACGTCTGACACCAAAGCGCTGCACTGCGAGGTGTGGGACAGAGGGCCAGGGTACCCTCACCCCATTCTGCACACCCTCGCCACCTCCAGGTCTGTGACTTGGTCCTCTCTGTACTGTACTGTACTGTTCTGTGGCCATTAAAGGATGACCTCTTTCTGCTCGTGTTTTGTTTCATGGCAGGGAGGGAGTGACAGCAAGGAAGCCTTTCGTTTTTCACTCTTTTATCAACACCCCCTCAAAAGTACCTCTCTGACAGCACACTGTATAGCGAGCATTGCCTCGTGGAAAAACACCGCTACCACAGTCACTACTCCTCCTACTCCTAGCCCAGCAAGAGAGGAGAGAGAGAGAGAGAGAGAGAGAGAGAGAGAGAGAGAGAGAGAGAGAGAGATTTGCACAAGACCAGACAATGTTGATGAGACCCTGCTTTACGTGAGGGAAAGAAGGACGATGGCAGGGCGGTTTAGATGTTCACCTGCCTAACAAGTAAACCGTGTGGTTCTGGGTTCGAGTCCAGGCCTTGCCCTTTCTTCCCAGTTTGAGGGAATAATCAAATTGAATGTCACGTCTTTCGGAGGAGACTAAACCAGTCGGACCCGTGGACTTGTGTTGTCACTGCTGAGAGTGTTCTGTACAGGTCACTGCTGAGAAAGTGTTCTGTACAGGTCACTGCTAAGAAAGTGTTCTGTACAGGTCACTGCTGAGAAAGTGTTCTGTACAGGTCACTGCTGAGAAAGTTTTCTGTACAGGTCACTGCTGAGAAAGTTTTCTGTACAGGTCATTTTCTGTACAGGTCACTGCTGAGAAAGTTTTCTGTACAGGTCACCGCTGATTGCAGTGAAAATTGCTCTTCATCATAACTCGATGCTTTATGATGGTGTCTTTGTATCATATAAATGCTAATAAACGGCAGGGACTGATTGGAAATAAAGCAAGCACGCGCGTGTGCACACACACACACCATAACAAAACACAGTGGAGAAAATCAACCAGTTTAATGAATTAATTAATTAAGCACCAGCTGGGGGGAGAACAGTGCCCACATGCTGTGTAAACAGAAACAGAACTGTCAATCATTCAACCAGTCAGTCAGCCAGTCGGTCCACATTCGCCTGTATAAAGAGAAAAGTGTGTGCGTACACTACAATACATTGCATGCTGTCAGTGTAAAGGGGGTGCCCCTGTGCTGTGCTGTGCTGTGTATTCATATATGTGTGAGAACACGTCAAGCAAGCAAGAGAGACCATTTGCACACTTTTGTCCAGTTTGGTCCTTTTTTTCCTGAACATTTTGATTTTTCTCCTTGCATGCTGGCTGATGGTTGTGTGTGTGTGTGTGTGTGTGTGTGTGTGTGTGTGTGTGTGTGTTTTAATGTTGTAACATGGATTCCAGCAATACTGGTAATACTCTTCTTGCTTGTGTTGTTAGGGTTTGTCTTGCTCAAGAAGAAAATTGTCCCCCGACAACATCATTCCTGTTCTGAGAACAAGGCTTCTCTTCCTTCAACAATTTCCTTCATAGGCCAACTGTGTGTTTTCGTTTATAATGGTGACTTAACAAGGATCTTGACTGTCTGAAAACCGACTTTACTACATGCCAAATTAAAAAGAACATAGGAGATTCAGTGTTCCACACTTAAAATACTACTACTACTAATAATAAATGAAACTCGATACAATAATTGATCAAAAATAAAGAAAAAGTATTTCAACTCTGCAAGCAATATACAGCACAACCTTCCCCCACACAAACCCATCATGAATCAATATTGTCTGAGCTCCTGCTTTCATGTCTGCACTACAACTGAGCAAGCGTAGCGCGCACACACACACACACACACACGCACGCACACCACACAACACACACACACACATGCACGCGCACACCACACACACACACACACGCACGCGCACACCACACTGTCAAGAAAAAAGAAGTGTGTACAACTGTTGTACAGATCTGATCAAACAGCCAGCACAGTCCAAACAAGCAAGAGGGTTCTGCCAATAGCTGCACAAACTGAAGCAAGCAAGACACACACACAGAGGAACACAGTCCTCCTCACACCATCTTTGCTCGACTGTACAAAGGACATGAAATGAACAGAAACCGGATGTAACAACAAAATACAAAAAGACATCCAGAAACATAAACACCCCCAAAAGAGAAGGAACGAAAAGCACTTGTGGAATAATTTAAAACGACAAAAACAACCCCAAAGCCCAGCAGACCCCCCAGACCTGACTCCCAAAGCACCACAACGTGGCTAGCTGCTGAACTCTGTTCAGTGTTGTCCTCACAGACAAAATGGCACATACTGTTTTTTAAGCTGCTTTCAAATCACACATTTTTTTACATCACGGAGAACCATCTCAACAATGGTTGATGCTTCTCCAGTATTTATTGGTAATACTACCATGTGCTGACTCATACACATGCCAGCATAATAACACAATCATTTTGAGACAGTCATATTTGTTCAGTTACAAACAAGAAAGAAGCATACATGTAAAATTGAATAGCAGAAGGACATTGCAGACCTGAACAGTACAGTTTCAGGGGGACAGGAGGCAGGTAGGTGCCTGACACTGACCTCTAGTGCACAGCTACATCAACACAACAAAGGCGTGCAATGCTTTAAAACAGGAAAAATGTTCCCCCCCAAAACATCATATGGCAAGAAGTCTTTCAATATGCGTGGAATTGTGAGCAAAGGCCCGAACACTTGCCCAGTGGATAATATGTGTGGATTCATACAGACATCTCACTCAGTATATGGTTCAAAGCCTTTTCAGGGAGTTTTCATGGAACTTTTTAAGAAATTCATGGGTGTGATCCGTGTAGTATTACATTTGTAGCCTACCCCTGTTAAGCACCATCATTGACTGCCACCCACTATAGCACTGGCCAGAAACAGTGACATGACCACGCCACCCACTATATATAGCACTGGCCAGAAACACAGTGACGTGACCACGCCACCCACTATATATAGCACTGGCCAGAAACACAGTGACGTGACCACGCCACCCACTATAGCACTGGCCAGAAACACAGTGACGTGACCACGCCACCCACTATAGCACTGGCCAGAAACACAGTGACGTGACCACGCCACCCACTATATATAGCACTGGCCAGAAACACAGTGACGTGACCACGCCACCCACTATATATAGCACTGGCCAGAAGCACAGTGACGTGACCACGCCACCCACTATATATAGCACTGGCCAGAAACACAGTGACGTGACCACGCCACCCACTATATATAGCACTGGCCAGAAGCACAGTGACGTGACCACGCCACCCACTATATATAGCACTGGCCAGAAGCACAGTGACATGACCACAGACTCGGCAAGCTGTGACAACCTGCTCAAAACGACACCCTCACATGGAGAGAGCTGGGTTAATTCAGGGATCAGTCAGTAGTCCAGTGCACTACTGTGGAGCATGGTATTGATACCATCTTCGATTTTCACTGAATTTGGTTCACAACAGTGAGTCCTGTCTAAACCATTTGAGATCCATGCACTGATGACAAAGCCAGTGTGCAGGATCAGCTCTCTCTCTTTCTCCACACAACACACATCTCAGTAATCCATTAGTGTAAAAGCAACACTGTTTTACATTTCACAGTGAGCACAGGTTTCCTCCAGGAGAAAGCATGTGACACTGAGAAGAGCTCTTACGGCCTACACTGGCAGGAGAAAAAGAATGCTGAAAGCTGATTTATGAAAAGTACACCACCGTTTAACATTTCAGAGTATAGCCATTCTCCTTTCTCCTCCCCCCCATCCATACCCATGTTCTGAACACACACACACATTAAAAACGAAGAGTAAACAGCTGAGAAAGGTCTATGTGTAAAATAGCAACATTGTAAAACAGGATAAAATGATCATACAGACCCCACAGGGCAGGGCAGGGCCAAACACACAACACTGGCCACACATGGCCCACGAAATCAGGTCCCAAGTCACGCGTCTTCCAGCATACTCTTAGGGGCAAAAAATCATTCCCTGCACTACTCCTCAAATGAAAGAAAGATCAGATCAGACATGACCAATACCAAACAGAGAGATGGAGAAGGCAGACTGAAGCAGCACACTCCAGTCGCTGTGCTCTCCTAAACCATCAACACCACAACAAAGCATAGCAAAACAACACCACCACCACATCAGCAGAACTGGGACAAACAACATTCAGTCTGTCAGTCTGTGTGTGTTCTAGGCGGTTGACAAGCTGACTGTCACACAGCTTCTGTCTGCTTCCCAAATAAAGTGGCCGACTGTCAACTGCTTCCCAAAGAAAGCAGCTGACTGTCACACAGCTTCTGTCTGCTTCCCAAATGAAGCAGATGAGAAGGAGATTTCACAGTCAGTCAGTCCGTCTGTGACTGAAGGAATTTAATAATGTAGAGTAGAGCAGAGCATGGAGCAGTGATCAAACTACCAGGAGAATACCATGAACAGGACTAACAGTCAAAATGCGCTATCATGCACAATTCTTCTGAAAATACTCATGTCAAACAGACATGCAAAACAAGAGATGCAAAATTGTTTTTAAAAACATTCATGTCAGATATGTGAAAAAGACAACAAACAAGCAAAAAAACAGTGTAAGAATAGAAAAATATGGGTACCGCTACTATTACACATAGGATGGTCACTTTAAAATGGGTAAAATTTAAGTTAAAATACTTGTAAGGCAAAATGGCACGGGATCTCTACCCATCTGTTGCAGTTTGGTTTGGTGTCGATTATGGACTAAGAACTGTCGTTTGCATACAAAGTGTGTATGGTGTTTATGAATGAGCGTAGCACTATGAAAAGTCTGTTAACAAGTCTATATGACTGACTGGTAGTTATCTAACAGAACAGTCTGCTGACAAGTCCAAACGACTATTCCTTATTTTACACTTTCTGTTCTGCTGCAAAGGACCACAGAGCCAGGTTCACTGGTACATGCAGATTCCATTAGGGGTCATTCTCCCAAAAGTTCCAAAACTGATTTTTTTTTTCACCCTAGCAGGTGTATAAAATTCAAAGCCTTTTCAAGGAGACTTTTTTTTAAAAGCTATTCATGGCTGTGATTCATGCAGTGTGACATTTGTAGCCTCCCCTTGCTGAGCTCTATCATTATCACCCAAAATAGAATTGGCAAGATATATTTCTCTGTGCTTGTGTGTGTGTGTTCATGTACTCGCATGCAGTACTTATTTTTTCGCACAAACATATATCTTTATTTTATTGTCATCATTAAAGAGAATAGTTTCTATAGACCAACCCTGATTACACATAAAGAGTGAAGTGTAAGATCAATACCCCCTGTTTCATTTGTCTCCACAAATCTGCACCATCTTATCTTTGTAACTGTCTTCACCTGTATACTCCATCCCATTCCCTTCGTTCAGTCGCAGATACTTTGTGCTTTTGACCACCCAGATTCAAACAAACCACTGTTGGCCATCACTCTTACTCTGTTTCTGGTCCATCCACCTGGAATGACCTACCTTTCTCTTTTCACCAAAAGCCTACATTTTGATACTTTCTTTCAAATCAAACCTCGAAACGCACTCATTTCCTACCTGAGAAATTCCCCTATCTGTCCCTGCTTTCATCTACCCACCTAAGCATGTTGCACATGCACCTGTGTGTGTGTGTGTGTGTGTGTGTGTAAATTTGACTTCTGTTAATCCTGGTCAGTTGCATAGGTGTAAATGATTTGAATGCAAGCGCTTCAATTTGTTTGCTTTACACAATTCAGTGCTATATAAACTCTATATATACAGTGTTATTGTCATTATCATTATCATGGTTTTACAAGGAAGAGTTCGTCACAGGTTGTCAAATGGACCATCTTCAACACGATTCAAGGTCTTGAATCTAATTTTCCTTTAATTGCTGGACTGCCCCTGCCCGGAAATGTTCCGGGTTAAACTTTGCACTGTATAGTTATGTCAACAACCTGGAAATTTTCCCTGCTGACGACTCACCGTAAACAAGCCAGCTTTATTGACACAGCACACAAATCCAGCACAACTCAGTCTAGGGTCCAGGGCCCTGAGCTAGAATTAGCCCCTTCCTTTTACCAAGTCCAAGTGCGGTCAGTGTCTGCTATAATTAGCACCAGCTGGGATGGAATGGATAGCAGCTGAGAGGAGCTGAAAGTGGGGGAAACTGACTGACAGCTGTGTTGACTACAGTTAAAGGGAAAGAACACCAAAATTAGTGGAGATTACTCTCCTTTTGCTTGGCAACATCCCACTGCAAAGCCTGGCAAATGTGTTTGTTTGTTAGCTCATATTTTGTGTTATTTTGCATGACTGCTTGGACTGTTCTTGTTCAAAATGGCTGACTCTTCTCCTTGAACACATCAGTGACTTTAAACAGCTGACAAAAGTGGCAAATGAGATTTTAGATAAACCTGACAGTGATGAAAATGATTCAGGAGACAGTGAAGATGAAAAAAGAACGAGTGAGATTTTTCCTCCACTTGTGTGTGATGCTACTGAGATGGAAAGGGAGGGGGGGGGGGGAGGTGGAAGGGGGTAAGGGATGTTACTCACAATGACAGTGGTGATGAAGAAAGTGCATTTTCATCTATATTTTAATCTTAAAATTGTTTTAGTGAAATATCATGCTAACTACTTTGAGCTTGCCTGAAAGCAATCTAATATATATATATATATATATATATATATATATATATATATATATATACTGTCATTAAGCAGACTATCAGCAGGATTATTCTTCCAGTAGTGTTTGAGTTAAAGAGACATGAAAAACATAGCAAGTGATATATTATAAGAATTGTATCCCCTGGCATATTGGGTGCACTTGCACTCGGCAGTTAAGAGGTTAAAAAACCCACATTTTTTTAATAAAAAAACACCTCACCCCTGCATTACTGAATGAAAGCAACACCACCAACATCCATCACGCCTGAAACAGGCCAGAGCCCATGCCTTTAATGACCACTGTGACAGGTAACACTGACAGCGTTGTCAATTAAGTCACACAGGCCTGTCTTCTGGCCACAACCAGCTGGAAGAAACAAGGGCCCATGTTCTACACAAGGTTTTCATTTTCATGCCCTTTCTTTCTGCAGTGGTTTTTCTTTCTTCTTTTCCCCTGACAGCTGCCTGATCCCACAATATTTCTTCCTTTTTTCATTTCAAAGTATGTCACCAAGCTCCAACATTTCATTGGTAAAACAAATGACTAGGGCCACACATTTTAATCATCAAAACAATAAGTTAAAACACCACCATTCACTAACCAACAGAAAATATGATGGCTGCTTGCTGCTGCTTTGGTACACAATTCTTCCTCTTTCAACATTAGATAAAAAGAAATCAACCTTCGCTATAAACACTTTGAACAGTGCTCACAAACTTTACAATTTTCTCTCACCACCTCTTCACCATTTATGATACAGATGACCTGATTTAAATGACCATTTTTGACATTTTCTTTTCAGGTTTTACTACCACCTACCCATGTCCACTCCTAGTTTTCAACGGCTGCCAATCAACGCAACCCTGTGAGATTCGAGGTCAAAAGCACTCAGAACCAGGACAGGTCACAGCTCAAACTCACAACCAGGACAGGTCACAGCTCACACTCACAAACAGGACAGCTCACAGCTCAAACTCACAACCAGGACCAGCTCACAGCTCAAACTCAGAACCAGGACAGCTCACAGGTCAAACTCACAACCAGGACAGCTCACAGCTCAAACTCACAACCAGGACAGCTCACAGCTCAAACTCAGCTGTGGGAAACCTTCAGACCAGAGGATCTACAGAAACCACCCCCATGCTGACATCCATGACCTGGGAATGCAGGCACTGGTGATGTCGTGCAGGCTTGACAAACACACAGCCCAGCCGGCCCAACATGCAACACCAAAACTATAAGACACAGAAATGAGCTGCTGCTTTTTCCAGGCAGTGGCTGTATACACCAGGTTACCCATGAAGTCATGCAGCATAACACTGTGGCAACACACCCATGGGAAACCCTTACACAGAGAGAGAGAGAGAGAGAGAGAGAGAGGAGCAGAAGGTTGCCGTGGTATTGCCATGCATGATCATCAGTAACCCAGCCACAACCAGGCAGTGGAGGGGAAGGCACAAAGAGATGAGGAGGGAGGGAGGGAGGGAGGGATTGTCAGAGACCTGGTCACCCCCACCCCTGCTGTAGGCCTGTACACTCCATCCACTCCCATGCCATGTACAGCCCAGAAAAGCCACATCAAGGCTGACAATGGAAGCCCAGGTGAAAATGACACAGCTATGTACACACTAAAATCTATACCCATTATAAGCAACTCTGCAGTTGTAAAAAAACACCACCACCAAACTCTGCAGATGTAAACAACAGCAACACCAACAACAACCAAACTGCAGATGTTGCACATTTTGTTACAGAAGGGAGGAGGAGGCAGGAGAGCAACCCCCTGACCACACCATGCATGGTCAGTGGTCACCACACACTGCCACTGACACACAGTCCTCAGTGATGTCATGATGACACCTAGCTCAACCCTACAGACTGCCTGTCACTGACACACAGTCCTCAGTGATGTCATGATGACACCTAGCTCAACCCTACAGACTGCCTGTCACTGACACACAGTCCTCAGTGATGTCATGATGACACCTAGCTCAACCCTACAGACTGCCTACCACTGACAGACAACGCACGCTGACACACAGACCTCAGTGATGTCATGATGACACCTAGCTCAACCCTACAGACTGCCTGCCACTGACAGACAACGCACGCTGACACACAGACCTCAGCAATGACACCCCAGCTGAACCAAGGTGGATTCTGATCCTCACAGCCATAGCACGGGACTGTTGACAACATCAACACCATCAGCCCACTTCAATGCCACAAAGTTGGTATCAGAGCTGAAGCAGTTTCTGATGTTCCTTGCCCTCCCCATTTACCACCACAGACCTGCACACTGTTCCCCACACTCTACTCTCCACTCTACTTCATTCTCTGGTGTGCTCAAACACACAAAACATCTCCACAGCCATCCATGCACCCCTCCTCCCCTCCCCTCCCCTCCCCTGTTCCTTTCTGTTCTGTGAACAATAGACGACCAGCCATCGCTACACACAGCCCCTCCCCACCTCCACACATACACAGTAAACATCCTCCATCGCTACACACAGCCCCTCCCCACCTCCACACATACACAGTAAACATCCTCCATCGCTACACACAGCCCTCCCCACATACACAGTAAACATCCTCCATCGCTACACACAGCCCTCCCCACATACACAGTAAACATCCTCCATCGCTACACACAGTCCCTCCCCACCTCCCCACATACACAGTAAACATCTTCCATCGCTACACACAGTCCCTCCCCACCTCCACACATACACAGTAAACATCCTCCATCGCTACACACAGCCCCTCCCCACTACACTCCACAGTAAACATCCTCCATCGCTACACACAGTCCCTCCCCACACTCACACAATACACAGTTAAACATCCTCCATCGCTACACAAGCCCCTCCCCACATACACAGTAAACATCCTCCATCGCTACACATAGTCCACTCCTACCACACCTCCATCTAACACAGTAAAACAATCCTCCCATCGCTACACATAGTCCTCCCCACACTCCACATATACACAGTAAACATCCTCCATTGCTACACACAGCCCCTCCCCACATACACAGTAAACATCCTCCATCGCTACACATAGTCCTCCCCACCTCCACGTGTGATATACACAGTAAACATCCTCCATCGCTACACACAGCCCCTCCCCATATACACAGTAAACTTCCTCTATCGCTACACATAGTCCTCCCCCCCACATATACACAGTAAACATCCTCCATTGCTACACACAGCCCCTCCCCATCATACACAGTAAACATCCTCCATCGCTACACATAGCCCCACCCCACCTCCACAGTAAACATCCTCCATCGCTACACACAGCCCCTCCCTCACCTCCACACTTACACAGTAAACATCCTCCATGCTACACACAGCCCCTCCCACATACACAGTAAACACTCCATCGCTACACACAGCCCTCCCACCTCCACACATTACACATAAACATCCTCCATCGTACACACAGCCCCTCCCCTCACATACACAGTAAACATCCTCCATGCTTCACCAGCCCCTCCCCACCTCCACATTAAACATCCTCCATCGCTACAACACTAGCCCTCCCCACCTCCACATATACACAGTAAACATCCTCCATGCTACACACAGCCCCTCCCCACATACACAGTAAACATCCCATCGCTACACATAGTCCTCCCCCACCTCCACGTGTGATATACCAGTAAACATCCTCCATCCTAACACAAGCCCCCCATGACACAGTAAACTTCTCTTATCGCTACACATGGTCTCCCACACTCACATTGATATCTCAGAACTTACCTCGTCTCTTAAAATGTGTAGTGATATCACTTCTCCTTTTTCTTCTCTTCAGCTCCCTTTATTTCTCCATTCTTTTCTTCAGTAGACTTCATCCACCATGTTGTTCTACCTGCAAATTTGATTCATTCAATCACACTTGTCTTTTTCCTTCTTTCTTTTTTCAATGCATCTGCAAATTCATCAATCTTCCGGGCTGCCTACTGTTCATTTATACACTCACCCCTCTTTCTTACACACACACACACACATACATACACATACACACGCACCACATTAACACATCACTGAGACATGCTGCGGTGTCACTTATTTCCCCTTGGCTTTGGCGTTGCCTCTAGGGGGCGTGACGGGTCTGCCCTGGTTCAGCCCTCCGTAAGGGAATTTCTTCTTATCTGCTGGCTTCAGGATCTGTACACACACACAACATAACACAACTCAGTCCCTTTACTCTCACACACACACACACACAGAGTCACACACACACACAGAGTCACACAAACACACACAGAGTCACACACAACAACACAGCCCCTTCAGACTCTCTCACACACACACAGTCACACACACACATGAGACAATAAACTGAGACAATAAACCGAGGCCCCGTGTTCGAACGCATGCAGAACATCTTGCGCACACCTTAAATCCTGTTCCGCTTTTCGGAAGAGTAGGCCATTGTGTGCCGGTGGAAACAGATGACAAAATTTACAAAACCGCATACACACGGGGACTGGATGTAAAAAAGCACATGAGTGCTTATTCCATTATCCTTGATATAAAAGAAAAATAAATAAAATAAATAAATAAACAGTCACAACACAGTCACACATAACAACACAGCCCCTTCAGACTCTTCCTCTCACACACACACAGTCACACACAACAACACAGCTCTTTCAGACTCTTCCTCTCACACACACAGTCACACACACACAGTCACACACAACAACACAGCCATGTCAGACTCTTCCTCTCACACACAACAACACAGCCCTTTCAGACTCTCTCACACACACAGTCACACACAACAACAACAGCCCTTTCAGACTCTTCCTCTCTCACACTCACAACACAACACAACACAGCCCCTTCAGACTCTCTCACACTCACAACACAACACAACACGCCCTTCAGACTCTCTCTCACAACACAACACAACACAGCCCCTTCAGACTCTCTCACACTCACAACACAACACAACACAGCCCTTCAGACTCTCTCACACTCACAACACAACACAACACAGCCCTTCAGACTCTCTCTCACACTCACAACACAACACAGCCCCTTCAGACTCTCTCTCACAACACAACACAGCCCCTTCAGACTCTCTCTCACACTCACAACACAACACAGCCCCTTCAGACTCTCTCTCACAACACAACACAG
Source organism: Rapana venosa (assembly GCA_028751875.1). Lineage (NCBI taxonomy): Eukaryota > Metazoa > Mollusca > Gastropoda > Neogastropoda > Muricidae > Rapana > Rapana venosa. The sequence continues at coordinate 35,244,660 of CM054157.1, read as the reverse complement.
CCCCTTCAGACTCTCTCTCACACTCACAACACAGCCCTTCAGACTCTCTCACTCACACAACACAACACAACCCCTTCAGACTCTCTCTCTCACACAACACAACACAACACAGCCCCTTCAGACTCTCTCTCTCTCACTCACACAACACAGCCCTTCAGACTCTCTCTCTCACACAACACAACACAGCCCCTTCAGACTCTCTCTCTCACACAACACAACACAACACAGCCCCTTCAGACTCTCTCTCTCTCCCACTCACTCACTCACTCACACAACACAGCCCCTTCAGACTCTCTCTCTCACACAACAACAACACCAACACAGCCCCTTCAGACTCTCTCTCTCTCACTCACACAACACAACACAGCCCCTTCAGACTCTCTCTCACTCACACAACACAACACAGCCCCTTCAGATTCTCTCACTCACACAACACAACACAACACAACACAGCCCCTTCAGATCTCTCTCTCTCTCACTCACACACAACACAACACAGCCCCTTCAGATTCTCTCTCTCACTCACTCACACATCACAACAAAGCCCCATTTTGATTCTCTCTCTCTCTCACTCACACACTTTTCATCTGGTTCGCAAACACAAATGAGGCTCCACATCAGGATCACACACATGCATTAAGTAGTTCCCCTGAAGGCTATTACAAGCACATTATGTAGCGACTTTAAACAGATTCCACTTCAGTTTAACACACACACACACACACAGAGCTGGCCTAACCTCTCTTACTGCTCAGGCCACAAACCTCAAAGAACCCCCCTCCCGGATACACATAGGCATGTACACAAGTAAACAAAGAACAGAAAAGAGGTGGTCTGCCACTGGGTTCCTCTTGTTGCTGGCTTTCCCCTGGGGGTCTTCCAAGCGATATGCTCTGTCTGATTCACCACACCTGTAAATCACTATGACACCATCTGTACACACGGGTCGTGATGACTGCGAGTACTGCTGTTTTCAAAATACCTTTACGCTTTGGTTTGTCTTGGCAAGATATAGCGCTGTATCAATTCCATTTATTATTTTTATTAAACATACAGGCCTCCAGCCCTCCTCTGACTCTACACATACAGGCCTCCAGCCCTCCTCTGACTACACATACAGGCCTCCAGCCCTCCTCTGACTCTACACATACAGGCCTCCAGCCCTCCTCTGACTCTACACATACAGGCCTCCAGCCCTCCTCTGACTTTACACATACAGGCCTCCAGCCCTCCTCTGACTCTAGACCTACAGGCCTCCAGCCCTCCTCTGACTCTAGACCTACAGGCCTCCAGCCCTTCTCTAGACCTACACATACAGGCCTCCAGCCCTACTCTAGACCTACACATACAGGCCTCCAGCCCTCCTGACTTTACACATACAGGCCTCCAGCCCTTCTCTAGACCTACACATACAGGCCTCCAGCCCTCCTCTGACTCTAGACCTACACATACAGGCCTCCAGCCCTACTCTAGACCTACACATACAGGCCTCCAGCCCTTCTCTAGACCTACACATACAGGCCTCCAGCCCTCCTCTAGACCTACACATACAGGCCTCCAGCCCTCCTCTAGACCTACACATACAGGCCTCCAGCCCTACTCTAGACCTACACATACAGGCCTCCAGCCCTCCTCTAGACCTACACATACAGGCCTCCAGCCCTCCTCTAGACCTACACATACAGGCCTCCAGCCCTCCTCTAGACCTACACATACAGGCCTCCAGCCCTCCTCTGACTCTAGACCTACACATACAGGCCTCCAGCCCTTCTCTAGACCTACACATACAGGCCTCCAGCCCTTCTCTAGACCTACACATACAGGCCTCCAGCCCTACTCTAGACCTACACATACAGGCCTCCAGCCCTACTCTAGACCTACACATACAGGCCTCCAGCCCTACTCTAGACCTACACATACAGGCCTCCAGCCCTTCTCTAGATCTACACATACAGGCCTCCAGCCCTCCTCTAGACCTACACATACAGGCCTCCAGCCCTCCTCTGACTCTACACATACAGGCCTCCAGCCCTCCTCTGACTACACATACAGGCCTCCAGCCCTCCTCTGACTACACATACAGGCCTCCAGCCCTTCTCTAGACCTACACATACAGGCCTCCAGCCCTACTCTAGACCTACACATACAGGCCTCCAGCCCTCCTCTGACTACACATACAGGCCTCCAGCCCTTCTCTAGACCTACACATACAGGCCTCCAGCCCTACTCTAGACCTACACATACAGGCCTCCAGCCCTACTCTAGACCTACACATACAGGCCTCCAGCCCTCCTCTGACTCTAGACCTACACATACAGGCCTCCAGCCCTACTCTAGACCTACACATACAGGCCTCCAGCCCTTCTCTAGACCTACACATACAGGCCTCCAGCCCTCCTCTAGACCTACACATACAGGCCTCCAGCCCTCCTCTAGACCTACACATACAGGCCTCCAGCCCTACTCTAGACCTACACATACAGGCCTCCAGCCCTCCTCTAGACCTACACATACAGGCCTCCAGCCCTCCTCTAGACCTACACATACAGGCCTCCAGCCCTCCTCTAGACCTACACATACAGGCCTCCAGCCCTCCTCTGACTCTAGACCTACACATACAGGCCTCCAGCCCTTCTCTAGACCTACACATACAGGCCTCCAGCCCTTCTCTAGACCTACACATACAGGCCTCCAGCCCTACTCTAGACCTACACATACAGGCCTCCAGCCCTACTCTAGACCTACACATACAGGCCTCCAGCCCTTCTCTAGATCTACACATACAGGCCTCCAGCCCTCCTCTAGACCTACACATACAGGCCTCCAGCCCTCCTCTGACTCTACACATACAGGCCTCCAGCCCTCCTCTGACTACACATACAGGCCTCCAGCCCTCCTCTGACTACACATACAGGCCTCCAGCCCTTCTCTAGACCTACACATACAGGCCTCCAGCCCTACTCTAGACCTACACATACAGGCCTCCAGCCCTCCTCTGACTACACATACAGGCCTCCAGCCCTTCTCTAGACCTACACATACAGGCCTCCAGCCCTACTCTAGACCTACACATACAGGCCTCCAGCCCTACTCTAGACCTACACATACAGGCCTCCAGCCCTCCTCTGACTACACATACAGGCCTCCAGCCCTACTCTAGACCTACACATACAGGCCTCCAGCCCTCCTCTGACTCTACACATACAGGCCTCCAGCCCTCCTCTGACTCTACACATACAGGCCTCCAGCCCTCCTCTAGACCTACACATACAGGCCTCCAGCCCTCCTCTGACTCTACACATACAGGCCTCCAGCCCTCCTCTGACTCTAAACATACAGGCCTCCAGCCCTCCTCTGACTACACACAGGCCTCCAGCCCTCCTCTGACTCTAGAGATTGTTTTCCTCCTCATTCCATCTCATCCCCACATCCCCACTCCTAAGATGTGAATGTGGGTGCAGGCCTTGGTTGACCCTGAACCCTGACAGTGGCCATGTAGGAGGACGAAGGCCAGGTGAAGCCAGGCTGGAAGGTGCTGGGATAACAAAGAACAGGAGGTGGGTCATACCAGGCACAACACAACAAGAGGGACAGAAGAGGCCTACAGGCGGTGTGGTCAGAGAACAGACAGACAGGCAGACAGAGGACAGACAGACAAGCAGGGAGGCAGGCCGACAGAGGACAGACAGACAGGTACAGACAGACAGAGAGACAGACCTGGAAGGAGCACATGAGGGTCTCATCAACCGACATCATGGCCCCGGCGTTGTCAAACTCCCCACAGTAGTTGGGGGCTGAGAACAGAGTCACCAGCTGCCGCTTGGCAAAAAACTCATAGCCATCCTCCACCACCTGAAAAATCACACACACACATCACACACACCACAGACACACACACACAAACACACACCACACAAACCACACACACACAAACCACACAATTTTGATTCAACACATAGATGTGATCATATTATAATAATCATAATTATGTATGGAATTCATATAGCATTGAATCTTGTAGTTGTAAAGCAATGAATCAAAGCACTTACATTCATATCATTTATATGCATACAGCTGTCCACAAATATGATTAACTTTGAATATAAATCATATTCTGTCTTTAGCAGATAAACATACACATGCACACACCCACACATACACATCTTGGCATTCACTAATGATTTTATCACAGAATGTGTTGTACACAATATTCGAGAACTGCAGCCTTTGAAAAGGGTGATACAAGTACTAACTAACAAGATTAATATCAAAAACAGTAAAATAGGATAACCTGTTGGGCCCAGCCTTCCAGCAGTAGACACTGATGTACCTGATGAATACACATGAGCACAGGTGTACCTGATGGATATTACCAAGAGTACAGCTGTTCCTATCAATGATGACCAAAGTCCATGTGCACCTGCTGGATATTACCAAGAGTACAGCTGTTCCTATCAATGATGACCAAAGTCCACGTGTACCTGATGGATATTACCAAGAGTACAGCTGTTCCTATCAATGATGACCAAAGTCCATCTGCACCTGATGGATATTACCAAGAGTACAGCTGTTCCTATCAATGATGACCAAAGTCCATGTGCACCTGCTGGATATTACCAAGAGTACAGCTGTTCCTATCAATGATGACCAAAGTCCATGTGTACCTGATGGATATTATCAAGAGTACAGCTGTTCCTGTCAATGACAACAAGAGTTCATGTGTACCTGGTGGGCACGGCAGATGAGGTCCAGGTCGTGCTTGTGGAGGAACTTGGCCACCACTTCAGGGCCGAAGGTGAAGGACACGCCGCGGTCGTTCTCCCCCCATCCCATGGTCTCCTTATCGGGGTCAGACCACAGCAGGTCGCACAGCAAGCCCTGGTCAGGCACGTCTGTGGGCCGCATGATTCGCCGGATCTGCTCCATGGACTGCAGGTCAGGGCTCAGGCCTGCAGCACGTCGCCACAACATGAATGACTTTCCCCATGCTGCTGTGTGTGTGTGTGTGTGTGTGTGTGTGTGTGTGTGTGTGTGTGTGTGTGTGTGTGTGTGCCTGCCTACCCACACACGTGTTCCCATGTACTGTTCCTTTCATTGCCTACACGCTTGCTGTGGTTGCCATGGGCTACACACCCCTTTCCCTGGGAACTGACAACAGCTCTTCTGTTCTCTTGCTCTTCAAGCAAAAACAAATGGAAAAGAAAAGTTAGCATATTAAAGATTTGGGGGGGTTTCTCCTGATTACTTTACACTGTCAGTATTTTTGATGTACTTTCAAAGTTACTTTCAGTTATTTACTATTCATTAAAATGCACCAAGTTTCAGTATATACATGTTACTGGAATGGGCAGGTATATGTGTGAAAACACACATGAACATGCATACATGTACGGGTGTGTAAGTATGTGAGCATGCATATTTTATTTCTTCATTTACTAATTCTTTCATTTCAAGGGTAATGGAATAAGCACTCGTGTGCTCTTTATTTTACATCCAGTCCCCATGTACATACAGTTTCATAAATTCTGTCATCTGTTCCCACTGGCACAAATAGCCTACTCTTCCAGAGGGTGAAAAAGATTTTAACATGTGCACAAGATATTCTGTGTGCATTCCCACATGAAACCGCGGTTTATAGTCCCATGCTTATATGTGTCTCTGCACACACTACTGACATACACAGTGTTGATTCTAGGATTTAAGAAAATGGGGCCCAAGGGCCCCCTAAAATGATGAAAAGGGCCCCCCCCCCCCCCCCACCCCCTAAAAAGGGGACAAGTAGTATTTGCTTACAGTACCCTCAGTACTCTCAGTTTCTGCTATTTTTTCAAGGAAGAGAAACAAATCAAACAGGCAGATACTAGGCAGAAAGGATTAAATATTCACCTGTGTTGCAGTTAATCTGTAGTAAGCACTCCTGACACAGGAGGGGGAGAGGAGAGAGAGAGAGAGAGAGAGAGAGAGAGGAGAGAGAGAGGAGAGAGAGAGAGAGAGAGGAGAGAGAGAGAGAGAGAGAGAGAGAAAGAGAGAGAGAGAGAGAGAGAGAGAGAGGCCAAATTTGTATTTCCACATTCAGAGATAGATCTAGGTCTAGATCTAAACGGTAAGTTAAAGCCAATGTAACAGTCTTGTTGTCCCCCCCCCACACCCACCCCCCCCCCCCTCAAGATCATACATTGAGAGAGAGAGACACAGAGAGAGAGACAGAGAGACAGAGAGAGAGAGAGAGAGAGAGAGAGAGAGAGAGAGAGAGAAGAGAGAGAGAGAGAGAGAGAGAGAGAGAGAGAGAGAGAGAGAGAGAGAGAATTGCCTGACTGATATAAGTTTTTCTGAAGATTTTCATCCCAAGTGATGGGAAGAGTTTTTGTGTGTTGCTTTAAGTGATGTTCTGTAATTAGGGCATCCTCCATTAGTGAAGGCATTGTACTTTCCATGTTTGATACTCAGCCCATAGCCTACTGCATGCCATGACCATTGTTCTCAAGCCAGGACTACTTGTCTCCCAGATCTACCAGCTCCGAACCTGCTGGGACGCTGCGTCTGCATCTCCTCGATGATCTCTGCCCCAATTACGTCACTTGTTTCCGGAGTACAAGATGACGTAAACTAAGAGAAAAACGGAGCAGGTGGAGCCCGCTTTATCATGAAGACGGCTTGAAGGCGGGAATCAGAAAATCTTGCCGCCCCTGAGGTGGTAGCCTACTAATGTAATGACCGCCATGGGAACTCACAAGGACAAACTACAGTTTCTGTGATTGGTCAAAAGTGAGGCGCTTAGCCAACCAGAAGCATCAACGGAGAACTTCGGCGGAAGTAGCGCTTAATTTTAAAGAATATACAAATGGCAGTTGCGATGGCGCACTGTTTGTTCAAAAATGCGCTGTCCAGGAATTTTTTGCATCCATTAAGGGCGCACTGCCCACATTGTTTTGTGGCAACTTTTTTTTAAATGCGGGAATCCCGCAAGGGCGCACCCTAGAATCAACACTGATACATGTTCTTCTGTTTCCTGAATGTAGTAGGGTTATTTGAAGTGCTTATGATAATCAGCATTGGGCTAAAAGCATTCATTCTACAGATATAAAAAAATGCATACTAAAACTCCACAGGAAAAGAGCTCAACCTGACCACACATCTGTTTTCATATTCTCAGGATGCTAAGTGCTAACTACTACTTCTGCCACTAATCCTCAAATCAAGTGAACATCTGCCACGAACACCCAGGAACAACAAAAATACAATCACATCCCCACTCAAACTCATGTGTACATGCACACACAGACATGTATATATGCACATGCGTGCACACACACACACACACACACACGCACACACAGCTAAGCTGACCTCCATGACAGCAGAAGATTTTCTCGTCAATGATGGCGGCGATGGGCAGACAGTTGAAGCAGTCGGTGAAGGTTTTCCACAGCTTGATGTTGTACCGCCGCTTACCTGCCATCACATGACACACCACACCTGTCTTTTTCCAGTCAACTGGCAGGCTTTGAAACAGGTTAGCTCAGTCTGTTAGGCAAGATTATCCCAAGTTCCAGATTACATGTATCTATCTGCTATGAATGGATACACCTGAACATGCAGATGAGTTCATTTATCTCTGTGTATATGCAAGTGTGTGTGTGTGTGTGTGTGTGTGTGTGTGTACATTTATGCATGTGTGTGTGTGTTCATGTGCATGAGTGTGAGCATGCATGTACAGGCATCTGCAAGTATATGGTTTATTTAAAAGCTTTGTTCGAGATACACTGTTGTGTACCTAAATCACCACACAAAAACAATCTTGAGAGTAAAAGTAAAGGGTTCCCATAACCTATGTGGTCGTTGGGGAGCGAGGGTCAGAGACCTCACTTTTCCAGGGGCCAGCATATTGAGGGCAGCGCCCATCTCCTTTCCCTCACTGCTTTATCTTCCCTGACCCTAAAGAGGCAGGTACCCATTTACAGTTGGGTGAACTGGCGCACTGTACTGAAGCCAAGGCATGCAAATGGTCACCCATCCAACTGGTAACCACACCCAATGCTGCTTAACATTGGCTGGGGGAAAGCGAGTGCTCTGACCACTGAGCTATATCCCATACAGTGCATGAGTGTAAATTACAAAAAATGTCTTGGTGTGTACCTAAAATGCCACAAAAAGACACTTTCCACAAAGCATTACAGCACACTACTGCAAATCACTCAATAAAACCAGACCTTTGATTTCTTTTTTTTTTTAAAAACCACCAAAACTGCTTGCATATCTGTGGCTGCCAGCCACCTTGACAACATTTGCAACAACCCCAACCCACCTCGCACCCCCCCCCCCCCAAATATGTGATAAAACTGAACATCACCAAAATCAGCAAACTGCAGAGGATTTACCCCAACCCTAAACCACTCCTACACTGTAAGTAACAGACAGACAGGGAGACGAACAGAGAGACAGGGAGGGAGGCAGACAGACAGACAGGTGCTGACATTCGTCATAGAAGCCATAGATGCGGTTGATGCTGGCACACTCGTGGTTGCCCCGCAGCAGGAAGAAGTTCTCCGGGTACTTGATCTTGTAGGCCAGCAGCAGGCAGATGGTCTCCAGCGACTGCTTGCCGCGGTCCACATAGTCCCCCAGGAACAGGTAGTTCGACTCTGGGGGGAACCCTCCGTACTCAAACAACCTCAGCAGATCATAGTACTGTCCGTGGATGTCCCCTGGTGAAATTGAAACATATGATACCTAACATCCAGGATGCTCATCATGTTGAAATAACATATGATACATAACATCCAGGATGCTCATAATCATCGTATCACTGTCGGTCACAATGTGTACGGTCCCATGACAAACCACCATAATAAAGTTCATGGCACCCCTGCCAACAGCAGAAAACTCGCCACAGATCTAGAGAGAAGAGTTCTGCTGGTAAGGCACCACAACACTACAGTCCTCATAGAGCAACGTCAGTTATAACCAACTACAGATTTACAGAGGAGAGCTCAAGTGCTGGTAACAGTGATAAGCCACAATATGAATACATCTAGATAGCAAAGTTATGACAATATAACTGACCACAGATTTAGAAAGAAGAGCTCAACAGATAAAAATTTATGACAATACATATACATAGCAAAGTTAGAACTGACCACAGATTTAGAAAGCAGAGCTCGACAGATAAAACATCACAACACTACATATCATATACATTACATACTAAAATAATTAACCCTTTCAATAAGGCAAGCTGGTTTTCCAGCTCAGCTTCCTGCTACCCTTCAGTCCTGTAAGGAGGAAAACCGGCGCAATCAAATTTTCCTTCAATTCCTGGGTCTCTGAGGTGCAGAAGAGTGCAAAACGGGTACCTCGGTAAATCTTACATAGAATTTTGCATGAAAGCATAATATAGTAAGTGTTGTATACCGTTGTGTGCAGAACTGAGTGTAGATTTTCTTTAAGACTAGAACTTTGCACTTGTGTGTGTGATGTATGTGACAGGTGTCAACAAATGTGACATTTCCTATGTCAAATACAATCGATACCAAACGCATGCAAACGAACGATTGATAAGATATGAGCATGCCAAACATGAAGTAACTTACAGTTTGATGTCCTCAACATATCTGTCACTTGCACAGAACAAGGTATCCAGTCACACTGATTGTCACAGTACTCATTATCACCTCAACTGTTGAGTTGGTTTCATTCAAGAAAACAGCCATGCAAAAGAGAAATGTTTATGTCCATTTTGAATCAGTTATGGAGGTTATCATGACCAAAAACACAAACACAACACTATCTTTTATTCAGGGTTCTACTGCTATACACTTATGTACATATCACTTGTCTGCATCCTCTGTCACATGTCATACATAGGTGACACAGGTGTGGAAAATCTTGAAACAGTACCGGTGATAGATAAGAGGCAAATTCTCATCGTCTAGTTCATCACCACTATCACGATTTATAGCAGCATTAATCTCTGATCTTTCCTCTTTTAGTGTCTAGTTCATCACCACTATCACAATTTATAGCAGCATTAATCTCTGATCTTTCCTCTTCAATCAACTCAAACAGGTGAAAATCGTCAACATTTTGATTAATTTAATCGTAAGAAAATAGGCCAGCGTCTTCTTCCTCCATTTTGCACAGGACAAGTGGCAGAGAAAAACAGTGCAAGTTAAAGATTATATTCCTTCTACTAAAAACTAGGAACCCAGGAAGCTTATAAACATTCTCATTGGAAAGGAGAAGCAGTATTTGCCTTAATAAAACTATTTACCTGAGTCCTGTTGATGCCAGTTAGCCGCATGACTGATCACTATAAACAACCTCTCCTCTGCTACCATTATTGCCGGAAAACCAGCTGACAGGTCTGAAGGGTAGAGAGCAGGGGGAGAAATTCAGGACAGGGAAAGTAATTGTCAGCAGATATCCAGTACTGGAAGGGTTGATATATATAGCTAAATTAGAACTGACACTGATTTAGAAAGCAGAACTCAACAGATAAACAACACAGCAATACATATCATGTCATGTGTATATTATACTGAGGTTAGAACTGACCACATATTTTGAGAGGAGCCTCCAACTCCAGGAGGATGGGCTGGCTGAGGAAGATCTCTCGTGTCTTCAGACACAGCCCTCGGATCTCTGCCTCCGTAAGCTGGACGTTCTTTCCCGGCCTGGAACCTCGCACTGCACGCACCATGTGCAGTCTTACATCAACACAACGGTATCCGTATTACTTTTCAAAGTGCTCAACAACATCACACAAAAATGATAACAAAACCAAAAAAATTGTAGATAATATCGCACAAAAATGATGATTTTAGAAAGCAAACAAACAAAATGTTAGATAAACAAAAATGAATCCTTGCTTTATTTATCCATATGAATTAAATGAATAAAAAACCTGAGACAGAAATGCCAGGAGAGGAACGGTCTTTTCCATGTTCAAGCTGCACACAAATGAATCAACTAACACAAGGCCAGAACAATTCAGTGTGCACAGTGCTGCCACAGCTCTTCAAAGAGCTAGGGAAGGTAAAGTGATGTCAACTCAAATGGAAACAGCAGCAAGATATAATGTAGGAAACTTCTCTATTAGCTCCTTGTCCTGGTCTGCAATCATCCTCTATGTTTACTTCTTTATATAATGTACACTAGAAGTAGAAGGAGACAGGAGCTTTAAGTACTTCTTTACAAATACTAGCAAGACTCTGCATTTTACCTCTTCTTTTTTTTTTACACCGGTGCGATAGGAGATGGGATAGAATTTCCTTCTTTAATTACCCAGGCATGCTACTTCCTTACCCAGGCATGTTACTTCTTTACCCAGGCATACTACTTCTTTACCCAGGCATATTACTTCTTTACCCAGGCATGTTACTTCTTTACCTAGGCATGTTACTTCTTTACCCAGGCATGTTACTTCTTTACCCAGGCATGTTACTTCTTTACCCAGGCATGTTACTTCTTTACCCAGGCATGTTACTTCTTTACCCAGGCATGTTACTTCTTTACCCAGGCATGTTACTTCTTTACCCAGGCATGTTACTTCTTTACCCGGGCATGTTACTTCTTTACACAGAGAGGAGACTATATTTTACTTCATTACACAGAGAGGAGACTGCATTTTACCCTTTTACCCAGGTAAGAGACTGCAATTTACTTTTTCACATAAGTAGGAGACTGCATTTTACTTCTTTCTAAACACAAGTAGGAGAATGCATTTTACTTCATTACACAGGGAGGAGACTGCATTTTACTTCATCACAAAGGGAGGAGACTGCCTTTTACCTTTTTACCCACGTAGGGGACTGCATTTTACTTCTTTACACAGGTAGGAGACTGCATTTTACTTCTTGGAGACTGCATTTTACTTCTTTATGCAGGTAGGAGACTGCATTTTACTTCTTTATGCAGGTAGGAGACTGCATTTTACTTCTTCATGCAGGTAGGAGACTGCATTTTACTTCTTTATGCAGGTAGGAGACTGCATTTTACTTCTTCATGCAGGTAGGAGACTGCATTTTACTTCTTTATGCAGGTAGGAGACTGCATTTTACTTCTTTATGCAGGTAAGAGACTGCATTTTACTTCTTTATGCAGGTAGGAGACTGCATTTTACTTCTTTATGCAGGTAGGAGATTGCATTTTACTTCTTTATGCAGGTAGGAGACTGCATTTTACTTCTTTATGCAGGTAGGAGACTGCATTTTACTTCTTTATGCAGGTAAGAGACTGCATTTTACTTCTTTATGCAGGTAGGAGACTGCATTTTACTTCTTTACACAGGTAGGAAACTGTATTTTACTCCTTTATGCAGGTAGGAGACTGCATTTTACTTCCTTACACAGGTAGGAGACTGCGTTTTACTTCTTTATGCAGGTAGAAGACTGCATTTTCACTTCTTTAGTAGCATTAAACTTGATTTTACTTATTACACTTGCAGGAGATTGAATTTTCACTCATTTACACTACAGGAGATTGGATTTTCATTTTTAACACTGGCAAAAGACTGGATTTTCTTTGTTAGATTTTAACTGTTTTTGATGCAGTCAGGAATTGACAAGACCTTTAGTAAGCTTTTGCTAAATTTGGATGGTTAATGTTAGTCCACAAACCAGCCACAGACCATGTCACTGACCATAATCATGATAATGTTCAGCCATCATAAACCAGCCACAGACCATGTCCCTGACCATAATCATGATAATGTTCAGCCATCATAAACCAGCCACAGACCATGTCACTGACCATAATCATGATAATGTTCAGCCATCATAAACCAGCCACAGACCATGTCCCTGACCATAATGTTCAGCATCATAAACAGCCAAGACATGTCATGACCATAATCATGATAATGTTCAGCCATCATAACCAGCCACAGACAGTCATGACAAATCATGATATGTTCAGCATCTATAACCAGCCAAGACTGTCCTTGACCATAATCATGATAATGTTCAGCCATCATTAAACCTAGCCAGGACCATGTCACTGACATAATCATATATGTTCAGCCTTCATAAACCAGCCACAGACATGTCACTGACCATAATCTGATATGTTCAGCATCATAAACAGCACGACCATGTCACTGACCATTATCAGTGATATGTTCAGCCTTCATAAACAGCCACAGACTGTCATGACATAATCATGTAATGTTCAGCCTTCATAACAGCACGACATGTCACTGCCTAATCATGATAATGTTTCAGCCTCATTAACAGCCACAGACCATGTCACTGACATATCATGATAATGTTCAGCCTTCATAAACAGCCACTGACCATGTCCCTGACCATAATCATGATATTGTTCAGCTTCATAAACAGCCACAGACCATTGTCACTGTCCATAATCATGATAATGTTCAGCCATCATAAACAGCCAAGCCATGGTCCTGACCATAATCATGATAATGTTCAGCCATCATAAACCAGCCAAGACCTGTCCCTGACCAAATCATGATAATGTTCAGCCATCATAAACCAGCCACAGACCATGTCCCTGACCATAATCATGATAATGTTCAGCCATCATAAACCAGCCACAGACCATGTCACTGACCATAATCATGATAATGTTCAGCCATCATAAACCAGCCACAGACCATGTCACTGACCATAATCATGATAATGTTCAGCCATCATAAACCAGCCACAGACCATGTCCTGACCATAATCATGATAATGTTCAGCCATCATAAACCAGCCACAGACCATGTCACTGACCATAATCATGATAATGTTCAGCCATCATAAACCAGCCACAGACCATGTCCCTGACCATAATCATGATAATGTTCAGCCATCATAAACCAGCCACAGACCATGTCACTGACCATAATCATGATAATGTTCAGCCATCATAAACCAGCCACAGACCATGTCACTGACCATAATCATGATAATGTTCAGCCATCATAAACCAGCCACAGACCATGTCCCTGACCATAATCATGATAATGTTCAGCCATCATAAACCAGCCACAGACCATGTCCCTGACCATAATCATGATAATGTTCAGCCATCATAAACCAGCCACAGACCATAATCATGATAATGTTCAGCCATCATAAACCAGCCACAGACCATGTCCCTGACCATAATCATGATAATGTTCAGCCATCATAAACCAGCCACAGACCATGTCCTGACCATAATCATGATAATGTTCAGCCATCATAAACCAGCCACAGACCATGTCACTGACCATAATCATGATAATGTTCAGCCATCATAAACCAGCCACAGACCATGTCACTGACCATAATCATGATAATGTTCAGCCATCATAAACCAGGCTCCACAAGACCCATAGCCCACAGACCATAATCATGATAATGTTCAGCCTTCATAAACCAGCCACAGACCATGTCCCTGACCATAATCATGATAATGTTCAGCCATCATAAACCAGCCACAGACCATGTCCCTGACCATAATCATGATAATGTTCAGCCATCATAAACCAGCCACAGACCATGTCACTGACCATAATCATGATAATGTTCAGCCATCATAAACCAGCCACAGACATGTCCCTGACCATAATCATGATAATGTCAGCTCATAAACAGCAAGACATTCCGACCATAATCATGATAATGTTCAGCCATCATAAACCAGCCACAGACCATGTCCCTGACCATAATCATGATAATGTTCAGCCATCATAAACCAGCCACAGACCATGTCACTGACCATAATGTTCAGCCTTCAACAGGAATCCATCCCTAATCCCCCACAACTTTACAATGTCCTCCTCTTTTTTTCCCACAATGAGAGAGCGCGCACACATGTTTTTTAAGTTTAGCACGCGCGCATGCGAGAGAGAGAGAGAGAGAGAGAGGGGGAGGGGGGGAAGCCGGGGGGCATAGTGTATGGGATGCTTGTCACAAAGTTGGTGCACGTTTCTTTTACTAAGAGTAAGAGTAATGTGTTTTGTTTTTAAATTTATATTTTATTCATTTATATTATTATCAATTATTTTTAATGCAATATAATATAGTAAATCTTATCACTTGATAGTGCTCTTTTTGTATGACATTTATGATCCTTTGTGCATTGGCATGTGTCTATGCATGCTATGTGTGTGTGTGTCACTGTGTGTGTGTGAGTGTGAATGAGTGTGTGTGTGTGTGTGTGTGTGTGTGTGTGTGTGTGTGTGTGTGTGTGGGGTGTGTGTGTGCATGTGTTTTAAAGAGTAAATTTTATTACTTCCTGTGATAAATGTTTCTGTTTATCAATTTAATGTATATATGGCCTGTGAATACTGGAATTCCTCTTTTCATTGAGATGAAAATTTTACTTTATTTACTTCTTCATGTACAGCTTGTAACCCACATGGATTTCTCTGTGAGATAATAAAGTGTTTGAATTGAATTCTTCACATCAATTGTAGATTATGCTGATGCTACACCTTTTAAATGTTTCGTTTATAAATAAATTCCTTTCAATTTCATACCACTTATTTCAAGATAGCGAGGCTGGTTAGCTCTGAAATAATCTTTTTTTTTAAAGAAAGAAAATTATCTTGTGTTTCACTATTTGTATGCACACTTCCTCTTACCTTTTGTTGTGTTCTCATGTGAATGAAGGGTATAACTATAAATAACAACAATGACATTATAAGGGACATTCCTTAGGCTATCAGAAAAACACTTTCATGTATAATCTATGTGTAATATATATATATATATATATATATATATATATATATATATATATATATATTCATTCCTGTAGTGCAAGCCATTTGGAGGTATCAACAACATCTTACACTTGCAGTATGTGCTCTTTTAAGTTTTGCAGTAGTTACCACTCCAGTTCCTTACCTAGATAACTGATTTGTAGAGCTCTATATATTATATGTATTTATAACAGGAAAAAGTACATAGACCAGACAATACTGGTTCTTTATCATATAGATCTTCATTACTGTGTACAGCAGGAAAGAGTACACAGACAGGACACACTTTATTCTTTATTATATGGACTATCAGGTAACCATTTTATTTCTTCTCCAGAATAACTTTTTTTTCTGGGAGTTCTATTCTGCGAAAACTAGGTCATCAATGACGTCATTCTCTGAAACCAATCCGCCATTGCAGAAGCAAAACTGCAGCTTCAAAACAAGGCGAACTCCTCATCTTGATCAAGTAGACAGCAAAATAAACAGAGATGGCGTGAGGTTAAAAACTATACAAAACAGTGTGATCACCCAACCTGGTTCGTTTTCTTATTTCAAGCCCTTAGTCAACCAAATTTCAGGCAACATCAAAATGCCTGATATTGTGAATTGTCAGACTCGAACGCTCAACAGAAACTTACGGATGACCACTCGTGGGCATTCATTTGACACTACATAAAAAGTACATTTTCCTGTATGTATCAGCATCGATCATCCTCTCCTAATGCAGTTTAATCACATTGTAATACCGATACGAAAACGGTGAGAAATCATGACATTATACTGCTGCATGCACCTGTTTCAAATCAGCTGTTGTGTTGAGTATAATTATTTCAAACGGAAAACTTATTTTCCTACACATCAAAAGTACTCACCTTCTAAAAGTCTTGCAATAATGCTGTCTATGTTGAGCTTTTCTGTATCAGCCATCTCTGACAATCTGTCGGCACACTGTCTTTCTTGTAATACCGATTAAACCCTGGGCAAACGAAGTGTAGAAAATGAACCTCGATCACGACTGGAGTGCATAGGCTAGGCTAGAACAGAAACAAAAAACCAGTAGCGAGGGGCGTATTAATACCATATCATAGAATTCTCTACTAAACTTCAATGCAATCTGCTTAAGAGGCTACGCAGATTTTTAGCAGGTTAGATGCTATGAAAGCTGTATAAATTAAAGCTATTCAAATAGAATTTAAAATTCCGCTTAACCAAAATATGACACATCTTTGCGTAGGAAAATAATTTCTCAGTGAATCGGCGGAAGTGTTAGCTGTAAAAACCGAAATAGGGTTCATGGACACAACTTTTTATGGAATATTATTTTTCATCATGTAAGCTGCATTGTAAGGCATTTGTTTCATGCTGCATAGGTTAGGCATGAAATATGTCGTCCAGCTTCACCGGTGTGAATCATAAAGCTGAGAAGAAGGACTCGATTGCAGAATGGTGATCAAGCGACGAGGTACGTACATGAGCCGCCATATTTGTTTATCCCAGATACGATTGAAACTTATGTCTTGGAATATTCGACGAACTTGATTCATTAAATGCTTCGTACGATTGGATACATAGTTAGATAGGTACCCCAAACATTTAATTATGTTTAGTAGTTGTTCTGTGGTGGCTTTATCGGCATAATAAATTTTCCATAACTTGAAACTGAGTCTGGTACATTTTATTTCCATGGCAACTGTGTAAACGATCATGATAAATCACAGCTTTTGTGTGCCATATGTGTTTTCCCACCCATTAAGTAACATGGGAACACACACACACACAGACACACACACACACACAGAGACACACACACACCCTCATATATATATATATATATATATATATATATATATATATATATATATATATATATATAAGATATGGGTCTCCAGATAGATGGCAGAAATACAACAATTTTGTGCTATGCTGATGATACAGCAGTACCTGCCCACAGTGTGCAAATCCAGTTTAACTTAGTCCAGTGTCCACTGTCCAGTGCTAAAATTAGTGCACCCCTTTCTTCCAAGTGCAGTCAGTTCCTGCTATAACTAGCACCAACTGACTATAACTTTGGATGCAACGGATAGCAGCTGAGAGTAGCTGAAAATGGGGGAAACTGACAGCTGAAACAACATCACCAGCAGAGAGAGAGAGAGAGAGAGAGAGAGAGAGAGAGAGAGAGAGAGAGAGAGAGAGAGAGAGAGTTTTTCACAGAGTAGATGTTTCAGAAAGAAGAGCCAGTCTCAAGCTCAATACGAAAAAGAAAAAAGAGTGCTGTATGTTTGCCAGAACCAGCTACCAGACAGTATGATGTGAAGATTGACAAAACTCCTAAGGTATAAACTGTCAAGTACTTTTTAAAAATACCTTAGCTCAGTCAAAACAAATGACAGTTCGGATACCAAAGACATTTTTTTTTTAAAACCAACAAGAACAGGCATGGCTAAAAGTAGAATGACCCAACCAAAATCATCCATGTGTAATACACACCCATGTATATGAATTTATGTATGTTCAGATTTCCAGAAGGCAGCAGCCTTTATCCATGAGTTCTTGCTGAAGCTGAATGAAGATGTGGACTGTGCTGAACTTAGGGACACCCTCAATCTCTCCTTGTTGCATATGCAGAAGTATTACAGACTGCTGCAGGTAAGGATACAGTGCAGGTTGTGACCACCCTGTAACTTTGGGGTATGCTGTAATTTTGGAACACACATACACAGAATAATGATGGGACACTGTCAACATGCCCTTTCTGACTATGCAGAACTGCTACAGACTGCAGTCAGTGAGTGAAGGACACACTGTCACTTAGATGAATTGATTGTCACACATACTACTGCCATACACACACTGACACTCTAACAAGCATGCATACAGGTATGTGACCATCCACCATGAAATGAGTTGCATTACACCTGACCCACTTTTCCTCTAGGAACCATTTTAGGCAGGTGGGGATCAGGTTGTTGATATTGAGATGTGTGGATTGATTATAAATAAAATTGTAAGCTTTCTTCTACCTTGTTCTGAAGTATCAAGGTGTAATTTTGCTTCCTTTTGTGTTAAAAATGCATTTAAAACACCCAGCTCCTCAACCTGATTATCCAATTTGATGCAAAATTTGTTAATTTCTCATTTTGTCACTTCATAGAGTGTTTTTCATTTAGTAATATTTGTTCAATTTTCAGTTTGTTATTGTATTGAATAGTTTGTTTGTTTGGTGGTTTTTTTGGCAGATGAATAACATATTAAGGTGCAATAACTAAAACTTTATCGTTAGTGCAATGCGGCTCATTACATAGTGGGCGGTCACATATGCAGGCACGCACACAGACACACACAAATACACACACACACATGTAATGATGTATGCATGCACACACGCATGCAGGTATGCATGCACCAACATGCATGCATACTCACACACACACTCACATGCACGCATGTATGCACACTCACACACACATTTTTGCATGCATGCTCGCATGCAGACAGAAACACACATGTGCACACCCACCCACATGCACACATACATGGACACACGTGCACACACATGCATGCACATGTTAAAACCTGTTCTGCTTTTGGGAAGAGTAGGCCATTGTTAGCTAGTGGGAATGGATGACAAAATTTACAAAACTGCATACACATCGGCTCTAGATGTAAAAAGCACATGAGTGCTTATTCCATTATCCTAAAAATAACAGAGGAAAAAAAAGGAACACACACACACACCCCCCACCCCACACACACACACACACATATATATATTATATATATATATATATATATATATATATATATATATATATATATATATATATATGTCCTTTTATATTAATAATAATAATCATAATCGTAATAATACATGGAATTTATACAGCACTACATCTTGCAAAAAACAAATCAAAGCGCTTTCACTCATCCTAGTCTTTCACATGCAGCCAGTTACAATTAATAGTTTTTACAAATTCAAATGTAAACACACACGTGCACGCAGCGCACACATACACACACACACACACACACATAAAGGTTGTCCACTCCGGCAGGGTGATGGGGGGTTTGGTTGTTAACTCATTGAGGTTGTGCCGAAGCTTAAGCATACTTTAGAATGTTAGAGTCGAGGTTGTGCTTTTTGAGTAGAGGTGTAACTATTGCAGTTTTGAAGAGCTGATGGAAAAATTCCTGAGAGAAGAGATGAGCTTACTATTTTCGTGATAGTGATTATGAGCTGTGAAATGCACTGAGTGAGAAGAGAAGCAGGTACAGGATTGAGATCGCATGATTTTCTTGTCATTTCTTTCAGAATTGTCTTGATTTCTTTCTCGCTTGTTGGATGAAAGAAAAAGGAGAGGAGTGCCAGTGAATTGGGATCAGGAGGCACAAGCTGGAAAGAAGTCTGATTCAGTCTGGAGCAAATGTTGCGGACTTTTATACTTATATTGAGGATAATGGAATAATCACTTATGTGCCTTTTTACATCGAGTCCCCGTGTGTATGTGATTTGTAATATTGTCATCTGTTTTCACCGGCACACAATGGCCTACTCCTTTCGAAAAGTGGAACAGGATTTAACATGTGCATAAGATGTTCTGCGTGCGTTCGCACACAGGGCCTTGGTTTATAGTCTCATCCGAAGGACATATGTATATACTCAGGCTTTCCTCCTCCTCCTCTCCTCCTCTCTCTCTCTCTCTCTCTCTCTCTCTCTCTCTCTCTCTCTCTCTCTCTCTCTCTCTCTCTCTCTCTCTCTGTCTCTCTCTCTTCTCTGTCTGTCTGTCTGCCTGTTCCCCTATTGTCCATGGTCTTTATCACCACAGTAGCCATGTGTCCCTCTTCACCTGCCTCAGTCACCTGTGTGTGTGTGTGTGTGTGTGTGTGTGTGTGTGTGTGTGTGTGTGTTTTGTGTGTGTGTGCTGCAGTCTCGCAGTAAGGAGAAAAATGCCCAGCACACTCTCAGCCTGTCAGCACGAGGACTCAGTCCCATGACCCCCTTTGTTGATGCCCCGGACAAGTTCCGATGGCGGTGGGTCAATTTGGACAACGCTCGTCTCCCGTCCAACATGTCGGTCAGCGACAGCATCAACCTGACTACGCTGCCCCCTATGATCCGTGCCGTCAAGGCAGGCAACCTCAAGGTCATGCAGGAACTCATCAAACAAGGTCAGCTCGAAAGTGTTCAGTACCTTGCCTAAGTTCTCTGTGAAATGTGGCCCCTGACAATGGGAAAACAATGTAGAACAGGGTGAAACTGACATACTGACATTGAAGAAGACTGAGTCTGTAATATGTAGAACAGGGTTAAACTGACATACTGACATTGAAGAAGACTGAGTCTGTAATATGTAGAACAGGGTTAAACTGATATACTGACATTGAAGAAGACTGAGTCTGTAATATGTAGAACAGGGTTAAACTGATATACTGACATTGAAGAAGACTGAGTCTGTAATATGTAGAACAGGGTTAAACTGACATACTGACATTGAAGAAGACTGAGTCTGTAATATGTAGAACAGGGTTAAACTGACATACTGACATTAAAGAAGACTGAGTCTATCTCTGGATGTGGCTGTGGTCATTTTCTGAAGCACAGTGTGGCGCCTGTAGCCAGGCAGTGATGGAGCTATGAAACTCTCTATTCCCTCTGTCTGACAGAGCTCTGTGTTGATAACTTTGCATAAAAACAATCCAGTCAACATTTGCCACAGATACCATTCCATAATGATTAAACACATGCACTGACGCTTTGGTTGATTTTTTTTAAAGAAATGATCAAGAAACAAATTATGTCAGCGGGTTTACTTTTGTCAGGAAAAATGCACATATCATCAAAGGTGAAAGCAATACACCAGAATACAGGCCCCATGAGTAAACTTGCCATCTGCCAAAAGAAGATATTCAAGGTAAATAAGTTGTTTTTTTACAAAACTGTTTCCTGCTTCATGGCAGTGTGAAGCATGTGGGACAGGGCAGGAGCTGTGTTGGTTAAAGATACAGTCATGCAGGGAGAGATGTCAAGAGAGAAGGAGAAAGAGAGGCTGTGAGTGCGGGTGTGTGTGAGATCAAATAAAATAAAGTTATTTTATTTCAAAGATAATGAAGAGACTTTTGTGTTGTTGGTTTTTTAAAGATATTCAGTCCCTCTGTGCACTTGCATGTGTGCATGTGCATGTGTGTGTATTGAATTTGTCCTGCTGTTCTTTTGGCTCTACATATTTCAAGTTGAGTTGATACATATCAAGCTGTCAAGACAAAGTCATTTTTAATTAAAAACAAACAAACAAACCATGGGACATAATGTCAATGAAAAAGACTGAACTAGTTGTTACACTAATCAATTTCTTCTGTAGATCATTGATTTCAAAAGATTCAGTTCATGTTTATCCTGTACCTTAGTCCTCCTCCCCATCACCCTTTCTCCTCTACATGTTTTCCTTCAACTAATCAGTATGATAGCAGGAATGTGAATTAGTCTGGATGTTTGTGAAATCAGATGTTTCAACAACAACAAAAAGATGTTTGCTGCTGACTCCAATACTAAAACTTGGGCACAGTGTTTGCCGTGAGGTGTTAAAAAAAAAGATGGCATTTCTTGACTGCATTTCTGGTACTATACTTACGGTTTACTCAGTGTTGATTGTGTGTTTCTCGTGTGAGTTTATACAGCAATCATTGGTGTGTATGGCATAGTTCAGATGTGCTGATGCATACCATGAGTATTGTGTGATGTGTTTCAGATTCATACAGTCAGTATTGTGGATGGCATGTTTCAGATTCATACAGTCAGCATTGTGGATGGCATGTTTCAGATTCATACAGTCAGTATTGTGGATGACATGTTTCTGATTTATAAGTCAGTATTGTGGATGGCATGTTTCAGATTTATACAGTCAGTATTGTGTGGTGTGTTTCAGATTCATACAGTCAGCATTGTGGATGGCATGTTTCAGATTCATACAGTCAGTATTGTGGATGGCATGTTTCAGATTCATACAGTCAGCATTGTGGATGGCATGTTTCAGATTCATACAGTCAGTATTGTGGATGGCATGTTTCAGATTCATACAGTCAGTATTGTGGATGGCATGTTTCAGATTCATACAGTCAGTATTGTGGATGGCATGTTTCAGATCTGCTGACAGCCAATGACCAGGACGGGATAGGCAGGACAGGGCTGATGTACGCTGTCCATCACACAGAACACAAGGCCCTCAGCTACATGCTGGAGAGTGGAGCCGACATCAATGCCACCGCTCATGGTTACTGCCTCCCCACCCCCACCCTCTTCACTCCTGTCTGTCTGTCTGTCTGTCTGTCTGTCTGTCTGTCTGTCTGTCTCTCTCTCTCTCTCTCTCTCTCTCTCTCTCTCTCTCTCTCTCTCTCTCTCTCTCTCTCTCGCTCTCTCTCAATTCTGACTGATGTGACTGACTGCTCTGTTGACTTCCTGGGGAGTCATGAAGGCATGACTGGCCCAGACCTCAATCTCTGCCCGTTATTGATGTCCCCAAAGTTGGAATGGGACTGCCTTGATGTGGGGGCAAAAACAGTTGCATGCATGCACACACACACACACACACACACACACACACACACACACACACACACACACACACACACACACACATTATATATATATATAGATATATATATATATATATATATACACACACACACACAAAAACCTCACCACTTGTGAACCTCAGAGCTTTGTTTCAGGATCTTTTTTTTTTTTAACCCTACAAATCAGCAAAATATCAAGATTGACATTATAATGATGTTATGGTTTGAAATATTATGTTGATATCATCTTCATCCTTGACAAGCTTCCAACATAACAACCTGTATTTATTGAAGACAAACGATGCCCCTGAAGTCGGTGTATGGCTACCTATGTACCAAGGTATTTCAAAACAGCCACATGTGCAAACTTTTCATCCAGCATGTATTCACAGTCTCACACTGATTTCCAAATGTGATGTGAGTGAGACAGAGTGTATATTCTGAGAGACTGACGAGTGAGACAGAATGTGTATTCTGAGAGACTGACGAGTGAGACAGAGTGTGTATTCTGAGAGACTGATGACTGAGACAGAGTGTATATTCTGAGAGACTGATGACTGAGACAGAATGTGTATTCTGAGAGACTGACGAGTGAGACAGAGTGTATATTCTGAGAGACTGATGAGTGAGACAGAGTGTATATTCTGAGAGACTGACGAGTGAGACAGAGTGTATATTCTGAGAGATTGACGAGTGAGACAGAGTGTGTATTCTGAGAGACTGATGAGTGAGACAGAGTGTATATTCTGAGAGACTGATGACTGAGACAGAGACTGACGAGTGAGACAGAGACTGACAAGTGAGACAGAGTGTGTATTCTGAGAGACTGACCCAGCGTGCTGTGCTCAGCCTAGGGAACCCCTGACCTAATGGAGCCGTGCCATTACATAGAAACTTGAGGACAGGACAGTGTGTCTCTGGGACATTTTGAAGCTGGGTGAAAGAAGAGCTAATATCAGTAACACCACCAGTCATGGTCGTTCACTCTCTAATCCTCCAACTTTTCCATACTATTGATTATTTCCTCTGTGTTCTAGTTTACATCTTGTTTCACTGCAGATGACATACTTGTTTATGTGTTTGAATTCTCACACACACACACACATGCATTTACACACGTAACCACAAGTACATGCTCATCTGCACACACACGCACAAACACACACACACACCCACGCACACACATACATGCACATGGACGCACGCATGCACACACACACACACACACACACACACTCACTCCATCCCCCAGCTTTCACACCTGGGCCTAACAATGTCCTCTGTCTCTCTCTCTCTGCCTCTGTCTCCCTGTGCCTCACAGACGGGTCAACAGCGCTGCACTGTGCCTGTCACGAAGGGAACGAAGTGGCCGTCAGCTTACTGCTGGATTATGGAGCAGACACTACTGTCAGGGATTCCTTTGGGCGGGCACCCATACACTGGGCCGTCACCACGCCCGCCACAGAGTGTCTGCAGGTCAGTTCTCTCCCCTTTCATTCTTCGTTCATGTATTCTTCAGCTATGGCTGATGGTATGGAGGATGACCATACCTAGAAAGGGACTGAACTCTAGTTAATATCTAAGTAAAGACGTCTGAGCCCTGGGGTGGTACAGTGTTTTAAACCAGAGAAGGCTGAGGACACTGAGACTGTCATGGACTGCAGAAAAGCCAACTGGTCAGAGCATTGGAGTTGTGACCTGACAGTCGCTGCAGGTGTGAGTTTGAGTCACCACTGAGATGTTGGAGGGATTTTGCCCCCCTGGAGTGTGTGTGTGTGTGTGTGTGTGTGTGTGTGTGTGTGTGTGTGTGTGTGTGTGTGTGTGTGTGTGTGTGTGTGTGTGTGTGGTACACATTTGGACTTGATGGAACTATTACTTGCTACTGGTTGTATGACTCTGTAAGAATGAGTTGACTGCAAGCGCTTTGATTTGTCTCTGCAAGATATAGTGCTACAGTGGACCCCACTTATAAGGACCTCCGATATAAGAACCATCGCTTATAGGAACACCCAAAAGCATGTCCCTGCCAAAGTTGTTCTTTGTGATCACTTATTAAAACTCGCATAAAAGAACCCTCTGATATAGGAACCATCGCCTATATGGACAGCACTTGCAAGGTCCCCACACGAACTTCCCTCGGATATAAGAACCGAAAGTAGGAATTATCATTTCCAGGAAGTCAGATTATTCCGTTAAAAGAACCCTCGCTTGTAAGAACACCATTTGCTTGTTCCCGACACGACCTCCCCTCGGATATAAGAACCGAAAGTAGAAGTTATGCTCGTTTTGTTACCGGTATGAGTCACTTCCAAGAAATTTTCTTCCAGAAAGGCATGATGGCGGAGCGTAAGAGAAAAGCATTGTCTCTCAAACAAAAAGTAGAAATTATCAGGGAGGTCGAGCGGAACCCTCACAAAAGCAAAAGTCTCATTGCTGATGAAATGAAAGTTCCCAGGACGACTTTGCTCAATATTGTAAGAGAAAAAGCCAAATACATTGGGCAGTTTGAAAGCGGCAGGAATGTTTCCAGAAAGCGTGCAAGAGGCTCTGGGCATGGCACTGTTGACACTGCTTTGTTGGAGTGGTTTTCTGTGAAAAGGTGAGCTCTCTCTCTCTCTCTCTCTCTCTCTCTCTCTCTCTCTCTCTCTCTCTCTCTCTCTCTCTCTCTCTCTCTCTCTCTCTCTCTCTCTCTAATTCATTCAGACAGCTACTGTTACATACGTTCTAGTGTTATTTGAATTGAATTCATGTTTTTGTTTGAAATACACCAAAAACGTAAACGAGATTGCATCGAGATATTCAACTTTTCAACCCAACCAGCAAGTTCCATTGCATTGATGCATAAACAAGCAAGAAGTTGCCGTGGACACACACACACACACGTATGCACGCACACACACACACCCACACACACACACCTCACACACACACACACACACACACACACACACACACACACACACACACACACACACACAGAGACCATTAGAGGCTGATATACAACTCTTTTTAGCTTGTCAACACTATTTTCTTCTTTCTTCGGTTATAAGAACACACACTTCCACAACTGACCTTATAACCGAGGTTATGCTTATAAGGACCCTCGCTTATAAGGACACCAGAATGCTTGCCCCTGCGGTGTTCTTATATCAGAGGTCCACTGTATATAAATTCCATTTATTATTATTATTATTCCCCTGCCTGTCTTTCAGGTGATATATATTATCAATCAAAGTGCCATGTGCAAATGCATGCAGGTTAGCTTGTTCACACTCTAAAAACCTATCTACCATTTGCATGAGAGTCATGCAGATATGACTGACCAGTGCTATGGAAGACGAGGAAATACTGGTATACAGTTTGCAGCCTAGAGGGACGGGCTGCTCCACATTGTTCTGCCACAGACACACTGCCTGAAAAACGCAGTGCAATGCATCAACAGCTATTCAGAGTTATTTCAGAGAAAAGTCAGGAACGTGGTTAATATCTAAGGCATAGAAAAACAGAGAATTTTGATTTACCCTGCATTTGTCTGCATCCATATTTGTCCTGTGGTACAATGTATCAAAAACTAATTTACTATACACAGGACATGGTTTGGGGATTTTTTGAGATTGTTGTTATTGTTGTTGTTTTTGATGGAAACCACCTGCAAGCCCAGTGTACCCGTCTGTGACTGTTGCAGCTTCTGTTGGAAAACAATGTGGACCCCACCATGCGAGACAAGGATGGGCTATCTCCCTGCATGTGGGCCTGTCGCATGGACAACATCCACCATTTTGAATTGCTGTGTCGCTCCGACTATTGCGTGGCAGAGCATGATGGGATTGAGCGAGATGTCAACGGACGCACATGGATGCACTGGGCGGTGCGTCGAACAGAGCCTCTGGAGTGTTTGCAGGTAGGAGTTGACTGGAGTAGTGTTCTTTGAACGCTTGCAGAAGGTGTGAAGGTGCTGCTCTGAATTTTGAAAGCTTGCAGAAGGTGTGAAGGTGCTGCTCTGAATTTTGAAAGCTTGCAGGTGTGAAGGTGCTGCTCTGAATTTTGAAAGCTTGCAGGTGTGAAGGTGCTGCTCTGAATTTTGAAAGCTTGCAGGTGTGAAGGTGCTGCTCTGAATTTTGAAAGCTTGCAGGTGTGAAGGTGCTGCTCTGAATTTTGAAAGCTTGCAGAAGGTGTGACGGTGCTGCTCTGAATTTTGAAAGCTTGCAGAAGGTGTGAAGGTGCTGCTATGAATTGTTTAGCAGTGCTTTGGCCAAGTGAAACCTGGTGGAGCCCACCCCTCATCAGGTCATAAGTTGCATGCTAGGTATGTTATGTCACCCACACCAGCACCCATAGTGACCTGCTTTTCTTTGAAAGGTGGATGGGTTTGGAAGATGTGGGCAATGTCTTGTGCCTGCATTAATCACCCTACACAGCCTTGGTCTCATCCAAAGGATTTGCAAGGAATAGATTCAAAACACATACAACACACATGCACATGCACACACAGTACATGTCTCTTGGAGCAGGATTATGTTTGTGTGTGTGTGTCTGACTATGCCTATAAGGTTCATGTTTTGTTTATGATGAGGTGTCTCCACACAATATTGTGTGCTTGTTTCATACATCTTTTTGTATGCTGTTTTGTGTTTTCTACTCTTTGCTGGGATTGAGAATTACTATTTAGTGGTGTGTTGTTGATGCGTGTTACAGAGACTGTTTTCAGTGGTGTGTTGTTGTTGTATGTCACAGAGACTGTTTTCAGTGGTGTGTTATTGTTGTGTGTTACAGAGACTTTTCAGTGATGTGTTGTTGTTGTTGTGTGTTACAGAGACTGTTTTCAGTGGTGTGTTGTTGTGTGTTGCAAAGACTGTTTTCAGTGACGTGTTGTTGTTTTATGTTACAGAGACTGTTTTCAGTGGTGTGTTGTCTGTTACAGAGACTGTTTTCAGTGGTGTGTTGTTGTTGTGTGTTACAAAGACTGTTTTCAGTGGTGTGTTGTTGTATGTTACAAAGACTGTTTTCAGTGGTGTATTGTCTGTTACAGAGACTGTTTTCAGTGGTGTGTTGTTGTTGTCTGTTACAGAGACTGTTTTCAGTGGTGTGTTATTGTTGTGTGTTACAGAGACTGTTTTCAGTGGTGTGTTGTTGTTGTGTGTTACAGAGACTGTTTTCAGTGGTGTGTTGTTGTTGTGTGTTACAGAGACTGTTTTCAGTGGTGTGTTGTTGTTGTGTGTTACAGAGACTGTTTTCAGTGGTGTGTTGTTGTTGTGTGTTACAGAGACTGTTTTCAGTGGTGTGTTGTTGTTGTGTGTTACAGAGACTGTTTTCAGTGGTGTATTGTGTGTTACAGAGACTGTTTTCAGTGGTGTGTTGTTGTTGTCTGTTACAGAGACTGTTTTCAGTGGTGTGTTGTCTGTTACAGAGACTGTTTTCAGTGGTGTGTTGTTGTTGTCTGTTACAGAGACTGTTTTCAGTGGTGTGTTGTCTGTTACAAAGACTGTTTTCAGTGGTGTGTTGTTGTGTGTTACAGAGACTGTTTTAAGTGGTGTGGTGTTGTTGTGTGTTACAGAGACTGTTTTCAGTGGTGTATTTTTGTTGTTGTTGTTACAGAGACTGTTTTCAGTGGTTTGTTGTTGTTGTAATTACAAAGACTGTTTTCAGTGGTGTGTTTGTTGTGTGTTGCAAAGACTGTTTTCAGTGGTGTGTTGTTGTTGTGTGTTACAGAGACTGTTTTCAGTGGTTTGTTGTTGATGTATGTTACAAAGACTGTTTTCAGTGGTGTGTTGTTGTGTGTTGCAAAGACTGTTTTCAGTGGTGTGTTGTTGTTGTGTGTTACAGAGACTGTTTTCAGTGGTTTGTTGTTGTTGTATATTACAAAGACTGTTTTCAGTGGTGTGTTGTTGTATGTTGCAAAGAAGGTTTTCAGTGGTGTGTTATTGTTGTGTGTTATAGAGACTGTTTTCAGTGGTGTGTTTGTGTGTTACAGAGACTGTTTCAGTGGTGTGTTGTTGTGTGTTACAGAGACTTTTTTAAGTGGTGTGTTATTGTTGTGTGTTACAGAGACTGTTTTCAGTGGTGTGTTGTTGTTGTATGTTACAAAGACTGTTTTCAGTGGTGTGTAACATGTAAACAGAGACTGTTTTCAGCGGTGTGTTTGTTGTTGTATGTTACAAAGACTGTTTTTAAGTGGTGTGATGTTGATGTGTGTTACAAAGACTGTTTTCAGTGGTGTGGTGTTGTTGTATGTTACAAAGACTGTTTTCAGTGGTGTGGTGTTGTTGTGTGTTACAGAGACTGTTTTCAGTGGTGTGATGTTGTTGTGTGTTACAGAGACTGTTTTCAGTGGTGTGGTGTTGCTGTGTGTTACAAAGACTGTTTTCAGTGGTGTGGTGTTGCTGTGTGTTACAGAGACTGTTTTCAGTGGTGTGGTGTTGCTGTGTGTTACAAAGACTGTTTTCAGTGGTGTGTTGTTGTTGTGTGTTACAGAGACTGTTTTCAGTGGTGTGGTGTTGATGTGTGTTACAAAGACTGTTTTCAGTGGTGTGTGTTGATGTGTGTTACAAAGACTGTTTTCAGTGGTGTGATGTTGATGTGTGTTACAAAGACTGTTTTCAGTGGTGTGATGTTGATGTGTGTTACAAAGACTGTTTTCAGTGGTGTGATGTTGATGTGTGTTACAAAGACTGTTTTCAGTGGTGTGATGTTGATGTGTGTTACAAAGACTGTTTTCAGTGGTGTGATGTTGATGTGTGTTACAAAGACTGTTTTCAGTGGTGTGATGTTGATGTGTGTTACAAAGACTGTTTTCAGTGGTGTGATGTTGATGTGTGTTACAAAGACTGTTTTCAGTGGTGTGATGTTGATGTGTGTTACAAAGACTGTTTTCAGTGGTGTGATGTTGATGTGTGTTACAAAGACTGTTTTCAGTGGTGTGATGTTGATGTGTGTTACAAAGACTGTTTTCAGTGGTGTGATGTTGATGTGTGTTACAAAGACTGTTTTCAGTGGTGTGATGTTGTTGTGTGTTACAAAGACTGTTTTCAGTGGTGTGATGTTGTTGTATGTTACAAAGACTGTTTTCAGTGGTGTGATGTTGATGTGTGTTACAAAGACTGTTTTCAGTGGTGTGATGTTGTTGTGTGTTACAAAGACTGTTTTCAGTGGTGTGATGTTGGTGTGTGTTACAAAGACTGTTTTCAGTGGTGTGATGTTGTTGTTGTGTGTTACAAAGACTGTTTTCAGTGGTGTGATGTTGTTGTTGTGTGTTACAAAGACTGTTTTCAGTGGTGTGATGTTGTTGTTGTGTGTTACAAAGACTGTTTTCAGTGGTGTGATGTTGTTGTTGTGTGTTACAAAGACTGTTTTCAGTGGTGTGATGTTGATGTGTGTTACAAGGACTGTTTTCAGTGGTGTGATGTTGATGTGTGTTACAAAGACTGTTTCCAGTGGTGTGATGTTGATGTATGTTGCAGACATTGCTGACTCCACAGAGTGCCTGTTACAAAGATGAAGATGGCAAGACTGTGCTGATGGTGGCTGCAGAGATTGGTCAGTTCTGCCTTCTTCTTCATCGTCTTCTTCTTCTTCTTCTTCTTCTTCTCCATCTTCTTCTTCTTTGCTTTTTTCTTCCTGCTCCTCCCCTTCATCTTATTCTCCTTCATCCAGCTCTTATCATCTTCTTCTTCTTCTTTTCTGTCTTTTCTTTCTTCTCCATACTAGAGTGTGCTTTTTTTGGTCTTTTCTTTCTAAAAAAAAATATTATATTTACATGTTTATTGTTTTTATGTATGGCGTGTAGCCCACCAGAATGTCTCTGTCTCTGAAATTAACCCTAGTAGCGCTAAATAAACAACAACAAGCCTCACTTCTATTGGCTGAATTAACATTGGCTAGCATTGTTTTGGAGCAGGGTGGGCTCAAACAACCCTTGATATTGATATATAAAACTGAATTAAATGTGTTAAGCTATAGATCACTGGAAAGAAGAGATAATATGCTTTTAAATGAGTATAATTTTATAATAGTGTGTAGTGTTTAAGATTATGTAAAAAAAAAATCCACAAAAAAAAATCATGTGCGCACTACTGATCGCTGTTCCACTGTCAGGGCCCCGGATCGATTTTAACACGATAAGCAAAGTTCTTGCGGTGCATAAATGTCATGATTAGGTAAACACTATTTCTTGACATTAGTTTTCAAAAAATAAGGAGTTTGTATCGCTTTATCGGTCACCAAATACTCTGAAAAGTTCAGCGACAAGATCGACGCCATCGCGACCGTCATGGCGGAATGTGCGAAGTGGTGGCTTTCTATGACAAAAATACAAAGATCGCTTGATTTCATGTGATGCAAAGTACTCAGCAGCATAGCGATTTGACTCAACAGCAGTTATTTCAAAGCCTCGTTGCGTCAAAATAAAGTAAAACAATCTGTGACGTCGAAATCGCCGAGTAGCGAAGAAGTCCATCCAGCAAAACTAGCACCGCTCGATTCAGTCCGATCACGATCGATTTTTACCAAGTTTTTCAAAAATATTCCACAATCCTTACCTCATCGTCTCTCTCATTGTTTATTTCAACCAAATCCAGCCTCTAAAACTCCTCCTCGCTGTCAATTTTGTAAAAAAGCTCGAAAAACGCTTGAAGAAATTCTAGTGCAAACGCTGGCCGCCATTTTTGTTGAAGACGATCTCGGCTGGTCCAAAAAAAAATAAAAATACACTCTTAACCAATCAGATTCTTCGTTGCTTGTGTGTGTCAAACGACCTTCACCCCTTTCTGCGGGCCTACAACGGCCTTAACATTCATTGGCTGACCTTTGAAAGCGAAAGTAAGCTTTCAACTATGATCACCCACGTCATCCCGGAATATTCCGGGATCCGCCACACAGCCTAGACCCGCCTTTACCGGAATATTCCGCCACTAGGGTTAATAAGTTTTTGAATTTGAATTTAAATTTGTGTGCTTTTGCTTGTGTGTTCATAACTTGCACCCTTTTATCCCACCACTCTCTGTTCGCCTTTCTTCTCTTCCAGCGGTATAAACAAGCTTGATCAATCATGGGTTCATTTATTCATTCAGCCATCACATTGCCATGTCCTGGTGTCAACACACTTATAAACCTGATCAGTCATGGGTTTATTTGTTCATTCATTCCTCCGTCACACTACCCTGTCCACCCCAACATCATCCTGTCTGTCTGCAGGGTCGTTACCAGCCACCCGACTGATTGTGGAGATAGCGGGGACAGCCACCATTGATGACGCTGACTTTGAATCCAGAACTGCCCTGCACCTGGCCACCATAGGGGGGCATGGGGATGTGGTCAACTACCTGCTGGAACAGGGCGGTGAGGGCGTGTGTGTGTGTGTGTGATAGAAATACTTTACTCCTTCAAGTTTTATGTTTGACATGATATCACAAATGCCTGTACTACATAATACTTTGACCTTTAATATTCAGTGTTGTTTTTGTTGTCGTTTTTGTTATTATCACCCTCATCATCACCATCACTATCATCATCACTATCACCATCACTATCACCATCACCATCATCATTAAAGCACATTATCATCAAATTCCTCAAAAACGAGAGTGTATACTCTTCTCCCTGACCCAGTATAAGACATGTTGTCCACGGCTTCATTGTCAGAATCAAAGGGTGGATACCTTCCTCACGCAGGGACATAATTATCCTCCGTAACAAAGATAAAGGCTGTTTTCTTCACAGTTGACCTGTACAGTTCCATCATAGGATTTTTCCTTTATCAGAAAAAAACAACCTCTTGTTCTCTAGGGCTATCACACGTTTGTCTACGGCATTCTTTTTCCCTACGCAAGCCCACAGGGTGTGTAGTGTAATCAGGCGTGGACTGCTGCGGTGCTGACCTGGACAGCGTGGGTGTTTCAGCGGACATCAACCGGCCAGACCAGTTCAACGCCACGGCGTGGGACTACGCACGCACCAAGCAGCTGCACTACTGCCAGCTGATCATCATGTCCCACCAGAGGCAGCGCATGATGTCCAACCCCACCTCCCCCCTCCCCAGTGGTCTGGGTCTGCTGCTCAACTCGGAGAACGGCATGCATGAAGACTTCAGCCGCATGGTGAGAGTGTAGGGACGGTACAGGCTTGTGTTGTTTAGTGTAGTGCCTTTGTTGTGTTGTCGTGTGTTGCCTTGTTGTGTTGTCATGTATTGTGTTGTGTTGTCGTGTATTGCCTTGTTGTGTTGTCGTGTATTGCCTTGTTGTGTTGTCGTGTATTGCCTTGTTGTGTTGTAGTGTATTGCCTTGTTGTGTTGTAGTGTGTTGTGGTGTATTGCCTTGTTGTGTTGTAGTGTATTGCCTTGTTGTGTTGTTGTGTATTGCTTTGTGTTGTAGTGTATTGCCTTGTGTTGTTTAGTGTGTTGCCTTGTGTTGTTTAGTGTATTGCCTTGTGTTGTGGTGTATTACCTTGTGTTGTAGTGTATTGCCTTGTGTTGTAGTGTATTGCCTTGTGTTGTTTAGTGTACTGCCTTGTTGTGTTGTAGTGTATTGCCTTGTGTTGTTTAGTGTATTGCCTTGTGTTGTTTAGTGTATTGCCTTGTGTTGTGGTGTATTGCCTTGTGTTGTAGTGTATTGCCTTGTGTTGTAGTGTATTGCCTTGTGTTGTTTAGTGTACTGCCTTGTGTTGTTTAGTGTACTGCCTTGCTGTGTTGTCGTGTATTGCCTTGTGTTGTAGTGTATTGCCTTGTGTTGTTTAGTGTGTTGCCTTGTGTTGTAGTGTATAGCCTTGTGTTGTAGTGTATTGCCTTGTTGTGTTGTTTAGTGTATTGCCTTGTGTTGTAGTGTATTGCCTTGTTGTGTTGTTTAGTGTATTGCCTTGTGTTGTAGTGTATTGCCTTGTATTGTTTAGTGTATTGCCTTGTGTTGTTTAGTGTGTTGCCTTGTGTTGTAGTGTATAGCCTTGTGTTGTAGTGTATTGCCTTGTTGTGTTGTAGTGTATTGCCTTGTTGTGTTATAGTGTATTGCCTTGTTGTGTTGTAGTGTATTGCCTTGTGTTGTAGTGTATTGCCTTGTGTTGTAGTGTATTGCCTTGTGCTGTAGTGTATTGCCTTGTGTTGTAGTGTATTGCCATGTGTTGTTTAGTGTATTGCCTTGTGTTGTTTAGTATATTGTGCTGTTTTGTACTGTGTTGTGTTGTTTTGTACTATGTAGTTTGGTGTTGTTTTGTACTGTGTAGTATTGTGTTGTTTTGTACTGTGTTAATGATAATAATAATAATGATAATAATAATAATAAATGGAACTTATATAGCGCTATATCTTGCAAAGACATATCAAAGCACATGCATTCAACCTAATCTTATACAGTCATGCAATCAATGATGAATAATCAATAGTTTAAACAAACAGGTATTACACACATGGTACGCTGCAGACCAAATCTATGAAATAAAAATTGCAATAGTCAAAACTGTGTTGTATTGTGTTGCTTTGTACTGTGTAGTATTATGTTGTTTCATACTGTGTTGTATTGTGTAAGTCTTATACTTGACTCTTAGTGAGACAGGTAGGTAGAGAAGAGATCACAGGAGATGAGGAATGTGTTCAGATTGTGTTTCTAGAGGAGGGATGCGTTCAGATTGTGTTTCTAGAGGAGTGATGTATTCAGATTGTGTTTCTTGAGAGGGATGCTTCAGATTGTGTTTTAAGGAAGGATTACGTTAGATGTTTATTACTAGAGGAGGGATGCGTTCAGATTGTTTTCTAAGGAGGGATGTGTTCAATTGTGTTTCTTTGATGACCATGATGTGAACGTTGTGTGTCGGTGAAGGGGGAGGGATGTAAATGACGAACGTCATATGAATTCAGCAAAGCCACTCATAAAACCCCACAATCAATTGATACTGTTCATCCTAGGTCCACACTCTTATCTCTAGACATATACGCACAACAAAACTACGCACACAACACACACCATCTCATACAGCACAATATTACCCTCCTATTCAGTCATAAGACAGGATAGCTCATGGTCGAAGCAACGTGCTTTTACCCTAACCTAATAGCGCGTCAAGCTGGTTACCACTTGTATGGGACCGTAGACGGCCTTGGTTTATGTGTTTCTAGGTCATCCCAGCTGTAATTGGGTACTGCCTTCAGTTAGGGTTAGGGAGGAAGCATCGGAGGGAGATGGTGCACTGCAGATTGCCGGCCTGGAGAAGTTGAGGTCTGATTGTCGTGCTGCTTCCTTTACCACAATGGTGATTGGGGGGAACCTTGATTTTAATTCAGCTCACAGGCCAAAAGACTCTACAGCAGTCAGCCCGTTTTTCTCTCTCCCCAGAGTTTCCGCACACGGTCCGGCCATTCCACCCCCATCACCCCACCCCACCCCCCTAAACGGCCGCGGACCAATCGCATTCTGCAGCGCCGTGCCAACAGCTTGACGACGCCGGAGAGAGACAGAGAGCAAGGTCACGTCATTGCCTCCAACAGGAAAATGCACAGCGCTGGCAACGAGAGGAAGAAGGAGAGGCTGGAGGTGAGAGAGAATGGAGATTTCATTTGATTTTATTCTTTTTTTTCAAGGACAATGGAATGAGCACTCACGTGCTTTTTTACATCTAGTTCCCGTCTGTATGCGTTTTTTGTAAATCTTGTCATCTGTTCCTACCGGCACATGATGGCCTACTCTTTCGAAAAGTGGAACAGGATTTAAAGTGTGTGCAAGATGTTCTGCGTGCGTTCGCACACGGGGCCTCGGCTTATTTTCTCATCCAAAGGACTTGGGGAGACTGGAGTCGGCACTGATGTTAACTCCAGAGGAAAAATCCTCTTGAACGGGAATACAACCCCGGTCGTCAGATTGCGAACATTGCGTTCTAATCGCTAGGCACCTAAGGTAACTTCCAGCATTGTGGGTAATCCAACAACAGGCATAATGCTGGATAAAATAGGATTTTTAACCAAAAAGTAACGCAGCTGTAAAGGTACCGGTCTATAGAGAGGGAGATCATTGACAGACTGAGACTCAGAGAGAGAGAGAGAGAGAGAGTGTGTGTGTGTGTACATGAGAGACTCAGAGAGAGAGAGAGTGTGTGTGCGCACACGTGTGTGCATTTGCGCACGCGTGAGAGAGAGATGCAATGGATTTACATGTGTACATAATTATGTGAAACAACACCTGTGTGATATTGTGAGAGAATGATGGGACATATTTTGAAGCAAAATGGATTGACAGCTGAACATAGACAAACACTTGTTCAAACAAATGAGCAAGATTCACATTTTAATGAAGACATCATAGGAGACTGCCATGCCCTGACTAAAAATAGATGCCTGTGCCCAAGTCGGGGTTTTCTCTCACCGTGACCAATCAAGTTGTCAGAAAAATGAACACAGAGCTGTCTGACAGGGCGTGGGTTCACACAACAAACCCTAGATAGTGCACGCCGTCAGTGCCTGGGGTTTATCACAGTTCTTGATTAAACCATTGACGCTGGGGGCAACAGCAAAGTGAGAGGCTGTATGACCAGTGGCTTTTCCACTCATGGAATTCCACTTTACAGCTTAGTCTTTTAGTGATCGACTATGACTCTCTGACTAGGAGGCTTGACTTGCACAGTCCTTATGTGCTGCAGCCCTGGGGGCTAGTTGGCTTTTGGAGAACATCTCCAACGCGGACTGTCCTTATGCCCACTTGGCCGAGAGAGTGGGGATGTACTGTGGGCAAGGCATCTCCACTGTAATCAAATTTCTGCCCAGTTTCCGAAACAGCAGCTGCCTCCTCTGCTGGTTTGGAGGTCATCGTCGAAAACGACGGACTAACATACATACATACATACAGATAGTGCATGAACCTCCGCTGCTCCTAGCCAAACTATTGCAGTGTAAACCCTGATTAATTTTTAACTCTGTCCTATGCTGAGTAAACCTTGCACAGCACCAATTACTGCAGTGAGTAGAAGACATTGTCAGTGCAATGATGTGCTGCCTCTGACAAACTGCAGGCACCACACTGCCCCTATGTAGGCTACATGTAGCAGACATTGTGAGTGCAGTGATGTGCTGCCTCTGACAAACTGCAGGCACCACACTGCCCCTATAAAATTGTTTCCTGCTGTTTGGGGATCAAGCCAAGTTAGACAAACCATTTCGGAATGTAAAAATGGTGACAAGTCTGAAAATTGATTAGGGTAAGTAAGATCTGTCAGTGTTAAAAACAAATAAATAGCCGTCTTCAGAAAAGCATTGTCTTGATAAACTAGGTGTGCCACTGTTATGATGAAACAAACATTTTTCCATGTCAACACATAACGTTTTTCCATGTGAAAGATGATGGTCAACACATAACGTTTTTCCATGTGAAAGATGATAGTCAACACATAACGTTTTTCCATGTGAAAGATGATGGTCAACACATCACGTTTTTCCATGTGAAAGATGATGGTCAGCACATCACGTTTTTCCATGTGAAAGATGATGGTCAACACATCACGTTTTTCCATGTGAAAGATGATGGTCAACACATAACGTTTTTCCATGTGAAAGATGATGGTCAACACATAACGTTTTTCCATGTGAAAGATGATGGTCAACACACGCATGGCGGCCCACAACTCCGCTTTCCTGGGCAACAGTCGCCAGGACTCCAACATGACGGACGACATCGACATGCAGAATGTGATGAATGACGTGGAGATCAATGGGGAGGACTACATCGACAACGTCAGCGAGGGCGGCATGGACGTGTCTGACATCGATGACCCGGAACATCACAATGGTCACGGGCCCTTCATCCACCCCTCCCCTCCCCCTCCCCCCTCTAACCGGGATGTGGATGCCGGACGTCCTGTTCAGCCCAGGAGAGCCCCTACTCTGGCTCAGCAACGACAGCGACAACAACAGCAGAAACAGCCACAGCCACAGCCACGACAACCCAAGGGAGGGAATTACCAGCCCATGGCCCCCCATCCCCCCACCGTCGCTCCGTCATCTCCACAGTCTGGGGTCAGTGACTGGTTTCTGCAGTCTTTTTTTTTCTTATTGCTTTCTGAATGTGCATGTGTGTGTTTGTGCGTGCGTGCGTGTGTCTGTCTTTCTTTTTATGTCTGTGTCTGTGTGTGCATAAGTGTGTGATTGAGAGCAAGAAACAGACAGACAGACAGACAGACAGACAGACAGACAGACAGAGGAACAACCTTAAAACTGCAATACATAACTCATTTTGTTTATATCTCTCTCCTTATCTTCCATTTTACAATTTTTTTCTTTCTCCTCCTTATAAACTAAACATTCCTGACACACACCCTTATCTCTAGCAGGGTACATACACCTGCCAAACATTCCTCACACACACCCTTATCTCCAGCAGGGTACATATACCTGACAAACATTCCTCACACACACAGGGTACATACACCTGCCAAACATTCCTCACACACCCTTATCTTTAGCAGGGTGCATACACCTGCCAAACATTCCTCACACACACCCTTATCTGCAGGTCATAACTGCAACATTCTCACAACAGGGTACATACACCTGACAAACATTCCTCACACACACAGGGTACATACACCTGACAAACATTCCTCACATACCCTTATCTTTAGCAGGGAACATACACCTGACAAACATTCCTCACACACACAGGGTACATACACCTGACAAACATTCCTCACACACACCCTTATCTCCAGCAGGGTACATACACCTGACAAACATTCCTCACACACACAGGGTACATACACCTGACAAACATTCCTCACACAGGGTACATACACCTGACAAACATTCCTCACACACACCCTTATCTCTAGCAGGGTACATACACCTGACAAACATTCCTCACACACACAGGGTACATACACCTGACAAACATTCCTCACACAGGGTACATACACCTGACAAACATTCCTCACACACACCCCTCACACACACCCTTATCTTTAGCAGGGTACATACACCTGGCAAACATTCCTCACACACACAGGATACGTACACCTGACAAACATTCCTCACACACACAGGGTGCATACACCTGACAAACATTCCTCACACACAATCTTATCTCCAGCAGGGTACATACACCTGGCAAACATTCCTCACACACAATCTTATCTCCAGCAGAGTACATACAGCTGGCAAACATTCCTCACACACACAGGATACATACACCTGACAAACATTCTTCACACATACCCTTATCTCCAGCAGGGTACATACACCTGACAAACATTCCTCACACACACAGGTACATACACCTGACAAACATTCCTCACACACACCCTTATCTCCAGCAGGCCACAGAAAAGAAGCAAGGGGAGAGCAGCAAACAGCCCAGCAGTAAAGGGTCACAGTCCGTGATTCTGCAGCCGCCGCCCCCCAACCGACCGTCCTATGCCCCCCAGGCCCCGCCCAGACCCTCCCTGCGCTCTTCCCAGCAGGCGCAGAGGTCGCCAGGGCGTGGGGGTCATGTCCCCTCCCCTCCTGCCCCTGACCCCCACAGAGGTCGTCAGCAGCATCTGCATCCTGCACACACAGGCAGTAAAGGCTCTCCTGAGGTAAGGGCGTGATGTCAGAGTGATTCTGATTGGTCAGTAAGCATCGTAGCTGTATGAGGAGGGGTTGTGATTGGTCAGAAAGGGTTTTAGTGATGTGAGCTAGATTACATTTGGGCAGTAAAGATTTTCGAGATGGGAAATGAATTTTGACTGGTCAGGCTGTGATTGGTCAGCAAGAGTAGAGATGGGAGGGAGATTTCAACTGGTCAGTAAGGATCTTTGTAGTGCAATGTGAATGCAGGTTCTTTTTTTGTTTGTTTTGTTTTTGTTTGTTTTTTGGGGCTAGAACTCTGAGGTGTTGATTATGTGACCATTTTCCCCAACCATTAAGGTAGCCATTTTCCAACTTCAGGGATGGATGCAGGTTCAAATTTCCATTGAGGTGTCCCTTTGAGAGGATTTTTGCTCTGGACATAACATGAGCATGGACTCCATTGCCCTGACAACTCTGTCCAAGGATACGGTGAAGTGAGGTCCCCTGCACAGACATAGGCAGGACGTCCTGCCCACATGCTGAGCACTCTTCCAGCTTATGTAGAAG
Source organism: Rapana venosa (assembly GCA_028751875.1). Taxonomy (NCBI): domain Eukaryota; kingdom Metazoa; phylum Mollusca; class Gastropoda; order Neogastropoda; family Muricidae; genus Rapana; species Rapana venosa. Next base: position 35,204,320 of record CM054157.1, on the reverse strand, counting down.
TGTAGGTAGGTAGGGAGGTCAGCTGTGGTGTGAAACATTAATAAAACATACATGTACAAGTGTAGGTAGGTCAGCTGTGGGGTGAAACATTGATAAATCCATGTACAAGTGTAGGTAGGTAGGTCAGCTGTGGTGTGAAATATTGACAAAACCAACATGTAGAAGTGTAGGTAGGTAGGTCAGCTGTGGTGTGAAACATTGATAAAACCATGTACAAGTGTAGGTAGGTAGGTCAGCTGTGGTGTGAAACATTGATAAAACCAACATGTAGAAGTGTAGGTAGGTAGGTCAGCTGTGGTGTGAAACATTGATCAAACATACATGTAGAAGTGTAGGTAGGAAGGTCAGCTGTGGTGTGAAGCATTGATAAAACCAACATGTAGAAGTGTAGGTAGGTAGGTCAGCTGTGGTGTGAAACATTGATAAAGCCAACATGTAGAAGTGTAGGTAGGAAGGTCAGCTGTGGTGTGAAGCATTGATAAAACCAACATGTAGAAGTGTAGGTAGGTAGGTCAGCTGTGGTGTGAAACATTGATAAAGCCAACATGTAGAAGTGTAGGTAGGAAGGTCAGCTGTGGTGTGAAGCATTGATAAAACCAACATGTAGAAGTGTAGGTAGGTAGGTCAGCTGTGGTGTGAAACATTGATAAAACATACATGTAGAAGTGTAGGTAGGTAGGTCAGCTGTGGTGTGAAACATTGATCAAACATACATGTAGAAGTGTAGGTAGGTAGGTCAGCTGTGGTGTGAAACATTGATACAGCCAACATGTAGAAGTGTAGGTAGGTAGGTCAGCTGTGGTGTGAAACATTGATAAAATATACATGTAGAAGTGTAGGTAGGTAGGTAAGCTGTGGTGTGAAACATTGATAAATCCAACATGTACAAGTGTAGGTAGGAAGGTCAGCTGTGGTGTGAAATATTGACAAAACCAACATGTACAAGTGTAGGTAGGTAGGTCAGCTGTTGTGTGAAACCTTGATAAAACCAACATGTACAAGTGTAGGTAGGTCAGCTGTGGTGTGAAATATTGACAAAACATGTACAAGTGTAGGTAGGTCAGCTGTGGTATGAAACATTGATAAAACCAACATGTACAAGTGTAGGTAGGTCAGCTGTGGTGTGAAACATTGATAAAACCAGCATGTACAAGTGTAGGTAGGTCAGCTGTGGTGTGAAACATTGATAAAACCAGCATGTACAAGTGTAGGTAGGTCAGCTGTGGTGTGAAATATTGACAAAACCAACATGTACAAGTGTAGGTAGGTAGGTCAGCTGTGGTGTGAAATATTGACAAAACCAACATGTACAAGTGTAGGTAGGTAGGTCAGCTGTGGTGTGAAATATTGACAAAGCCAACATGTAGAAGTGTAGGTAGGTAGGTCAGCTGTGGTGTGAAACATTGATAAAACCAACATGTACAAGTGTAGGTAGGTAGGTCAGCTGTGGTGTGAAACATTGATAAAAACCAACATGTACAGGTGTAGGTAGGTCAGCTGTGGTGTGAAACATTGATAAAACATACATGTAGAAGTGTACGTAGGTAGGTCAGCTGTGGTGTGAAATATTGAAAAACCAAACATGTACAAGTGTAGGTAGGTAGGTCAGCTTTTGGTGTAAAAACATTAAATAAAACCAACATGTACAAGTGTAGGTAGGTCAGCTGTGGTGTGAAACATTGATAAAACATACATGTAGAAGTGTACGTAGGTAGGTCAGCTGTGGTGTGAAATATTGACAAAATCAACATGTACAAGTGTAGGTAGGTCAGCTGTTGTGTGAAACATTGATAAAACCAACATGTACAAGTGTAGGTAGGTAGGTCAGCTGTTGTGTGAAACCTTGATAAAACCAACATGTACAAGTGTAGGTCGGTCAGCTGTGGTGTGAAACATTGATAAAACATACATGTAGAAGTGTACGTAGGTAGGTCAGCTGTGGTGTGAAATATTGACAAAACCAACATTGTACAAGTGTAGGTAGGAAGGTCAGCTGGGGTTTGTGAAACATTGATAAAACCAACATGTACAAGTGTGGGTAGTCAGCTGTGGTGTGAAACATTGATGAAACAACATGTAGAAGTGTACGTAGGTAGGTCAGCTGTGGTGTGAAATATTGACAAAACCAACATGTACAAGTGTAGGTAGGTCAGCTGTTGTGTGAAACCTTGATAAAACCAACATGTACAAGTGTAGGTAGGTCAGCTGTGGTGTGAAATATTTACAAAACCAACATGTACAAGTGTAGGTAGGTCAGCTGTGGTATGAAACATTGATAAAACCAACATGTACAAGTGTAGGTAGGTCAGCTGTGGTGTGAAATATTGACAAAACCAACATGTACAAGTGTAGGTAGGTCAGCTGTGGTGTGAAACATTGATAAAACATACATGTAGAAGTGTACGTAGGTAGGTCAGCTGTGGTGTGAAACATTGATAAAACCAGCATGTACAAGTGTAGGTAGGTAGGTCAGCTGTGGTGTGAAACATTGATAAAACCAACATGTACAGGTGTAGGTAGGTCAGCTGTGGTGTGAAACATTGATAAAACATACATGTAGAAGTGTACGTAGGTAGGTCAGCTGTGGTGTGAAATATTGACAAAACCAACATGTACAAGTGTAGGTAGATAGGTCAGCTGTGGTGTGAAACATTGATAAAACCAACATGTACAAGTGTAGGTAGGTCAGCTGTGGTGTGAAACATTGATGAAACATACATGTAGAAGTGTACGTAGGTAGGTCAGCTGTGGTGTGAAATATTGACAAAACCAACATGTACAAGTGTAGGTAGGTCAGCTGTTGTGTGAAACCTTGATAAAACCAACATGTACAAGTGTAGGTAGGTCAGCTGTGGTGTGAAATATTTACAAAACCAACATGTACAAGTGTAGGTAGGTCAGCTGTGGTATGAAACATTGATAAAACCAACATGTACAAGTGTAGGTAGGTCAGCTGTGGTGTGAAATATTGACAAAACCAACATGTACAAGTGTAGGTAGGTCAGCTGTGGTGTGAAATATTGACAAAACCAACATGTACAAGTGTAGGTAGGTCAGCTGTGGTGTGAAACATTGATAAAACCAGCATGTACAAGTGTAGGTAGGTAGGTCAGCTGTGGTGTGAAACATTGATAAAACCAACATGTACAAGTGTAAGTCGGTCAGTTGTGGCAAGAAGCATTGATAAAACCAACAAGTCTAGCCTGCATCTTGCAGCCTGGACAGGGATGGGCTCCACCACTGTCAGCATTTCATTGACACACTGTCTCTAAAAAATTCAAGTGACCTGACAACTGACTTTTCCAAGAGTAGAAGAAGAAGAAGACTCATGAAGTCAGAACTGTCCATATAAAGTGTGGTGTGTAAGTGTAGTGTGGTGTGTAAGGTGGTGTGTAAGTGTGGTGTAGTGTTTATGAGTGGTGTGGTGTTTATGTGTGGTGTGGTGTTTTTGTGTGGTTGTATGTATAGTGTGGGGTGTACATGTGGTGTGGTGTTTATGTGTGGTGTGTATATATGGTGTGGTGTGTATATGTGGTGTAGTGTTTATGTAGTTGGTGTACATGTGTGTGTGTGCAGCGTCTTTCCCCAGGCCACTACGGGGCAGAGGCCAGTGGGGATCAGGTGGCCAGTCCTCCCCTCTCCTCCCAGAGCTCCGATCAGGTCAGCAGCCGAACCCAGGTCAGCGTGGGTGTGGGGCCCACTGCAGGGGCAGGGAACAACGCCGATGCCAACCGACCTCACTCTGGGGGCAACAGTAAATCCACAGGTGAGTTGGAGTTTGGGGAAAGGTTGGGAAGGTGTGCGTGTGCATGTTCATGTACGTGCATGTGTTCGCGCGTGCGTGCATGCGTGCATGTATGTTCATGCGCATGCCAACAGAGTCGTGGTATCAGACATACGCCATGCCTGTGCCACTGGGTCCTTTCTGCCCCTCTATCAGAACAGCGGCTGTGTCCCAGCAACGGTCCGTCATTGGCTGCCCTGGTTTTCAGGTGTGGCGGTGGAAGGGCGGAAGATCCCGCCTCCCATGCTGACCCCGCTGCCCAACGCCCCCAAGCTGCCCGTGCAGGACATCTTCACGCCCTCGGAGGAGACCATCAAGGAGAAGAAGAAGAAGAAGAAGAAGAAAGGACGCTTCGGGGCCCCTGTGCAGGACAGAGGCAGAGACCGAGACCGAGAGCTGAAGTCCCCGCCCAACGGCAGCTTGGAGATCTCCCCGGCCCGAGGCTTCGCTGCCCCCCTGCACCACCAGCACAGTCGGGAGAGGGGCCACTCGGCGGCTGTGCCTGCGCCAAAGTATTCTAAAGGACAGCCGCAGCATAGTGATTCCAGGTAGGGGTGTGTGCGGGCAAGGGGGGTGTGAGAGAGTGTGTGTGTGTGTGTGCATGCGTGCGTGCGTGCTGATTATATCCTGGTCTATACCAGTCCTGAGAGATACAGACACCTGCAGTGTTGGTCAAGCATTTTGATAAGGTTTGAACTCCCAAGCTTCCTGACAGGAATCAGCGCATTGACCATGGCTCCTCAGGGGCTGTCTGGCTGCTAGAGTCTGAAATGGGACAGTAGGTCAGGCAGGGGAAATGGTATTTCCATTACGGCAGAATAATAAAATAAAGTAAAAAGGCATTTCTGTTGAGGCAAACTAATCAAGGACAGTCTGCCCCAAACTATTGGAAAGTGATGAAATGCCACATCAGAGTGTCCATGTTGAGAAACACTGACACTGTAGGCATAAGCTTAGAACTCTGTCTGTTTGTCTCTGTCTCTCTGCTCTCTTCTCTCTCTCTCTCATCTCACTTCCTGGGCCCTAGAAATCTGTAATGGGATACTGGCGAGGAATCTAATGTTGTCGGTATATCAAGCAAGAAGTCAGAACAGTGGAAAACGTGTCAGCTTGCCATTCGTACAGGAAGCAGCGCAATACACAAAAAGACAGTCACAAAGGCATTATCTTTCGGGACCTATCCTTTTACATGGCTACTTCGCTGCTCCAGACTAAAAGGAAGGCTGAAACTGCACAAAATAGGTTCAATCTGAGTACAACCATACTGACAGGGTCCAGCACTTAAGCTCGCTCGATATCTTTGTTCTGCCTCGCAGCCAATTGCTTGTTCTATGCATAATATGTTCATTGTTCTCGTTCATTCTCTCTCTCTCTCTCTCTCTCTCTCTCTCTCTCTCTCTCTCTCTCACACACACACACGCACATATGCACGCACACACACACATACACCCATCACACACACACACACTACTCCCTCACATACTCCCCCTGCTTTCCCCTTGCCCCATTCTCCCCCCCCCCCCCCCCCCCCCCCTAAGGAATGCCTGTTGTCACCTGACTCAAAGACAGGGTTGATTGATGCAGGTACACGGACGACAGCGCCGATGACCCCCCCATCATCAGCGGCTTCGCTGTCCCTATCCGGGAAGGAACGGCCAAGTCCAGCCGCCAAGGTCACCGCCCCGCGCCCCCTAGCCAGTCTGACGGGGTCATGGGGCCAGCAGGGGACGCCACTGCCGCTTACCACTGGGACAGGGTAGGGGAGAGCATTCTGGAGGAAGATGAGCTGGGAGAACTGGCCGTGTCCGGCCCCCTCATCCCCCCTCCCCAGGGCTTCAGGGGCTCCTCGCAACATGGCGGCCGACCCATGTCGCAGTCCATGCCACAGGTGAGGGGATGGATGCGTTGTGGGAGGGAGAGTGATGAGCCTGTCAGGTGTGTGGCCTGCCTCCCTCCCCTTGTGTAGCCTGCTGGTGGCAGAAGGAAGCAGCAGTGAACACTCATTGTCATGTTGATTTCACACTCCCTCTCCTTTCTGAAGGAGGCAGTGTCGTTTGTTGTGGCTTGTCTCTTCCTGTTCTCTTCCTTTGAGGTGGGGCAGGGCTGTCACTGCAGCTAAAAACAAGGCTTTATTTCCAGGTCAAAAGTTGATTTTTGCTTAGGTGAAGATTTCTCTGTGTAAGCTTAAAGAACTTCAGTTGTACCCTAGTTCTGTAAAAGCAGAATTCTTGTATCTGTTATCAGTTACTGGATTGTTCTCATGGCAGTGATGTATGGAATTATGTGATGCACCTGGGTAGGGGGATTAGGGGTTTTATCAGTGATGGGCAATGCAGCCTGGTGCCGTGGTGGTTAGAGTGTAGCGCTCGTGATCTGACTGCCAAGGATCAACCCACTACAGAGGCACCCGTGTCAGGGAAGTTTACCCTGGAGTTAACATCACCACAACTGACTCCCCTCCCCCTTCAGATGAGACTAAAAACCAAGGCCCTCTGTGCAAAAGCACACAGAATCTTGCGCACATGTTAAAAACCTTTTCTGCCTTTCAGAAGAGTAGGCAAGTTTGTGCCACTAGGAACAAATGACAAAATTTGGAAAAGGCACAAACAGGTGTTGAGTTTATACACCCTTCCCTAAGCTGGAATGTGGCTTGTGTGTAACAACAGTCATAGTCACAACATCACAGCGTTGATGAGATGAACCTTGGAGCTCTTGCCGAGGAACAGCAACAACAACAACAACAACAACAGGGATGCCCTGTTAACACACTAGTGATGTGACTTGTCTGTGGTGCTACTATCAGTATTTCTTGTAGAAACAAATTAAAGTCCATCAGTTGTAACTGCCATGACCCATCAGAAAGGAAGTGCAGGTGTTGCTGTGTGCTGTGGTGTGCTCTTCCTTCCTTCCTTCTTCCTTCCTTCCTTCTTCCTTCCTTCCTTCCTTCCTTCCTTCCTATGTTGGTGACCCTCTGTGTTTCCTTGAGTCATGAACAGTGTGTGGTGTGCTTGCTCCGCCCTCGCTCCTGACAGTGCTCTGTCTCTGTGTGTATGGCGTGGTCTGGTGTGTTTTCTTACTTACTCCCTGTGTGACGTGCCAAATAATTGTGTTGTGTAAAGTGTTACACTCCTGGCATTGCTGGCTGAAACAGGTGCAATACTACAATGTTGTATTGCTCGATTTGAGACAGGAGCAATATTACAATGTTGTATTGCTCGATTTGAGACAGGAGCAATATTACAATGTTGTATTGCTTGATTTGAGATAGGAGCAATATTACAATGTTGTATTGCTTGATTTGAGGCAGGAGCAATATTACAATGTTGTATCGCTTGATTTGAGACAGGAGCAATATTACAATGTTGTATCGCTCGATTTGAGACAGGAGCAATATTACAATGTTGTATTGCTCGATTTGAGATATTAACCTCTCCCCTGCCATGTGGAATTTGGCAGAAATAACTAAACAAAAAGATATTGCAAAAAAACGAATGTTAGAAGTATTATGTTTCAAAAGAAATGAACAAACTGTCTGTTTCAAATGTTTTGGCTTACTTTTGTTTTTGCTTTAAAACTAAAGTTTGAATCAGGGCACTGGAGGGGTTGAAAAGCCAACTGGCATTATGGATGTGAGGTAGTTTCTTGTTAATCCATTGTAGGTGTTTTGCTCTGAGTTTAGTTTTTATTTATTTTTTCTTTCATTTTGAGGAAAATGGAAGAAGTACTCATGTGCTTTTTTTCATCCAGTCCTCATGTGGATGCAGTTTTGTATATTTTGTCATCCATTCCCACCGGCACACAATGGTCTACTCTTCCAAAAAGCAGAATTGGTTTTAACGTGTGGGCAAGATTTCTGTGTGCATTCCCATGCCGGACCTTGGTTTATAGTCTCATCCAAAGCACTTTTGGGGGGAGTGGAGTCCAGCAATGATGTTAACTCGAGAGGAAAAATCCTCTTAAACAAGATTCAACCCGGGTCAGCAGATCACAAGCACATCACTCTAACAACCAGGCTATCCCATCCCCTCTGTGTGTGTGTGTGTGTGTGTGTGTGTGTGTGTGTGTGTGTGTGTGTGTGTGTGTGTGTGTGTGTGTGTTTGTGTTGTCCATGGTTTATGGAATACACTGATTTCACATGTTGAAGAAAAGATACGAGCACAAGGTAACAAGCGACTAACATAAAGTTTTGCTCTGTACACGTATCATTGGCAAAAGCTGTTAAGAAAGCAGTGCACAGTGATTGCACAGTGGTATTACTGTTCTTTCCCAGAGTGTGGTGATTCCGGGCATTGTGGGTAAGGTGTAGCGCAGACATTGTAACAACAGCTGACATGGCTAATTGTATGCCTTCTGTATTAGGGGCTGTTAATGGCTGATTGTATGCCTTCTGTATTAGGGGCTGTTAATGGCTGATTGTTGCTTCTGTATTAGGGGCTGTTATGGCTGATTGTATGCCTTCTGTATTAGGGGCTGTTAATGGCTGATTGTATGCCTTCTGTATTAGGGGCTGTTAATGGCTGATTGTATGGCTTCTGTATTAGGGGCTGTTAATGGCTGATTGTATGGCTTCTGTATTAGGGGCTGTTAATGGCTGATTGTATGCTTCTGTATTAGGGGCTGTTAATGGCTGATTGTATGCCTTCTGTATTAGGGGCTGTTAATGGCTGATTGTATGGCTTCTGTATTAGGGGCTGTTAATGGCTGATTGTATGGCCTTCTGTATTAGGGGCTGTTAATGGCTGATTGTATGGCTTCTGTATTAGGGGCTGTTAATGGCTGATTGTATGGCTTCTGTATTAGGGGCTGTTAATGGCTGATTGTATGGATTCTGTATTAGGGGCTGTTAATGGCTGTACATTATAACAACAGCTGACATGACTGATTTGTATCGCTGGCTTCTGTATTAGGGGCTGTTAATGGCTGATTACTGTATTAGGGGCTGTTAATGGCTGTACTTAACACGCTGACATGACTGATTTGTATCGCTGCTTCTGTATTAGGGGCTGTTAATGGCTGTACATTATAACAACAGCTGACAGTACTGATTTTTATAGCTGGCTTCTGTATTAGGGGCTATTAATGGCTGTTGATTTGTATCGCTTGCTTCTGTATTAGGGGCTGTTAATGGCTGTACATTATAACAACAGCTGACATGACTGATTTGTATAGCTGGCTTCTGTATTAGGGGCTGTTTATGGCAGTATGTGGATGTCTGAATAACAGTCTTTTATATAACACTCATCTGCTAAAAAGAAAGAGCTATATGTTTTTATATTTGTTTTATCAGGCAAAATGTAAGTGTGTGTGTTGTTGTTGTTGCTTCGATTGTACATCTGTTTACTCAAAGTGATATTAGACAATAGGAAGGGGAGGGGGGCACTTAAGCTGATAGATGTGTGCAGTGGAATGGATGTCTATAGCTAAATAATGTAGACAGTACACAGAAAAGGGCTAAACAATGATAACATCAATAATACATGAGAAATGCTAAAATGACCCCTGATAGAAGCATAACAAATATCCTAAGTGTGTTTGTGTGTGTATGCACCTGCACACATGCATGTGTGTGTGTGCATGTATGCATACATGTGTGTGTGTCTGTGTTTGTGTGTGCATATTTGCTTGCTTATGAGGTTTGGCTTTTACTGGTACTGGAAAGAACTTATCTTTTAGAGTAGTAATAACAAAAACACACACACACACTTGAATTGTATGGTTTAATATTTTTCTGGGTTTTTTGTTTTGTTTTTAATTCCATATATGCATATGTTATTGTCTTTTCTTGTTTGATTTGTATAGTTTACCATAGATTAGGTTTTTTTTAATTCTATGTCTGCATATACATTATCTTTTTTTCTCGCTTTTTTTTCTTTAGATAGATGGCTTGATGAAAAAAAGCAAATGCACTGCTTATTCAATGTACCATCTGAAAATAAAAGTTTGACTTTGACTTTGACAAGTGCACCCCCGTCACACACAACACACACACACACACACACAATTACAAAAGAAGGAAAAAGTGTGAAGGACGCAAAGCCTGCACTAGGACACAGAGAGAGTTCCAAACTAAGGCAGTGATTTAGGGGCAGTAACAGCTGAGAGTTTGACAGACTGAAAAGATAACGCTGGGTCAGATCACTGTGTGTGTGTGTGTGGGGGGGTGATTTGAGGTAGAGGGGCAGCATCAGAAACAGGATGCTGACCTGCCATTCTGGACTGGACTGGACTGGACTTGAATGGACTGGACTGGACTTGAATGGACTGGACTGGACTTGAATGGACTGGACTGGACTTGAATGGACTGGACTGGACTTGAATGGACTGGACTAGACATGAATGAACTGGACTGGGTTGGACTGGATTTGATGACTGAACTGGACTGGACTGGCTAGACATGAATGGACTTGACTTGACTGGACTTGAATCGACTGGACTGGACTTGAATTGTTTGGACTGGACTTGAATGGACTGGACTGGACTGGATTTGAATGGACTGGACTTGAATGGACTGGACTTGAATTGTTTGGACTGGACTTGAATGGACTGCACTGGACTGGACTGGACTGGACTTGACCAGTAGAGTAGACAGACACCATGGGCACCAGTAGAGTAGACAGACACCATGGGCACCAGTAGAGTAGACAGACACCATGGGCACCAGTAGAGTAGACAGACACCATGGCCACCAGTAGAGTAGACAAACACCATGGGCACCAGTAGAGTAGACAGACACCATGGGCACCAGTAGAGTAGACAGACACCATGGCACCAGTAGAGTAGACAGACGCTTTGGGCAAAATGACTGAATATTTGAATGCTTTCCTCTGACATTCCCTCACTTGTGGAGACAGCTGTAAACTCTGGTAGTTTCTGCCAGTGTGTCTGTTTTCTCTGCGTATGCAATGGTCTGTTTTTCCGTTATTACCTTTTATCTTCTACTTCTTGTTCTTAATGCTGCCACTGTTGTCATTAGCATTGTTGCTCTGCCTGTTAGTGAACTGATCCTTACTTGCTTTGTTTTGACATGTTTGGGCTACATCTGATCTTTTCTTTTCTGATCCACCTAACTTGCTTTCTGCTTGTGTAATGAATGGTCTGAATTCACCCTGCAGTGCATTGATCCTTTCTGCTGGCTGTACACAGTCCTGGCTGTGTTCACCTCTGTTCTCTCTGCTGCAGACGGGTGTATGTCACATTGCTGTGTGATGTATGTCACACTGCTGTGTGTCTGTGTGATGTATGTCACACTGCTGTGTGGTGTATGTCACACTGATGTGTGTCTGTGTTGTGTATGTCACACTGCTGTGTGTCTGTGTGATGTATGTCACACTGCTGTGTGATGTATGTCACACTGCTGTGTGTCTGTGTGATGTATGTCACACTGCTGTGTGTCTGTGTGATGTATGTCACACTGCTGTGTGTCTGTGTGGTGTATGTCACACTGATGTGTGTCTGTGTTGTGTATGTCACACTGCTGTGTGTCTGTGTGATGTATGTCACACTGCTGTGTGTCTGTGTGGTGTATGTCACACTGCTGTGTGGTGTATGTCTCACTGCTGTGTGTCTGTGTGATGTATGTCACACTGCTGTGTGGTGTATGTCACACTGCTGTGTGTCTGTGTGATGTATGTCACACTGCTGTGTGTCTGTGTGGTGTATGTCACACTGCTGTATGGTGTATGTCTCACTGCTGTGTGTCTGTGTGATGTATGTCACACTGCTGTGTGTCTGTGTGATGTATGTCACACTGCTGTGTGTCTGTGTGATGTATGTCGCACTGCTGTGTGTCTGTGTGATGTATGTCACACTGCTGTGTGTCTGTGTGATGTATGTCACACTGCTGTGTGTCTGTGTTGTGTATGTCTCACTGCTGTGTGATGTATGTCACACTGCTGTGTGTCTGTGTGATGTATGTCACACTGCTGTGTGTCTGTGTGATGTATGTCACACTGCTGTGTGTCTGTGTGATGTATGTCACACTGTTGTGTGTCTGTGTGATGTATGTCACACTGCTGTGTGTCTGTGTGATGTATGTCACACTGCTGTGTGTCTGTGTGATGTATGTCACACTGCTGTGTGTCTGTGTGGTGTATGTCTCACTGCTGTGTGTCTGTGTGGTGTATGTCACACTGCTGTGTGTCTGTGTTGTGTATGTCACACTGCTGTGTGTCTGTGTGGTGTATGTCACACTGCTGTGTGTCTGTGTGGTGTATGTCACACTGCTGTGTGATGTATGTCACACTGCTATGTGTCTGTGTGATGTATGTCACACTGATGTGTGTCTGTGTTGTGTATGTCACACTGCTGTGTGTCTGTGTGATGTATGTCACACTGCTGTGTGTCTGTGTGGTGTATGTCACACTGCTGTGTGTCTGTGTGATGTATATCGCACTGCTCTGTGATGTATGTCACACTGCTGTGTGTCTGTGTGATGTATGTCACACTGCTGTGTGGTGTATGTCTCACTGCTGTGTGTCTGTGTGATGTATGTCACACTGCTGTGTGTCTGTGTGATGTATGTCACACTGCTGTGTGATGTATGTCACACTGCTGTGTGATGTATGTCACACTGCTGTGTGTCTGTGTGATGTATGTCACACTGCTGTGTGATGTGTGTCACACTGCTGTGTGTCTGTGTGATGTGTGTCACACTGCTGTGTGTCTGTGTGATGTATGTCACACTGCTGTGTGTCTGTGTGGTGTATGTCACACTGCTGTGTGTCTGTGTGATGTATGTCTCAGCACTCCTAGCTGGGTAACTTGTACAGCTATTTTACCAAAATCTCACTGTCTTTTCTTCTTGCTTCTCCTGCTTTGTCATAGCAGTGGCTACCTCTGCTCACTCCCTCTCTCTCTCTCTCTCTGTTAATTAACTGTGCTGCTTCATGGTTTGCCCTGTCAACCGTGGCCGTGCTTCAGCCTAGTGCTGACGTGAAGCTTGTGGAGACAGCGGGCCTGGTGTGGCACAACTCTTCTTCCCAGCTGTCACAAAATAGCTCTGTCTTTTCCTGGTGTAGGTTGGTTAGTTTTGAGCTGTTTATTGATCGTCATGACAAGGTGACAGACTTGATGTGGCCTCTGTGGTTGGAGGGCTATAAACAACATGATCGATTGATTGTTGATGATGACTAGGCAGATGAAGTAGTATAAAAACCCTACACAATCTTGATTGAATTATGTCCGCTTTCTATTTGTGAACATCAGTATAGTTTTTCATATGTTTAGCTTTTGTTTTTGGTTTATACATTTCTTTTTACTGCATGTTTAATTTCATCAAGTTTATACAGGGAATGACATGCATGATTTAATACAGTGATCTGTCTTGTCCTTCCTTGCCTTCTGTTACTTCCCTTCCCTCTCTCCCGCCCTGCTTCTCAAGTTTTTTCACTCAGTTTATCACACACACGCATGCACATGATATAGATATATATATATATAGATATATACTTTTACTTTGTGTGGTATATATATATATATGTTTATGAATGAATCAGTACCTGGAGGTATGTGCATTTCCAAATTGAAATGTGTTTGTGTATGTGTGTGCGTGCAAACATGTGTGTGTGCATGTGTGTGCGTGCTCATACACATGCAGCTTTCTGTTGATCTACGTGTCTGTCTGTCTGTTTGTGTACAAAGAATATCTTGAATCCTAGAAAAGCTCAAGACCAGTTCACAAGTTAAACTTCATTGAACTTTCCCTTGGCAGGGAAACTGACCATCTTTTAAAAGGTTGCTGTTACATTATAAAAAAAAAAAAAGAAATGGAGAGAAACAGACGAAATAAACCCACCCAAACAAGCAGAACAACCACAGCCCAAAACCTGTCAGACAGACAGACAGACAGACAGCTGTTGCTGCTGCTGCTGCTGCCCTTGGTTGTGACCCGTGTGTTGTCCCTGAACTATTGCAGGACAAGTCCGGGATGAAGATGGCCCCCACCAGTGCTAAGCCCCCCCTCCCCCGCAGCAACCGCAACAGTGCCTCGGTCTCCCGTCGCTCCAGCGAGAAAGACGTGTCCCCGCGCCGACGGTCACGGCCCCCGACAAGCCGGCACTGACGTCGTCTGCTTCTGGGACAAGGAAATGTTTGTCCAGAGTGACTGAACTTTGTTTTGGATTTGGCGCCAGTTGAGTGAAGTAGGAGTTGCCGGACCTGAACTGAGGACGGCTGGGAATGCCTGTGGTCTCTGCATTTATTTATTTATTCATCGAGCTAGCTGCTGCTGCTACACTACTCTCTTGTGGACTTTGCTTTCTTTTTTACTTTGCACCAGAGTCCAGGGAATTATGTTTTCAGTTTTGTTTTGTTTTTCATTCAAAAACTTTTTCATGGGCACAGTGAGCGTTTCTGGCATTTGTGCATCAACTAATGTGATGTGTATTTTCATCATTTGGCAGTGCATTTGGTTTGAGAAAATATTCATGAAAAAATCAGATCTTTTGGAAAGAAAAAGTTAAATAAGTTTAGTTTTTATGTTTGGTGTTTTTTTTTACTGCATTTGTCTCTTTCACTCTGCATCTTGCCTTCCAGCGAACACGTGACATTTTTGGTCTGTCAGGTCAGCAACAGTGTCATGTGTAGATGATGGCATGCCCGTCACTGTACAGTTTCCTGTACATGGCAGTGTGTCTAACAATGGCTTTTTTTCTGATCCAAATTGAGAAGTGAACTGCACCGATAAATGGAGGCCAAAGCATGCAGATGAGATGTGGAGTTGTTGTCAAAGAGAGTTGATGTGGAAGGAAGGAAGGAAGGAAGGAGAGTGGCAGTGTGAAGTGTGTGATGGTGGGGATGGGGTGATTCCTGCTCTGCCTCAGCTGCTGGTGGTGATAGTGCTGGTGATAGTGCTGGTGATAGTGATGGGTCACTCCATAGCGTGGTGAGGTCTGGTCAGCTCTGTCTGTGTGTCTGTCTGTGTGTCTGTCTGTCTGTCAGTGTGTCTGTCTGTGTGTCAGAGGAAGAGGAGGGTTGGATTAACGGGTCACCTCCCTCAGAGGCTGTAAATTTGGGAGGGAGCGGGAGGTAGGGGTGGCTTCAGCTGTTTACCGTTGGAATCAGTGTATCATGTTTATGACAATGGGGCAAACAATGAGAGCTTGTGGTGTGTGGATCTTCAGGAAGTTAACACTGTTTTAATTGGTGGCCTGACACTTGTTTTTGGATATTGTGAAAAGTCTGTGAAGTGTGTGTGTGTGTTGAGAGATGTTGCTATGTGACCACGCTGTGGGTAAGCACTGTTTTCAGTTTGGTTTGAACAGGGCGAGCTGGCAAAGTGTATGAAAGAGGCGTGGTTTGTTCTGGGTCAGCTGCCACACGTGCACTTGCTTTGTTTTTCTTTTGAGGGGGGGGGGGGGGAGGAAGGGAGGAGGGGTAGTGTTCACACGCGCGCGCGTGTGTGTGTATGTGTGTGTTTATGTGAACTGGAACACAAGCACTCTGTGATACAAATTTTAAAAACCAATCTGATTGCAGCACATTGTGAACTAACTGTGAACGACTTCAACAAAAATGTTCAAGCACGTTATTTTTCCCATGTGTATATTTCATCACTGACTGACTGACTTGTTCATGCATTCTCCTCTTTCTGTGCCTTGGGTGATGTGAAGTACTATGATGTGGTGTGATGTGAAGTACTATTCTGTGATGTGGTGTGGTGTGATGTGCTGGGATGTGAAGTACTATGCTGTGGTGTGATGTGAAGTGGTGTGATGTGTGATGTGGGGTTTAGTGTATGCCCCAGACTGTGGTGGATGACGTGTCAGGATGGTGATGGCCTGCATAGCACTGATTGAAATGTGGGTCTGAACAGATGTGCTCTGTCAGCACTTTGGTGCAGCAGGACATTGATGGTGAACAGAGGGAGAAGTTCTGGAATGCTAAATTCTGTGTGCGTGTGTGTGTGCGTGCGTGTGTGTGTAGTTTCACTTGCTATTATGAGCATGTATTTCCAGGCATGCTGAAAAGTAGGGTGAGTGTTTCATGCATATAATAATCATGACCTCCCCCCAGCTGCAGTAGTGAGAGTGGATGTCTGTCTGGACATGGGAGTCTCCAGCAAAGACATGCTGTAGTACAACCATGTCATTTTGCTCTTTCTTTTCTTCCATTCCTGGCCCAGATGGCTCAAACTCCCTGCTTGGTGAAGTGTTCCCATACACGTTTTATTATTTTCCCACTATGAAGGTCACCACACTCTGCCTTCAGGCACGTTGTCTGAACACAGCATGAGCATGGCAGAGGGCATGCTGTCACCATCAGGAAGGGAGTGGCAGGTGTAGTGCTGTGCACACTGACCCCAACATCAGCCTTCAGTCATGCCCGTCACACTTGGCCCTGTGATAGGATGCGGGGACTTGCTCACAGTTAGGAGATTCGTCACGTTCACTGTATGTGGCTACAGTGGCTGGTCTGGCCTGGCAGCACAGTCACTGAGCAAGCTAGGTCCTGTCTTTGTTGTCAGCAGCTGTGCTGTGCTGTGCTGTGCTGTAATACTTTGTGTTGTACTGCACTATACTGTTCTGTATTGCATTGTGCTGTACCATACTGTGCTTTACTTTACTGTACTGTACTGTACTGCTCTGTACTCTACTGTACTATACCAAGGTTAAATCAGGGGCATGCCATCAGTATTTGATATTTACTTTTTCTTCTCAGATGGAGAGCAGCATGTGATCTTGCCTGTGATAGTTCAAACTGTGATACTGATTCAACACTTTGCTCACCTCAAAACCACTGTTGTATTTTTAGACGTGATATTGGTACGGTTTAGCTTTTTCGGTATGCGTGTGACATGACGCTGGAGCTGGTAAGGGTTGTCGCTGGTGATGCAGCAGGAGTTGTAGAGATTGGAACATGCAGCCTGTGGTCCGGGGGCCAAGAGGATGAGGCCCCCCCCCCCCCCCCCCCCCCCTCCATATCTCCCCTGATCCCAGGACCGTTCTCTTCTGCCTGACGTGGCCGCCACTCTGCTGGCAGATCAGTGCACAGCAGTCACGGGCTTGCAGGAGAGGCATTCTCCCAATAACCAAATGCTGCATTGGCTGGCTGGCTGGCTGGCTGGCTGGCTGGTTGGCTGGCTAGCTGGTTGGTTGGCTGGCTGGCTGGCTGGCTGCACACACTGATGTCTGTGTTGCCGGAGGAAAAGAGAGTGGAGAGGAGTCTGCATAACCTCTTCCTTCTCTTTAATGTAAAACTTCCAATGCAGGTCAGTCTGAGAGAGAGAGAGAGGAGGAGGATTAGAAATGGTGCAGTAGACCATTTAACTCTGGCAGGTCAATCACTGATACTGTAAGTCATGCCCTTGTAGCACGAACTAGGAGATTTCTCACCGTCTGTCAGAAATGTCCAACAGTGTCTTTGGGGAATATACCAGTAGTTTGGGTCCATTCTCTCTTTTTTCAGCCTGTTGTTGTTCTGTCCATCATCAACTACTACTGCTGCTTCTGCTGCTGTTGTTGTTGTTGTTGTTGTTGTTGTGATCATCAGTCATGACGATTGTGCATGCAGTGCCTGGAGAACAGGACAAGGAAGCGGTGGTCTGTCAGCAAGCTCTGCTGATGTCTCTGCTTCGCTTCGCCCTGTCTGTGTGTGTGTGTGTTTTGTGTGTGTGTGTGTGTGTGTGGTGTGTGTGTGTGTGTGTGTGTGTGTGTGTGTGTGTGTGTGTGTGTGTGTGTGTGTGTGTGCGCTGCGAGGGGAAGGTAGGATGGGGAAATGCAGGGCTCTGTGTGTGTGCATGCGTGTGTGTGTGTGTGTGCATGCGTGTGTTTATTCTTTTATTTTGAGGATACTGGAATAAGCACTCATGTGCTTTTTTACATCCAGTCCCTGTGTGTATGCAGTTTTGTAGATTTTGTCTTCCATTCCCACCGGCACACAATGGTCTATTCTCCTGAAAAGCGGTATGGGTTTTAATGTGTGCACAAGATGTTCTGCGTTTACTCGCACAAGGGATCTTGATTTATAGTCTCATTTGAAGGACTTTTTGGGGGAGTGGAGTCAGCACTGATGTTAACTCCAGAGGAAAAACCCTCTTGAACGAGATTCTAACCCGGGTCAGCAGATCATGAGTGCAACATGCATCACTCTTACCACCAGGCAATCCATGTGTGTGTGTGTGTGTGTGTGTGTGTGTGTGTGTGTGTGTGTGTGTGTGTGTTGGTGGTGGGTGGGTAGGGTGCATGTATTCATGCATATGCACACCATAATGCATGTGTGTTAAATAGTATAAACAGCACAGTACGCACAAATATTATGTTTTACACATATCTGTTACAGAAATGTTGCAATGATTTTACTGCTGTTGTACATATTGGAGTTGTTTTTTAATGGCAACATCATATGATTCATTATTCACACATACCATTCATTATTGTTTGTATATATCAGCATCATATGCAGCTTCTGTATTTCATATCGACAAACAATACTTGTATTATGCATAACGTCAACATTTTAACTTGATATCAGATGCTTTTCTCTCATTATTTTTGTAACAACAACAGATTTGTATTTGTTGTTTATAACGTCTGCATTTCATATCAAATGCTTTGTTTTGTATCAAGGAATATTACTTCTTTTTACATTTTATTGTGAGCATTTCATATCAAATGCTTTGTTTTGTATCAGTGAATATTGCTATTAGTTTTTTATATGAGCATTTTGTATCAAATTCTTTATTTTTGTATCAATAAATAATACTTGTTATTATATCATAATGTGGGCATTTTGTATCAAACTGCTTTGTTACATATCAATAAGTGATACTTGTTATAACATATGATTTCATCACTTTACATCAAGTGCTTTACTTTGAATTCATGGATGATGCATGCTGTGATATACAATGAGTATTTGATATCAAAATCATGATATTGTTTTCCATTATTGTCTGTAGTTATGACCAACTCACAATGTGCCAATAATTTCAAAATATTTTACACTCCGTCCACAACAGTGACCATTTTTACATTATCCCAACTTGTTGTACATCTGTATTTATACTGCATTATGTCATGTTATTGATGCTGCATTATGCCATGTTATTAATGCTGCGTTATGTCATGTCATGTCATGTTAATAATGCTACATCATATCATGTTACTTATGCTGCATTATGTAATGTTACTGATGCTGCATTATGTAATGTTACTGATGCTGCATTATGTAATGTTACTGATGCTGCATTATGTCATGTTAATAATGCTACATAATATCATGTTACTGATGCTGCATCATATCATGTAACTGATGCTGTATTATGTCATGTTAATAATGCTGCATTATATCATGTTAATGCTGCATCATGTCATGTTATTGATGCTGCATCATATCATGTTACTGATGCTGCATTATATCATGTTAATAATGCTGCATTATATCATGTTACTGATGCTGCATTATGTCATGTTAATGCTGCATGATATCATGTTATTGATACTGCATTATGTCATGTTATTGATGCTGCATTATATCATGTTACTGATGCTGCATTATGTCATGTTACTAATACTGCGTTATGTCATGTTAATGATGCATCATATCATGTTATTATGCTGTATTGTGTCATGTTACTGATACTGCATTATGTCATGTTACTGATGCTGCATTATGTCATGTTACTAATACTGCGTTATGTCATGCTTCAGAGATATACGGAAAATGCACGGGTTTGATTCTTACAAAATGACTCACTCACCATGGAAATGTTGTCAGTGTCTGTGTTGTCTCTGTCTGTGTTGTCACTGTCTGTGTGTCCACTGTTGTCTGTGTGTCCACTGTTGTCTGTGTTGTCAGTGTGTGTGTTGTGTGTGTTGTCACTGTCTGTATGTCCACTGTTGTCTGTGTTGTCAGTGTGTGTGTTGTGTGTGTTGTCACTGTCTGTATGTCCACTGTTGTCTGTGTTGTCAGTGTGTGTGTTGTGTGTGTTGTCACTGTCTGTGTGTCCACTGTTGTCTGTGTTGTCAGTGTGTGTGTTGTGTGTGTTGTCACTGTCTGTATGTCCACTGTTGTCTGTGTTGTCAGTGTGTGTGTTGTGTGTGTTGTCACTGTCTGTGTGTCCACTGTTGTGTGTGTTGTCAGTGTGTGTGTTGTGTGTGTTGTCACTGTCTGTGTGTCCACTGTTGTCTGTGTTGTCAGTGTGTGTGTTGTGTGTGTTGTCACTGTCTGTGTGTCCACTGTTGTCTGTGTTGTCAGTGTGTGTGTGTTGTGTGTGTTGTCACTGTCTGTGTGTCCACTGTTGTGTGTGTTGTCAGTGTGTGTGTTGTGTGTGTTGTCACTGTCTGTGTGTCCACTGTTGTCTGTGTTGTCAGTGTGTGTGTTGTGTGTGTTGTCACTGTCTGTGTGTCCACTGTTGTCTGTGTTGTCAGTGTGTGTGTTGTGTGTGTTGTCACTGTCTGTGTGTCCACTGTTGTCTGTGTTGTCAGTGTGTGTGTTGTGTGTGTTGTCACTGTCTGTGTGTCCACTGTTGTCTGTGTTGTCAGTGTGTGTGTTGTCAGTGTCTGTGTCCACTGTGGTAAGGCGTGGTAAGGTGTGAGGTCTGTGTGGTAAGGCGTGGTGTGTGAGGTCTGTGTGGTAAGGCGTGGTGTGTGAGGTCTGTGTGGTAAGGTGTGGTGTGTGAGGTCTGTGTGGTAAGGTGTGGTGTGTGAGGTCTGTGTGGTGTGTGAGGTCTGTGTGGTGTGAGGTCTGTGTGGTGTGTGAGGTCTGTGTGGTGTGTGAGGTCTGTGTGGTGTGAGGTCTGTGTGGTAAGGTGTGGTGTGTGAGGTCTGTGTGGTGTGTGAGGTCTGTGTGGTGTGTGAGGTCTGTGTGGTGTGTGAGGTCTGTGTGGTAAGGCGTGGTGTGTGAGGTCTGTGTCCACTGTGGTAAGGCGTGGTGTGTGAGGGCGGTGTTTTTAGGAAAGGGTTTAATTCGTGACGCTGTGGTTCAGTGTGTGAAGCAGTTTCTCGTTGTACACATGTAGATACTGTCATCTGTCAGAGGACTGAGGAGGGGGCAAGGGGGCTCTTTCAGATGTCCTGGGTATTGTCAGCTAGCTTTTATAGCAATTGATAGCAATACAGTAATAATGGTAATAATAATAATGACGATGATAGCATAAAATGATGATGATGACTATAATCATCATCATCATCATCACCATCATAAAACAACTTTTTGGTGGGTTCCAAAAGTTGTTTCCCGACAAGGAACTGCTTGACTGACTGACTGACTGACTGACTGACTGACTGGATGTCTCCATGATTGACATCCTGAAGATCATCAACAGCTCCTCCTCCTCAGACATGATGACTGATAATTACCAGGTGAACATGTGAAGAATCACAGCTAATAATTATAACATATAAGACAACATACAACAACAAGCACTGGATGAACAAGGCAGCAGAGGGGTGTGGAGATGGAGGAGGGGTGGGGTAGGGGGTGTCAGGAATAATTGATTAAGTCCCATTACCAGCTGATCTCAGTTTCTGTCAGTTCAGAAAGAGTGCCTGTCCTCTGAAGTGCTCCCTATTCAAAATTCTATTCTTTCTTGTTTGTCCAGGAACGAATGGTACACTAGCTCAGATACCGGCCCTTCGTCATCCCTCGTGCATCTTCCCACCCGTTTATTTCAATACTGAAAAAGAAGGAACATTGCAGGGTCTGTCAGAATGACTTGGAGTCTTGTGTCATTCCCAAACCCAGCAAGAAAACCATTTTTGCAGGTATAGTTTCATCTGTTTGTAGTTCATAGAGAAGTATATGTATGTATGTATGTATATATATATATATATATATATATATATATATATATATATATATATATACATACATACATGCACACACATACAATTTTATTTAGATAGATAGATAGATAGATAATAGATAGACAGACAGACAGATAGACAGACAGACAGATAGAAGTATTGCTGTCGAAATCTGTTGTTCCTCCTGTGCAGGCCTCACAGACCCAAGAGTTTCTATTTCATAGCTAGCTCTTAAAAAAAAACCACCACAAAAACCAGACAGTGACTGTTGTTCCTACATCAACCTCACAGGTCTGACGATACAGGCATGCACTGCCTACAGAACAAGAATGTTGTCAGCACTGATGCTCACAGTCCACTTTTTCAAAAGCATGATTTCCACCCTGAGTCTGCAGGAAGATGGACCTAGTTTGAGTAACAAGTGACGTCAGTTTAGTGTTGGTTAGGAATTCCAGTGCCATGGAATACTTTTGTTGTTGACTGTGGCTCCTACGACGAAGGGATAAGTGGTGACATGATCATGATCATGATGATGGTGATGGTGGTGATGATGATGATGATGATGATGATGATGATGATAACAAAGAACAACAACAACAATGTATGGAATTTGTATAGCGCTGAATCTTGTAAAGTAACAAATCAATGTGATGAGGAGGAGGGATGAGGAAGGTTGAGGAGGTGGGGGGAGCAGGAGTATAAAGGGGAGGGGGGGGGAGTTAGGAGTGAAGACCATCACACAGTGCACTGCAGCCACGCTATTAATATCCCCAGATAACAACCCCATGTTGATATGTGCACTTTGTTATTTCTCATTGTTTACATGTGGACCACAAAATAATAATGATGATGATGTTGATGTGTCATTCCTTCCATCTGTGTTGATGTCTGCTAACGTTTTTATGTACCGTGACAAAGTATGTGAACATGGAGATTTCATGACACACTCACTGCCTTTCCCGGTGTTTGGTGTGCCTGTGAGAGGGCAGAGAATGCCGATTGTGGTACAGTGGCAGTGAGAGAGCATGCTACTAGTGTGATGCAAACAGTGGACAGACATAACCTTGCTGGTCCCTGCACACTGACACCACATCACACCACATCACATCAGTGGACAGACATAACCTTGCTCATCCCTGCACACTGACACCACATCACTGTTCACTGGTCCCGTAACCCGCCAGGGTCGTAGGGGTGCTGCATGGTGGACGAACGGTGGACCAGCTGGCTCCACTTAGCGCGGTCGTGGGCGAGTGCCTGGGTGACACTGAAGTCCTCCCCTGTCCAATCACGGATGTCGTCGGCCCACTTTCTCCTCTGCCCCATCTTCTCTTCCCCTGGACTGTTCCTTGCAGGATGGTCTTTGCAAGTCCTTCTGAGCGTGTTACATGCCCATACCATCTGAGTTTCCTCTTTTTCGCCGTGGTCAGTAGGTCTTCATAGTCCCGCACCTGTTGAGTGATCATTCTGCGGACTTCATTGTTGGTGACATGGTCCTTGTATGAGATGCCAAGGAGCCTTCTGAGGCATCTCATTTCTACTGCTTGGATCCTCCTTTGTAGGTCTGCGTTCAGTGTCCATGCCTCACATGCGTGAAGCATGATTGAGGTGACTAGCGCATTTAGTAACTTTACCTTGGTTCCGAGAGAGATGTTTCTGTCTCTCCATATGGTCTTCAGTCATGCACCACATCACACCACATCAAACAGT
This sequence comes from Rapana venosa, assembly GCA_028751875.1. Lineage (NCBI taxonomy): Eukaryota > Metazoa > Mollusca > Gastropoda > Neogastropoda > Muricidae > Rapana > Rapana venosa. The sequence goes on along the minus strand of CM054157.1, from coordinate 35,181,082 downwards.
GGACAGACATAACCTTGCTCGTCCCTGCACACTTACACCACATCAAACAGTGGACAGACATAACCTTGCTCGTCCCTGCACACTGACACCACATCACATCAGTGGACAGACATAACCTTGCTGGTCCCTGCACACTGACATCACATCAAACAGTGGACAGACATAACCTTGCTCATCCCAGCACACTGACACCACATCACATCAAACAGTGGACAGACATAACCTTGCCCGTCCCTGCACACTTACACCACATCACATCACATCAAACAGTAGACAGACATAACCTTGCTCGTCCCTGCACACTGACACCACATCACACCACATCAAACAGTGGACAGACATAACCTTGCTCGTCCCTGCACACTGACACCACATCACACCACATCAAACAGTGGACAGACATAACCTTGCTCGTCCCTGCACACTGACATCACATCAAACAGTGGACAGACATAACCTTGCTCGTCCCTGCACACTTACACCACATCACATCAGTGGACAGACATAACTCTGCTGGTCCTGCACACTGACACCACATCACATCAGTGGACAGACATAACCTTGCTGGTCCTGCACACTTACACCACATCACATCACATCAAACAGTGGACAGACATCACCTTGCTGGTCCCTGCACACTGACACCACATCACACCACATCAAACAGTAGACAGACATAACCTTGCTCGTCCCTGCACACTTACACCACATCACATCAGTGGACAGACATAACCTTGCTGGTTCCTGCACACTTACACCACATCAAACAGTGGACAGACATAACCTTGCTGATCCCTGCACACTTACACCACATCAAACAGTGGACAGACATAACCTTGCTGGTTCCTGCACACTTACACCACATCAAACAGTGGACAGACATAACCTTGCCCGTCCCTGCACACTGACACCACATCACATCACATCAAACAGTGGACAGACATAACCTTGCCCGTCCCTGCACACTGACACCACATCACACCACATCAAACAGTGGACAGACATAACCTTGCTGGTCCTGCACACTTAAACCACATCACATCAGTGGACAGACATAACCTTGCTCATCCCTGCACACTGACACCACACCACATCACATCAGTGGACAGACATAACCTTGCTCGTCCCTGCACACTTACACCACATCACATCACATCAGTGGACAGACATAACCTTGCTCGTCCCTGCACACTTACACCACATCACATCAAACAGTGGACAGACATAACCTTGCTCGTCCCTGCACACTTACACCACATCACACCACATCAAACAGTGGACAGACATAACCTTGCCCGTCCCTGCACACTGACACCACATCACATTACATCAGTGGACAGACATAACCTTGCTCGTCCCTGCACACTTACATCACATCACATCAAACAGTGGACAGACATAACCTTGCTCGTCCCTGCACACTTACACCACATCACATCAGTGGACAGACATAACCTTGCTCGTCCCTGCACACTACACCACACCACATCACATCAAACAGTGGACACTCACTGTGAAGACCCATAATGCCTTGTTCTTCAAGATTAAAAAAAAATCACCTCCACAATACAACACAGGGTTGCAAAAGATTCAAAACACATCCACACTATGCTGCACATCACTCTCTCAACAACTTTAGCACCGAGGAAAATGCAGACATGTTGATCACATCACTCTGTCAACATCAAGGGAAATGCACAGTCATGTTGTGATCACATCACTCTGTCAACACCAAGGAACATGCACAGCCATGTTGATCACATCACCCTGTCAACACCAAGGAACATGCACAGCCATGTTGACCACATCACCCTGTCAACACCAAGGAAAATGCACAGCCATGTTGATCACATCACCCTGTCAACACCAAGGAAAATGCACTGCCATGTTGATCACATCACCCTGTCAACACCAAGGAAAATGCACAGCCATGTTGATCACATCACCCTGTCAACACCAAGGAAAATGCACAGCCATGTTGTGATCACATCACCCTGTCAACACCAAGGAAAATGCACAGCCATGTTGATCACATCACCCTGTCAACACCAAGGAATATGCACAGCCATGTTGTGATCACATCATCCTGTCAACACCAAGGAAAATGCACAGCCATGTTGATCACATCACTCTGTCAACACCAAGGAAAATGCACAGCCATGTTGATCACATCACCCTGTCAACACCAAGGAAAATGCACAGCCCTGTTGTTCACATCACCCTGTCAACACCAAGGAACATGCACAGCCCTGTGGACCACAAGGAAGCTGAACTCAGCACAGGCGGACCTTACGCCGTGAATCAAAGCTATTTCAACACACAGATAACCCACTCTCTTACTTTTCAGAAGAAGAAAAACAAGGAAAGAAGAAAGGAAGAAGGAAAGAAAAGATGACAGTACAAAAACAAAACAAAATACAGAGAGACAAATAAAGAAAGGAAGAAAGAAAGAGGAAAAAATGACACCCCACCCCCACCCCCCCAAATGGCAGATACATTCACAGTTTATTCCTGACATTTTTCATTCCAATACAGCTTCCCAATGCCTTGCACTCAGAACACACTCACACACAGAGAACACACACACAGAACACACACACACAGAACGCACACACACACAGAACCCATACACAACACACACACACAGAACACACACACACAGAACACACACAGAACCCATACACAGAGCACATACTCAGAGAACAAGGAAGGAAGTGGCAGGATGGTTAAGACGTTCGCCTGCCAACAAGTAAACCGTGGGGTTCTGGGTTCGATTCCCAGCCTCGCCCTTTCTTCCCAGTTTGACAAAAAAATCGAACTGAATGTCAAAGTCCTTCGGATGAGTCTATAAACCGAGGCTCCGTGTTCGAACGCATGCAGAACATCTTGCGCACACGTTAAATCCTGTTCCGCTTTTCGGAAGAGTAGGCCATTGTGTGCCGGCGGAAACAGATGACAGAATTAACAAAACCGCATACACACGGGGACTGGATGTAAAACAGCACATGAGTGCTTATTCCATTATCCTCGATATAAAAGAATAAATAAGAACACACACAGTACACACACACACACACACACACACACACACTTCTTATATACTTCTTTGCAAAATTTCTGAATATTTGCTACACAGCCCAGTCGGTATCTTCCTGTGATTGATCATCTTGTTTTAAAGCTTATCATTTAAATGAATGTTCTGTAAACCTCTCTTAATGCCCTGTGTTTTTTACCCCATACTTTGTGCTAATATCTACGTTCCCAAAGTCCAAACTTTTTGGCTAGTTATAGTACCTATTGTTAGTTTTCAGAGTTTTTCTTGTTCTATTTGTTATCCAAGACTGGTTGAAGATTTAGAAACATGTTCTTGCTTATTCCCCTAAAGGTTTTTTTGTTGTTGTTGTTTTTTTTGGTTTTTTTGTTTGGGGGGGGGGGGGTACTTGGTTTTTTTAGCAAGGCCCTAAGTTTTGTATAACTGTTTGTTGATTAGGCTATTTACTGGCACACACACACGCACACGCACACACACACACACACACACACACGCAAGACCCTCACACATACTTGCATGTTCACACGCAAACAAGCGCGCGCGCGCACATCACTCACACACACCTACAAACACACATACATAACTCATTTCTGTGATATATTTACTACCCGTACACACCGCACGCACGCACGCACAACACACACACAACACTCACACACACACAACATACACACGCAACAATTCACTCATATACTCACACTATTGCACTACACACACACACACACACACACACTTACACACACAACACACACACACACCACACGCACACATACACACACACACACCGACAGCACACACAACAACACGACGATATACACACTCTCATACACACATCTACACATGCACGACACAACACACACACACACAACACACACACACACACACTACACACACACAACACACACACACACACACACACACACACACACACACACACACCACAACACACACTGAGACAAACGAAAACACACTAACACACACACACACACACAGAGAACCACTTACACAGAGCACACACACACACACACAGAACACAACAAGAGCACACACACACACACACACACACATACAAAGAACACAACACAGGCACACACACACAGAAACATACACAGGCACACACACACACAGTAACACACACACATACACGCACACAGTACACACACACACAGTACACACACACACACACCACAGACACACACACACACACACACACACGTACACACACAGAACACACACACACACACAGTAACACACACACACAGTACACACACACACATACACAACACACACAGAACAACACGCACACACACACACACAAAGAAACACACACACACCAGTAACACACACACACCCACACACACAAGAGTACACACACACACAGTACACACACACACACACACAGAGTACACACCACACACAGTACACACACACACACACACAGGTACACATACACACAGAACACACACACACACAGAGACACACACACACAAACACACACACGTACACACACACACACACAACACACACACACACACACAACAACACACACAGAGTACACACACACACACACACACACACACACACAGTACACACACACACACACACACACACACACACACACACAGAACACACACACACACAGAGAACACACACAGTACACAACACACACACACACAGCGACAGGGTACCAGCCGATCGCCCAAGGGAAACAATTCTGTCTCAGCGTTAGATCAGCATTTATTGCCCTTGGTTTGCCTCTCTCTCTCTCTCTCTCTCTCTCTCTCCTCTCTCTCTCTCTCTCTCTCTCTCTCTCTCTCTCTCTCTCTTCTGATTTTTGTTTACCTGTTGGTTTACTTGTTTGCTCTCTCTGCATCAAAGACGTATCAAAAGTAAGTCAATGATATTACAAAGATAACTTGATAATGTCCGTGTTTTCTCTTCAAGTGTACTATTCTCTTCCTCTGACCTCTGTCATTCCTGACCATGTAGAGGCCTCGTCCCCAGTTCAGGACACGACTGGATGAAAGATAAAAGGATGTCAGTCATTGCCTAACTGATTCTCTTCAAGATAAACAGCATTGTCGTTTTCCCAAGAACAAGACAGTAGAGGTAAAGGTTAAGTAGGTTCAAGGTGTCCCAAAACCTTTAAGGTTGTAGGGGAGCGAGGCGTCAGAGACCTCACTTCCCTAGGGGCCAGCATCTTGAGGGCGGCTCCCATCTCCTCTCCCTCGCTGCTTTACCTTCCCTGACCATAAAGAGGCAGGTACCCATTTACAGCTGGCGGGACTGTACTGAAGCCAAGGCGTGCAAACGGTCACCCATCCAAGTGGTAACCACGCTCGACGCTGCCTAACTTGGCTGGGGAAAGCGAGTGCTCCGACCACTGAGCTATCCCGTCCCCAGAAGAAAAGTATAATTAATAGTGAAAAAAGAAATGTTTAAAGAATACTTTAAAACCTAAAACAAAATGAGAAATGTTTGATTACCGTTGGTCCTTCTCACATACGTTGGCATTGTAGTGAATGCCTTGGACTGAGCACCTTCGCTCTTGTATCTCTTCTTTATAAACGCTCACGCGCGCGCGCAGAACACGTTAAGACCCGTTCCACTTTTTGGAGGTTTAGGCCTTTGTGTGCCGGTGGGAACGTATGACAAAATTGACAAAACTGCATACACACAGAGACTGGATGAAAAAAAAAGCACATGAGTGCTTATTCCATTATCCTCAAAATAAAAGACGAAATAACACACACACACACACCACACACACACACACAACACACACACACACACACCACACACGCACACACACACACACACACACACACACACACACACACACACACACACACACACACACACTTTGTTTTACAAATGTTTCCCCAAAATAAGACCAGTCCGAGTGCAATGCTGCAAATACAACCCCCTAGTGACAAGGCACACACACACACACACACACACACACACACACACACACACTCACACACACACACACTCACACACGCGCGCACGCACACACACACACACACACTCACACACACACTCACACACACGCGCGCGCGCACACACACACACTCAAAACCCCACACACACACATACACACTCACACACACACACTCACACACACACTCTTGCTGTTGTTGGGTGTTTCTGGCTCTTGTTTTAAGGGTTGAGCTTCTTTCTTCCAGGGGTGGGGGGGGGGGGGGGTTGCTTCTTGGGTTTCTTTTGAGGGCAGGGGAGGGGGTTACACACATTAAGATAGGTTTGGGTTTTTTCACGTGAAATTCAGTAGTTGAAATTTTATTTACATTTTTCATTGGAATTACTGATTTTGTTAGAATTGCATTTTCCTGTTGTTTATTGTAGTTCAATAGGTTAGTAATGTAACGGTGTTGTTTTAGTTTTTTTCTATAATTTTGGTTGTTGTTTTTCTATATATTTTTTAATTTTGTTTATCATTTCGCATGCATTGATCCCCTGAAATTCCTTCTCCTGTACAGTACCAACTACACCCTCCTCTCTTGACACTCATACCCCCTCCTCCCCCTGCTGCTTCCCCCCCCCCCCCCCCCCCCCCCCGCCCCCCCCCCCCCCCTCCCCCCACCCCGCCCCGTCTAATATCACAACTGTGAAAAGACGTTAAATGAATTTGAACACACACACTCACTCACACACACACACGCACTCACACACACTCACACACACTCACACACACGCGCGCGCACACACACACACACACACACACACACACACACACACACACACACACACAGAGGATGCTTAATTATAATTCTCATTCTGTGGCAGCAATGAGGGCAGCACCATGTGGCTGCCGGCTGATCCTGCAGGAGAGCAGTAGAGCTGCAGATCACCAATGCTGGGCACAGGCCGGCCACCTTCCACACACCTTCAGTTAGGAGGGAAAACAAGCAGTATGTATCTCTGCATCCAGTGTCTTTAGTCTTCGGTCTCTTATGATGGGCATGTCTGGTGGAATGAGCTTCGCTGCTCTGCAGTGCAGAGAAATCAATCTTGTCGTGTATGGATGTCGCGGCACCCAACCCATATTGCTGATGTGTCACAAACAATAATAATAAGAGACATTAATGTATGCAAATGAATGAAAAGCTTTGCTGTATTAGAGTTGATGGATCGTGTCACTGGAGACAATAGGAAGATATCTTTTGAGTGTTCACAGTCTGTTTAGCAGGACCTGCCAGTTCTGTCCATCATCTCTGACAATGCTAAACGCGGTATTCACATACCTGTCCGATCAAAGAGCTAGCGCAATGTCACAATACCCAATAGCAAAGATATAGCTGGTGGGGAGGTAACTCTGGTCTTAGCGCGTTGCTGTGACCATCCCCGTGGCTTTGTCAGGCTGTGATGGAACAACAAGAGTTGCAGCTTCCTACACCACTCTGACACTTCGCTCAGACTTGGCAGGAGACAGGTTCCAGTCATCTGTAGGCTGTGTCCAGTGATGCGAGTTGATGACTTGCTTGCTGTTGCGTTTTGTACTGTGTGTGACGGTTGCACTGCTGGGTCATTGCTGCAGGTGCCACGGAGGACAGGGCTAAGGCAGCACTGGGGGGCACTGCAGTACGCCAAACCAGAGAGACTTAAAAGATAGCAATTCTCTCTTGTGACGAAGTCGGATGCGCTGGGCCTGACTTGTCAGGCGCTTAACGGCAGCGCGACGCATTTTCGCTCATAATTATAACAGACAACAATAGGCCCAGTTGCTGTCTGAGCGTTCGACGAAGAAGAAGTATGCGGAACCTTGAGTGAAGCTTTCGTTGTTATGAAATGCATAGTGTGCAACGGGATGAGCGAGGCTGGGTCATTATGTGAATGACAGTTCCAACGTGAGAGAGAGAGGGGGAGAGGGAGAGAGAGAGAGAGGGAGAGGGGAGAGAGAGAGGGAAAAAGAGAGGGAGAGAGAGAGAGGGAGATTTATTTACTTTTATTTTCTATTTTTTCTTTTATATCGAGGATAATGGAATAAACACTCATATGATTTTTACATCCAATCCCCGTGTGTATGCGGTTTGAGAGAGAGGGAAAGGAGAGAGAGAGAGAGGAGAGAGAGGAGAGAGAGGGGGGAGAGAGGGAGAGAGAAAGGAGAAAGAGAGGGAGAGACCACAGAGAGAGAGAGAGAGTGAGTGGGGGGGGGGGGGGGGGGGGGGGGGGGGGGGGGGGGGAGTAGATGATACTGGGTGAACGGGGGAAGATGCGGAAGAAAGGAAACTCAGATTCAGACCCAGATTTAAAACAAACCACTTTATTGTATTCTCTCCGATGAAGAAATAAAGAAAAGAGTTTTCAAGGCCCGTGATGTCCCTCAAGAAGTGAGGAAATAAACGAAGTGAGAAGCAAAGCTAACAGAGGGCAGATGGCCTCTCCAGATCCACCTGGCAGGAGCACCCTGCAAACTGACTGACCTCAGGTGATGTGACGTCAGCCTCTGCTGTCAGCACAGTGGAACTGAATCACCATAGGTGATGTGACGTCAGCCTCTACAGGTGATGTGACGTCAGCCTCTACAGGTGATGTGACGTCAGCCTCTGCAGTCAGCACAGTAGACGGCATCCACATGTCCATTCACCCTCCCACCAACTCACCAACCCACCCCTACTCTCCCCACCCCCCACAATACCAAACCCACACAAAGCACCAACAAACATACACGGAACCAGATTACCCACTCAGAACAATTAATGATATCAGACCGTACAAACAATATCCAACCTAATATCAAACCCAGGCAGAGAAATAACAGATGCAGACCGACCATTAGCAAACGCGAGAAAAACTACAATAACAAATCAAAAGAAGGCAATTAAAAAAAAGCATATCAAATCAGTGACGAAGTCACAAAACAATCAACTAATTAGAATAGATAACCCAGACAAAATAATTTAAAAAATCCATGAAAAATAATTCTGAAACCATACAGAATAAGAAGCGAACCTATACAGAATGATAATAAACCCAGACAAAACAATAATAGACCAATGTCGAAACGAATTTTTCAATAAAACTCAGTCAATAAAAAACAACAACAGTCAAAACTATAACAAACCCAGTGCAAGTAATCACAAACCCAGACAGAACAATAATAAACCTACACAACACAATAACAAACCCACACAACACAACAAACACACACAACACAACAAACACACACAACACAATTTTAAAAACCCACACAACATAATAACAAACCCACACAACACAATAACAAACCCACACAACACAATGACAAACCCACACAACACAATTTAAAAAACCCACACAACACAATAACAAACCCACACAATGCAATAACAAACCCACACAACGCAATAACAAACCCACACAACCCAATAACAAACCCACACAACCCAATAACAAACCCACACAACGCAATAACAAACCCACACAACACAATGACCAACCCACACAACACAATGACCAACCCACGCAACCCAATAACAAACCCACACAACGCAATAACAAACCCACACAACCCAATAACAAACCCACACAACGCAATAACAAACCCACACAACGCAATAACAAACCCACACAACACAATGACCAACCCACACAACACAATGACCAACCCACGCAACACAATAACAAACCCACCCAACACAATAACAAACCCACACAACGCAATAACAAACCCACACAACCCAATAACAAACCCACACAACGCAATAACAAACCCACACAACGCAAAGACAAACCCACACAACGCAATGACAAACCCACACAACGCAATGACAAACCCACACAACGCAAAGACAAACCCACACAACGCAATGACAAACCCACACAACGCAATGACAAACCCACACAACGCATTAACAAACCCACACAACGCAATAACAAACCCACACAACACAATAACAAACCCAGTCCAAAGAAAACCAACAACAAACCCAGACGAAACAACAAGCAATCCAAACAGGTGCCAGCTGTCATTATTCCGACAACAATCAACCACTGAACACACACACACACACACACACACACACACACACACACACACACACACACACACAGAGGCACGCACGCACGCACGCACACACACAGGCACGCACACACACACAAATATATATATATATATATATATATGTGTGTGTGTGGTGTGTGTGTGTGTGTGTGTGTGTGTGTGTGTGTGTGTGTGTGTGTGTGTGTGTGTGTATGTATGTATCTATATATATATATATATATATATATATATATATATATATATATATATATATAATATATATATATATATATATATATATATATATATATATGTCCCAACAACCGAATTGGAGTATTTCAATAGAATGTATCCTGTCACTCACTTGTTAGATATTAAGTAATGCAAAGAATGTTTATGGAAGATTGACCCCCACATCCATGGTATAAGAATCAGAAGAAAAGTGATATAACAGAGTAAATGCTACAGTATAATAATAAAGATAATAGCTCAATTTAATGTAACAGAATAAATACTACATGCAATCAAGTAATGCCAATAATGTAACAGATAAATACTACATGCAACCAAGTAATGCCCAAATGTAACAGGAATTAAATACTACATGCAACAGCAATGCCTTTAAATCAACAAGAAAAATAACTACATGCAATCAAGCAATGTCCTGTAAATGTAAAACAATAAATTCTACTAAATGCAACAAGTAATGCCCAGAATGTAACAGTATAATTATACATATCAATCAGCTAATGCCAGTAATGTACACAGAATATTGAACTTATAACTATATATGCCAATACAAGTAATGCACAGCAGACATGTATTGTTGTCTTTCCAAACATCAACAAACTTTTATGCCAACAGTCAATCTTGCAGCAACAACAAAGGAACAATAACAAATCAATAAAACATGCATATCTTGCATCACGTATGGAAGTATAAACACAAATATATAACATTGTCATTGCTTCAACAACATGAGCAGAAACAAAATGGTGGAATGATATTTGCACTATGTCAACGTGCAGAAAACAGTCATAAATGTTAACACCCTGGAATCGAAATACGCACTTCTTTATGTGTCCATAAAACGATGGACAGCATAACCATCCTGACACCTGATAACTCAAGCAACATGTATATGGTCATCAAATCATGAGGACGGTCATAAACACAAAACTGGGGACATGATAATCACAGCAACATTGTCATATCTTGTCAGTAACAACAGTCATGAGGACAGCCATAAACACAAAACTGGGGACATGATAATCACAGCAACATTGTCATATCTTGTCAGTAACAACAGTCATGAGGACAGCCATAAACACAAAACTGGGGACATGATAATCACAGCAACATTGTCATAATTATCTTGTCAGTATCAACAATGAGGACAGTCATAAACACAAAACTGCAATAAGCAACAATAGTAATAATGCAATAAATGTAATTGCGATATCTTTTCAATACCAATAAGGAAGACAGTCACAATAACAAAATCATAATATGTTGCCAGTAACAATGAAAAGACAATAGAAATAGTTTTTTAAAATTGCAATATCTTGCCAGTAACATCTTTTAAGGTAATAAAAACAACAATTAGATATCTTGTCAACAAAACAAACGAATGGCAGAATCAACAAAATCTATAAATCTCGTCAACTTCAATAATGAAAAGAACAACAACAAATACAATTCATGTATTTGCCAAATAATACGAAGGGAAGAGCGATGTAAACACAATACATGTAAACTGCCTCTGGCAATAAATAAAACAGTCCGTAAACAAAATTGGTAAATCTGGCCGGCAACAACGAAAGGAACAATAATACAGACAAATAACATATTTCGCAGCAACAATAAAACGCAAAATATAAAAAATAATACATCTTGTAGCAGCAATAGGATGTAACCAGAACACATATTGCACAACACCAACACATCACACAGTAAACTAAACTTAACACATCTTTCCCCAACAGCAGTAGCAACAATTCCTGTATAAAAAAAGAAATACTGCATGTAGTCCAGCAATTTGTTACCCATTAACCTGACAAGAACAACACCAAAACAACAGACACGTGAATTAATCTTGTTCACAGCAACAGCCTAGCTCGTAACACCAAGTTTGTCCATAACAACAAGCATACAGCCAGCCAGGAGAACAGCAACAGCCTAGCTGGTAACACCAAGTTTGTCCATAACAACAAGCATACAGCCAGCCAGGAGAACAGCAACAGACAGCCGGAGTGTGGCTGCCTGCTGCAGTGCAGTGCAGTGACGTCATAACTATTCAGGCAGACACAGACATCCTCACGCCTACTGTGCTATCAGGGGCCCGGCTTTTCATCTCCGTCAGGCTGGGTCTTCGTGTCCGGGGTGTCTTCCAGAGACAGGTATCTGTTGAACAGTACATTCTGGAGTTACTCATTTCACCTGACATACTTTGTTTTCATTCCTAGGCTAGAGCTCTGAGGTTCACCACTGGTGACAGTTTGCATAATTATGCGACCGTTTTTACCCACCCTTAAGGCAGCCACACTCCGACTTCCAGGAATTTACTAAGGCTTGACTTCTCTCTGAACTCCTTGAGGAGTAGTAGTAGTAGTTCTTCAGTTTAACGTCCTTCCACTAAATAGTGATATCAGACGGGAAAGTGTGTGTGTGTGTGTGTGTGTGTGTGTGTGTGTGTGTGTGTGTGTGTGTGTGTGTGTGTGTGTGTGTGTGTGTGTGTGTGTGTGTGTGTGTGTGTGTGTGTGTGTGTGTGTGTGTGTGTGTGTGTGTGTGTGTGTGTTTGTAGGAGAGGGGTATGCACATAAATAATCAATCGCAATAAACAAATATTATTTTTAAAAAGCATAAACAAGAGTTCTGAACAGAAAAAATGAACAGTTAAAATATTAACGTTGCAATTCATATAACTAGAAGCTATCCTCATATTAAAGGAGTCTGAAAATAGGAGTATGACTTAATGACAATACAATTTGTTTCATTAATGGAATGTCTTGTAGAATTTGCTGTAAGCTACGGACTGGGAAGGCAGGTAAAACGTTTTTCAGATCATTGCATCGTAAAAGAATATGATCATTGGTAAGATTTTTGCCACAGATACATGTTGCTTTTTTTGAAAATTTAGTTTTAAAAGCATTGAGCTTAAACCTGTAGATAATAGATACAACATTTCTATATTCATGTAAATTACGACATTTGATCTTATCAAAAGATAATTCATGGGTTACATCATCATTCCATGAATAACTGGTACCTTGTAGTTTCTTTTTAAAGTGTTTCCAACATGCATTTTGTAACATGTTAAGTGTTCCTCTATCCATCCTTGAGGAGTCCTTTGGGAACTGTGTTGATTTTTAGAGTGTGCTGTGGGTAAGCTGAATGCTGCGTGAATGATGAGAGTTGCATGCATAATGATGTGAGAATAGAGACAGAGCGACAGAAAAGAGAGGATAATGATGAACGTTTAGCACCAGTGACAAGGCAGAGAAACTGAAAGCCACAGGAAAGAAACGTTAGAAATGGCAAGAGAGAGAGACAGACAGACAGACAGACAGAGAGACAGAGACACAGAGAGAGACAGAGACACAGAGAGAGAGAGAACAATACTGAGGGCAAGGGAGTTCGGCACTGAAGGCAGGGGAGATAAACTCACAATGACAGGGGAGTTAACTTCAGAACGACAGGAGAGATAAACTCAGAATGACAGGGGAGTTAACTTCAGAACGACAGGGGAGATAAACTCAGAATGACAGTAGAGTTAACTTCAGAACGACAGGGGAATTAAATTCTCTCATCTCTCTCCTATGACTTCTGTGCTGTCCTTGAATTGGAAATCTTCGCTGGGATGTACTATAACAACGGCAGCAGCTCCTTTGTGTTCCTGGTCTTCTCCTGTGCTGTGCTGTCCTTGTCTTTCTGCAGGAGGTCTGCTGCCCTGAATTCCTCCTCGCCCTTTTCAGATATTCAAAGTTCGTATTCGGAGGCTGACCCGGGATAGCATGACGGTCCCTGCCCCTCATTCACCTGATGTCAATGCCCAGCTTCTGTTTTTCCGTTCCTCAGCTAGACCTCCGAGGTTCACCTTTAAAGGTGGATCGGTGGTCTAGAGGTAACGCGCCTGTCTAGAATGCGAAAAGTCCGGGTCGGGTGTGTGCGTGGTTCGTACCCCGTTTGGGCCCGAAATTTTTCCCCATCCATTAGACCATGAGTGGTGGTCTGGGCGCTAGTCTTTCGGATGAGACGATAAACCGAGGTCCCGTGTGTTACACAAAATTTTCAGCGCACGTAAAAGAACCCACGGCAACAAGGGAGTTGTCCCTGGCAAAATTCTTAGAAAAAAGCCACTCTGATAGGAAAACAAATACAGTTGCAGACCAAAAGAAAAAAATAAATAAATAAAAAAAGGGTGGCGCTGCTCTTGTGGTGACGCGCTCTCCCCGGGGAGAGCAGCCCGAATTTCACGCAGAGAAATCTCGTGACTTAAAGTGGTATAAAATAAATTTAAAAAATGAAATAAATTTTGCGTTTGCGGCCGTTTAGGCCCACCATGAAGGTAGCCGCATTCCGACTTTGGGGATGTATGCTGGGTACGTTTGTGTTTCCGTAACCCGTCGAACACTGACATTTCTTGGATATGTTTTAATCCCTGGAAAACACATTTCCTTTAAACAGAGGACACGAAAACGAATTGAATTGAATTGACATGAACTACGGGATCTTTACCGTGAATATCTCGTTCCCTCCGCTCTGCTGAAGATACCTTGTGCTTAAGAACACCTAGATTCAACCAGTCCACCGTTGGCCGTCGCTCTTTCACTGTTTCTGGTCCATCGATCTGGAATGACCTCCCTCTCTCCCTCCGCCAAAAGCCTTCTTATGAAACTTTTAAATCCGGCCTCAAGACTCATTTATTTCAAACTTATGATTCTCCCCTCTTGTTCCATCTCATGTTTGTCCCTGCCCTCAACAGACTAAACCCCATCACCCTGCCGAAGTGTATAACGCTTATGTATGTGCGTGCGTGCGTGTGAGTGTATACATTTGAATTTGTAAAAACTATTGATTGTAACTGGCTGCATGTTAATGAGTGGGATGAAGAAAAGCGCTATGATTTGGGTTTTTTTCAAGATATGGCGCTATATAAATTCTATGTATTATTATTATTATTATTATTATTATTATTATTATTATTAATATTTTAATCTTCTGTAAATATACAACTGGAATTAAGGCACTATGGCTAAGACAAGAATGCTACGGGAGCTAAACACTAAGTAAGGGCAGGGGAGATAAGCACAGAATCCTAAGAGAGAAGAGAAGCAAGCACTCAAGGCACAGGATCGGAGGCAAAAAATCCAGAATAAAAAGGGGCAGTAAAAACACAGCAGCAGGGGAGCTAAGCGGTGGGGGCAAGGGAGGTCAGCACTGACCGTCTCCAGAGCTCCTCCATCAGCTGGGCCACCACGACCTGGCTGGTGTTGATCTCCAGCAGGCGGAGGACGAAGACGCCTTCCCTGCCCAGGTAGCGGCTGACGAAGTGCTGCAGACTGCAGGAGGCCGGCACAGGGGCCGCCGCGCTGTAGGCCTGCGTCACCTTCAGGTACCGCTGCACCAGCTGCACCCAGCTGTCCGTCTGCAGCATCTGCATTGCCGACCAGTCAGTCAGTCAGTCAGTCAGTCAGTCAGTCAGTGAGTCAGCCAGCTAGCAGTTAGTCAGTGAGTCAGCCAGTGAGTTAGCGAGTCATCGTCGGTTAGCCAGCTATCAGTCAATCAGTCAGTCAGCCAATGAGTTAGTGAGTTATCATCGATTAGCCAGCTATCAGTCAACCAGTCAGCCAGTGAGTTAGTGAGTCATCATCAGTTAGCCAGCTATCAGTCAGTCAGCCAATGAGTTAGTGAGTCATCATCAGTTAGTCAGCTATCAATCAACCAGTCAGCCAATGAGTTAGTGAGTCATCAGCAGTTAGCCAGCTATCAGTCAACCAGTCAGCCAATGAGTTAGTGAGTCATCATCAGTTAGTCAGCTATCAATCAACCAGTCAGCCAATGAGTTAGTGAGTCATCAGCAGTTAACCAGCTATCAGTCAACCAGTCAGCCAATGAGTTAGTGAGTCATCATCAGTTAGCCAGCTATCAATCAACCAGTCAGCCAATGAGTTAGTGAGTCATCATCAGTTAGTCAGCTATCAGTCAATCAGTCAGCCAGTGAACAAAGCAAGATAGGACGAAAAGCTTATTTCGAAGACAAACAACATGTAAGCAACTTCTTGTGTTGTTTATTTTGGTTGACTTGGGGTTTTTTGTTTTTGTTTATGTTATGGGGGAAAGAGGGGTGGCTGTCCTCTTTTTCTCCAGGTACTTCTTTAACCACTGAAATATTGGAAGGAGAGAATGTGGAAAACTGGAGAAGAATTTGTAACACTACAGAATTCAAGAGAGAAGACAGTGTTTGAGTGGCAGAGATTATGTAAAACAGCGTGCAGGTTTTCGTGAAACGATACAAAAAAATCCCAGTCCTGCTATATTATGCTGAAACAACAAAGGGAGATTAACAGGCTAGGCCTGTCGTCTCTGCTGAAGCAACAAAGGGAGATTAACAGTCCTGTCCTATAATCTGAAATAACAAAGGGAGATTACAGTCCTGTCCTCTCTGCTGAAACAACAAAGGGAGATAACAGTCCTATCGTCTCTGCTGAAGCAACAAAGGGAGATTAACAGTCCTGTCCTATAATCTGAAACAACAACGGGAGATAACATCCCTGCCCTCTATGTTGAAACAACAAAGGTTGTGTTATGTATGTGTGTCTCTTCCATCACAACAGATTCAATATAATTCGGCAATACATCAGTTCCGCTATCCACCGCAGTTAAATATCTAGGTGTTGTTATTGACAACACACTCTCTATGCAAAAATTCATCACCCAGACCTGCCAATCCTGCTACTATCAATTACGGTGTATAAGTGCAATCCGAAAGTACCTGTCCACTGATGCAACATCCAAACTTGTCACATCTCTTATTCTTTCACGTCTGGACTATTGTAATTCTTTTGGCTGGTCTGCCAGCATCATCTATCCACTCCCTTCAACGCATACAAAACTCTGCAGCTCGATTAGCCCTCAAAAAGAAAAAATCTGAGCATATTACTCCTCTCCTGCAATCGCTCCACTGGTTGCCTGTGCCACAGAGAGTAAAGTACAAGATCAGTACCCTCTGTTACAAATGTCTCCACAAAACAGCACCCTCATATCTCTGTGAATGTCTTCACCTGTACACTTCTTCTCGTTCCCTCCGCTCTGCTGCAGATACCCTGGGCTTACAAATACCTAGATTCAACCTATGCACTGTTGGCCGTCGCTCTTTCTCTATTTCTGGTCCATCAATCTGGAATGAACTCCCTCTCTCCCTTCGTGAAAAGCCTACTTACGACAGCTTTAAATCCAGCCTCAAAACATACCTATTTCAAACCTAAGATTTTTCCTCCTTGTTTCATCTCATACCTGTCCCTGCCTTTAAAAGCCAAAATTCCATCACCCTGCTGAAATGTACAACCTGTGTGTGTGTGTGTGTGTGTGTGTGTGTGTGTTGTGTGTGTGTGCTGTGGCGCGCGCGCGGCGCGTGCGTGCGTGCGTGTCGTGCGTGTGTTGTGTTGTACATTTGAATTTGTTAGAATATTGTTAATCATTGTTGGTTGCATGGGAGCGGATTGAATGGAAGCGCCCTGATTTGTAATTGCAAGATATAGTGCTCTATAAATTCCAATTATTATTATTATTATTATTATTATTATTATTATTATATGATGTTATGCTTGCTTTTTTATTTGTGTCATAATTTGAATGTGATCTTTTGTGAAAGCTACTTAGCTATGCTTGTTATGTAAACATTATGTTGCCTAGTTTTTCTGTCTGTGTTTCTCTATCTTGTACTGCTGCTGAAAGCAATTCTACTGTGATGTACTGTATGTGCTGTGCTTGTTGTACTGTGCTGTGTGTGTTGTCTGTGCTGTGTTGTTGTACTGTGCTGTGCTGTGTTGTACTGTGCTGACTGTGCTGTGTGTGTTTGTACTGTGCTGTGCTTGTGTACTTGCTGTGCTATGTTGTACTGTGTCTGTTGCTGTGTGTACGTTACTGTGCTAGTGCTAGTTAGCTAATGCAGTTCGTGCTTTCTTGCAATGTTTTATCTATGACTTTATCTGTCTTATGCTGTGCTATGCTGTGTTTTACTGATGTATTGCCTGTTGCTGTCTCTTTTATGTACTGCATCATCTGTGCTTGCTGTTTTGTGAAACTACTTAGACTGCTATTTCCAGCTATGCTTATCTGTATTGTCCTATGTGTGTTTGATATGCTGTTTGTTCTGTGTGTGTTTTAAAAGCATTTATGCTGTGTATGTTGTGCTGTGTTGCTGTGTGTGTCTGTGCTGTGTGTGTGCTGTGTCGTGTCCTAGCTGTCTTGCTTGTTGCTGCTATGCTGCGTGTGTTGTGTCTGATTTGTTCGTTTGTCTATGCTGTTG
>CM054157.1:35155018-35157518 GCA_028751875.1 Rapana venosa | reverse complement strand
CCTAGGTTATGACACATACCTAGGTTATGACACACACTTAGGTTATGACACTTACCTAGGTTATGAGACATATCTAACTTATGACACATAGGTTATGCCACACATCTAGGTTATTGTTCTTATTGTTTCACATTTTTAGTGAGATACTTCTATTGTTGATAGACAGCAACAACTCATTTTACCTGTATTATGACATAGCTGTATGATCAATGGCTTGTTCACCTGTATAATGACACACCTGATGTGTCAAGTTGTCTTCTTCGTCTGCATTATAACACACTTGTAGTTTCAAATTGCCTTCTTCATCTGTATAATGACCTACCTGTGTCATTAGGGGACAATAGCACTCTGCGCTTCACTGTGGTACAGTACACTCTTTTTCTACACACATTCAGGGAACTTTCAACAACAAACAGATGACTGTGATCGCCAGATTTCAAAATGTATACCTGAAGTTTTCACAGCATTAGACAGCACAGGCTGTCTCTAACCGTCAAATCATTTGGGGGAACAATATTGGTTTTCCCCAGCGAAGGAAGTAGTTTCAGAATGCTATGCCACCTTTCCTGATACAGCTTTCAAAACAGCCAGAGAGTGGGACAAATGAAGGACAAATTGCCAGAGAGTGGGACAAATGAATGACAAATTGCCAGAGAGTGGGACAAATGAAGGACAAATTGCCAGAGAGTGGGACAAATGAAGGACAAATTGCCAGAGAGTGGGACAAATGAAGGACAAATTGCCAGAGAGTGGGACAAATGAAGGACAAATTGCCAGAGAGTGAGACAAATGAAGGACAAATTTCTAGAGAGTGAGACATGAATGACAAATTTCTAGAGAGTGAGACAAATGAAGGACAAATTTCTAGAGAGTGAGACATGAATGACAAATTTCTAGAGAGTGAGACAAATGAATGACAAATTTCTAGAGAGTGAGACAAATGAATGACAAATTGCCAGAGAGTGGGACAAATGAATGACAAATTGCCAGAGAGTGGGACAAATGAATGACAAATTGCTAGAGAGTGTGACAAATAATAATAATAATAATAATAATAATAAGATATGGAATTTATATAGCGCTGAATCTTGTAAAGCAACAAATCAAAGCGCTCAGATGACTTCTTTTTTTATTTTATCGAGGATAATGGAATACGAATACGAAATACAAACAAATGACAAATTGCTAGAGAGTGAGACAAATGAATGACAATATGCTAGAGAGTGATACAAATGAATGACAAATTGCTAGAGAGTGGGACAAATGAATGACAAATTGCCAGAGAGTGGGACAAATGAATGACAAATTGCCAGAGAGTGGGACAAATGAATGACAAATTGCCAGAGAGTGGGACAAATGAATGACAAATTGCCAGAGAGTGGGACAAATGAATGACAAATTGCCAGAGAGAGGGACAAATGAAGGACAAATTGCCAGAGAGTGAGACAAATGAATGACAAATTGCCAGAGAGTGGGACAAATGAATGACAAATTGCCAGAGAGTGGGACAAATGAATGACAAATTGCCAGAGAGTGGGACAATTGAATGACAAATTGCCAGAGAGTGGGACAAATGAATGACAAATTGCCAGAGAGTGGGACAAATGAATGACAAATTGCCAGAGAGTGAGACAAATGAATGACAGATTGCTGGACACAAGGATGCTGAGATAATTGAATGCATCAACAGTTCCTGGGCAGTCTGCAGTGCTCCATTCCGTTTGGTGTGAGGCTGACTGGCCTCCATTTGGAACACAGATTGCCTGTATTGCTCATTCTTTTGTTTGATTTTAACTGCCTATTTACCTCTGTGTGTGTGTGTGTGTGTTGTGTGTGTGTGTGTGTGTGTGTGTGTGTGTGTGTGTGTGTGTGTGTGTGTGTGTGTGTGTGTGTGTGTGTGTGTGTGTGTTTGTGTGTGTGTGTGTGTGTGTGTATGGTTGTGTGTGTGTGTGTGTGTGTGTATGTGTGTGTGTGAGTGTGTATGGTTGTGTGTGTGTGTTTGTGTGTGTATGGTTGTGTGTGTGTTTGTGTGTGTTTGTGTGTGTATGGTTGTGTGTGTGTGCATTTGTGTGTGTATGGTTGTGTGTGTGTGTTTGCGTGTGAAGCAGCTATATGGACAGACACTACACTGGCATGTTAACAAACACCGACAACCCACAGTCTCAGAGACAGTAGACAGACAGGCACAGACAGACAGGCAGTCAGAGACAGACAAACAGGCAGAGACGGACAAACAGGCAGAGACAGACAAACAGACAGACAGACAGACAAACAGAGACAAACAGACAGAGACAAACAGACCGACAGACAGACAGACAGACAGACAGACAAACAGACAGACAGACAGAGGGCAGAAGCAACACAGTACCCCAGACCCCGGCACGGAAGGCGGGAACCAGCTGGGTTTGCGGTAGATGCGTAACCACTTCTCCAGGAAGAGGGCCACGTGGCTGATGGTATGGGCGCGGTCAGCGGGCGCCTTGAAGACTGAGGTCTGCAG
>CM054157.1:35132518-35147518 GCA_028751875.1 Rapana venosa | reverse complement strand
ACGAGGACAGCAGACAGAGGACAGCAGACAGAGGACAGAGACAGCGGGAGACAGAGGACAGCAACAGAGAAGAACAGCAGACAGAGACAAGGACAGCAAAACAGAGGACAGCAGAAGAGGACAGCAGACAGAAAACAGCAGACAGAGGACAGAGGACAGCAGACAGAGAAAGCAGACAGAGGACAGAGGACAGCAGACAGAGGACAGCAGACCAGCAACAGAGAACAGCAGACAGCAGACAGAAACAGCGGGGACAGCAGACAGAAAACAGCAACAGAGGACGCAGACAGAGAACACAACAGAGGCGAGGACAGCGGGGACAGAGGACAGAGGACAGAGGACAGCAGACAGAGAACCGAGGACGCAGACGGGAGGACAGCGACAGCAGACAGGGGAACAGCAGACAGCAGACAGAGAACAGCAGACAGCAGACAGAGAACAGCAGACAGAGGACAGCAGACAGAGAACAGCAGACAGAGGACAGAGGACAGCAGACAGAGGACAGAGGACAGCAGACAGAGAACAGCAGACAGCAGACAGAGAACAGCAGACAGCAGACAGAGGACAGCAGACAGAGAACAGCAGACAGAGAACACCAGACAGAGGACAGAGAACAGCAGACAGAGAACAGCAGACAGAGGACAGAGGACAGCAGACAGCAGACAGAGGACAGCAGACAGCAGACAGAGGACAGAGGACAGCAGACAGAGGACAGCAGAGAGCAGACAGAGAACAGCAGACAGAGGACAGCAGACAGAGGACAGCAGACAGAGAACAGCAGACAGAGGACAGCAGACAAGAACAGCAGACAGGGGACAGCAGACAGAGGACAGCAGACAGGGGGACAGCAGACAGCAGACAGAGGAAGAGAAAGAAGGGGGGACAGAGGACAGAGGAGAAGCAGACAGCAGCCCAGAGAACAGCAGACAGAGGACAGCAGACAGAAAAACAGCAGACAGAGGACAGCAGACAGAGAACAGCAGACGCAACAGAGACAGGGGCAGCAGACAAAAAAACAGCAGACAGAGAACAAGAAACAGAGACAGAGAACACAACAGAGGACAAAACGCAGACAGAGGACAGCAGCCCAAGGACAGCAGACGAGGACAGCAGACGGGGACAAGACAGCAGACAGGGGACAAAAATGACAGAAACAAAAAGGACAAGGACAGCAACAGAGGACAAGACAGAGGACAGCAGAAAAGGGGACAGAGGACACCCGACAGGGGACAGCAGACAGAGGACAGAGACGCAACAGAGGACAGAGGACAGCAGACAGAGAACAGAGGACACAACAAGGAAACAGCAACAGAGGACAGCAGACAGGGACAGAGGACAGCAAACAGAGGACAGAGGACAGCAGACAGAGGACACAGAAGCAAAAGGGGACAGAAACAGAGGCAGCAGACAGGGGACGCAGACAGAAAACACAGAAAGGCCCGCAGACAGAAAGACAGAGACGCAAACAAGGACAGGGGACAGCAACAGAGGAACAGAGACAGAGGACAGCAGACAGAGAAAGCAGACAAGGCAAGACAGGAAAGAGAAAGAGGACAGCAGAAGGGGACAGCAGACAGCAGACAAAAAGGAAAGAGAAGGGGACAGGGGACAGGGGAGAGCGGGACAGCAGACATAAAACAGCAAAAAGGGACAGCGGGAAGAGAACGAGACGGGGAAGCAGACAGAGAACGCAGACAGCAACAGGGCAGAGGACAGCAGCAGAGAAAGCAGACAAGAAACAGGGGGACAAGGACAGAGAACAGCAGACAGGGGACAGAGAAAAAGCAGACGAGGACAGACCAGAGGACAGCAGACAGGGGAAGAAAACAGGGAAGAGGAAGCAGAAAAGGGGAAAAGGGGACAGCAAACAGAGGACAAAGGGACAGCAGACAGAGGACACAGACAGGGGACAGCGGGACAAGGACAGAGGACAGGGCCCGGGGCCAGAGACAGGGGAAAAGGGGACAGCAGACAGAGGACAAGAGGACAGAGACGGGAAAACGGGAGGACAGCAAAAGGGGAAAGCAACAGAGGACAGGGACAGAGGACAGAGGACAGCAACGGGGACAGGGGACAGCAGAAAGAGGACAGCAGAAACGGGACAGAGGACAGCAGACAGAGGACAGAGACAGGGACAGCGGGACAGGGACAGAGCAGAGGACAGAGACAGCAGACAGAGGACAGCAAACAGGGGACAGAGGACAGCAGAAAAGGACAGCAGACAGAGGACAGCAGACAGAGAACAGCAAAGGGCAGAGGCACCCGAAAAGAGGACAGCAGACAGAGAACAGAAACAGCAGACAAGGAAGAGGAAGCAGACAGCAGAACAGAGGACAGCAGACGAGACAGGGGACAGAGGGACAGCAGAGACAGAGGACAGAGGACAGAGACAGCAGACAGAGGACAGCAAAAGGGAAAACAGCAGACAGAGGACAGAGGACAGAGAACAGCGACAGAAAACAGAGGAAAACAGCAGGGGACAGCACAGAGGACAGCAGACAGAGGACAGGACAGCAGACAGAGGAACAGCAGACAGCAGAATGGGCAGAGGACAGAACCAAAAGACAGAGGAAAGCAGACAGCAGAAAGAGGAAAAGCAGACAGGAGACAGCAGACAGAGGACAGAGGACAGCAGACAGAGGACAGAGGACAGAGACAGGGGACAGAGGACAGAAAGACAGAGGACGGGCAGAAGAACAGAGGACAGAACAGACAGGAAAAAAGGACAGCAGAAAGGGACAGGGGACAGAGGACAGAGGACAGCAGACAGAGACAGGGGGACAGCAGGACAGAGGACAGAAGACAGAGACAGAGACAGGGGAACAGCAGACAGAGGACAGGGGGGAAGCAGGACAGAGGACAGAGGACAGAGGACAGAGACAGAGGACAGCAGACAGAGGACAGCAGACAGAGACAGAGGACAGAGGGCAGAGGACAGCAGACGGGAGGACAGAGACCAGGGACAGAGGACAGCAGACAGCAGACAGAGGAAGCGGGACAGCGGGACAGCAGACAGGGGGACAGAGGACAGCAGACAGAGGACAGAGGACAGCAGACAAGGAAAACGGGACAGCAGGACAGAGGACAGAGGACAGCAGACAGAGGCAGAGGACAGAGCCCAGAGGACGAGACAGAGGACAGGGGACAGAGGACAGGACAGAGACAGCAGACAGAGGACAGAGGACAGCGGGACAGCAGACAGAGGACAGCAGACAGCAAGAGGACAGCGACAGCAGACACAAGAGGACAGAGGACAGCGGGACAGAGACAGAGACAGAAACAGGGGACAAGGACAGCAGACAGAGGACAGCAGGACAGCGGGGACAGAGGACAGCAGACAGAGGACGAGGACAGCGGGGAACAGAGGACAGAGACAGGGGATCAAAAGCAGACAGAGACAGAGGGGACAGAGGACAGCAGACAGAGGACAGAGGACAGAGACAGCAGACAGGAAAAGGACAGGGGAACAGAGGAGCAGACAGAAAGAGACAGAGGACAGCAGACAGAGGGACAGCAGACAGAGGCAGGGGACAAGGACAAGGACAGAGGACAGCAGACAGGACGGAGACAGCGGGACAGAGACAGAGGACAGGGGGACAGAGGACAGAAAGACAGAGGACAGCAGACAGCAGACGCAGACAGGGACAGGGGGACAGCAGACAGAGGACAGAGGGACAGCAGACAGAGGACACAGGACAGGCGGGGACAGGGGGGACAGGGGACAGCAGACAGGGGACAGGGGACAGCAGGACAGAGGACAGAGGACAGCAGACAGAGGACAGCAAACCAGACAGAGGACAAGGACAGAGACGAACAGAGGACCAGACAGAGGCCGGGGAGGACAGAGGACAGCAGACAGAGACAGAGACACGACAGGGACAGGGACGGGCAGACAGGGGGACGGCGAGGACAGAGGACAGCAGACAGGACAGCAAGGGCGTCTGCCAGGCAGGGCATGTGGCGGAGCTGACTGGAGGGCTTCAAGAATTGGCCGGGGGTAAGCAGGAGGGGGTCAGAGGTGAACTCCACACGCCCGTCGTACAGCAAAAGCCACCGTATGGCCACGGTGACGAAATGGGGGGAGCTGGTCTATGCGTGTCGTTGCGCAGCTTGGCCCGCAGTGTTCACTGACTGAAGCCACCCGCACTGCCCCCAGTCTCCCACAGCCACCCGGGTGGGGGGTACAAGACACCATCTGCTTGTTTTTATGGGTTGGTGTTGTTGGGGTCTGTGGGTGACGGGGGTTGGTTTGTTTTACTTTTTTTTAAATATTCCTTTATTTCGAGGATAATGGAATAAGCACTCATGTGCTTTTTTCATCCAGCCCCGTCTGTATGCGGTTTTGTAAATTTTGTCATCTGTTCCCACCGGCACACAATGGCCTACTCTTACGAAAAGCGGAACAGGATTTAACGTGCGCGCAAGATGTTCTGCGTGCGTTCGCACACGGGGCCTTGGTTTATGGTCTCATCCGAAGGACTTTTGTGTTGTCTATGAGGGTGGTGTGCTGTCTATGAGGGTGGTGTGCTGTCTATGAGGGTGGTGTGTTGTCTATTAGGGTGGTGTGCTGTCTATGAGGGTGGTGTGCTGTCTATGAGGGTGGTGTGCTGTCTATGAGGGTGGTGTGTTGTCTATTAGGGTGGTGTGCTGTCTATGAGGGTGGTGTGTTGTCTATGAGGGTGGTGTGTTGTCTATGAGGGTGGTGTGTTGTCTACGAGGGTGGTGTGTTGTCTATGATGGTGGTGTGTTGTCTGTCAGAATGGTGTGTTGTCTGTTTAGGTGACGTGTTTATTGTGCTGATGTGTGTAGACATCATGTATTACGGACATCTCTTTCTCTCAATGACCTGCGTCACAATCTTTCTGTCCCCAAAACTGACATCACAATAATTTATAAACTGACGTCACTATCTCTCACAGACTGACACCCCGATCTTTTACGCACTGTTGTCACTATAAGCAGTGAACTGTAATCACAATATGTTACTATCTGACGTCACTATATGCACTGGATTGACATCATAATCTTTTACAAACTGACGTCACTGTATGCAGTGGACTGCCATCTAATCCTTTTTCCCATACTGACATCGCTACTTGTCATGAAACGACATAACCATCTGTCATTGACTGACATTTATTTTTTCCCATTTCATTTATAATTTTATTCTTTTATTTCAATGATAATGGAATAAGCACTCATGTGCTTTTTTCATCAAGTCCCCGTGTGTATGCGGTTTTGTAAATTTTGTTATCCGTTCCCACTGGCACACAATGGCCTACTCTTCCAAAAAACGGAGCGGGTTTAACGTTTGCGCAAGATGTTCTGCGTGCGTTCGCACACGGGACCTCCGTTTAAAGTCTCATCCGAAAGACTTTTGGGGAGAGTGGAGTCGGCACCGATGTTAACTCCAGAGGCAAAAATCCTCTTGAACGAGAATCAAACCCGGGTCAGCAGATCACGAATACATCACTCTAACCACCAGGCTATCCAGTCCCCCCCTGACATCGCTACACGTGCAGGACTGACGTTACCTTAAGTCAAGGACAGACATGACCAGCTGTCAAAGACTGAAGTCATCGGCTATAAAGAACCTATATTCCTAGTCATCAAAGAGGGGATCTTTTGAAGAAGGGATGTCACTACCTGTGACTGATGTCATCCACCCCAGACAAGCATACATGCTGATGTCACCTACCCCAGACCAGCCATGCATGCTGATGTCACCTACCCCAGACCAGGATACATGCTGATGTCACCTACCCCAGACCAGCCATGCATGCCAGCACAAGTACCCGACATTATGGTCAGCTGGACTGGGCCACTATTCTCACTCACCCACTCATGCTGATAGGTCACAGGTCACCAGGGCAGGTCACAAGGTCAAGGAAGCCTGGTCACTTCTTCCCAGCAGTGCAGCACAGTACAACACTACACAGTACATCACTGTAAAGTTAAGTACACTTCTGTACAGTACAACACTACACAAGAAACACAGCGGTACAGTAAAGAACAGCGCCGTAAAGCACAGTACATCACTGTAAAGTTAAGTACACTTCTGTACAGTACAACACTACACAAGAAACACAGCGGTACAGTAAAGAACAGTGCCGTAAAGCACAGTACATCACTGTAAAGTTAAGTACACTTCTGTACAGTACAACACTACACAAGAAACACAGCGGTACAGTAAAGAACAGTGAAAAGGTAAAGGTGTCCCATAACCTATAAGGTCGTAGGGGAGCGAGGTGTCAGAGACCTCAGCTTCTCTAGGGGCCAGCATATTGAGGGCGGCGCCCATCTCCTCTCTCCCTCGCTGCTTTACCTTCCCTGACCCTAAAGAGGCAATGTGGGCAACTGCACTGTGGGTGACTACGAACCTCTACAACATCAATGCCAGCCTAATCAAAGTCGTACAGAGCCTCTATAAGAATGCAACAAGTGCAGTGTTTCACAACAACAACATAGGTGTTTGGTTTCGGACGACGGTCGGTGTGCGCTAGGACTGCCTGCTCTCCCCTACTCTCTTCAATCTATTTCTTGAGAGAATCACGGAATAAGCACTAGAAGAACATGAAGGAACAGTAAGTATTGGAGGGCGAACAATCACAAACTTGCGCTTCGCTGATGATATTGACGGATTAGCTGGTCACGAGCAAGAACTAACAGACTTAGTGAACAGTATAGAAGAAAAATCAACAAAATTTGGTATGGAAATCAGCGGGGAAAAAACAAAAGTGCTGACAAACAGCAGCTTCACATCAGAAATCAAAACCAAAGACCAGAAACTTGAAAATGTTCACAGCTTCAAATACTTGGGATCTATCGTGAGAGACAAGGGATCAAAACCAGAAATACTGTCAAGACTTGCCCAGACCACAGCCGCAATGACCAAGCTCAAACCCATCTGGAACAACAGAAAAAGCGCCATCAGCTCCAAAATCAGACTGATGTGCTCTCTGGTCATGTCAATCTTCCTATATGCATGTGAATCATGGACCCTCACAGCGGACTTAGAGAGAAGAATAAGAGCTGTAGAAATGAGGTGCTTTCGAAGACTCTTAGGCATCTCATACAAAGACCACATCACGAATGAAGAAGTCAAGAGACGCATCCGCAATGAAAACGGGCCCTATACTGACCTTCACACACTCGTCAGACAGCGAACACTGAAGTGGTTTGGTCATGCCACACGCTCCTCTGGTCTTGCTAAAACAATCCTACAAGGCACAGTGAGGGGAGGAAGAAGAAGAAGCAGACAAAGGAAGAGATGGGAGGACAACATTCGAGAGTGGACAGACATGGAGCTGAGAGACACCCTAAGGGTGTCTGAGAGAGGAGAGGACTGGAGAAAGGTGGTTGACAAGGCGCCCCAAAGGATTCGGAATCTGGGGGATGGTGGTGGTGGTGGTGGACCCTAAAGAGGCAGGTACCCATTTACAGCTGGGTGAACTGGGGAACTGTACTAAAGCCAAGGCGCGCAAACGGTCCCCCATCCAAGTGGTAATCACGCTCGACGCTGCTTAACTTGGCTGGGGGAAAGCGAGCGCTCCGACCACTGAGCTATCCCGTCCCCAGTACAGTACACCACTCTAAAGTAAGTACACTTCTGTACGGTACAGCATAATACAGTACAGCGCAATAAAGAACAATACAATACAGAACAGAACAGCACCACGCATTACAATACATGACAGTACAATACAATACAGCACAGCACAGCACAGTACAATTGTAACACAGTGGAAATCTTTCATCTGCCAGCCATCAGAGCCCTGTTGCAGGGTCACGTTTCTAAATCTGGACACACCTGCCACCTGTACCACACTCTGTTTCCTTGAGTGATGGCTGAAAAGCCTCCGTTGGATATACTTCGCCTTCACAGTGATATGTAGAATATACCTCCTACCTCTATGAATGTCTTAACCTGTACACTCCTTCACGTTCCCTCCGCTCTGCTTCAGATACCTTGTGCCTACGAATACCTAGATTCAACAAATCCACCGTTGGCCGCCGCTCTTTCTCTATTTCGGGTCCATCGACCTGGAATGAGCTCCCTCTCTCTCTTCGCCAGAAACCTAGTTATGACACTTTTAAATCCAGCCTCAAGACATATTTATTTCAAACCTAAGATTTTCCCCCTCTTGTTTCATATCAGAACTATTCCACCTTCACTAACCCATGTCCTATCACCCTGCTAAAGTATACGACCTGTGTGAGTGTGTATGTGTGCGCGCTTTTGAAAAACATTTGACTATTGAAATTTTATTTCATAGATTTTGTCTGCAGAGCACTATGTTTGTAATATCTGTTTGTTTAAACTATTGATTAGTTATCATTGATTGCATGACTGTGTCAGATTAGGCTGAATGCATGCGCTTTGATTTGTCTTTGCAAGATATAGCGCTATATAAGTTCCATTTATTATTATTATTATTATTATAATATACAGCCTGTCTTTAGAGGCCACATCCTCCATTTACCCCAGGTATTGTTCATATATGAGGGGTAATCTAATTACCACCCCGTTACATCCACCACCGCTCAACTGTTCTGCAGCCAGCCAGCATATTATCTGATGCTTAAGCCAGTGGCTCTTAACCATTGCTCCCCATCCCCCATCCAAGGGCAATCCACATTGGGAAGTTAATCCTACTGCTGACACCTTTTGTACCTTTACTTTAATCTCCCATCTCTGTACAATAAAGGGCACAGCCTCCCAGTTGGCATGTGGCCTCTATAGAGAGGCTACATAATGAATTATAGTCTACAGTTCACCGTGTAGGCGAAGTGTAGGCAACTGGGGTTTATCACAGTTCTTGATTAAACCATTGACGCTGGGGGCAACAGCAAAGTGAGAGGCTGTATGACCAGTGGCTTTTCCACTCATGGAATTCCACTTTACAGCTTAGTCTTGAGCGATCGACTATGACTCTCTGACTAGGAGGCTTGACTTGCACAGTCCTTATGTGCTGCAGCCCTGGGGGCTAGTTGGCCTTTGGAGAACATCTCTAACGCTGACTGTCCTTACGCCAACTTGGCCGAGAGAGTGGGGATATACTGTGGGCAAGGCATCTCCACTATAATCAAATTTCTGCCCAATTTCCGAAACAGCAGCTGCCTCATCTGCTGTTTTGGAGGTCATCGTCGAAAACGACGGACTAACAAACATACATACAGGCAACGGACGGTTTTCAACCACCACCCAACCAAACGGACTGTCGCACGATTACAGGCGTGTCCGGATTTAGAAACACAACACTGCCACAGGACCCTGATCGCATGGGAGGTAATCTAGTTACCGCCCCGTCACACAATAAAGAACAGTACGGCACAGTACAGTACAATTCGGACCAGTACAACACTGTTCATTACAATACACCACAGTAAAATACAGTACAATAAAGAGCAGTGCAGTACAGTGCGATACATCACAGTACAATACGTCACAGTACAACGTAGCACAGTACAGTACAATGCGATGATACATCACACGTCACAGTACAACGTAGCACAGTACAGTACAATGCGATGATACATCACACGTCACAGTACAACGTAGCACAGTACAGTACAATGCGATGATACATCACACGTCACAGTACAACGTAGCACAGTACAGTACAGTGCGATACATCACAGTAAAATACATCACAGTACAACGTAGCACAGTACAGTACAGTGCGATACATCACAGTACAATTCATCACAGTACAACGTAGCACAGTACAGTACAGTGCGATACATCACAGTACAATACATCACAGTACAACGTAGCACAGTACAGTACGATACATCACAGTACAATATGTCACAGTACAACGTAGCACAGTACAGTACAGTGCGATACATCACAGTACAATGCAGTACAATACAATACAGTACAGTACAATACAAAACAGTACAACACAATACAGTACAGTGCAATACAATACAGTACAGCAGAATACAGTACAGCAGAATACAGTACAGTACAATACAATACAGTACAGTACAATACAATACAATACAGTACAGTACAATACAATACAGTACAGTACAATACAATACAGTACAACACAATACAATACAGTACAGTACAACACAATACAGCACAGTAGGATACAGTACAGCAGAAAACAGTACAGCAGAATACAGTACAGAATACATCACATTACAATGCATCCCATCCCATCCCAGGACACAGCACAGTCACCTACCCCACACAGCAGCAGCAGCAGCAGCAACAGCAGGCTAGGCGGACAACTCCTCCCTACCTCCCTACACTCTGACAACGGCAGCGGCACACGGAGAGCAGAAAGCACAGAGCGAGGGATGCTGAGGGAGGGATGCTGAGTGAGGTCACCACCACTGCAGCCAGCTGCGTCTGCCCACGGAAGGGGACGGGAGGGGGGAGGGGGGGGGAGTAGAGTGAGGAGAGGGGGGGAGGGAAAGGGTGAAGACGGGGTGGGTGGTGGGGGAGAGGGTGAAGGGGGCGGGGTGGTTGAAACACAACAAAGCAGTATGTTGCATGTATGTATCAGACAGTGACAACAGGCAGACAAACAAGCTGACAGATGAAGAGAAAGGTAGATAGAAACTAAGCAGACGGACAGACAGACGGACAGACAGACGGACAGACAGAGGTACAGCCAACAGTGGAAACAGCTGCAGGATGATCTATGTCACTGGTGTTACCACCTGGACACATCTGGCTGATTGTGATGGGGAGAGAGACGTAGAGAGAGACAGACAGACAGACAGACAGACAAAAACAGAGATACAGAGAGACAGACAGAGAGAGAGATACAGAGAGACAGAGACAGACAGACAAACAAAAACAGAGATACAGAGAGACAGACAGAGAGAGAGATACAGAGAGACAGAGACAGACAGACAGACAAAAACAGAGATACAGAGAGACAGAGACAGACAGACAGACAAAAACAGAGAGACAGAGAGAGAGAGCGGGACAGAGACAGACAAAACAGAGATACAGAGAGACAGAGACAGAGAGACAGATACAAGCAGAGAGAGACACAGAGAGAGACAGAGACAGACACAAACACACACACACACACACACAAACAAACACACACACACACACACACACACACACACACACACACACAGGGAAAGAGACACACATACAGACAGACAATATTTTGTTTCTTTGACATCTTATCATTTTTTTTTTAATATTTAAAGTTCTTTGTTTCCTAGATAGATGGCTTGATGAAAAAAGCTAACTCGTTGCTTATTCAATGTACCATCTGGAAATTCCAACAAAAAGATCAATTGATACAGAGAGAGAGAGAGAGAGAGAGAGAGAGAGAGAGAGAGAGAGAGCGCGCGCGCGCGTGTGTGTGTGTGTGTGTGTGTGTGTGTGTGTGTGTGTGTGTTGTGTGTGTGTGTGGTGTGTGTGTGTGTGTGTGTGTGTGTGTGTGTGTCTGTGTGTGTCTGTGTGTGTCTGTGTCTGTGTCTGTGTGATTTTTTTTTTCAAGTTATCTTGGAATGGTCATCTATTGAGCGCTTTGATTTGTTGCTTTACAAGATTCAGCGCTATATAAATTCCATACATTATTATTATTATTATTATTATTATTTGTCCCGTAGTCTGACGACCGTGGGGGCACCCTCAAAGCCTCAACAACCAGTTCCCTCCATTCCTCTCTCTGTTCTGCCTTTCTCAGGGTTTTGTTGAGTTCTAGGCCTGACCATTCGCTGATGTTATCCTCCCAGCTCTTCCTTGGTCTGTCTCTTCTTCTTCCTCCTTGGACAGTGCCTTGTAAAACTGTCTTTGCAAGTCCTTTGGATCTTGTGACATGCCCATACCATTTAAGTTTACGCTTTTTCACGATCGTTAGAAGGTTCTCATTAGGGTCCAATGGTTTGCTGGATGCTGTTATGCACGCTTTCGTTGCTTATGTGGTCTTTGTAGGAGATGCCAAGGAGTCTCCGAAAGCATCTCATCTCCACCGCCTGTACTCTTCTCTCCAAATCTGCAGTCAGGGTCCATGATTTACAGGCATACAGAAATATGGATATGACAAGGGAGCGCATTAGTCTGATCTTGTGAAATGTTGCTTTCTTGTGTCTTTCGAGATAATCATGCATATCAATGTGCCTGTCAGTATTGTAATTGCGCTTCATGGGATGATTAAAGCGTTTTTGACTTACTTGACTTGACTTGACTTGAATGCCAGGTGCCCAGCAGACCACTGTGTCCGTAGGGTGATGTTACATTATCCACCCGTTCCCCTCTGTGACCGCCTCTTCCTCTACGTCCCTGCGGTATGGCTTGGACCGGAAAATGCTAACTGTCTGAAAGACTGTGTGATTTAGTGATGTGACCAGGTCACTTCAGTGATCTCTCCTGCACTGTTGTAAGGCTGTGTGACCTAGTGAAGTGACCAGGTCACTTCAGTGATATCTCCTGCACTGTTGTAAAGATGTGTGACCTAGTGATGTGACCAGGTCACTTCAGTGATCTCTCCTGCACAGTTGTGAGACTGTGTGACCTAGTGACGTGACCAGGTCACTTCAGTGATCTCTCCTGCACTGTTGTGAGACTGTGTGACCTAGTGATGTGACCAGGTCACTTCATTAATCTCTCCTGCACTGTTGTAAGGCTATGTGACGTAGTGATGTGACCAGGTCACTTCATTAATCTCTCCTGCACTGTTGTAAGGCTATGTGACGTAGCGATGTGACCAGGTCACTTCAGTGATCTTTCCTGCACAGTTGTAAGGCTGTGTGATGTAGTGACGTGACCAGGTCACTTCAGTAATCTCTTTTGCACTGTTGTAAGGCTGTGTAACCTAGTGATGTGACTAGGTCACTTCAGTGATATCTCCTGCATTGTTGTAAGTAGTGAGGTGACCAGGTCACTTCAGTAATCTCTCCTGCATTGTTGTAAGGCTGTGTGACCTAGTGATGTGATCATGTCACTTCAGTGATCTCTCCTGCATTGTTGTAAGGCTGTGTGACGTAGTGATGTGACCAGGTCACTTCAGTGATCTCTCCTGCATTGTTGTAAGGCTGTGTGACGTAGTGACGTGACCAGGTCACTTCAGTGATCTCTCCTGCACGGTTGTAAGGCTTTGTGACCTAGTGACGTGACCAGGCCACTTCAGTAATCTCTCCTGCACTGTTGTAAGTAGTGACGTGACCAGGCCACTTCAGTAATCTCTCCTGCACTGTTGTAAGGCTATGTGACGTAGTGATGGGACCAGGTCACTTCAGTAATCTCTCCTGCACTGTTATAAGGCTGTGTGACGTAGTGACGTGACCATGTCACTTCAGTGATCTCTCCTGCACGGTTGTAAGGCTGTGTGACCTAGTGACGTGACCAGGCCACTTCAGTAATCTCTCCTGCACTGTTGTAAGTAGTGACGTGACCAGGCCACTTCAGTAATCTCTCCTGCATTGTTGTAAGGCTGTGTGACCTTGTGATGTGACCATGTCACTTCAGTGATCTCTCCTGCACGGTTGTAAGGCTGTGTGACCTAGTGACGTGACCAGGCCACTTCAGTAATCTCTCCTGCACTGTTGTAAGTAGTGACGTGACCAGGCCACTTCAGTAATCTCTCCTGCATTGTTGTAAGGCTGTGTGACCTTGTGATGTGACCATGTCACTTCAGTAATATCTCCTGCACTGTTATAAGGCTGTGTGACGTAGTGACGTGACCATGTCACTTCAGTGATCTCTCCTGCACGGTTGTAAGGCTGTGTGACCTAGTGACGTGACCAGGCCACTTCAGTAATCTCTCCTGCACTGTTGTAAGTAGTGACGTGACCAGGCCACTTCAGTAATCTCTCCTGCATTGTTGTAAGGCTGTGTGACCTTGTGATGTGACCATGTCACTTCAGTGATCTCTCCTGCATTGTTGTAAGACTGTGTGACGTAGTGATGTGACCAGGCCACTTCAGTGATATCTCCTGCACTGTTGTAAGACTGTGTGACGTAGTGATGTGACCATATCACTTCAGTGATCTCTCCTGCACTGTTGACTTGACTTGACTTTTTTGAAACTTTTTTTTTAAATATCGAGGATAATAGAACAAGCACTCATGTGCTTTTTTACATCCAGTCCCCGTGTGTATGGGGTTTTGTAAATTTTGTCATCTGTTCCCACCGGTACACGATGGCCTACTCTTTCGAAAAGCGGAACAGGATTTAACGTGTGCGCAAGATGTTGTGCATGCGTTCGCACACGGGCCTCGGTTTATAGTCTCATCTGTACTGTACTCTGTTGTAAGGCTGTGTGACCTAGAGACGTGACCAGGTCACTTCAGTAATCTCTCCTGCACTGTTGTAAGGCTGTGTGACGTAGTGATGTGACCAGGTCACTTCAGTGATCTCTCCTGCACTGTTGTAAGGCTGTGTGACCTAGTGACT
The DNA here is from genome assembly GCA_028751875.1 of Rapana venosa. NCBI lineage: Eukaryota > Metazoa > Mollusca > Gastropoda > Neogastropoda > Muricidae > Rapana > Rapana venosa. The sequence goes on along the minus strand of CM054157.1, from coordinate 35,133,138 downwards.
GACCAGGTTACTTCAGTGATCTCTCCTGCACTGTTGTAAGGCTGTGTGACCTAGTGACGTGACCAGGTAACTTCAGTAATCTCTCCTGCACTGTTGTAAGACTGTGTGACCTAGTGATGTGACAAGGTCACTTCAGTCATCTCTCCTGCACTGTTGTAAGACCCTGTGATGTAGTTATGTGACCAGGTCACTTCAGTAATCTCTCCTGCACTGTTGTAAGGCTGTGTGACCTAGTGATGTGACACGGTCACTTCAATAATCTCTCCTGCACTGTTGTAAGCCTGTGTGACCTAGTGATGTGACCAGGTCACTTCAGTAATCTCTCCTGCACTGTTGTAAGACTGTGTGACCTAGTGATGTGACCAGGTCACTTTAATAATCTCTCCTGCACTGTTGTAAGGCTGTGTGATCTAGTGACATAATCAGGTCACATCAGTAATCTCTCCTGCACAGTTGTAAGGCTGTGTGTTCTAGTAACGTGACCAGGTCACTTCAGTAATCTCTCCTGCACTGATGTAAGGCTGTGTGATTTAGTGACGTGACCAGGTCATTTCAGTGATCTCTCCTGAACTGTTGTAAGGCTGTGTGACCTAGTGATGTGACCAGGTCACTTCAGTGAT
>CM054157.1:35090018-35127518 GCA_028751875.1 Rapana venosa | reverse complement strand
TTCCTACACTCTTTCCTTCCTTCCTACATTCCTTCCTTCCTACACTCTTTCCTTCCTTCCTAAATTCCTCCCTTCCTTCCTACACTCTTTCCTTCCTTCCTACATTCCTTCCTTCCTACACTCCTTCCTTCCTACACTCCTTCCTTCCCTCCTTCCTATATTCCTTCCTTCTTACACTCCTTCCTTCCTTTCCATTCTTTGCCAACATCCACAAACGTGCACACTTTCCATTCTTTTCCATCATCCACAAACGTGCACACTTAACTTTCCCTTCTTTGCCAGCATCCACAAACGTGCACACTTAACTTTCCATTCTTTGCCAGCATCCACAAACGTGCACACTTTCCATTCTTTGCCAGCATCCACAAACGTGCACACTTTCCATTCTTTTCCATCATCCACAAACGTGCACACTTTCCATTCTTTGCCAGCATCCACAAACGTGCACACTTAACTTTCCCTTCTTTGCCAGCATCCACAAACGTGCACACTTTCCATTCTTTGCCATCCTCCAGCAATGCTGGAAGCGCTCGTTCCCCTGTGTGCTACTTTCTGAACAAAGAGATCTCCTGGACTACCGACCCCTGCTGGCGTTATGAACGAGCTTCTCAAGCCCCCACCCCACCCCTACCCCCACCCCCGGTCTTTTTTCAAAAGTGTTTTAAATAAATGATTTTGTTAAAGTTTTGACAGACTCGTCTTTAGGCTAACACACATGCGCGTGCGCGCGTATGTGTGTGTGCGTGCGTGCGTGTGTGTGTTGTGAATGTGTGTGTATGTGTGTGAGTGTGTGTATGTTTGTGTGTGTGGTGTATGTTTGTGTGGGGAGGGTGGTTCCTACACTGCTCTCTGCAGTTGCTTCTTGTTTGGTAGTGTATTCTGTTGATATAATTATATCTTGACAAGGAAAACGTTAAGGTTCCTGACACATCATTATTCGGAAGAAAGGCAGTTTATCGTTTTCTGATCATTATTTGCCATTTTGATATTGTCATTGTCATCCCCATTATCATCATCATCATCATTCATCGTTATCATTATCATTCATCATCATCATCATCATTATCATCATCATCACCATCATCGTCATTATCATCATCATCATCATCATTATCATCATCACCATCACCATCATCATCATTATCATCATCATCATGCCTGTTATCAGACACACCCTCTGTCCTACAGATGATACTATAAACTGACGCCCCGTGTGCAAACGTAGGTAAAACATCTTTTGCACAGGTTAAAACCTGTTCTGCCTTTTAGAAGAGTAGTCCATTTGTGCCAGTAGGAATGGATAACAAAATTTCCAACATCGCGTGCACACTGGGACTGGATGAAAATTTGTAAAAGCCCACGACCGCTTCTTCCCTCATCCTCGAAATACAAGAGGAAAAGAAAAGGATGGAGTAACAAGAAGGGAGAGACAGAGAGACAGACAGAGAGACAGACAGAGAGACAGACAGAGCAGAGACAGAGCGGAGACAGAGACAGAGAGATGTGTCCAAAATGTGGCCTCGGTGTCATAAAAAGATCTTGAGAAGAGCAAGATGAGGAGAAGAGGATGAAAAGAGGAGAAGAAGAGGAGGAAGAGGAGGAGGAAGAAGATAAGGAAGAAGAGGAGAAAGAGGAAGAGGGAGATGAGGAGGAGAAAGAAGGAGGAGGAGGAGAAGGAAGAAGAGGAGGAAGAGAGAGAGGAAGAGAGGAGGAAGAGAGAGGAGTGGAGAGGAGAGGAGGAAAAGGAGAAGGAGAAGAAGAGAGAAGAGGAGAAAGAGGGAAGAGAGGAAATGGAGGATGAAAGGAGGAAAGAGGAGGATGGGAGGAAGAGAGGAGAGAGAGAAGAGAGGGAGGAAGAGGAGGAAGAGGAGGAAGAGGAGGAGGAGGAGAAAGAAGAGGAGGGGAGGAAGAGGAGGAAGAGGAGGAGGAGGAAGAGCAGGAGGGAGAAGAGAAAGAAGAGGAGGAGGAAGAGCAGGAGGAAGAGGAAGAGGAGGAGGAAGAAGAGAAGGAAGGGGAGGGTCCTGCCTAAAAAAGGGAGAAGAGATGGGTTGCAGGGCTGGTGATAGAAATCCTTACTGTTGACTCTGACGTGAAGAAGGTCAGGAAATGCCTTCAGCCTTTTTTTAATTATTATTATTCAACTGAAAAGATGGTAACGACACAGGCGCTAGAGAAAATTGCATCAGAGCTTGTTTAAAACTATCAAAGTGTTCGTTAAATAGACTTGAGACAGATTGATCCTGGATTTTTCTTTGACGACATAACAGTAGTGGTCTGATTCGTTTTGTTGTAGACAATAGCATCTTAAGAGTTATTGAGGTTTTAGACAGATTGCATATTTAAGACAAATTGCATATTTCAGACAGAATGCATATTTCTGAAACTAAAATAAAGTATCCTTATAGAGATTTTTAGGTAGATTGCATATTTCTAAAGCTAAAAAAATATCATTCAAGAGATTTTAGACATATTGTATATTTGTGAAACTGAAAGAGGTGTCATTAAAAAAAATGTTAGACATATTACGCATTTTCCTTTCTTTTGAAACAGTGTTCATGTGAATATTATCTGGGGAGAAAATGCACCAGGACTTAATTCAAACTATAAAAATGTGCTCGAATAGAATTTTATAAAAGCTTGCACATAACTTTTTTGAAACTGTAAAACTGCTAAAGATATCACCCAAAAATCGTGTGAAAGCGTTCATTGAAGAAACGTCAGATAAAAGTGTTAATAGCATGACTTTCAGAAAGAGAGCCAGGCAACCTTTCTTATTACACTAGGACTGTGCACAGAAGGAAGGCTTTGTTCAATGCACAAGAACTTCTCAGGGGAATGTCTCACTCCAGATCTGCTGAACAAAGCTGCCAACATTTTCCTATTGTTTTTCTTGTCTGACTGAGGGCTGATTATGTGGGTGGCTGACAGAGTGACTGGTTGGTGGTTGGGTGGTTGGCTGGTTGACTGGTTTGTTGGTTGGTTGACTGGCTGGTTGGCTGGTTGGTTGGTTGGTTGGTTGGTTGGTTGATTGGTTGGTTGTTTGTTTTGTTCTTGCTTGGTTAACTGGTTGGTTGGTTGGTTAGATAGTACATTTGCCTAATAAAAAATCATCTCCAAATGTGAGAGCCTTTTCGTTGGAAAAACAACAACATTTGACACAGTATTGAAATGCAAGGAGTTGAACACTTATAGTGCCGAACAAAAATGAAACCAAAGCCAAGGAAAACTCACTGCACACACACACACACACACACACACACACACACACACACACACACACACACACACACACACACACAAACGCCCTGCATCCTCAAGCATCAAGACAGTAGGTCAAAGGTTGGCGTTGTCGAACAGACGTCATTTCCTGTGGCCAACACAACCTGTATGCTCTCTGTATCAGTTTCACACAAACTTGGCTATGAAGAAGGATTCGTCCACCTTCCCCTCCCCTACCCCCCCCCCCCCCCCCCAAGCCCTTGGAAAGACATTGTCCAAGAAGTTTGCCTTGAAATGGACTTGCCAATGGCGGGTGACAGAACACTGGTGACAGTTGTGCATCCTTAGTCAAGTCAATACTGAGCTGACATTACATCACTCAAAAACACGTCCAATTATCAAGAACGTTTGCAGTTCACACACACACACACACACACACACACACACACACACACACACACACACACACACACACACACACACACACACACACACACTTACACACCAGCTTCATTGCAGGAACATAACAACACACAGTGTTGAAGGAAAGAACTCCACACTCCGAAGGAACACACAAAAATTAACGCCCATGACCTCCAACAGGTCAGGAACTCCCCCCTCACCCTCACCCCCCTCACCCCCCCCCCCCCCCCCACCCACCCACCCCCTGCCAGCTCACTGGCAGTAGAAACACCCCCACCCCACCCCTGACTCAGGGCAGATCGCTCCCTGCACCCCACCCCCCCTTCCCCCCTCCCTCCCTGACACTCGTGTGGCCACAGCCCCTGCCACCTGTATGATGCGGTGCCAGCATCATCACCAGATTGAGGGCGCCCCGCCCCTCCCCCCCCCCCCTCTCCAGTATTGCACTCAGTTCATAGTCACAGACACACACAACACACACACACACACACACACACACACACACACACACACACACAGCTACACTGCATAGTACTGCACTCTGCAAGTCAGGCGACGATTTCTGTGACTGTGGTTTTTTTCCTCAGTGATTATATAGTGTCTCGCTATAGACTATCTATAGTGTCTCGCTATAGACTGCAGTGTCTCTCCCTATAGACTGCAGTGTCTCCCTACAGACTGCAGTGTCTTTCCTCGCTATAGACTGCAGTGTCTCCCTATAGACTGCAGTGTATCTCCCTATAGACTATAGTGTCTCGTTATAGTGTCTCCCTATAGACTGCAGTGTCTCGCTATAGACTGCAGTGTCTCTCCCTATAGACTGCAGTGTCTCTCCCTATAGACTGCAGTGTCTCTCCCTATAGACTGCAGTGTCTCCCTATAGACTGCAGTGTATCTCCCTATAGACTGCAGTGTCTCGCTATAGACTGCAGTGTCTCTCCCTATAGACTGCAGTGTCTCTCCCTATAGACTGCAGTGTCTCTCCCTATAGACTGCAGTGTCTCCCTATAGACTGCAGTGTCTCTCCCTATAGACTGCAGTGTCTCTCCCTATAGACTGCAGTGTCTCTCCCTATAGACTGCAGTGTCTCCCTATAGACTGCAGTGTCTCTCCCTATAGCTGCATTGTCTCTCCCTATAGACTGCAGTGTCTCTCCCTATAGACTGCAGTCTCTCCCTATAGACTGCAGTGTCTCCCTACAGACTGCAGTGTCTCCCTATAGACTGCAGTGTCTCCCTATAGACTGCAGTGTCTCCCTACAGACTGCAGTGTCTCCCCAGTCCTTAACCACGGGCAGACAGTTTGGAGTTCACGGAGAGTTGTCCTGTCCTCAGACTCTGTTCTCAGCACACAACACGTTCTCATGCCCAGCATGCTGAAGGGAATTTCAGCCTCCTGATCCTGCAGGACATTTCAGCCCCTGACCGTAAGGGGGAATTTAAGCTTCAGTTGTGATGGGATTTTCATTCCCCAACTGTAGTGGGGGTTTTTTTATTCCCTGAGGGCAAAGGGAACTGAAGCCTTAGCTGCAAAAGGATTGTTTAAATTCCCTAACTGTAGCGAATTTCCTTCCCTGACTGGGGGGTGGGTGGGGGGGTGAGAGGGGGGGGAGGGTTCACCTCCCTGACTGTGAAGGGGTTTTACCTCCCTGACTGTGAAGGGGGTTCACCTCCATGACTGTGAAGGGGTTTCACCTCCATGACTGTGAAGGGGGTTTCACATCCATGACTGTGAAGGGGGTTTCACCTCCCTGCACCTCCCTGACTGTGAAGGGGTTTCACCTCCATGACTGTGAAGGGGGTTTCACCTCCCTGACTGTGAAGGGGTTTCACCTCCCTGACTGTGAAGAGAGTTTCACCTCCCTGCACCTCCCTGACTGTGAAGGGGGGTGTCAGCCGTGATCTGCTCATGCAGACCTGCCAGTGCTTCTCCCGGGGCACACCCCCCCCCCCCCAAGACCTGCCCGAGGAGCCAGAGCAGAGCTCAGAAGAAGACGACCCGCTCCTCTGTCCTGGGCCTGCCCTCCTCCCCCTCTTCCCCCTCCTCCCCCTCCCCGGCCCCCGCACGTTGTTGCTGCAGCAGAGCTGAGGGAGAGGTCAGCGCCACGTTCTCGCCCAGCGCCACCGCCTCAGGGTCCACCCTGGCTTTGGGGGGTGCCAGCGTGAACGCCGCCGCCGACATCTTCCCTCCCGAACTCTCCGCGCCACTGCCGTGCAGCTCCTGCTCCGCCGGGTTTTCCTCGTCCCCGTGACCTTGACCTTGACCTTCCTCCTCGATACGCTCCAGTTCCCGGTCTCGGCGCGCCAGGCCGTACTGCACGTGGGTGTAGTAGAGGACGAAGTTGCTGACGATGATGGGCACCGTGAAGGCGATCATCAGCAGACCCGCTACTGCGCAGCACGAGCCGATGACGTAGCCGGCAGCCGACTGCGGGAACATGTCCCCGTACCCTACCGTGGTCATGGTGACCACGCTCCACCAGAAGCCCACGGGGATGTTGGGGAAGCCGTTCTCGCCTTCCGCGAAGTGCATGAGGGTGGCGAAGACCACCATGCCGATCAGCAGGAAGACGAACATGAGCATCAGCTCGTTGAAGGACGCCTTCAGCGTGTACAGCAGGATCCACAACCCGGGCACGTGACGGATCAACCGGAAGATCCGGCACAGTCGGAGCATGCGCAGGATGAACATGAGGTCCATGACGCTCATGCCTTCCCGCCGGTTACCGGGCCCCACCAGCAGGAAGAGCAGCTCCACGTAGTCCGGGGAGATGGCCACGAAGTCGATGACGTTCTGGAAGGACCTGAGAAAGTTGAGCTTGCTGGGGGAGCAGAGGAACCGGGTGATGTACTCCAGCGTGAAGAAGGTGAGGCAGCACATGTCCATGATCAGCAGGCTGGGGTGAGGCAGGTCCTCCTCCTCCTCCTCCTCCCCCTCCTCCTCCCCTCCTCCCTGCTCGCCGGGGCGCGCGGACAACGTCTGGTTCGAGCCCCCTCCTCCCTGCCCCCTCTCCCCCGTCACATTAGACACGGCCTGAGGATAGTCTCCCCCCTCCCCCCCGCCCCCGGTGACGTTGAGGGGGAGGGGGGTGGAGGCGTGGCTGAGGTTGGGCTGGGAGGAGTGCAGGCGAATGGCCTCCAGGTTGAAGAAGCGGTAGATGCTGGCGAACTGGCCCACGTCCTTCACCTTGACCCTGAACACGGGGTGAGTGTCCGCGCAGAAGGAGAAGATGGAGATGAAGACGAAGATGATGGACACCCAGGCGTACACCTGTTGGGATCACAACAACAACAATAATAATACCACACAGTGTGAACAATGTCGACAAGAGTAATGATAATATTATTATTATTATTATTATTATTATTATTATTATTATTATTCGGGGACGGGATAGCTCAGTGGTCGGAGCACTCGCTTTCCCCCAGCCAGGTTAAGCAGCGTCGAGCGTGGTTACCAGTTGGATGGGTGACCGTTTGTGCGCCTTGGCTTCAGTACAGTTACCCCCAGTTCACCCAGCTGTAAATGGGTACCTGCCCTCTTTAGGGTCAGGGAAGGTAAAGCAGCGAGGGAGAGGAGATGGGCGCCGCCCTCAATATGCTGGCCCTAGAGAAGTGAGGTCTCTGACGCCTCGCTCCCCTACGACCTTATTGGTTATGGGACTCCTTTACCTTTACCTTTATTATTATTATTATTAATGATAATAATAATAGTAGTAGTAGTAGTAGTAGCAGTAGCAGTAGCAGTAGTAGTAGTAGTAGTAGTAGTAGTAGTAGAAGTAGTAGTAGTAGTAGTAGTAGTAGTAGTAGTAGTAGTAGTAGTAGTAGTAGTAGTAGTAGTAGTAGTAGTAACAATAATAATGTATGGAATTTGTATAGCGCTGAATCTTGCAGAGGAACAAATCAAAGCGCTTACATTCAAATCATTTACACTTATGCGCTCATTCATGAATAAAATAAAGAGATATCAATATATCGTTCACAAACACGCATGCATGCACGCACGCACGCATACACAGTGTGAAAAACGTCAACCGGAATACACAGTGTGTATAACGTCAAGAACACACGGTGTGAAAAACGTCAACCAGATTACACGGTGTGAAAAACGTCAACCAGATTATACGGTGTGGATAACGTCAACAAGAATACACGGTGTGGATAACGTCAACAAGAATACACCACAGTGTGGATAACGTCCAACAAGAACACACCACGGTGTGAATAACGTCAACAACAATACACCACAGTGTAAATAACGTCAACAAGAACACACCACAGTGTGAACAATGTCAACAAGAACATACGTGTGAATAACGTCAACAAGAATACACCACAGTGTGAACAATGTCAACAAGAACATACGTGTGAGTAACATCAACAAGAATACACCACAGTGTGGATAACGTCCAACAAGAACACACCACGGTGTGAATAACGTCAACAACAATACACCACAGTGTAAATAACGTCAACAAGAACACACCACAGTGTGAACAATGTCAACAAGAACATACGTGTGAATAACGTCAACAAGAATACACCACAGTGTGAATAACGTCAACAAGAACGCACAATGTGAATAACGTCAACAAGAACGCACAATGTGATTAACGTCAACAACAGTCACAGCAGTACGTTAAAGAAGAAGAAGAAAGAAGAAGAAGAAGAGAAGAAGAAGAAGAAGAAGAAGAAGAAGAAGAAGAAGAAGAAGAAGAGAAGAAGAAGAAGAAGAAGAAGAAGAACAAGAACAAGAACAAGAACAAGAACAAAAACAAGAACAAGAAGAAGAAGAAGAAGAGTTGCTGTCCTTGTCGTCACTGTTACCGTCAGAAAAAAAAAGGATTTTTTTTTTAAAGAACAAACACCCAGAATAACTGGCATGGAAGAGAAGAAGAGTAATCTTTAAGTGTGTGTGTGTGTGTGTGTGTGTGTGTGTGTGTGTGTGTGTGTGTGTGTGTGTGTGTGTGTGTGTGTGTGTGTGTGTGTGTGTTTTATATTTTTATAATTTATATTTTATTCTTTTACATCGAGGATAATGGAATAAGTACTTATGTGCTTTTTTTACATCCAGTCCCCGTGTGTATGCGGTTTTGTAAATTCTGTCATCTATTCCCACACAATAGCCTACTCTTACGAAAAGCGGAACAGGATTTAACGTGTGCGCAAGATCTTCTGCGTGCGTTCGCACACGGGGCCTCGATTTATAGTCTCATCCGAAGGACTTTGCGAAGAGAGGAGTCTGCACTGATGCTAACTCCAGGGGAAAATATCCCCTTGAACGGGAATCGAACCCGGGTCGTCAGATTGCGAGCGCAATTTTCTTACCACTAGGTTATCCCGTCCCCCCGTCCATGTGTGTGTATGTGTGTGTGTGTGTATGTTGTGTGTGTGTGTGTGTGTGTGTGTGTGTGTGTGTGTGTGTGTGTGTGCGTGCGTGTGTGTGTGTGTGTGTGTGTGTGTGTGTGTGTGTGTGTGTGTGTGTGTGTGTGCGCGTGCGTGCGTGCGTGTGTGTGTGTGTGTGTGTGTGCGCGTGCGTGCGTGCGTGTGCGTGTGTGTGTGTGTGTGTGTGTGTGTGTATGTGCGTGCGTGCGTGCGTTTGTGTCAAGTCAAGTCAAGTCAAGTCAAATTTTTGTTTCCAGATGGTACATTGAATAAGCAATGCATTTGCTTTTCTTCCATCAAGCCATCTAAGAACAAAAATGTCTTAATGTGTGTGTGAGTGTGTGTGTGTGTGTGAGTGTGTGTGTGAGTGTGTGTGTGTGAGTGTGTGTGTGTGTGTGTGTGTGTGTGTGTGTGTGTGTGTGTGTGTGTGTGTGTGTGTGTGTGTGTGTGTGTGTGTGTGTGTGTGTGTGTGTGTGTGTGTGTGTGTGTGTTAAGTTATCACATTGGGATCCCGGAAGGAAGATCGTGGGTTCGAATCCCACAAGATCACAGAGGGGTCTCAGACCCGGGCCAGCTGCCGCTAGAGCGAGTGTGCTACAGGCTCCCTGGAGACTGAAACCTTGAAATACGGCTTCATTTATTTTATGGATGCGATTTTCAGAGTGCTGCTCGAATTACCTGACCAACACTGCAGGTGTCTGTATCTCTCAGGCGTGGTTGAAGCTGGACTATATTGAGATAAGAAGCCTTGTCACGTAGTCTCACTGTGCTTACGCTGCTATAGCAGTATCATCACATCATCCTTATCCCAGCAGCAGCGCAGGGTCCCTCTGGCTGGTGGCCCATAGCTGTCTAACATTGACTTCTGACACATGGACGTGACGTGACAAGTTTAGGCAAGGCTGGTGGGGGGCGGGGGGAGAGAGGGGGGGGGGCAGAATGAGAAGTGTGAGGATAGCAGGATGGGATGGTGGAAAATGATGATCAGCCAGAAAAAAGTGCACGTGTGATAATGTGCACCGGGGCGGGAGGTGTGATGCTGTCTGTGTGTGCAAGTGTGAGTGTGTGATGTAGGGACGGACGTGTCCCCTGCTATGTCCACAGGGTGTGAATGTGGTGCATGGGTGAACATGGCTGCAGTCCACTGATGCAGACTGCACTGTAGTGTGCAATGTGAGGAGGACACGGCTGTCAGCCTCACTCTGCACAGTGCAATGAGGAGGAGGACACGGCTGTCAGCCTCACTCTGCACTGTGCAATGAGGAGGAGGACACTGCTGTCAGCCTCACTCTGCACTGTGCAATGAGGAGGACACGGCTGTCAGCCTCACTCTGCACTGTGCAATAAGGAGGACACTGCTGTCAGCCTCACTCTGCACTGTGCAATAAGGAGGACACGGCTGTCAGCCTCACTCTGCACAGTGCAATGAGGAGGAGGACACTGCTGTCAGCCTCACTCTGCACTGTGCAATGAGGAGGAGGACACGGCTGTCAGCCTCACTCTGCACTGTGCAATGAGGAGGACACGGCTGTCAGCCTCACTCTGCACTGTGCAATGAGGAGGAGGACACGGCTGTCAGCCTCACTCTGCACAGTGCAAAGAGGCGGACACTGCACAGTCTGCTCCTCGAATATCCCGGGCACCACAAACACTAACAGAGCAGAAGAACAGGACAGAGCAGAGAACAGTGAGGCCCTTCAGCTGAAACTACACTCATCAATGCTCAAGCCTTCAGTCTTGACACCGCCCATATCCTCACCATCAGTAACATCATCACCATCGTCGTCGTCGTCTTTTAACAGAATTGTCCAATAACGGAATGGTCATTGACAGAATGATCCAGTGACCGAATTTTCCATTAACAGAATTGTCTTTTAACAGAATGGTCCATTGTCCATAACAGAATTGTCCATATAATAGAATTGCTCATTGCAGAATGTACACTGACAGAGTACTGTATTGACAAAATAATGCATTGACAGACTTTCGATACATCGAGTTGAATTCTGTGCATCATAGGCATTAATTCTGCCAGACCTGACTTGAGAGTTGTGACCCCTGACTGACCCCTCAGCCCTGCTTCACTCCCCCTGCCACTGCACGACAACACGCTGCTGATAGTTGTTTCACTGTCTGTTGCCTTCACTGGAAACACGCGGATCATCCCCACGCTCTGCATTGCTACCACCAAAACTTCACTCCAGGAAAAAGAAATAGAAAATGCCACCACCGCCATCTCAGACTCCCCCCCCCCCCCTCTTCTCGCCCCCCGCCCCCCCCCCCCCCCCCCCCCGAAATGAAACTATACAGGTAGTGTTCTTTGTTCCTTACTTGGGTTTCCAAAAGAATGCAAGGTATGGGGTCAAACAAACAAACAAACAAGCAGACAAACAAACAGACAAACAAACCTCATGTGTACCCAACCTAAGTGGCTCGTTCAGCTGACTGATGACCCCAGTATTGTCAGAGGAATTATAAGGGACTCGACAAAAATGAACATCTATTTTTAAACTCGCTGTTTCTTCATTTTTCTCAGAGATCCAGTTCCCCAGTTTTGTCCTCAGAGATTCATTTCCCTACTTTTGAGATCCAGTTCCCTAGTTTTGTCCTCAGAGATCCAGTTCCCTGCTTTTGTCCTCAGACATCCAGTTCCCTGCTTTTGTCCTCAGAGATCCAGTTCCCTGCTTTCGTCCTCAGAGATCCAGTTCCCTGCTTTTGTCCTCAGAGATCCAGTTCCCTGCTTTTGTCCTCAGAGATCCAGTTCCCTGCTTTTGTCCTCAGAGATCCAGTTCCCTGCTTTTGTCCTCAGAGATCCAGTTCCCTGCTTTTGTCCTCAGAGATCCAGTTCCCTAGTTTTGTCCTCAGAGATCCAGTTCCCTGATTTTGTCCTCAGAAATCCAGTTCCCTGCTTTTGTCCTCAGAGATCCAGTTCCCTAGTTTTGTCCTCAGAGATCCAGTTCCCTGATTTTGTCCTCAGAAATCCAGTTCCCTGCTTTTGTCCTCAGAGATCCAGTTCCCTGCTTTTGTCCTCAGAGATCCAGTTCCCTAGTTTTGTCCTCAGAGAAACAATGCCCCAGTTTTGTAATCCAAATGTGACTGAACTAAGCATAGAGGAGGAAAACAAGGGCAAGCAATCCAGAAAAAAATCAAGATTTGTTTTTCTCTACGAACTTTTAAAAAGTAGTCTTGACAGAGATTTACTACTGTTGTTTCTATAGCAACTGATTGCTGTTTCTATGGCAACTGATTGCTGTTTTCATGGCAACTGATTGCTGTTTTCATGGCAACTGATTGCTGTTTTCATGGCAACTGATTGCTGTTTTCATGGCAACTGATTGCTGTTTCTATGGCAACTGATTGCTGTTTTCATGGCAACTGATTGCTGTTTCTATGGCAACTGATTGCTGTTTTCATGGCAACTGATTGCTGTTTCTATGGCAACTGATTGCTGTTTTCATGGCAACTGATTGCTGTTTCTATGGCAACTGATTGCTGTTTTCATGGCAACTGATTGCTGTTTCCATGGCAACTGATTGCTGTTTCTATGGCAACTGATTGCTGTTTCTATGGCAACTGATTGCTGTTTCCATGGCAACTGATTGCTGTTTCTATGGCAACTGATTGCTGTTTCTATGGCAACTGACTGCTGATTCCATGGCAACTGATTGCTGTTTCCCAAGCATCTGACTGCTGTTTCCATGGCAACTGACTGCTGTTTCCATGACAGCTGACCCTGTCCTCGTTCAAGCACAGGTCCCCTGCAGGACTGACCACAGACACCACTGTGCACACATAACACAGACAATACCAACAACACACAACATAGGCAACACAGACAATACATACAGTGTAGATAACAGACAATAGACAATAGAAGGAAGGTGGCAGGATGGTTAAGACGTTTGCCTGCCAACAAGTAAACCGTGAGGTTCTGGGTTCGATTCCCAGCCTCGCCCTTTCTTACCAGTTTCACAAAAAATTCGAACTGAATGTCAAAGTCCTTCGGATGAGACTATAAACCGAGGCCCCGTGTGCGAACGCATGCAGAATATCTTGCGCACACGTTAAATCATGTTCCGCTTTTCGAAAGAGTAGGCCATTGTGTGCCAGTTGGAATAGATGACAAAATTTACAAAACCGCATACACACGGGGACTGGATTAAAAAAGCACATGAGTGCTTATTCCATTATCCTCGGAAAAAAAAGAAAGTCATCTGAGCGCTTTGATGTGTTGCTTTACAAGATTCAGCGCTATATAAATTCCATATATTATTATTTAATATTATTATTATTATTATTATTATTATTATTATTATTATTATTATTATTATTATTATTATTATTATTATTACATGCAATATAGATAACAGACAATAGACAATACATGCAATATAGATAACAGACAATATATATATATATATATATATATATATATAATATATATATATATATATATATATATATATATATATATATATATATATATATTATATATATAATTCTTTTATATCGAGGATAATGGAATAAGCACTCATGTGCTTTTTTACAACTAGTCCCCGTGTGTATGCGGTTTTGTAAATTTTGTCATCTGTTTCCACAGGCACACGATGGCCTACTCTTCCGAAAAGCGGAACAGGATTTAACATGTGCGCAAGATGTTCTGCATGCGTTCGCACACGGAGCCTCGGTTTATAGTCTCATCCGAAGGACTTTGACATTCAGTTCGATTTTTTTGTCAAACTGGGAAGAAAGGGCGAGGCTGGGAATCGAACCCAGAACCTCACGGTTTACTTGTTGGCAGGCGAACGTCTTAACCATCCTGCAACCTTCCTTCCAACAGACAATACATGCAATATAAATAACAGACAACAGACAATACATGCACTATAGATAACAGACAATAGACAAGACATGCACTATAGATAACAGACAATAGACAATACATGCACTATAGATAACAGACAATAGACAAGACATGCACTATAGATAACAGACAATACAGACGACACGAACAGAACAGACATAGATAATTGACAACGCAGCGAACGAACAACGCGAACATAAGAGACAACACAGACAAGATACAGACAACACAGACAAGATACAGACAACACAGACAAGACACAGACAACACAGACAAGAAACAGACAACAAAGACAACACAGACAAGATACAGACAACACGAACACGATATAGACAATACAGACAAGACACAGACAACACAGACAAGATACAGACAAGACACAGACAACACAGACAAGACACAGACAACACAGACAAGATACAGACAACGCAGACAAGATACAGACAACACAGACAAGATACAGACAACACAGACAAGATACAGACAACGCAGACAAGATACGGACAACACAGACAAGATACAGACAACACAGACAAGACACTGACAACACACTGACAAGATACAGACAACGCAGACAAGATACAGACAACACAGACAAGATACAGACATCACAGACAAGATACAGACAGCACAGACGACACAGACAAGATATAGACAACACAGACAACACATACAAAATATAGACAGCACAGACAACACAGACAAGATACAGACAACACAGACAACACAGACAACACAGACAACACAGACAAGATACAGACAAGATACAGACAATACAGACAAGATACAGACAACACAGACAAGACACAGACAACACAGACAAGATACGCACATAGACAACACAGACAAGACACTGACAACACAGACAAGACACAGACAACACAGACAAGATACAGACAACACAGACAAGATATAGACAACACAGACAAGACACTGACAACACAGACAAGACACTGACAACACAGACAAGATACAGACAACACAGACAAGATACAGACAACACAGACAAGATATAGACAATACAGACAAGATACGCACAAGATATAGACAACACAGACAAGACACAGACAACACAGACAAGACACAGACAACACAGACAAGACACTGACAACACAGACAAGACACTGACAACACAGACAAGACACAGACAACACAGACAAGATACAGACAACACAGACAAGATATAGACAACACAGACAAGACACTGACAACACAGACAAGACACAGACAACACAGACAAGATACAGACAACACAGACAAGACACAGACAACATAGACAACACAGACAAGATATAGACAACACAGACAAGATACAGACAACACAGACAAGATACAGACAACACAGACAAGATACACACAAGATATAGACAACACAGACAAGACACTGACAACACAGACAAGATATAGACAATACAGACAAGATACGCACAAGATATAGACAACACAGACAAGATATAGACAACACAAACAAGATATAGACAATACAGACAAGATACACACAAGATATAGACAACACAGACAAGACACAGACAACACAGACAAGACACAGACAACACAGACAAGATACAGACAACACAGACAAGATACAGACAACACAGACAAGACACAGACAACATAGACAACACAGACAAGATATAGACAACACAGACAAGATACAGACAACACAGACAAGCTACAGACAACACAGACAAGATACACACAAGATACAGACAACACAGACAAGATACAGACAACACAGACAAGATACAGACAACACAGACAAGACACAGACAACATAGACAACACAGACAAGATATAGACAACACAGACAAGATACAGACAACACAGACAAGATACAGACAACACAGACAAGAACACACAAGATATAGACAACACAGACTAGATACAGACAACACAGACAAGATACAGACAACACAGACAAGATACACACAAGATATAGACAACACAGACAAGACACTGACAACACAGACAAGATATAGACAATACAGACAAGATACGCACAAGATATAGACAACACAGACAAGACACTGACAACACAGACAACACAGACAAGATACAGACAACACAGACAAGATACAGACAACACAGACAAGATACAGACAACACAGACAAGACACAGACAACATAGACAACACAGACAAGATATAGACAACACAGACAAGATACAGACAACACAGACAAGATACAGACAACACAGACAAGATACACACAAGATATAGACAACACAGACAAGATACAGACAACACAGACAAGATACAGACAACACAGACAAGATACACACAAGATATAGACAACACAGACAAGACACTGACAACACAGACAAGATATAGACAATACAGACAAGATACGCACAAGATATAGACAACACAGACAAGACACTGACAACACAGACAACACAGACAAGATACAGACAACACAGACAGACACAGACAACACAGACAAGATACAGACAGCACAGACAAGATACAGACAAGATACAGACAATACAGACAAGATACAGGCAACACAGACAAGATACAGACAATACAGACAAGATACAGGCAACACAGACAAGATATAGACAATACAGACAAGATACGCACAAGATATAGACAACACAGACAAGATATAGACAACACAAACAAGATATAGACAATACAGACAAGATACACACAAGATATAGACAACACAGACAAGATACAGACAACACAGACAAGACACAGACAACACAGACAAGATACAGACAACACAGACAAGACACAGACAACACAGACAAGATACAGACAACACAGACAAGACACAGACAACACAGACAAGATACAGACAACACAGACAAGATACAGACAACACAGACAAGATACACACAAGATATAGACAACACAGACAAGACACAGACAACACAGACAAGACACAGACAACACAGACAAGACACAGACAACACAGACAAGACACAGACAACACAGACAAGATACAGACAACACAGACAACACAAACAAGTTACAGACAACACAGACAAGACACAGACAAAATAGACAACACAGACAAGATATAGACAACACAGACAAGATACGGACAACACAGACAAGATACAGACAACACAGACAAGATACACACAAGATATAGACAACACAGACAAGACACTGACAACGCAGACAAGATATAGACAATACAGACAAGATACGCACAAGATATAGACAACACAGACAAGATATAGACAACACAAACAAGATATAGACAATACAGACAAGATATAGACAACACAGATAAGATATAGACAACACAAACAAGATATAGACAATACAGACAAGATACACACAAGATATAGACAACACAGACAAGATACAGAAAACACAGACAAGATACAAACAACATAGACAACATATAGACAACACAGAGAAACACAGAGCAGAAACACAGAGCAGACAGAGCAGAAACACAGACCAGACAGAGCAGATAGAGCAGAAACACAGAGCAGAAACACAGAGCAGACAGAGCAGAAACACAGGGCAGACAGAGCAGAAACACAGAGCAGAAACACAGAGCAGAAGCACAGAGCAGGAACACAGAGCAGAAAGACAGAGCAGAAACACAGACAACACAGAGCAGAAACACAGAGCAGAAACACAGAGCAGAAACACAGACCAGACAGAGCAGAAACACAGAGCAGAAGCACAGAGCAGAAAGACAGAGCAGACAGAGCAGAAACACAGACCAGACAAAGCAGAAAGACAGAGCAGAAACACAGACCAGACAAAGCAGAAAGACAGAGCAGAAACCCAGACCAGACAAAGCAGAAACACACAGCAGAAACACAGACCAGACAAAGCAGAAACACACAGCAGAAACACAGAGCAGACAGAGCAGACAGAGCAGAAACACAGACCAGACAGAGCAGAAACACAGACCAGACAGAGCAGAGCAGAAACACAGACCAGACAGAGCAGAAACACAGAGCAGAAACACAGACCAGACAGAGCAGAAACACAGAGCAGAAACACAGACCAGACAGACAGAGCAGAAACACAGAGCAGAAACACAGAGCAGAAACAGAGCAGAAAGACGGAGCAGACAGACCAGACAGAGCAGGAACACATAGCAGAAACACAGAGCAGGAACACAGAGCAGAAACACAGAGCAGAAACACAGAGCAGAAACACAGAACAGACAGACAGGGCGGACCTTGGCGGCCCTGGAGGAGGCGGGGTCCTGGAGGAACTGCCAGATGGCGGCGCGGTGTCTGCCCCAGCACCCGGTCTCCTTCTGGCGCCGCGACTCCAGGTTCTGCGTGGTGGAGAACTTGCGGTCGTACTCCAGCTTGGCCAGGCTGCGGCTCTGCGTCTTCCAGGTGTTGTACTGCGTCCAGCAGCAGCGCTCAATGTCCAGCTCCTCGATGCCCCAGAACTCCAGCTCCGTCTGCAGCGCGGGGCCGCACATGGTGGTGGGCACGTGCAGGTCGCCCGTGCGGAGGTAGTTGAGCACGCAGCTGAAGGCGGTGGGGTCACGGTCGAAGAAGTAGTCCCCCTGCGTGGGGCGGAAGTAGGCACGAAGTTTGTCGTCGTCCGCGAAGAAAGAGTTCTTCAGCCTCTTGAGCGTGGAGCGGTAGGTCTCGAAGGTGTGGCCGCCCACGTTGAAGATGACGGTGGGCTTGGCGCCCCTCCGCGGTCGGCGCGGCTTCTTGTTGTTGTTGGTCAGGGCCTTGGTCAGCGGCGTTTGGGAACCGTCAGGTGACGTCACGCCGCCCAGCGTGACGTAAGAGAGCTGGCAGGAACAGACGGCGTCTCCGGGCGAGCCCCCTCCTCCTCCTCCTCCTCCTCCTCCTCCTCCTCCTCCTCCCCTCTCTGTCGCCGTTGCCCTGCCCGTGACCCGTGTCCGGCACCCTCAGGCTGTTGTTGCCTCCCAAGGCCAGACGACAGTGCGGGGAGTGCAGGAGGGGCAGCGAGGACGGGGAGAGGGGGGACTCCATTTCCTCCTCGTCATCCTGGATCTCCGCCATGGACGCCGCTGTGGGCGCCGGTTTGCCGTTGCTGTGCTTGGATCCCCGCCCCCACTCCCCCCCGCTGCCCCCGCATTGAGGGAAGGACGGGCGCCTCTGCACACACAGACATGTTTGTTTTTTTTAAACAACACATCCACCTCTCCCTGTTTTGTTTTGTTTTTTGTTGTTGTTGTTTTTTCCCCCGTCTAATATCACTAAAAGTGAACAGACGTAAAGTTAAAGTCAACAACAACACAGACACAGACACACATACACATACAGAACACACACACACACACACACACACACACACACACACACAGACACACGTACACAGACACACACACACAGACAGACAGACACACAGGCAGACACACAGACACAGACACACAGACACACACACACACACACACACACACACACACACACACACACACACACACACACACCACAAGATTCAAGATTTAATTCCTTTCACCCCTTTTGGGGTATGGAGGATTACAAACAAATTGAACAGGAGAATAAACCTAACAGCAATATACTCAAAAATAATAGGAATACTAACAGGAACTGAAAAGCAAGAGTTCATCGCATAATGATAAGCAAAGAGTATTAATGACTCAATACTATTTTTAAGTATACAAATTTCTTTAATCTACACATGTGAAAGGCAATTAAAATTTCAAGAAATACCTGCAAAGCTTATGAATTTTGAGAGCGATAGGAGAACTTTTCGAGACTTGCATTTCATTAGCCTACAAAAATTATAACTGGACATGGGTTGAAGAAAATGTCGGGGAATAAAATCTTGTCGTAAATGTTTGAAGTGGGTACATTCCATGATAAAATGAAATTCATCCCCTAAAACAGACATATATTGCATTTTGAACATATTCTTTCTTCCCTTGGTATATTATGAAAACGTCCAACCTCAATAGGAAGCTTGTGACAGCTACAGCGAAACTTCATAAGAGCGTAAACATATACATCTGGTAGACAAGTTATATATTTTTCCATACCAAAATCGATCTTATAGATTTTTATAATAAAGGCATCTACTATTACTCCACAGCTCAGTTCTTCATTCATTAACAAAATTTTCTATTAAGAAGGCTTTGACATGTTAACTTGTAGAATTAATACTTGAACAAAACTGTCTCTCCCACAAACAGTCAAATCCGCTTTGTACTAAAATATTTTTTATCTTATTTAGCCATGATGATTTAATCAAAGAATTGTCATGTAAATCTTTCATCATCTGATAAACATTTGAGGATAGCTTTTCAAACTGGATGTCAAGCAGCTGCATCCAGAAACGAACCATTCGAACAGAGACCAAAATAGACAAAGGATATCTGCCCGTTTCTCCATATACTAGCGAAGTTGACGTTGTACGCTTTAAACGAAAAATATGCTTTAAAAATCTTAACTGAAACTTGTCAATTATTGTTAGGTTTTCATATCCCCAAATTTCACATCCATACAACAAAACAGGTACAACGATTTTATCTAATAAATCAAGCGTCCCATGTATAGGTAGTTCTTTTTGCCGTGCAGTCCTTATCAAACTAAACATAACTTTAGTAGCTTTATCATAAGCATTTTTTTTGCATTTTGCAAAACTACCACTCTTACTGAAGTCAATTCCTAAATATTTAAAACTATTAACAACTTCTAACGCTTTTCCACCATACGTAAACATGTTGCGAGATTTATTGCGGCCGAATACCATGATTTTTGTTTTCACTGGATTCACAAGTTTCCACTGAGAAAACTAAGCATATAAATTGTCTAAAGCATCTTGTAACCCCTTATTTGTAGAATAAAATAGTATCATCAGCATATAGCAAAATTAAAAGCTTGACATAGCTGGTTAACATTGTTCCATTCCATAAAAGTTGAATATTCAATGACAAACAATTTCTATCTGTCAAATATTGTTCCAAAGCATTCAGAGACATAGTCAACAAAACAGGAGAAAGACTATCCCCTTGACGAACGCCAGTACAACTTTTGAAATATTCTTAACAGGCTCCATCATTAACAAAGATACAAGATTTTACATTTTCATACATGTTCATGATGACTTTCATTGTTTTCCCGTTTACATTTTGTTTTGCCAGTTTATACCATAAGGCACTACGCCATACAGAATCAAAAGCCTTCTCATAATCAACAAAAGCACAGTATAACGGGGCTTTTTACTTAGAAATATATCAAAAAAACATTTTAAAATGAAACAGTTATCTGTAGTAGAGTGATACTTTCTGAAGACTGCCTGATTTTCCAAAAGTATCTTATTTGTCTCAATAAATTTTGACAACTAGATGTTTGAAACAGACGTGAAAAGTTTTCCAATACAACTCAACAAAGTTATACCTCTATAATTATCACATTCGTATTTGTCTCCTTTCCCCTTATAAATAGGTTTTATAAGGCCAACCATCCAAACATCTGGTATCTTTCGAGTATCCAAAACTCTATTAAACAGTTTGCAGTACAACGTTTTAAGCACTGATTTGCTATACTTGACATAATCAGAATAAACATTATCTATACCTGCTGCCTTACCACTTTTCATTAAATCAAGGGCAGTTTCCACTTCTTGTTCAGTTATAGATCTGTTAAGATCATCTGAACTGAAATCTGGAAGGTACTCAAATTTACTAGTATCGGCTGTAAATTGAGAACTGACAGGATTACATCATTTAATGTTTTAAAATGTTCAAAAAGAGTAGATAAACTAACTGGTCAGTCATCAAAAGAGTGCACTTTCACTTCTTTCCAAAAATCTTTAGTATTGCTTTTTTTCATTTTCTTTAATTGTTGACACCATTTTTTCTTTGCTTTCCGACATGCTTTTCTGGTGGTATTTTTGTATTTTTTACTGGCTGTTTTCAGGAAAAAAAAAGTGTTTCTGAAAGGTCTCTGCGTTTACATACAGCTTTACTTTTCAGATACAAACGTCTTTTTATAGAGCATTCTGCATTGAACCACACTTTCAATGACTTTTTAGGACTATTTTTTACGACACACACACACACCATACACACAGACACACACACAGACATACACACCATACGCACACAGACACACACCATACACACAGACACACACACAGACACAAACAGACACACACACAGACACACAGACACACACAGACACACACACTTACACCATACACACACATACACACACATAGACACACCATACACACACATACACTCACATACACACACCATACACACACATACACTCACATACACACACCATACACACACAGACACACACCATACAGAAACATACACACACACCATACTCGCACCATACACACACACCATACACACACACCACACACATACACCATACACACACAGACACACACATACACACACATACACACACACCATATACACACACCATACACAACATACACACACCATACACAACACCAGACACACACACAGACACACACAGACACACACCATACACACACCATACACACATAGACACACACACCATTCAGATACACCATACACACACACCATACACACACCATACACACACACCATACACATACCATACACACATACACACACATACCACACACCATACACACACACATTACACACACCAGACACACACCACACACACACGCCATACACACACACACCATACACACACACCATACCAACACATACACATACAGATAACACACACACCATACACATACCATACACACACACCATACACACACCATACACATACAGATACACACACATACACACACCATACACATACCATACACACACAGACACACACCATACACATACCATACACACACAGACACACACACACATACACACACAGATACACACTCATCATACACACACCATACACATACCATACACACAAATACACACACCATACACATACCATACACACACAGACACACACACCATACACACACCATATACACACCATACACACACACATACACACACATACACACACACACATTACACACACCATACACACACCATACACACACAATACACACACACCATACACACAGACACACACACAGACACACACACCATACACACACCATACACAAACCATAAACACACACACACACGCCATACACACACATAAACAAACACAGACACACACACCATACACACACATACACACACACCATACACACACACCATACACACACATACACACACACCATACACACACACCATACACACACCATACACACATACACACACACCATACACACACCATACATACACCATACACACACAGACACACCACACACACCACACACACCATACACACACCACACACACATCATACACACACACAGACACACAGATACACACACACCATACACACACAGACACACCAAACACACCATACACACACACAGACACACACACACACACACACACACACACACACACACACACACACACACACACACACACACACACACACACACACACGTGTCAGGTATCCAGTGACTGGCGGTGCCATTCCTCTCAGCTGTTTACCCAGTGTCCGCTGTCCCTACCTACCGATGAACGCTTGTCTACCCAGACAATAGGAAACAGGCAAAGCACCTCTGACAGAGATAAACACAGGCAGACAGACAGACGGACAGACACAGGCAGAAACACAGACAGAAAGAAAGAGACAGACAGACATAGAAACAGACAGACAGATAGAAACAGACAGAAACAGACAGACAGAGACAGACAGACATGGAAACAGACAGACAGACATAGAAACAGACAGACATAGAAACAGACAGACAGACATAGAAACAGACAGACAGACAGACATAGAAACAGACAGGCAGGGCTCCTACCCAGAGTGAGTGTGCTGTGGGCTCAGTGGGAAGACTGGGACCACACAGTCGAGCTTCATCCACTTAACGGATGCGAGTTTGAGAGTGTTGCTCAAATTACCTGACCAGCACTGCAGGTGTCTGTATCTCTCGGGCCCGGTTGACGCCGGGATATATTATGATAGTAAGCGTAGAGTACAACCCTGTCAAGTAGTCTCAAAGCATATGCACTTCCACAGCAGCATCATTACGTCATCCTCATTGTCATTGATCATCATGCATTAAAAAAAAATTTTAAAAATGCCTCTGATTCGGTTGTCCCGGTTTCTCTGGTCTCATGGTGACCTCAGATTCGGTTTGCCCCTACACTTCTGTGCCTGTGGTGAGTTTGTGTCAAAGCCTTTGGGGTTGGAGGTTCGCGGGGGACGGTCGTTGGAGGGACGTTGTGGTGGTTGCCACCTCGGGTGGGCAACTCACTCAGTCTGGCTCCGCGACTGAGCTAATACTGTCGTTAGTAGGGGGCTTAGTAGGTGGTGTCCTGCGTATGTTAGCTCAGAACAGGCACCACTGAACACCACCAAAGTGACCCAGCAGCAGTGCAGGGCCCCTCTGGCTGGTGGCCCCACGGCGGCCTGACAGTGATGGGCTCCCTGTGGACTTCCGACCCTGAGGATGAGATACAGTGAATCTGGGTGTGGCTGTGGCGGGGAGATGGAGATGAGCGGTGTGGGAACAGTAGGACGGGGGTCGTCAGAAGATGAGGCAGCAAAAAAAAAAAAAAAAAAGAAACACAGACAGAAAGAAAGAGACAGACAGACATAGAAACAGACAGACAGATAGAAACAGACAGAAACAGACAGACAGAGACAGACAGACATGGAAACAGACAGACAGACATAGAAACAGACAGACATAGAAACAGACAGACAGACATAGAAACAGACAGACAGACATAGAAACAGACAGGCAGACATAGAAACAGACAGACACAGAAACAGAAACAGACAGACAGACATAGAAACAGACAGACAGAGACAGCCTGGCCAAGATACAGACACAGAGACAGAAAAGCAGGGAGATATAGCTACATGCAGAGAGAGACAGAGACAGACAGACAGACAGACAGAGACAGAGAAATAGAGACAGAGAGACAAAGAGAGGCTGGTAGGTAAAGAT
Source organism: Rapana venosa (assembly GCA_028751875.1). NCBI lineage: Eukaryota > Metazoa > Mollusca > Gastropoda > Neogastropoda > Muricidae > Rapana > Rapana venosa. Next base: position 35,102,640 of record CM054157.1, on the reverse strand, counting down.
GGATAAACAAAGAGACAAAGACACACTGGAAACCATAACTCAGCTGTTGGAGTATGGCGGTGACCTCATTAACCAACGCTCACTCCTTTCATGTCATGTCATGTCATGTCATGTTGTTTTCAGCCCTACCGACCACTGAAGCCATAATTATCAGGGCTGTCTGCCACCTCGTTCAGTTTCAGTGGCTCCAGTAACAATCACTGCAAGTTCAAAACCAACACATTTTATTCCTTGATTAGGTAAAAAGGTAAAGGAGTCCCATAACCTATAAGGTCGTAGGGGAGCGAGGCGTCAGAGACCTCACTTCTCTAGGGCCAGCATATTGAGGGCGGCGCCCATCTCCTCTCCCTCACTGCTTTACCTTCCCTGACCCTAAAGAGGGCAGGTACCCATTTACAGCTGGGGGAACTGGGGGAACTGTACTGAAGCCAAGGCACGCAAACGGTCACCCATCCAACTGGTAACCACGCTCGACGCTGCTTAACTTGGCTGGGGGAAAGCGAGTGCTCCGACCACTGAGCTATCCCGTCCCCATTCCTTGATTAAGACCAATAAAAACCAGCCCATGCTCAGGACGCCAGCTTCATCAGTCAACCCCAGGTCACCAAAAAACAACATCAAAAGATAGCACGTCAAAGTACAACAGATGATTATACGTAAACGTGTCCACGTGTCATAGTGGGCGAGCACTACCGCACAGCGGACATCCGGGGCCCTCCCAGTGTTCACAGTGTCACTACCTGGTACCTGGACAAGCGTGTTAAAGCGCTTTGATTTGTTTTTGGCAAGATATAGCGCTATATAAATTCCATTTAGTAGTAATAGTAGTAGTAGTAGTAGTAGAAGTAGTAGTAGTAGTAGTAGTAGTAGTAGTAGTAGTAGTAGTAGTAGTAGTACCTGGCAGCCAGAACACATCCATGCAGGCAACACGTTCTTTAAGGGCTGGGAAAAGACAGCGGGGCAGTGTCAGACTTACTTGAAGAAAGGCAGGAACATGGACTTGGAAGGCAGGAGAAAAGCATTAGAGAGTTTGTGTTTCGTACCTACAAGCATGGCTTCGGTTTTGTCTGCATTTTGCTTTAACTTGTTCTGTATCATCCAATTGTGGATGTCTTGAAGGCAGTAGGACATATTTGTTAAGAGAGAAGGCAGATTTTTAGGAGTATTACTGCTTAGAATCTGAGAGTCGTCTGCATAAAAATGATGGCTGATCTGATGACGATTTATTACATGTGAAAGTGGAGCAGTGTAGAGAGTGAAAAGAACAGGGCCAAGAACTGATCCCTGTGGGACTCCACATTCCAGTTTGACAGGTGATGATTGAATCTTGTTTACTGCAACTGTTTGGAATCGGTCTGTGAGGTATGAACTGAACCAGGTGAGGGCAGTGCCTGTAATACCAAACGTGCTTTGGAGATGGGGGAGAATTGAATGGTCTATACTGTCGAAGGCTGCAGATAAGTCGAGCAGAGTGAGAAGGGAGATTTTCCCTGTGTCAGAAGCGTGTAGAAGCGTGTTTAACCCTCTTGTCCCCGATCCGGCCACAGCCGACAGTAAGGAGGCAGCCGCTAGATTCCAATACGACCGCAGCCGACAGTTGGTGCTGCCCACGTGGGCAGTACTTTTCCATCACACACAGATCTCGCGGTTTTCACACTATGTGTCTGAAAATTGGTGGGGCGATGCAGGGAGGGTGTTTGAGGATGCCAGTGATAAATTTAGACCACTAACATGCGTGTAGTGGGGAGGGAAGGAAGAAATAACAGCCAGCGACCGGAACGCTTTTCAATGGTGCTGCGTGTCGGAAAAAAATGGCGTTCTCTTTAGTAGCAGACGAGTCATCTGATTAGCGAGACGATAAATTGAATGTTATTGTCTTGGAAGTAGAAACATTTGAACGAGAATTGTTAAGTGAGTCCGATATTAAACGATTACGAGGAAGAGGAGGAAGGAAATGCTGCAGTTAGGGAGAAGAGTGAGCCAGAAAATAACTGCTACACGGCACATTCCTGACCTGTGCTACACACACCGACTGTGGAGAAATTTGACCTCCTGGCTGGTCCGCGGCATAGACGCCTGAAAGCATGATGCCTTTTGACTGTTTTCTCATTATTACCACACTTTTGCTTTGAAACTGCAATGGCAGAAACGAACAGATATGCTGATAATGAAAATAGCAAGAAGGAAAATAAAATAGGTCTCTGTCTGCCAAGGTTCGACAGGTAAGAGCAATGGGTACAACCCCCCCCCCCCCTACACACACACACACATCCATAATTTGTGCTTTTTATGATGTGATGTGACCCTGTGCCACCACTACGACTACTTTAGAGACTACCAACATTAAAGTTTTGTAGAGTTACAGAAGTTCTGTGTTGTTTTGAATTTGTCACACCTGTGCTGTGACAATGGTGACAGTGTGAGTCATGTACAATAATACACTTCTGTACACTGAACAAACATGTGGTAGCACACGCAGATATGAACTGCAGTCAGAACAACTTTTTCAATGACTTTAGAAATGAACAGTAGGTTAGATACAGGTTTATAATCATTCAGAGTTTTAGGGTCGAGGTCGCGCTTTTTGAGTAGGGGTGTCACTATTGCAGATTTGAGAGCTGTTGGGAAAGTTCCTGCAAGAAGTGATGAATTTACTATTTTTGTGATAGTGGGTATTAGCTGTGGAAGGTACTGAGTGAAAAGAGAAGCAGGCACAGGATCAAGATCACATGATTTAATTATCATTTCTTTCAGAATTGTCTTGATTTCAATCTTGCTTTTTGGATGAAAGAAAAGGAGAGGAATGTCAGTGAATTGGGGATCAGGAGGCGCATGGTGGAAAGAAGTCTGATCCAGTCTGGAGCGGATGTTGTGGACTTTGTCAGAGAAGAATGAAGAAAATATAGCATAAAGTTCAGAGGGGCTGTGAACAGTAGGCAGAGGGCTTGCCTTTGCAGATCCGAGGAGAGTTGAGGTGAGGGGAAAAGATTTCATGGTCGTGGCATCAAGAAATTGAGCAGAGTAATAGTTTGTCTTTGCTGAATGGATTAAGATTTTGACTTTGTTTATTTGTTTTCGCAAGAGCTGTTTGTTTATTTCAGTTTTTGTTTTTCGCCACTGCCGCTCTAGTTGTCAGCGTTTGCGCTTTGCGACCAGGACATCGTGAGTGTACCATGGGGTGCAGGGCCTATCAGGAAGAATGAGGTCAGTGGGAGGTGCATGTTCATCAAGCAGTTGGCTGAGAACATCATTCTAGTGTATAGAAGGGTCAGTGTGGTCAGGGATTTGTGATAGGCGTTCAGTACCTTGTGGAGAGAAATTTTGAATGTCAATGGCCTTGAGATTGCTACGGGTGACGCTTTTTCTTTTTGATAGGCCTTGCGATATTGAGAAAGAAAAGAATGGCAAAATGGTCAGAAACCAGTTCATTAGTGACAGACACAGATGTGACATGATCTTGTGAAGCGTCAGTAATGAGTCAGTCTAAGGTATGACATGATGTGTGAGTTGGTTCATTCACCAGCTGGGAAAGAGAGGGGTTAGACAAAGAAAGAGAAAGACGCTTGACACCAGGAGAAGACTGGTTATTGAAGTGGAGTTAAAGTCGCCGAGAATGATAACCTTCTTGGGAGAGAGGCTGTAGTGATCGAGAAGTGATTGAAACTCTTGATGGAAAACTGAAGATGAAGTCGGATGTGCTGGGCCTGAGTTGTCAGGCACTTAACGGCAGTGCAACGCATTTTCGCTCATATAAGAGAAAACAATAGTTGCTGTCTGAGCGTTCGTCAAAGAAAAGACAAAAGGGAAATACCTAGCACAGAATGTCCACGTGTAGCGGATGCTGTTTATACTGACGGAGCCACTAGCATCCCCTACGAGGAAAGCTCACACCTTCCCACTCCAGACCTTGGCTAGGTGTGGCAAACAAATAGACAAACAGACAGACAGACAGACGGACAGACGGACAGAGGCAGAGACTTTCAGAGACAACAGTACAGTAAGGTAGACTGCTGTTGGGCTGCTCCTCCTCCTAGTATGGACACAGCAGACACACCAGCGAAGGATGGTGCTGATGGTTTGAAGATTTGTCAGAAACCCAGTTCCAACCAGATGCTTCTGAAATTCGATTTAGTTCAAACACTTTATTATCTCACAAAAAGGTGAATACAATAGATCGATTCAATATTGAAAAACCACGTGCAATCTGCATATCTTCTTAGCAGGAGTCAAATATTGCTTTACCCTATCACTATATCTCAAGTCTACAGTGTTGAACTGAGTTTTTCACCGACGACTAGGTTTTGACAAAGGCCAGGTCAATTCTGGAACTGCCCTTCTGTCATAATAATAATGATCATCATAATAATAATAATCGTAATAATAATCATAATAGGAGAAGAATATATGAAAGTGGAGCAGTGTAGAGATTGAAGAGAACAGGCTCTAGAACTGATCCCTGTGGGACTCCACATTCCAGTTTGACAGCTTTTAACTAAAATGTGTATATGATAACTGTCTGGAATCGGTTTGTAAGGTATGACTGAAACCACGTGAGGGAGGGCTGCGTCATTAGTACCAAATGTTTTTAAGTCGGGAGAGAAGTGCAATCTAAGTGCTCTGCTATTTTTTTCCACCTCAACTCACTCCCTCACCCCTCTCCTCTTTCTCTGTTATTTGTTCTTTCTTTCTTTCTGTCTGTCTTTTTCAAGATATTTTCAATCGTCTTACATCAATAATAGTCAATAGACGTAACAGAAATCACAAGAGAACAGCTTTCACAGGCAGACAGATATACAGACAGGGATAGACCGATAGAGACAGACTGACAGAGACAGACTGACAGAGATAGGTAAACAGAGATAGACAGACAGACAGACACACAGACAGAGATAGACAAAGAGAGATAGACAGACAGACAGGGATAGACCGATAGAGACAGACTGACAGAGATAGATGAACAGAAATAGAAAGACAGACAGACAGAAAGATAGACAGAGATAGACAAACAGAGACAGATAGACAGACAGACAGAGACATACCGATAAAAAAAAGGTAAAGGTAACTTATAGGGTCGTAGGGGAACGAGGCGTCAGAGACCTCACTTCTCTAGGGGCCAGCATATTGAGGATGGCACCCACCTCCTCTCCCTAGCTGCTTTACCTTCCCTGACCCTAAAGAGACAGGTACCAATTTACAGCTGGGTGAACTGAGGGACTGTACTGAAGCCAAGGCGCACAAACGGTCACCCATCCAAGTGGTAACCACGCTTGATGCTGCGTAACCTTGGCTGGGGAAAGCGAGTGCTCCAACCACTGAGCTATCGCGTCCCCGATATAGCGATAGAAATAAACAGAAACAGAGAAAGACAGACAGACACAGAAAGACAGACAGACAGATATAGATAGGCAGACGGACAGACAAACAGGCAGACAGATAAAGACCATAGAGAGAGAATGACAGAAATAATATAGAAATAGAAAAGACAGATACACACACAGACAGACTGACAAAGATAGACAGACAAGAGAGAAACAGGGACCGACCAACAGACTGACAGACAGACAGACAGACGAACGGACAAACAGACGGACGGACGGACGGACAGACAGAGGTAGACACTACAGGGAGTGAAGTCCTCTTAACCATTTGGAGAATGGGATGTTCAGCACCAACTGAGGGCCATTTAGCCCCAGCCATAAAGCAGGCAGATGTGACAGACAGACACACACACACCACACACATACAGAGAGAGAGAGAGAGAGAGGAGAGAGAAGAGAGAGAGAGAGAGAGAGAGAGAGCATTCGGTAGTATCAACTATGGGTCGGTGGTCTAGAGGTGACGCACCTGCCTAGAAAGCCGAAAGTCTGGGTTTGAATGTGTGGTGGTTCGATCCCCATGTGTGCCCGAAACTTTTCCCCATCCACTAGACCGTGAGTGATGGTCTGGGTGCTAGTCTGTCGAATGATACGATAAACCGAGATCCCATGTGCAATACTCATTCAATACACGTAAAAGAACTCACGGCAACAAGAGAGTTGTCCTTGGCAAAATTCTGTAGAAAAAAGCCACTCTGATAGAAAATCGATTACATATGCTGACAAGTAAAGAAAAACTAATAGGTGGCGCTGCCTTGTGGCGACGCGAGCTCTCCCCGGGGACAGCAGCCCGAATTTCACGCAGAGAAATCTGCCGTGACTTAAAATGGTTTACAATACAAATTACAATACAATGGACATTTATCTCAAGGGATAAACAGGCAGGTGTCACACACACACACACACACACACACACACACACACTCTCTCTCTCTCTCTCTCTCTCTCATATATATTATATATATTTATATATATATATATAATATATATATATAATATATTATATATACCGGTATATATATCCCCAAAGTCCTTCGGATGAGACTATAAACCGAGGCCCGGTGTGCGAACACACAGAACAGCGCTACCTTCTTTGCTACAACTAAAATTCACAAAGTCGCTGAGCCAGGGGAGATAACTACATAAATCTGCAAAATATTTCTTTTGTGCCCAATGTTGCACAAATTCATTTTTAATATCGAGGAAAAAAAATCATACTGGCACACTAGGTACTCTCAGGTTTTAGTTATGTAACTTCATAGAATAGAATTATCCATTAAATGTTTACTACAATGAAAACATCACTATCGATTGAATATTCTAAACTACACATTATTATACTCATATACATACACAAACCTGGGGCTATTGGGAAATGCTGACGTTAAGGAGGAATGGTTTGTTTTGCTCTGAACGTGCACACGCATACTGACACACGCAACAGAGGTAAAATCGAAGCAACAACACCAACAACAACACGACCAACGGAACAGTGGGTGGAGATCATGTGCTCAATGCAAAAGCCCCTTAGCTTTTCAACAACAAAATAGTGACAAAGAGTGTGGAGTTGACGCAGTGTCAAGCTGTGAGCCCCTTCTTGTGCCGCGTTACTTGGTTTTGCCTTGTCCGCCCTGCAGCCAAGTGAAGCAGCGTCGAGCGTGGCTACCAGTTGGATGGGTGACCGTTTGCGCGCCTTGGCTTCAGTACAGTTCCCCCCAGTTCACCCAGCTGTAAATGGGTACCTGCCCTCTTTAGGGTCAGGGAAGGTAAAGCAGCGAGGGAGAGGAGATGGGCGCCGCCCTCAATATGCTGGCCCCTAGAGAAGTGAGGTCTCTGACGCCTCGCTCCCCTACGACCTTATAGGTTATGGGACACCTTTACCTTTACCTTTACCCTGCAGCCATTCTGTGTGGGTGTCTCCTCTCTCTCCCCACAGTCACAGTGTGTGCTGGGGTTTCCTCTTTCCTTGCACTGCTCCTGTCTCTGGTTTGGATTCTGTTCGCTCTGTCCTCCCCTTCTGTGTCATTTGTGTTCTGCTTTGCCGGTCCCAGCCGGCATTCTTTCATCTCTTGTCCAGCAAAACTGACCACAGGGTCAACTTGGTCTGTCCAGGTGCCGGGAGACTGTCAGACCCCGACACGAGGCACTGGACACCTTGCAGTCCCCACACTGACTGGACGGCTGACCTGATGCCTCTCTGAGGTCTGCCTGCCTTGGGGGATGGGGTCTGGAGGGGGACACACCGTCTACAAAGTGACAAGTCTGGGCTCGGTCTCTGTGTCAACCTGAACTTTTCTTCCATTCACGAGAGCTTGAGTGATGGTCTGGGTCCTAGTCTTTCGGGTGATACAATAAACTGAGGACCAGCGTGCAATGCGCAATCAGCGCACAGAAAAGAAACCACGGCAATAAATAAAAAAATGTTTAACTTAATCCCGGAAATTTTTTTATAAAAGACAACAAAAATTAAACATTGGTTTTATTTTTCTGTCGCGCCTTTTTTCCGTGGATTTGCTAAAGCCTGAGTGAAAAGGCTTTTCTTGGTTCCCCCTCTTTTTCGATAATATGAACTCTCTCTCTCTCTCTTCTCTCTCTCTCTTCTCTCCTCTCTCTCTCTCTCTCTCTCTCTCTCTCTCTTCTTTTCTCTCTCTGTGTCTCTTCTGTCTCTTCTGTCTGTCTGTCTGTCTTGTCTCTCTCTCTCTCTCTCTCTCTCTTCTCTCTCTCTCTCTCTCTGTCTCTTCTGTCTCTCTTCTCTCTCTCTGTCTCTTCTGTCTCTTCTCTCTCTTTCTGTCTCTTCTCTCTATTTCTGTCTGTCTCTTCTCTCTCTCTGTCTCTCTTCTCTCTCTTTCTGTGTCTTCTATCTCTGTCTCTTCTCTGTCTCTTCTCTCTCTGTCTCTTTCTCTCTGTCTCTTCTCTCTCTGTCTCTTCTCTCTATGTCTCTCTCTCTCTGTCTCTCTCTCTTCTCTCTCTCTCTTCTCTCTCTCTCTTCTCTCTCTCTCTCTCTCTCTCTCTCTCTCTCTATCTTGTGTCTTTCTATTCTTCTCTCTATTTCTGTCTGTCTCTTCTCTCTCTTCTCTCTTTTTCTGTCTTTCTCTCTATTTCTGTCTGTCTCTTCTCTCTCTCTGTCTCTCTTCTCTCTCTTTCTGTGTTTCTATCTCTGTCTCTTCTCTCTCTGTCTCTTCTCTCTCTGTCTCTTCTCTTCTGTCTTCTCTCTCTGTCTCTTCTCTAGTCTCTCCTCTCTGTCTCTCTCTCTCTCTCTCTCTTTTTCTCTCTCTCTCTCCTCTCTCCTCTCCTCTCTCTCTCTCTCTCTTTTCCCTCTCTCTCTCTCTCTTTTCTGTTCTTGTTGTTGTGTTGGGTTGTCCTGGTTTTTAAAAATGTTGTTTGGGGTTTTTTTTTTTTTGTTTTGGTGTTGTCGTGGTGGGTGGGGGGGGGGGTTGTTGGTTGTTGGTTTTTTTTGTTGTGGTTTTTTTGGTTGTTTTGTTGTTGTTTTTTTTTTCTTTCTTTTTTTTTTTTGTTTTTCTTCTTTTTTTGATGTTGTTTGTTTGGGTTGGTTGGGGTTTGTTGTTTTTTGGTGGCTTTTTTTTTGGGGTGGGCTTTCTTTTGTTTTTTGTTTGTTGTTGTTGGTTTTTTGTTTTTGTTTTTAAAGTTTTTTTCCTTTGTTTCTACTGTTTGAGAGTATGAGTATTGGGTTCATTATTAAGATGTGTCCCTACGGGCGGGGACTGGATGTAAAAAAGCACATGAGTACTTATTCATTATCCTAGTAATAAAAGAATTTGTCTCTCTTACTTACAATGTGTAGTTGTTATTTTGGTGACTTTATTGGGTTCTTTTCCTCTCTGTATTGTGTGAGTGTATGGGAATTGGGCTTACTTTATCATCATGACATTCAATTTATATGAGTATGAATCAAAAAGTGTTGATGGTGATCGTGTGCTATGTGAGTATTATATATTTAGCATTATCCCTGAAACACACACACACACACACACACACACACACACACACACACACACACACACACACACACACACACACACACACACACACACACACACACACACACACACACACACACATCTCTCTCAATGACTGTATAGGTTTGGATTTCTCCTTTTCTTTTGTTTCTTGTTTTTATTGTTTGAGTGTATGGGTATTGAGTCTTTTTCATTATCATGACATATAACATATAACCCCCCATCAGCCTGCCCGAGTGTACAACCTTTGTGTGTGTGTGGGGGGGGGGGGGGGCTCGCGCGTGTGTGTTTACATTTGTATTGTAAAAAAACTGTTAATTGTGCGCGTGTGTGTGTTTACATTTGAATTTGTAAAAAATCTATTAATTGTGACTGGGTGCATGTGAAAGACTAGGATGAATGAGAGCGCTTTGATTTGTTTTTTGCAGATATAGCGCTGTATAAATTCCATGTATTATTATTATATAACTTGAACGAGTATAATCAAAAATGAGTGTTGATTGTGTTCGTGTACTGTTTTGAGAATTATATATTTGACATTCTCTCTGAAACACCCACACACACACACACACACACACACACACACACAACCACTCTCTCTCTCTCTCTCTCTCTCCTCTCTCTCTCTCTCTCTCACCTTTTATCATTTTGCTTATAGTTATTGTGTATCTTGATAAAGGATTCATACTTCATATTTTCAATACTTCATTGGGCTTGTCGGCTGTACTTAAGTTTTAATGAGTGCCCTACTTCAATATATTATTGTTATATGTAACAAGTATGTGTACCATCTGACAATGTGTAGATGTTTATTTTTATGACTTATTAAGTTTGGTTATTTTTCTTGGTTTTTGTTGTTATTCTTGTTGTTGTTTGTTTTTTCTTTTTCTTTTTCTTCTTTTGTGGGTTTGTTTTTTCTTTTCTTTTGTTTGTTTGTTGGTTTTGGTTGGGGGTTTTTGGGGTGTGGGAGGTGTCTTTAGGGTTTTCTTTTATTTGTTTGTTTGTTTTGGTTGGGGGGTTTTATGTAGGGGATTGTTTTGAAAAGGGTTATTTCCCTTTGTTTCTACTGTGTGAGAGTATAAGTATTGGGTTATTATTCAGATGTATCCCTACGGGCGAGGACTGGATGTAAAAAAGCACATGAGTGCTTATTCCTTATCGTCGAAATAAAAGAATTTGTCATTGTCATTGTCTCTCTCTCTCTCTCTCTCTCTCTCTCTCTCTCTGTCTCTCTCTCTTCTCTCTCTCTTCTCTCTCTCTTTGTCTCTCTCTGTCTCTCTCTGTCTCTTTATGTCTCTCTGTCTCTCTGTCTCTGTCTCTCTCCCTCTCTCTCTCTCTCTCTCTCTCTTTTCTCTCTCTCTCTCTCTGTGCCTCTCTCTCTCTCTCTCTCTCTCTCTCTCTCTCTGTCTCTCTCTCTTCTCTCTCTCTCTCTCTGTCTCTCTCTCTCTCTCTCTCTCTCTCTCTCTCTCTCTCTCTCTCTCCCTCTCTCTCTCTCTCTCTCTCTACCCCTCTCTGTCTCTCTGTGGCAGGCTCCATTGGCCTGTAGCCTGTTGGCTGCAGTAAGCAACAATGACTGGAGCGTGTGATATTTCCCCACAATGTTATGGTGATGAAATGCCAACTCTGCCAGCGCGGTGTGTGTGTGTGTGTGTGTGTGTGTGTGCGTGCGTGCGTGCGTGCGTGCGTGCGTGCGTGCGTGCGTGCGTGTGTGTGGTGGGGGGGGGGGGGTGTGCGCGCGCGCACGTGTGTGTGTGCGTGTGTGCGTACGTGCGTGCATGCGCGCGTGCGTGTGTATGTGTGTGTAATTATTCATTCTCGTATTTCTAGGATAACGGAATAAGCATTCATGTGATTGTTTTACATCCAGTCCCCTTGTGCACGCGATGTTGTCTATTTTGTCATCCGTTCCCATCGGCCCACATGGTCCACTGTTGTGAAAGGCTTGATTCAAGACGTACTGCAGATGTCCTGCACGCGTTGGTCCTCAGGCCCTGCTGGGCAGTCAGTCTGACCTGGAGCAGGGTCAGTGCAGGGCAGGGCAGGGCAGGGTCAGGGCAGAGCAGGGCTGGACAGGGCAGGGCAGGGCATGGCAGGGCAGGGCAGGGCAGGGCAGGGCAGGGCAGGGCAGAGCAGAGCAGGGCAGGGCAGGGCAGAGCAGGGCAGGGCAGGGCAGAGCAGGGCTGGACAGGGCAGGGCAGGGCAGGGCAGGGCAGGGCAGAGCAGGACAGGGCAGGGCAGGGAAGGGCAGTGGAGTTGTCGTGTTTAACTGTTGACATCTTTAGTTTGAATCACACACAAAATTAATACTGTATGACATCGTGTTTTCATATTCAAACATTTCTAGTCCAAAGTTATCAGACGATCAAAACATCGCAAAATCCAGCCGAGCGCATTAACGAAACAACCGAAAGGAAATAAATATGTGGTGTTTTTGTTGTGGTTTTGTTGTTGTTGTTGAAAAATTGAACAATCCCTTTGTTAATGGTCTGTTGTTGTTGTTGTTTCCACACACACACAAATTGTAGTGGAGTCAGGGCGTACTACATGTGTAGTGTGTGTGTGTGTGTGTGGGGGGGGGGGGGGGTTGCCAGAGAACACAACACGGCAGCTGGCACAGCCAGGCCTGAAGACAGCCCCTGAACAACTGCCACATCATCCCTTCCATTAGAACAACTGCCACATAATAATAATAATATATAATAATAATAATAATAATAATAATAATAATAATAATAATAATAATAATAATAATAATAATAATAATAATAAATGGAACTTATATAGCGCTATATCTTGCAAAGACAAATCAAAGCGCATCATCCTTCCATTGGAACAACTGCCACATCATCCTTCCATTGGAACAACTGCCACATCATCCTTCCATTGGAACAACTGCCACATCATCCTTCCATTGGAACAACTGCCACATCATCCTTCCATTGGAACAACTGCCACATCATCCTTCCATTGGAACAACTGCCACATCATCCCTTCATTGAATAACTGCCACATCATCCTTCCATTGGAACAACTGCCACATCATCCTTCCATTGGAACAACTGCCACATCATCCATCCCTTCCATTGGAACAACTGCCACATCATCCATCCCTTCCATTGGAACAACTGCCACATCATCCATCCCTTCCATTGGAACAACTATCACATCATCCTTCCATTGGTACAACTATCACATCATCCTTCCATTGGAACAACTGCCACATCATCCCTCCCATTGGAACAACTGCCACATCATCCCTTCCATTGGAAC
>CM054157.1:35080018-35085018 GCA_028751875.1 Rapana venosa | reverse complement strand
GAGATAGACTGAAACATTCAGTACAGTGTCAAGAGACAGACTGAAACATTCAGTACAGTGTCAAGAGACAGACTGAAACATTCAGTGCAGTGTCAAGACACAGACTGAAACATTCACGGTGTCAAGAGACAGACTGAAACATTCACAGTGTCAAGAGACAGCCTGAAACATTCACAGTGCAGTGTCAAGAGACAGACTGAAACATCACAGTGTCAAGAGACAGACTGAAACATTCACAGTGTCAAGTGACAGACTGAAACATTCAGTGCAGTGTCAAGAAATAGACTGAAACATTTACAGTGTCAAGAGAGAGAGACTGAAACATTCACAGTGCAGTGTCAAGAGACAGACTGAAACATTCACAGTGCAGTGTCAAGAGATAGACTGAAACATTCAGTGCAGTGTCAAGAGATAGACTAAAACATTCAGTGCAGTGTCAAGAGACAGATTGAAAAATTCACGGTGTCAAGAGATAGATTGAAACAGTCACAGTGTCAAGAGACAGACTGAAACATTCACAGTGTCAAGAGACAGACTGAAACATTCACAGTGCAGTGTCAAGAGACATACTGAAACATTCACAGTGCAGTGTCAAGAGATAGACTGAAACATTCAGTGCAGTGTCAAGAGATAGACTGAAACATTCAGAGTAGAGTCAGAGACAGACTGAAACATTCACAGTGTCAAGAGATAGACTGAAACATTCGCGGTGCAGTGTCAAGAGATAGACTGAAACATTCACAGTGCAGTGTCAAGAGATAGACTGAAACATTCACAGTGCAGTGTCCAAGAGATAGACTGAAACATTCAGTGTCAAGACATAGACTGAAGCATTCAGTTCAGTGTCAAGAGACAGGCTGAAACATTCAGTGCAGTGTCCAAGAGACAGACTGAAACATTCAGTACAGAGTCAAGAGATAGACTGAAACATTCAGTACAGTGTCAAGAGATAGACTGAAACATTCAGTACAGTGTCAAGAGATAGACTGAAACATTCACAGTGCAGTGTCCAAGAGATAGGCTGAAACATTCACAGTGTCAAGAGATAGACTGAAACATTCAGTTCAGTGTCAAGAGACAGACTGAAACATTCAGTGCAGTGTCCAAGAGACAGACTGAAACATTCAGTGCAGTGTCCAAGAGACAGACTGAAACATTCAGTGCGGTGTCAAGAGATAGACTGAAACATTCAGTGCGGTGTCAAGAGATAGACTGAAACATTCACAGTGTCAAGAGACAGACTGAAACATTCAGTACAGTTCAGGGAGTTCAGAAACAGGAAGAGATGGGTTTTTTCATTAATAACCCATCTGTGTATGTCTTTACCTCTCTCTCTCTCTCTCTCTCTCTCTCTCCTCTCTCTCTCTCTCTCTCTCTCTCTCTCTCTCTCTCTCTCTCTTCTCACTCTCTCTCTCTCTCTCTCTACCTCCCTCCCTCCCTCCCTCCCTCCCTCTTTTTCACACACGTGCACGCGCGGGATAGTAAATGCATGCGTACACATCTACATGCGTATGATTTTGGTTAACCTCCAAAGTGTCTCCTTTCTCCTGTCACAGTCCCCCTTTCTGCTGACACAGTCCCCCTTTCTGCTGACACATACCCCTTTCTCTCCTGTCACAGTCCCCCTTTCTCTCCTGTCACAGTCCCCCTTTCTCTCCTGTCACAGTCCCCCTTTCTGCTGACACAGTCCCCCTTTCTCCTGACACAGTCCCCCTTTCTCCTGTCACAGTCCCCCTTTCTCCTGACACAGTCCCCCTTTCTCCTGACACAGTCCCCCTTTCTCCTGACACAGTCCCCCTTTCTCCTGACACAGTCCCCCTTTCTCCTGACACAGTCCCCTTTCTCCTGACACAGTCCCCCTTTCTCCTGTCACAGTCCCCCTTTCTCCTGACACAGTCCCCTTTCTCCTGACACAGTCCCCCTTTCTCCTGACACAGTCCCCCTTTCTCCTGACACAGTGCCCCTTTCTCTTGACACAGTCCCCCTTTCTCCTGACACAGTCCCCTTTCTCCTGACACAGTGCCCCTTTCTCTTGACACAGTCCCCCTTTCTCCTGACACAGTCCCCCTTTCTCCTGACACAGTGCCCCTTTCTCTTGACACAGTCCCCCTTTCTCCTGACACAGTCCCCTTTCTGCTGACACAGTCCCCCTTTCTCCTGACACAGTCCCCCTTTCTCCTGACACAGTCCCCCTTTCTCCTGACACAGTCCCCCTTTCTCCTGACACAGTCCCCCTTTCTCCTGACACAGTCCCCCTTTCTCCTCCTGACGTACAGTCCACGCTTCTGCTGACACATCCCTCGCCGACACGCTCTTTCTCTGACACAGTCCTTTCACTCTCCGCCTGACACAGCACTTCTCCTGCACAGCACCACCTGCTTCTCACAGCACTACACGCTGCTCCACAGATACACGCTGCTCCACAGCACTACACGCTGCTCCAAGCACACTCGCTGCTCACAGGCATACAGCTGCTCCACAGCACTACACACTGCTCCACAGCAACACACGCTGCTCACAACACGGCACAGAACTACACGCTGCTCCACAGCACTAACACTGCTACACAGCGCTACACACTGCTCCACAGCACTACACACTGCTCCACAGCACTACACGCTGCTCACAACACCTGCTCCACAGCACTACACACTGCTCCACAGCGCTACACACGCTCCACAGCACTACACACTGCTCCACAGCACTACACACTGCACTACACACTGCTCCACAGCACTACACACTGCACTACACACTGCTCCACAGCACTACACACTGCACTACACACTGCTCCACAGCACTACACACTGCACTACACACTGCTCCACAGTACTACACGCTGCTCCACAGCACTACACACTGCTCCACAGCACTACACACTGCTCCACACCAGGCCTTACATTGTCAACACTGAGGATTCTGTCTTTGTTGTTTCAACACAATCCTCTATCATTGTCACTGTTAAGGAAGCTGTGTCTGTCTTCAACACAAATGCAAACTATTTACTGCATCAAAGGCATCAGATCGTCGGAATAAATGTGGAAATAGCCTTCCCTCTCCATAGGAACAAAACGTCTTGTCCACACTATCATAGCATGACTATCATTTAGGAACAACCTCCGCTCCTTAAAACAATAACACACCTCTCCAAAACTGACGTCAGATTGTCATTATTTCAGGATCACTCACTTTCTATAAACAAACACACACCTCCCGAATTGTCGCCAGATTGAGGCGGAATTTCTCTCTCCAAAACAACAGCACTCTTCATTGTATCTACTCTGCCAGTTTCTAGGACAATCTTCTGTCAGCAAACAAAGGCACCAGACAATGATGCCCCTGCCCCCCTCAGTCACAACACCAGCACCCTGGAGTGCTAAAGACAAGATCCCAGCAGACATTAGGAAGCAGGTCAGAGTTAGCAATCAAAGGCATGAACAAACTCTGATAATTGACCTATGTACAGCCACAGGGGATCCACTGAAAGAAAGAAAGAAAGAAAGAAAGAAACGAAACGAAACGAAACGAAAGGAAAAAGAAACAAAAGCTGCAGAAAGGAAACCAAAAAAGAGAAAAAGAATACAGAAAAGGGAAGAAAAGGAAAATACGAAGAGAACAAAAACGGAGAAAATATGAAAGGAAGAAAGGAAAAGAGACAGAAAGATAAAAGAAAAAGGAGGAAAAAGAAAGACAGAAATTAAAAGAAAAAAGACCGAAAAAAAGACAGAAACAAAATAGACAGAAACAAAATAGACAGAAACAAAAAAGACAAAAAGAAAAAAGACAGAAACAAAATAAACAGACTCCAAAAGGAAAGAAAATGGGAAGGGAATAAATAGATAGAAAGGGAGGAAACAAGGAAGGAAGGAAGGAAGGAAGAAAGAAAGAAAGAAAGAAAGAAAGAAAGAAAGAATATGAAAAAAAGAAAGGAAGGAAGAAAGAATATGAAAAAAAGAAAGGAAGGAAGAAAGAAAGAAAGAAAGAAAGAAAAGAAGGAAGAAAGAAAGAAAGAAAGAAAGAAAGAAAGAAAGAAAGAAAAAGAAAGGGAAAAAAAGAAAGAAAGAAGAAAGAAAGAAAAAAAGAAAGACAGATAAACAGACAGACAGAAAGAAAGAAAAAAAAAGAAAGAAAGAAAGAAAGAGAAGGAAGGAAGGAAAGGAAAAAGAAAGGAAGGAAGAAGAAAAGAAGAAAGAAAGAAAGGAAGGAAGAAAAAAAGGAAGAAGGAAGGAAAAGGAAAGAAGAAAGAAGAAGAAGAAAGAAAGAAAAAAGAAAGGAATGAAGAAGAAGGAAGAGAAGAAAGAAGGAAGGAAGAAGAAAGAAAGAAAGGAAGGAAGAAAGGAAGAAGGAAGAAAGGAAGGAAAGGAAGGAAGAAAGAAGAGAAGGAAGGAAAGAAGGAAGGAAGAAAGAAAGAAAGAAAGAAAGGAGGAAGGAAGAAAGAAAGAAGGAAGAAGAAAAAGAAGGAAAGAAGAAAGAAAGGAACGAAGAAGGAAAAAAAAATGAAGAAACAAAAGAAAGAAAAAGAAATGAAGAAATAAACGACAGGAAGAAAGAAACAAAAGAAAGAAAGAAGAAAAAAAGAACAAACATAAAGAACACAAAAAATGAACGAAAGAAAAACTGAAACATCAAGAGAAGAAAGACAACAAAAAGAACACAAAGAAGAGAAAGAAAGAACAAACAGAAAAATGACAAAAGAAATGAACAGACAGAAACAACGCCCAAAAGAAATATACAAAGATACAGTGCTGGAGTTCACTTGACAGTAACAGAAAAGGAGCACAACAAAGAAAGAAAAAGAAAGACAACACGACAGGAAAAAGGACAGAAAGACAAGGAACTAAAGACAGAAAACTAACAGCCCCCAAAATCCCGAACATGAGTATGACAAAGCCATTAGCAGCTGCTGGTAGTCCTCACTCTGCAGTCAGTCAGACAGACAGGGCACCGTCATGCCCTGCCCACCACACAACCCTGTCCCTCAGGTGTCCACACAATCACAC
>CM054157.1:35070018-35075018 GCA_028751875.1 Rapana venosa | reverse complement strand
GTGTGTGTGTGTGTGTGTGTGTGTGTGTGTGTGTGTGTGGTGTGTGTTTTGTGTGTTGTGTGTGTGTTTATGTGTGTGTGGGTGGGGGGGTGTGGGGGGGGGTGTGCTGGTTTTGTGTGTGTGTGTGTTGTGTTTGGCTGTGTACAGAAATGACTGCCAGTCACAAGCACAGACTGCCTGTTCCCTACTCCACTGTTTCACAATAGCCGCCTATCCAGCTTTGTCATTTGGGGGGCGGTTGTAATGGCTGTCGCCGCTGTGATCAGTCCTGCTTTGTGTTTCTCTATCCCCCGTGGGGATGCCGGGGCCTGTCAGTACAAACAGCGCCCCACCTCCTGGACACTCGGAGCTAAGAACTCCCCTTTTTCTGTCCTTCTCTTTCTTTGTTTCTGCCTGGTTCCGTTCCCCTGTCACCTCCTTCCTGCCTGTTTTCTGCCTTCTTGGTCCATTCTCCGGCCATTTTTCCCCAGAAAGACTTCAAATTCGGGTGCGCTGGGCCTGACTCGTCAGGGGCTTAACGGCAGCGCTGGATGGAAGAAGAAGTATTTGTCTTAGCCAGGTTTGAGTTTCCTTTCTTATGTTCGTGCCTCGGCCACAGCTTATGCCACCGTTTGCCCGCCATGAAGGCAGCCGCACATCGACTTCGGAGACGATGACTGAATACAACATAAGCGTGCGTGCAGTTTTTTTAATCTTGTCATCTATTGCTACTTGCACGCAATGGCCTACTCTTCCAAAAGGAGAAACGGGTTTTAACGTGTGTGCAAGATATTCTTTATGCGTTCGTACACGGAACGTCGGATAAGAGTGACAATGACAAATGACAAATCCTTTTTATTTCGAGGATAATGAATAAGCACCCATGTGCTTTTTTACATCCAGTCCCCGTCCTTAAGGACAGAATGATAAGAAGAAGAAAGGGAAAAAGAAGAAGAAGAAGAAGAAGAAGAAGAAGAAGAAGAAGAAGAAGAAGAAAAGAAGAAGAAGAAGGGAAAGAAGAAGAAGGAGGAAGAGGAGGAGGAGGAGGAGGAGGAGGAGGAGGAGGAGGAGGAGGAGGAGGAGGAGGAGGAGGAGGATTGTAATAATACATGGCATTTATATAGTGCTATATCTTGCAAAAAACAAATCAAAGCGCTTTCGTTCATCCTACTCATGCACATGCACCCAGTTACAATTAACAGGGTTTTTTTTTTACAAATTCAAATGTATACACACACGCTCGCACGCTCGAACACATACGCACACTCACGCACACACATATAGATTGTACACTCCGGCAGGGTGATGGGGTTTTGGCTGTTGAGGGCAGGGACAAAAGACGACATGGAACAAGAGGGGAGAACCGTAGCTTTGAAATAAATGTGTCTTGAGGCCGGCTTTAAAAGCGTCATAAGAAGGCTTTTGGCGAAGGGAGAGAGGGAAGTCATTCCAGATCGATGGACCAGAAACAGAGAAAGAGCCACGGCCAACGGTGGACTGGTTGAATCTAGGTATTCTTAAGCACAAGGTATCTGCAGCAGAGCGGAGGGAACGAGAAGGAGTGTACAGGTGAAGACATTCACAGAGGTAGGAAGGTGCTGTTTTATGGAGGCATTTATAACAGAGGGTACTGATCTTATAGTTTACTCTCTGTGGCACAGGCAACCAGTGGAGAGATAATAATAAAATAAAATAAAATAAACCCAATACCAAAGCACTCACACAGTAAACTGAAAAAAATATCCACACACAAAAAAAACCCACAAAAACCACCTAAAAGAGAGAGAGAGAGAGAGAGAGAGAGAGGAGAGAGAGAGAGAGAGAGAGAGAGAGAGAGAGAGAGAGAGAGAGAGAGAGAGAGAGAGAGAGAGAACAAATAATAAAATAAAGCAAAACAAAAAACACAGAAACAACCAAAAAAAAGCAATGAAACCAAGAGCAAAATAAAAAGAATAACGACAGCAAGGGGAGAGGGGACAACCAAATAATCCCCCCCCCCCCCCCCCACGGAAACAAACCCTCCATAATGTAAAGGAGAACAAACCATGTAAATAGTATCATTTTGGCTAACGGAAAGAAACGTCAACAAATTCATTGTACTTTTTTATGGGAAAGCAACAGCAATAGTAAATAAACTACACAAAAACAAATATTAAATAAAAGTCTATATATTATTATATTATCATATATCTTATTATTATTATTATTATTATTATTATAGTCCCATGCAAAGGACTTTCGGGGGAGAAGACTCGGTGCTGATGTTAAATCTTGGGGGGAGAGGGGGGACGGGGGAGAATTCCTTAAACGGGCGTCTCCATGAAGACTCAACCCCTCAGCGTCAGATGGCGCCAACCACTGGGCTACCTCGCCTCTCAGGGTGACAGTTTGCCAGGTCTGAGCTGTACAGCAGGAGACAGTTGCTGTATCTTTAGAGTGACAGTTTGCCAGGTCTGAGCTGTACAGCAGGAGACAGTTGCTGTATCTTTAGAGTGACAGTTTGCCAGGTCTGAGCTGTACAGCAGGAGACAGTTGCTGTATCTTTAGAGTGACAGTTTGCCAGGTCTGAGCTGTACAGCAGGAGACAGTTGCTGCTGTATCTTTAGAGTGACAGTTTGCCAGGTCTGAGCTGTACTGCAGGAGACAGTTGCTGTATCTTTAGAGTGACAGTTTGCCAGGTCTGAGCTGTACTGCAGGAGACAGTTGCTGTATCTTCAGAGTGACAGTTTGCCAGGTCTGAGCTGTACTGCAGGAGACAGTTGCTGTATCTTCAGAGTGACAGTTTGCCAGGTCTGAGCTGTACTGCAGGAGACAGTTGCTGTATCTTCAGAGTGACAGTTTGCCAGGTCTGAGCTGTACTGCAGGAGACAGTTTCTGTATCTTTAGAGTGACAGTTTGCCAGGCCTGAGCTGTACTGCAGGAGACAGCTGCTACTGTGTCTTCAGGGTGACAGCTTGTCAGTTCTGAGCTGTACTGCAGGAGACAGTTGCTGCTGTGTCTTCAGGGTGACAGCTTGCCATCTGGTTCAGTGGTTTACAGGTAACGCACCCGTTTCAAAAGCGAACAGTTGCGGATTTGAACCCTGCTTGATTCTGAACTTTTCCACTAGACTTTGACTAGTGGGCTGGGTGCTTGTGTTTCGAATGAGATGATAAACTGCACAGCAAGAGCAGAGCTGCTCCAGGCAAAAATCGGTAGGAAAAGCTCTTCTCACAGAACAACAAACGGGCATACAGGCAGGAATGTAATCAGCTATGAACTGGCAAAGCTCTTGTGGCGACACACCCTCCCCAGGAAAACCAGCCCAAATTTCAATCAGGGAAATTAATCTGCCGTGACTGAAGTGGTATATCATACAAAATGATACATTGTGACCTAATACAACACAATACAATACAACACAATATAATACACTACAATATCGTTCGTCGACCACATGCTCAGACCAGTACATCCAAGACAGGTTCTGTATCAGGAGAATGGCATGGGTTTGCCAGTCAGCTACAATCCACCCCCAACCCCCACCCACTCTCTTTGCAATGAAGGAGAATGGCATGGGTTTGCCAGTCAGCAACACCCACCCCCCACCCCCACCCACTCTCTTTGCCATGAAGGAGAATGGCATGGGTTTGCCAGTCAGCACCCTCCCGCGCACCCCCGCTACCCCCCCCCCCCCCCCCTCCCTTCTGTGCCTAAAGGAGAATGACTGCACTACAGGTGTGACAGTCTGAATTTTGTCAGACTTGTGAAAGTCAGATTCCAGTCATCTTCAATTTCTCACCTGTGCCTGCACCATGTGACACTCTCAGACTACAAGCTGCGACATGAAAAGCAGTGGGACAGTGTGGGACAGTGTGGGACAGTGCGGGACAGTGTGTACACTCCTACATTGTAAGCAGTGGAACAGTGTGGGACAGTGTGGGACAGTATGGGACAGTGTGGGACAGTGTGTACACCCTTACATTGTAAGCAGTGGGACAGTGTGGGACAGTGTGTACACCCTTACATTGTAAGCAGTGGGACAGTGTGGGACAGTGTGGGACACAGTGTGGGACAGTGTGGGACAGTGTGGGGCAGAGTGTGGGACAGTGTGGGACAGTGTGTACACTCCTACATTGTAAGCAGTGGGACAGGGTGGGACAGTGTGGGACAGTTTGTACACTCCTACATTGTAAGCAGTGGGACAGGGTGGGACAGTGTGGGATAGTGTGTACACTCCTACATTGTAAGCAGTGGGACAGGGTGGGACAGTGTGTACACTCCTACATTGTAAGCAGTGGGACAGGGTGGGACAGGGTGGGACAGTGTGTACACTCCTACATTGTAAGCAGTGGGACAGGGTGGGACAGTGTGTACACTCCTACATTGTAAGCAGTGGGACAGGGTGGGACAGTGCAGGACAGTGTTGGACAGTGTGTACACTCCTACATTGTAAGCAGTGGGACAGGGTGGGACAGTGTGTACACTCCTACATTGTAAGCAGTGGGACAGGGTGGGACAGTGTGTACACTCCTACATTGTAAGCAGTGGGACAGGGTGGGACAGTGTGTACACTCCTACATTGTAAGCAGTGGGACAGGGTGGGACACAGTGTGGGACAGTGTGTTACACTCCTACATCGTAAGCAGTGGGACGGTGTGGGACAGTGTGTACACTCCTACATTGTAAGCAGTGGGACAGGGTGGGACAGTGTGGGATAGTGTGTACACTCCTACATTGTAAGCAGTGGGACAGGGTGGGACACAGTGTGAGACAGTGTGTACACTCCTACATTGTAAGCAGTGGGACAGGGTGGGACAGTGTGTACACTCCTACATTGTAAGCAGTGGGACAGGGTGGGACAGTGTGTACACTCCTACATTGTAAGCAGTGGGACAGTGTGGGACAGTGTGTACACTCCTACATTGTAAGCAGTGGGACAGTGTGTACACTCCTACATTGTAAGCAGTGGGACAGTGTGGGACAGTGTGGGACAGTGTGTACACTCCTACACTGTAAGCAGTGGGACAAGGTGGGACAGT
>CM054157.1:35050018-35065018 GCA_028751875.1 Rapana venosa | reverse complement strand
GGTTTCACACCTGTACGTGCCTGTTCCACACCTCTGCCTTCCTCTTTCACACCTCTACAAGCCTGTTTCATGCCTCTCTATGCCTGTTTCATACCTCTATATGCTTGTTTCATACCTCTATATGCCTGTTTCATACCTCTGTCAGCTGGTTTCTCACCTCTACCGGCCTGCTTCACACCTCTGCCAGCTGGTTTTGCACATCTACCTGTCTGCTTCACACCTCTGCCAGCTGGTTTTGCACATCTACCGGCCTGCTTCACACCTCTGCCAGCTGGTTTTGCACATCTACCTGTCTGCTTCACACCTCTGCCAGCTGGTTTTGCACATCTACCTGTCTGCTTCACACCTCTGCCAGCTGGTTTTGCACATCTACCTGTCTGCTTCACACCTCTGCCAGCT
This sequence comes from Rapana venosa, assembly GCA_028751875.1. NCBI lineage: Eukaryota > Metazoa > Mollusca > Gastropoda > Neogastropoda > Muricidae > Rapana > Rapana venosa. The sequence continues at coordinate 35,064,619 of CM054157.1, read as the reverse complement.
GGTTTTGCACATCTACCTGTCTGCTTCACACCTCTGCCAGCTGGTTTTGCACATCTACCTGTCTGCTTCACACCTCTGCCAGCTGGTTTTGCACATCTACCTGTCTGCTTCACACCTCCACCTGCCTGATTCACACCTCCACCTGCCTGATTCACACCTCCACCTGCCTGATTCACACCTCTACCTGCTGCTTTCACAGGTATGCAAGCATGCCCGGTGTCAGTCAGAAACACAACAAGAGCAAACTGACTAAGCCAAACAGACAATGGCCTACACACACACACACACACACACACACACACACACACACACACACACACACACACACACACACATACACAGATGCCTTGCAGCTGAAAACGTCTGTTCACTGACTGTGCTGCACCCTCACCGCAATGACTTCACACAACACTGAAGCACTCGAAAACAGAGAGATGCCATCAGTCTGGTGAAGTGGTAAAATAACAGCTTCACACACCTTCTCCACAGCACGCGATTAACAACAACAAAAAGCTGGAAAAGGTTTCCCCGTGTACACGCTTCAAAAATAATCACGGATTAGAAGGGAAAAAATCGGAACAGTTTTTTTATCTTTTGCCGTTGCTGTGCTGTGCTGTGCGGTGCTGTGCTGTGCTGTGCAGCAGGCCTGGCTTTTGGAGCCTTTCCAGACTGCTCATTGCGCTTTGTGGCTGAAAGTTTGTTTCCCCTTCACGGTGTAAACCAGGCTGATTTCCCACCTGTCAGTTTACCTGCCTGCCTGCCTGCCTGCCTGCCTGCTCTGCAACAACACTTATCTCACAACCTGGTGTCTGTCAGTGAGTCAAGCTTGCTTCCCGCCGGCTGCTTCTGCTGTAAGAGTGGAAGCTGTGCTATATGGATGTTTGTGTTAGGTCATTGATTGTTCTGTCTGTTCTTTCTTCCTTACTGTGACACTTGACTGTTATCTGTACAAACTATTTCTTATCATAACAGCTGACTGTTTGCTATATAAATTATTTCTCATCATACATTTGACTGTTTTATGTATAAGAATTTTTTCTTATTATAACATTTGACTGTTTTCTGTTTTAAAAAATGTTTTATCATGACATTTGACTGTTTCTACTTAAAATTTATTTCTTTTATAACATTTGACTGTTTTCTATATAAATTATTTCTAATTATAACATTTTGACTGTTTTCTATATAAATTATTTCTAATTATAACATTTGACTGTTTCCTATATAAATTATTTCTTACCATAGCAGTTGACTGTTTTTTGTATAAATTATTCCTTATTATGTAACCTTTGACTGTTTTCTAGATTTAAAAAATTATTTCTTATTATAACAGTTGACTTTTCTCTATATAGATTATTTCTTATAAAAATTCAGAGTCCTTTATCGAGATTATTTCTTATCATAACTATTGACTTTTTTTCCGGTCATAACAATAGGGTTATTTTCTATTTCCGGTCATCTGAGCGCTTTGATTTGTTGCTTTACAAGATTCAGCGCAATATAAATTCCATACATTATTATTAATATTATTATTATTATTATTATTATAAGAATAGGGAAGTATCCAGGTTTTCTGGTCATGATAATAGGTTGTTTTCTATTTGCCCAGTTACAGGAATAGCTTATTTCTATTTTCCGATCAGAAGAATAGGTTCTTTTCTATTTGCCCAGTTACAGGAATAGCTTATTTCTATTTTCCGATCAGAAGAATAGGTTCTTTTCTATTTGCCCAGTTACAAGAATAGCTTATTTCTATTTTCCGATCAGAAGAATAGGTTCTTTTCTATTTGCCCAGTTACAGGAATAGCTTATTTCTATTTTCCGATCAGAAGAATAGGTTCTTTTCTATTTGCCCAGTTACAGGAATAGCTTATTTCTATTTTCCGATCAGAAGAATAGGTTCTTTACTATCCAGGTTTTCTGGTCATGTTGCTATCAGGTGTCACCCAGCTTGACACAGTGGCGTTACCCAAAATCGTGTGTGTGTGTGTGTGTGTGTGTGTGTGTGTGTGTGTGTGTGTGTGTGTGTGTGTGTGTGTGTGTGTGTGTGTGTGTGTGGTGTGTGTGTGTGTGTGTGTGTGTGTGTGTGTGTGTGTGTGTGTAGTGTATGTTGTGTGTGTGGTTGTGTGTGTGTGTGTGTGTGTGTGTTGTGTTGTGGTGTGTGTGTGTGTGTGTGTTTGTGTGTGTGTGTGTGTGTGTGTGTGTGTGTGTGTGTGTGTGTGGTGGTGTGTGCTGTTTCTGGCTACAAGAGCTTATTGTTCTCTGTTTAGAGTATCTCTGGCTATCACAGCTGATGATTTTCCTCCTCGAATATTTCTGGTTATTACACAGGAAGTGTAAAGGGATAGAGAGTTCTCTACCCATTTCTGGCTACAACAGTTGCTATGTAATGGAACATACTTCTCTACATAAGTTGTTTCTGGTTAAAACAGTTGATCCATTTGTTTTGGAACGAGTTTTAAAAAATTTTGGAAAGAGATTTGAAATGTGTTGGAATGAGAATTGATGTGTGGAAAAAGAAATGATATGTTTTGAACAGAGTTGTCTATACAGGCTGTTTGTGATTATGTGTACTTGACAGTTGTCTACACAGGTTGTTTCTGATTACAACAGTTGATGTGTATTGGACAGTTGTCTACACAGGTTGTTTCTGATTATGTGTATTAGACAGTTGTCTACACAGGTTGTTTCTGATTATGTGTATTGGACAGTTGTCTACACAGGTTGGTTCTGATTATGTGTATTAGACAGTTGTCTACACAGGTTGTTTCTGATTATGTGTATTGGACAGTTGTCTACACAGGTTGTTTCTGATTATGTGTATTGGACAGTTGTCTACACAGGTTGTTTCTGATTATGTGTATTAGACAGTTGTCTACACAGGTTGTTTCTGATTATGTGTATTGGACAGTTGTCTACACAGGTTGTTTCTGATTATGTGTATTGGACAGTTGTCTACACAGGTTGTTTCTGATTATGTGTATTGGACAGTTGTCTACACAGGTTGTGTCTGATTATGTGTATTGGACAGTTGTCTACACAGGTTGTTTCTGATTATGTGTATTGGACAGTTGTCTACACAGGTTGTTTCTGATTATGTGTATTGGACAGTTGTCTACACAGGTTGGTTCTGATTATGTGTATTGGACAGTTGTCTACACAGGTTGTTTCTGATTATGTGTACTGGACAGTTGTCTACACAGGTTGTTTGTGATTATGTGTATTGGACAGTTGTCTACACAGGTTGTTTCTGATTACAACAGTTGATGTGCATTGGACAGTTGTCTATCCAGTTTTTATTTCATTACAACAGTTGATGTGTTTTGCACACACCGTTTTCTCTATCAGAGTCTTGGGGTTGAAGCAGGGAGGACAGGCAGAGTGGGTCTGGGCTTTGCTCTGCCTGCTCTGGGAAGGTGTGTAGGGGGAGATCACTCCCTGCTGCTCTTTGGGCTTTTAGCAGTGGCGCAAATGGTGGAGGAGGTTGTTTCCCATCAGTGAGGGGGATCGTGAAATAGCCCACACCCCATGATGCCTTCCTCACAAAGCCAACTGAAGTCACACACACCACACACTGCCACAAATAAAAACATACCCGCACCTGCAGGTCTGCCTCAGCAAAGGCTGGGAAAAAAAACGGAGACAAACTTGATCCTCTGCTTATCTCTGAAAGCTTGCCAGCTGATGTTGATCAAACAAATATTCTTCCATGTGTTGCTTTTTATAGCAATAAGGAAAATGTCAGCAAAACCTCGGCGGTTTACTGACAGAAAAGACTTTTGTGGCATCTCAAACCAGTTTTGACAGCGAAAACACACCATCCAAAGTAGGTGATCCTACTGCCATTATTACGTCAATGAGTACCTACACACTCGCATCTGCTTAATCTGTTGCCATAAGGTTTATCTACCATCCGTGTGAGCTGGGTCTAAAATGAATGAGTCAAGTTTTGCATTTGTGCACATACACATGCGCGTGCGCGTGCACGCACGCACGCACGCACGCGCGCACGCACAGAAAGAGAGACACAGACAGACAGAGACAGAGACGCAGGCAGAGACAGAGACTGAGATAGGATAAAGGACTGGGACAGACAGAGACAGACAGAGACAGACAGAGACAGACAGGGATGGTGTAAAATGCTGTAACAATGATGGTTTTTTCCTGGTTCTTCTCTTTCAACAGCATTACTTCTGCAAGACAGCACCTCACCCCCACCCCAACACCACTCGTGTTTTCCCTACTTACCCCCCCCCCCTCTCCCTTTACCACCTTCTTCTCCCTCTCCCCGCCCATGTCTCCTCTTCCGCCCACCCCCACCCCCACTCCCATCTCCATCCCCACCCCCACACCCTGACGTAGACTGAAGAGGTAGGCAGAAGACGACCAGTGGACAGACAGACAGACAGACAGAAAGACAGACAGACAGGATGACAGAAAGACTGACAGACTGACTGACAGACTGACAGACAGACAGACTGATAGACTGACAGAAAGACAGACACACAGACTGACAGAAAGACAGACATACAGACATACAGACTGACAGAAAGACAGACAGACAGACATACAGACTGACAGATTGACAAACTGACAGACAGACAGACAGACAAACAGACTGACAGACAGACTGACAGACAGACTGACAGACAGACTGACAGACAGACAGACAGACCAGGGAAGAATGGTTGCTTTTTCCTTCAGGATAACTGTCTTCTCTGTCTCTTCCTGTTTTTCCCTTCACAGTGCTCTTTCCCTTTCTCCCCCATTTGGTTTTTCCTTCACAACTTCTGTCTTTCTCTCTCTTACTTTGTTTTTCCTTCACAACTTCTGTCTTTCTCTCTCTTTCTTTGTTTTTCCTTCACAACTTCTGTCTTTCTCTCTCTTTCTCTGTTTTTCCTTCACAACTTCTGTCCTTCTCTCTCTTCTTTGTTTTTCCTTCACATTGCTGTGTATCTTTCTCTCTCTTTCTTTGTTTTTCCTTCACAAATTTGTGATTCTCTCTCTTTCTCTGTTTTTCCTTCACACTTCTGTCTTTCTCTCTCTTTCTCTGTTTTTCCTTCACAACTTCTGTCCTTCTCTCTCTTTCTTTGTTTTTCTTCACAACTTTGTCTTTCTCTCTCTTTCTCTGTTTTTCCTTCACAACTTCTGTCCTTCTCTCTCTTTCTCTGTTTTTCCTTCACAACTTTTGTCTTTCTCTCTCTTTGTTTTTTTACCTTCACAACTTCTGTCCTTCTCTCTCTTCTTTGTTTTTCCTTCACATTGCTGTGTATCTTTCTCTCTCTTTCTTTGTTTTTCCTTCACAAATTTGTGATTCTCTCTCTTTCTTTGTTTTTCCTTCACAACTTCTGTCTTTCTCTCTCTTTCTTTGTTTTTCCTTCACAACTTCTGTCCTTCTCTCTCTTCTTTTGTTTTTCCTTCACATTGCTGTGTATCTTTCTCTCTCTTTCTTTGTTTTTTCCTTCACAAATTTGTGATTCTCTCTCTTTCTCTGTTTTTCCTTCACAACTTCCGTCTTTCTCTCTCTTTCTTTGTTTTTCCTTCACAACTTTAGTCTTTCTCTCTTTCTTTGTTTTTCTTTCACCACTTCTGTCTTTCTCTCTTTCTTTGTTTTTCTTTCACCACTTCTGTCTTTCTCTCTTTCTTTGTTTTTCTTTCACCACTTCTGTCTTTCTCTCTTTCTTTGTTTTTTTTTCACCACTTCTGTCTTTCTCTCTTTCTTTGTTTTTCTTTCACCACTTCTGTCTTTCTCTCTCTTTCTTTGTTTTTCTTTCACCACTTCTGTCTTTCTCTCTCTTCTTTGTTTTTCCTTCACCACTTCTGTCTTTCTCTCTCTTTCTTTGTTTTTCCTTCACCACTTCTGTCTTTCTCTCTCTTTCTTTGTTTTTCCTTCACAACTTTAGTCTTTCTCTCTTTCTTTGTTTTTCTTTCACCACTTCTGTCTTTCTCTCTTTCTTTGTTTTTCCTTCACCACTTCTGTCTTTCTCTCTCTTTCTTTGTTTTTCCTTCACAACTTTTGTCTTTCTCTCTCTTTGTTGTTTTTTTTACCTTCACAACTTCTGTCTTTCTCTCTCTTTCTTTCTTTTTCCTTCACAACTTTTGTCTTTCTCTGTTTTTCCTTCACAACTTCTGTCTTTCTCTCTCTTTCTCTGTTTTTCCTTCACAACGTCTGTCTTTCTCTCTCTTTCTCTGTTTTTCCTTCACAACTTCTGTCTTTCTCTCTCTTTGTTTTTTTTACCTTCACAACTTATGTCTTTCTCTCTCTTTGTTTTTTTACCTTCACAACTTATGTCTTTCTCTCTCTCTCTCTTTCTTTGTTTGCCTTCACATTGCGGTGTGTCTTTCTTCTTCTTCTTTACTTTCCTTCCCAACACTCCTTGTCTTTCTCCTTCTTTGTCTTTTCCTTTACACTGCCTGTCTTTCTCCTTCTCTGTCTTTCCTTTACACTGCCTGTCTTTCTTCTTCTTTGTTTTTTCCTTTACACTGCCTGTCTTTCTTCTTCTTTGTTTTTTCCTTTACACTGCCTGTCTTTCTCCTTCTCTGTCTTTCCTTTACACTGCCTGTCTTTCTTCTTCTTTGTTTTTTCCTTTACACTGCCTGTCTTTCTTCTTCTTTGTTTTTTCCTTTACACTGTCTGTCTTTCTCCTTCTTTGTCTTTTCCTTTACACTTCCTGTCTTTCTCCTTCTCTGTCTTTTCCTTTACACTGCCTGTCTTTCTCCTTCTCTGTCTTTCCTTTACACTTCCCGTCTTTCTCCTTCTTTGGATTTCCTTTACACTGCCTGTCTTTCTTCTTCTTTGTTTTTTCCTTTACACTGCCTGTCTTTCTCCTCTGTCTTTCCTTTACACTGCCTGTCTTTCTTCTTCTTTGTTTTTTCCTTTACACTGTCTGTCTTTCTACTTCTCTGTCTTTCCTTTACACTGCCTGTCTTTCGTCTTCTTTATCTTTCCTTTACACTGCCTGTCTTTCTCCTTCTCTGCCTTTTCCTTTACACTGCCTGTCTTTCTTCTTCTTCACTTTTCCTTTACACTGCCTGTCTTTCTTCTTCTTCACTTTTCCTTTACACTGCCTGTCTTTCTCCTTCTTTGTCTTTTCCTTTACACTGCCTGTCTTTCTACTTCTGTCTTTTCCTTTACACTGTCTTTGTCCTTCTCTGTCTTTTCTTTACACTGCCTGTCTTTCTCCTTCTTTACTTTTCCTTTACACTGCCTGTCTTTCTCCTTCTTTACTTTTCCTTTACACTGCCTGTCTTTCTCCTTCTTTGTCTTTTCCTTTACACTGCTTGTCTTTCTCCTTTACTTTTCCTTTACACTGCCTGTCTTTCTCCTTCTTTGTCTTTCCTTTACACTGCCTGTCTTTCGTCTTCTCTGTCTTTCCTTTACACTGCCTGTCTTTCTCCTTTACTTTTCCTTTACACTGCCTGTCTTTCTCCTTCTCTGTCTTTTCCTTTACACTGCCTGTCTTTCTCCTTCTTTACTTTTCCTTTACACTGCCTGTCTTTCGTCTTCTCTGTCTTTTCCTTTACACTGCCTGTCTTTCTTCTTCTTTACTTTTCCTTTACACTGCCTGTCTTTCTCCTTCTTTACTTTTCCTTTACACTGCCTGTCTTTCTCCTTTACTTTTCCTTTACACTGCCTGTCTTTCTCCTTCTCTGTCTTTTCCTTTACACTGCCTGTCTTTCTCCTTTACTTTTCCTTTAAACTGCCTGTCTTTCTTCTTCTTTACTTTTCCTTTACACTGCCTGCCTTTCTCTTTCTTTGTCTTTCCTTTACACTGCCTGTCTTTCTCCTTCTCTGTCTTTTCTTTACACTGCCTGTCTTTCCTCTTCTTTACTTTTCCTTTACACTGCCTGTCTTTCTCCTTTACTTTTCCTTTACACTGCCTGTCTTTCTCCTTTACTTTTCCTTTACACTGCCTGTCTTTCTCCTTCTCTGTCTTTCCTTTACACTGCCTGTCTTTCTCCTTCTTTGTCTTTCCTTTACACTGCCTGTCTTTCTCCTTTACTTTTCCTTTATACTGCCTGTCTTTCTCCTTTACTTTTCCTTTATACTGCCTGTCTTTCTCCTTCTTTACTTTTCCTTTACACTGCCTGTCTTTCTCCTTTACTTTTCCTTTATACTGCCTGTCTTTCTCCTTCTTAACTTTTCCTTTACACTGCCTGTCTTTCTCCTTTACTTTTCCTTTACACTGCCTTCTTTCTCCTTTACTTTTCCTTTATACTACCTGTCCTTCTCCTTCTTTGTCTTTCCTTTACACTGCATTCTTTCTCCTTCTTTGTCTTTTCCTTTACCCTGCCTGTCTTTCTCCTTTACTGTTCCTTTACACTGCCTGTCTTTTTCCTTCTCTGTCTTTCCTTTACACTGCCTGTCTTTCTCCTTCTCTGTCTTTCCTGTACACTGTCTGTCTTTCTCCTTCTTTGTCTTTTCCTTTACACTGCCTGTCTTTCGTCTTCTTTGTCTTTCCTTTACACTGCCTGTCTTTCTCCTTCTCTGTCTTTTCTTTACACTGCCTGTCTTTCTTCTTTACTTTTCCTTTACACTGCCTGTCTTTTTCCTTTACTTTTCCTTTACACTGCCTGTCTTTCTCCTTCTTTACTTTTCCTTTACACTGCCTGTCTTTCGTCTTCTTGTCTTTCCTTTACACTGCCTGTCTTTCTCCTTCTCTGTCTTTCCTTTACACTGCCTGTCTTTCTCCTTCTTTGTCTTTCCTTTACACTGCCTGTCTTTCTCCTTCTCTGTCTTTCCTTTACACTGCCTGTCTTTCTCCTTCTTTGTTTTTCCTTTACACTGCCTGTCTTTCTCCTTTGTTTTTCCTTTACACTGCCTGTCTTTCTGCTTCTTTGTCTTTCCTTTACACTGCCTGTCTTTCTCCTTCTTTGTTTTTCCTTTACACTGCCTGTCTTTCTCCTTCTCTGTCTTTCCTTTACACTGCCTGTCTTTCTCCTTCTTTGTTTTTCCTTTACACTGCCTGTCTTTCTCCTTCTCTGTCTTTCCTTTACACTGCCTGTCTTTCTCCTTCTTTGTTTTTCCTTTACACTGCCTGTCTTTCTCCTTTGTTTTTCCTTTACACTGCCTGTCTTTCTCCTTCTTTACTTTTCCTTTACACTGCCTGTCTTTCTCCTTCTCTGTCTTTCCTGTACACTGTCTGTCTTTCTCCTTCTTTGTCTTTTCCTTTACACTGCCTGTCTTTCGTCTTCTTTGTCTTTCCTTTACACTGCCTGTCTTTCTCCTTCTCTGTCTTTTCCTTTACACTGTCTGTCTTTCTCCTTCTTTGTCTTTCCTTTACACTGCCTGTCTTTCTCCTTCTTTACTTTTCCTTTACACTGCCTGTTTTTCTCCTTCTTTGTCTTTTCTTTACACTGCCTGTCTTTCCTCTTCTTTACTTTTCCTTTACACTGCCTGTCTTTCTCCTTCTCTGTCTTTCCTTTACACTGCCTGTCTTTCTCCTTCTTTACTTTTCCTTTACACTGCCTGTCTTTCTCCTTTGTTTTTCCTTTACACTGCCTGTCTTTCTCCTTCTTTGTTTTTCCTTTACACTGCCTGTCTTTCTCCTTTGTTTTTCCTTTACACTGCCTGTCTTTCTCCTTCTTTACTTTTCCTTTACACTGCCTGTCTTTCTCCTTCTTTACTTTTCCTTTACACTGCCTGTCTTTCTCCTTCTCTGTCTTTCCTGTACACTGTCTGTCTTTCTCCTTCTTTGTCTTTTCCTTTACACTGCCTGTCTTTCGTCTTCTTTGTCTTTCCTTTACACTGCCTGTCTTTCTCCTTCTCTGTCTTTTCCTTTACACTGTCTGTCTTTCTCCTTCTTTGTCTTTCCTTTACACTGCCTGTCTTTCTCCTTCTTTACTTTTCCTTTACACTGCCTGTCTTTCTCCTTCTTTACTTTTCCTTTACACTGCCTGTCTTTCTCCTTCTTTGTCTTTCCTTTACACTGCCTGTCTTTCTCTTCTTTACTTTTCCTTTACACTGCCTGTCTTTCTCCTTCTCTGTCTTTCCTTTACACTGCCTGTCTTTCTCCTTTACTTTTCCTTTACACTGCCTGTCTTTCTCCTTCTTTGTCTTTCCTTTACACTGCCTGTCTTTCTCCTTCTTTGTCTTTCCTTTACACTGCCTGTCTTTCTCCTTCTCTGTCTTTCCTTTACACTGCCTGTCTTTCTCCTTCTCTGTCTTTCCTTTACACTGCCTGTCTTTCGTCTTCTCTGTCTTTCCTTTACACTGCCTGTCTTTCTCCTTCTTTACTTTTCCTTTACACTGCCTGTCTTTCTCCTTCTCTGTCTTTTCCTTTACACTGCCTGTCTTTCTCCTTCTTTGTCTTTCCTTTACACTGCCTGTCTTTCTCCTTCTTTGTCTTTTCCTTTACACTGCCTGTCTTTCTCCTTCTTTGTCTTTTCCTTTACACTGCCTGTCTTTCTCCTTCTTTGTCTTTCCTTTACACTGCCTTTCTTTCTCCTTCTTTGTCTTTTCCTTTACACTGCCTGTCTTTCTCCTTCTCTGTCTTTTCCTTTACACTGCCTGTCTTTCTCCTTCTTTACTTTTCCTTTACACTGCCTGTCTTTCTCCTTCTCTGTCTTTTCCTTTACACTGCCTGTCTTTCTCTATCTCTGTCTTTCCTTTACACTGTCTGTCTTTCTCTATCTCTGTCTTTCCTTTACACTGCCTATCTTTCTCCTTCTTTGTCTTTTCTTTTACACTGCCTGTCTTTCTCCTTCTCTGTCTTTCCTTTACACTGCCTGTCTTTCTCCTTCTCTGTCTTTCCTTTACACTGCCTGTCTTTCTCCTTTACTTTTCCTTTACACTGCCTGTCTTTCTCCTTCTTTGTCTTTCCTCCACAGTGATGTTCTTTTTTCTCCCCTCTCTGTTTTCTTTTTCATTTCTTTGTTGTTGTTGTTGCTGTTGTTGTTGTTGTTGTTGTTGTTGTTGTTGTTGTTGTTGTTGTTGTTGTTGTTGTTGTTGTTGTTGTTGTTGCTGTTGTTTCTGTGTTCCCGTCCACTGTGTTGTTCTGTTCTCTCTCACCAGGGAGTTCATTCTTCTTCACGATGACTGTTTGTTCTCCGTCTTCTTTCTCTGCCTTTCCTTCAGAACGGCTTTCTAGTTGTCCCCTCCTTGTTGTTGTTGTTGTTGTTGTTGTTGTTGTTGTTGTTGTTGTTGTTGTTGTTGTTGTTGTTGTTGTTGTTGTTGTTGTTGTTGTTACTGTTGTTGTTGTTGTTGCTGTTGTTGTTTTTCACACTACCTGTTTCTACTTGTCCTCTCCTTGATGTTGTTGTTGTCACTGTGTTTCTATATGTCCTGTCTTTGTTGTTGTTGTTGTTGTTGTCACTGTGTTTCTATTTGTCCTCTCCTTGATGTTGTTGTTGTTGTTGTTGTCACTGTGTTTCTATATGTTCTCTCCTTGTTGTTGTTGTTGTTGTTGTCACTGTGTTTCTATATGTCCTCTCCTTGTTGTTGTTGTTGTTGTCACTGTGCTTCTATATGTCCTCTCCTTGTTGTTGTTGTTGTTGTCGTCACTGTGTTTCTATATGTCCTCCCTTGTCGTTGTTGTTGTTGTTGCTGTTGTTGTTGTTGTTGTTGTCACTGTCTTTCTATTTGTCCTCTCCTTGTTGTTGTTGTTGCTGTTGTTGTTTTTCACACTGCCTGTTTCTATTTGTCCTCTCCTTGTTGTTGTTGTTGTTGTTGTTGTTGTTGTTGTCACTGTCTTTGTATTTGTCCACTCCTTGTTGTTGCTGCTGTTGTTTTTCACACTACCTGTTTCTATTTGTCCTCTCCTTGTTGTTGTTGTTGCTGTTGTTGTTGTTGTTGTTGTCGTCGTTGTTGTCGTTGTTGTTCTTGTTGTTCTTGTCGTCGTCGTCGTTGTTGGTGGTGGTGGTGTTGTCCACAGTGCGTGTTTTCACTGCTTCTCTGTCCCTCACTTCTTCAAACTGACTTCTTTTTTTCCTCTCTTCTTTGTTTTTCCTTCCCAACGCTCTTTCTTTCTTTCTTTCCTTCTTTCATTCTCTCTTTCTTTCTTTCTTTCTTTCTTTCTTTCGCACTGATCTTCACTCTTTCTTCTTCAGGCCACAGGGAGGCCTGGTGGTTAGAGATGGCCGCTGCTGTGCTCCCCATCTGGAGGCCCGGCCTTCAGCCACCACCCAGACCAGACGCCCGTGCAGGGGATTTTCCCTGCAGTGAACATCAGTGCCGACTCCACTCCCCTGATAGGCCTTCGTACTAGACAACAGACCTCGGTCGCGTGTGTGTGTGTGTGTGTGTTGTTGTTGCTTCGATTTTACGTCTGTTCACTCAAAGTGATATTAGACGATGGGAAGGGGAGGGGAGGGGACATTGATGTTGATGGTTGTGTGCTGTGAAATTGGTATCTGTTGCTAAATATCCTAGGCAGTATACAGAAAAAGGCTAAGCAATGATAACAACAAATAAATACATAAGAAATGCTAATGCGACTTATAACTATAACAAATGTCCTATAGGACTGTTCATTAAAGATTTTGTTATACGAAATGCCAAATCAATATTTTTGAATATCTTATCCAAGGACTTTTCAGAAAAAGAAGGTAATAATGGTTTTAGACTCTTACATTCAAAAATTATATGAATGCTAGTAATTTTCTCACCACACAAACATTTTATATTTTTACTATATTTAGTGATAAAAGCATTCAGTTTTATTCTAAAGAATAAAGCGCTAACCCTTCTTGCCATGAACAAACTTGTGTAGGTTTCAGAGTGATCAATATTCCTAAAAACAGGGATAGTGATTAAAGATTTGTCTGAAAGGTGCTCATTTTGATGATAAGCTTCTTTAGCCCTGCTCCACGATGCCTCTTCTAGTAAATGATAGCCCTCTTGTAAAGATAATGGAACATGTAGTTCTACAGAATCCTCTCCATGCCTTGCACCTCTCTTCGCAGCTCTGTCAGCCCACTCATTTGGCAAGAACCCCGCATGCGAAGGTACCCAACAGAAGGTGACACAAATACCCCTTAAAGCTAAAACATGTATGGCATGATTGATCTCTAGTACAACTGTAGACATTTTCTTAGAACTTGTGGATTTTAATGCATAGAGTACCGATTTCGAATCAACGCATAGTAAAGTTTGAAATACATTCACCGGAAGATCAAGAATATGATTAAGAGCCATTAAAATTGCTATTAGCTCAGCTGTGAATATCGAATGGTGTTTACCAGCATAATAACATTTTTCTATTTTAAGCGATGGTATTACAAAAGCTGAACCTGTTTCTTGATCATGTAGATGTGAACCATCTGTAAATACCTTTAAATGATGAGAATATTTATGATGAATATGAGATCGAACTTTGGAGATCAAAATTATTTTGATTTTCACTCTTTCCCATATTAATGTACTCAAATGTCAAAATTTGCTTTGTTCATTTCCCATGAAGGATAAGGTAGAACTTTAGTTTGTGTATCCATGGTATGTTGATTGATTCCAGACTTTTCAAAAAGGTCTGAAACATACGTACCAATTGGCTTTAAAGAAGATATTTGTTTTGCTCTTTTTGGAAAATTGATTTCTGATTTATCTTTACTTCGTCTGAAGTAAAAATGTTTGTGTTTGTGTGTGTGTGTGTGTGTGTGTGTGTGTGTGTGTGTGTGTGTGTGTGTGTGTGTGTGTGTGTGGTGTGTGTTTGTTGTGTTGTGTGTGTGTGTGTGTGTGTGTGTGTGTGTGTGTGTGTGTGTGTGTGTGTGTGTGTTTGTGTGTGTGTGTGTGTGTGTGTTTGTGTGTGTGGTGTGTGTGTGGTGTGTGTGTGTGTGTGTGTGTGTGTGGTGTGTGTGTGTGTGTGGTGTGTGTGTGTGTGTGTGTGTGTGTGTGTGTGTGTGTGTGTGTGTGTGTGTGCAGACGCCCATCGAACATCTCAAGCACGTGTTTCAGTCTGTTGGGGTTTTTTTGGAGAGTGTGTTATTCTTGCCGGTGGGAACGGGGAAAAAATACGAAACTGTATGTACCTGGGGACTGGATGTAAAAAAAGCACATGAGCAAAAAATCATCTTTGGTTTGGTTTGGGTTTTTTTTCCTTTACAGTGTAAGCTTTCTTATTGCCCTGTCCTGTTTTTCCCCTGTCCTGTTTTCCCCTGTCCTGTTTCCCCTGTCCTGTTTTCCCCTGTCCTGTTTTTTCCCTTGCCCTGTTTGTTTCTCTGTCCTGTTTTCCCCTGTCCTGTTTTCCCCTGTCCTGTTTTTCCCTGTCCTGTTTGTTTCTCTGTCCTGTTTTCCCCCTGTCCTGTTTGTTTCTCTGTCCTGTTTTCCCCCCTGTCCTGTTTGTTTCTCTGTCCTGTTTTCTCCACTGTCCTGTTTTCCCCCACTGTCCTGTTTTTCCCCTGTCCTGTTTTTCCCCCGTCCTGTTTTCCCTGTCCTGTTTTTTCCCTGTTCTTTTTTTTCCCGTCCTGTTTTCCCCTGTCCTGTTTTTCCCCACTGTCCTGTTCTGTCCCACTGTCTTGTTTTTTTCCCCCTGCCTGTTTTTCCCCTGCCCTGTTTTTCCACTGTCCTGTTTTTCCCCTGTCCTGTTTTTCCCTGTCCTGTTTGTTTCCTCTGTCCTGTTTCTTTCCCCTGTCCTGTTTTTCCCCTGTCCTGTTTTTCCCTGTCCT
>CM054157.1:35042518-35045018 GCA_028751875.1 Rapana venosa | reverse complement strand
CGTGTTGTTGTTGTGTGTGTAGTGTGTAGGGAGGCGTGTTGTTGTGTGTAGTGTGTAGGAGGCGTGTTGTTGTTGTTGTGTGTAGTGTGTAGTGAGGCATTTTGTTGTTGTGTTGTAGTGTGTTAGGAGAGGCGTGTTGTTGTGTATTTGTAGTGTGTAGGGAGGCGTGTTGTTTGTGTTAGTGTGTAGGGAGGTGTGTTGTTGTTGTGTGTAGTGTGTATGAGGCGTGTTGTCGTTGTGTGTAGTGTGTAGGGAGGCGTGTTGTTGTTGTGTGTAGTGTGTAGGGAGGCGTGTTGTTGTTGTTGTGTGTGTAGTGTGTAGGGAGGCGTGTTGTTGTTGTGTGTAGGGAGGCGTGTTGTTGTTGTGTGTAGTGTGTATGGAGGCGTGTTGTTTTGTGTGTAGTGTGTAGGGAGGCGTGTTGTGTTGTGTGTTAGTGTGTAGTGTGTAGGGAGGCGTGTTATTGTTGTGTGTAGTGTGTAGGGAAGGCGTGTTGTTGTTGTGTGTGTGATGTAGTGTGTAGGGAGGCGTGTTTTGTTGTTGTGTGTAGGGAGGCGTGTTGTTGTTATGTGTAGTGTTGGGAGGCGTGTTGTTGTTGTGTGTAGTGGTAGGGAGGCGTGTTGTTGTTGTGTGTAGTGTGTAGGGAGGCGTGTTGTTGTTGTGTGTAGTGTGTAGGGAGGCGTGTTGTTGTTGTGTGTAGTGTGTAGGGAGGCGTGTTGTTGTGTGGTAGTGTGTAGGGAGGCGGTGTTGTTGTTATGTGTAGTGTGTAGGGAGGCGTGTTGTTGTTGTGTGTAGTGTGTAGGGAGGCGTTGTTGTGTTATGTGTAGTGTGTAGGGAGGCGTGTTGTTGTTATGTGTAGTGTGTAGGGAGGCGTGTTGTTGTTGTGTGTAGTGTGTAGGGAGGCGTGTTGTTGTTGTGTGTAGTATGTAGGGAGGCGGTTGTTGTTGATGTGTAGTATGTAGGGAGGCGTGTTGTTGTTATGGTGTAGTGTAGGGAGGCGTGTTGTTATGTGTAGTATGTAGGGAGGCGTGGTGTGTTGTTATGTGTAGTATGTAGGGAGGCGGTGTTGTTGTTATGTGTAGTATGTAGGGAGGCGTGTTGTTTATGTGTAGTATGTAGGGAGGCGTGTTGTTTTTGTGGGGTAGTGTGTAGGGAGGCGCGTTGTTGTTATGGTGTGATGTAGGAGGCGTGTTGTTGTTATGTGTAGTATGTAGGGAGGCGTGTTGTGTTATGTGTAGTATGTAGGGAGGCGTGTTGTTGTTATGTGTAGTATGTAGGGAGGCGTGTTTGTTATGTGTAGTATGTAGGGAGGCGTGTTGTTGTTGTGCTGTAGTATGTAGGGAGGCGTGTTGTGTTATGTGTAGTATGTAGGATGCGTGTTGTTGTTATGTGTAGTATGTAGGGAGGCGTGTGTGTTATGTGTAGTATGTAGGGAGGCGTGTTGTTGTTATGTGTAGTATGTAGGGAGGCGTGTTGTTGTTATGTGTTAGTATGTAGGGAGGCGTGTTGCTGTTATGTGTAGTATGTAGGGAGGTGTGTTGATGTTATGTGTAGTATGTAGGGAGGCGTGTTGCTGTTATGTGTAGTATGTAGGGAGGCGTGTTGCTGTTATGTGTAGTATGTAGGGAGGTGTGTTGATTGTTATGTGTAGTATGTAGGGAGGCGTTGTTGCTGTTATGTGTAGTATGTAGGGAGGCGTGTTGTGTTTATGTGTAGTGATGTAGGGAGGCGTGTTGTTGTTATGTGTAGTATGTAGGGAGGCGTGTTGTTGTTATGTGTAGTATGTAGGGAGGCGTGTTGTTGTTATGTGTAGTATGTAGGGAGGCGTGTTGTTGTTATGTGTAGTGTGTAGGGAGGGGTGTTGTTGTTATGTGTAGTATGTAGGGAGGCGTGTTGTTGTTATGTGTAGTGTGTAGGGAGGGGTGTTTTTGGGTATGTGTAGTATGTAGGAAGGCGTGTTGTTGTTATGTGTAGTATTTAGGAGGCGTGTTGTTGCTATGTGTAGTATGTAGGGAGGCGTGTTGTTGTTATGTGTAGTGTGTAGGGAGGCGTGTTGTTGTTTTGTGTTAGCATGTAGGGAGGGTGTTGTTGTTGTTATGTGTAGTATGTAGGGAGGCGTGTTGTTGTTATGTGTAGTATGTAGGGAGGCGTGTTGTTGGGTTATGTGTAGTGTGTAGGGAGGCGTGTTGTTGTTATGTGTAGTATGTGGCAGGCGTGTTGTTGTTATGTGTAGTGTTAGGGAGGCGTGTTGTTGTTATGTGTAGTGTGTATGGAGGCGTGTTGTTGTTGTGAGTGTGTGTAGGGAGGCGTGTTGTTGCTGTGTGTAGTGTGTATGGAGGCGTGTTGTTGTTGTGTGTAGTGTGTAGGGAGGCGTGTTGTTGTGTGTAGTGTGTAGTGTGTAGGGAGGCGTGTTGTTGTTATGTGTAGTGTGTAGGAGGCGTGTGGTTGTGTGTAGTGTGTAGGGAGGCGTGTTGTTGTTATGTGTAGTGTGTAGGGAGGCGTG
>CM054157.1:35035018-35037518 GCA_028751875.1 Rapana venosa | reverse complement strand
CCCCCTCCAAACGGGGAGAAGACGTAAAGGGAAATAAGCAAAGGGTGGAGGAGTGGGGAGAAGGGGTTATCTGTTCTATTTGCCCTTGTCTAACCATTTTCTGAGCTGAGAAGGTGTTGAGAGGAGGTTAGCCTATTACTATAATTGTTCTATGCACACAAAGCCCTTATCTCTCATTCGCTCAGCTGAGAATCAGCCACCCTGCCAAAGCCCTCCGGTCTATTCCTCGCTCCTCTGGATAGCTTGACATGACACAGCACTCACACTTGCCTCACCACTGCAGCGCATTAGCACCGACACCTGACACGCCATGTTTCCACACCAGTGGCGTAAACCCAGAACAGCGGCAAAACTACTAACTAATAACAATAACAACACATTCCTGTTCGCCCTCTGAGCACGGCACACGCCCTCACATCCACACGCAGCGCTAACACCTCCGTCCTCTCCCCTGCTCAACTGCTCGAGTTCTCCCAGCCTTTCAGCAGCAGGGCTCACATGATCCCCCCCCCCCCCCCACCCCCCCCCACCCCTGCCGTAGCGCTCTCTGCCTCTCCACCTCCCTCACCCTCACTCTCAGTCAGTCATTGTTAATAATGATTGTTGATGGTAATGATAATCATTGTTGGTTGTTTGTGTGGGAGCGGATTGAATGGAAGCGCTCTGATTTGTAATTGCAAGATATCATCATCATTAGCCATTACACCCAGCGGTGTGTAGGGCAGCAACAAAGCGCTTCCATTCCTGCCTATTCTGGGCCAACCTAGTCACTGATCCCCAAGAGTGCTGCATGGCCTTCATCTCACTTTCTACAGTTCTTCTCCACGTTGCTTTTGGTCTTCCTTTCTTTCTCCTTCCTTCTGGGGTCCAGTGCAATGCTGTTCTTGTGATTGACTGTGAGTCTCTTCGGAGGATGTGCCCAATCCACTTCCACCGTCGTCTGGTGATTATGGTTCCCATGTCTTCTTGCCTGCATCTCCGTAGTAGGTCTTCATTGGAGATCTTCTCTGGCCAAAAAATCCGGAGAATTCTTCGCAGGCATATGGTGTGGAAGGATCGAAGTTTGGTAAGATCCACTTCCGTCATCCTCCAGCACTCAGAACCGTACAGGAGCGTAGACACAACACAGCTCTGGTATAGCTTCAACTTGGTGTTGGTGCTGTACTGAGTTGATCTCCAGATATTGTTCATCTCCCTAAATCGCAAGATATAGCGATATTAAGACAGCTTAACACGGGCTCCCAGCTCCCTCTGCCGTCCTGAACCCAGCGCTGCACGTGCACACAGGTCACAGTCAATACCAGGTTTGTCCCTCACCTCACTCTTCTTTCCTGCTGTCCGTCTGTCAGGAAGTGCTTTGCCACACAGCACAGCGCAGCACAGCGCAGTGCAGTGCAGAACAGCACAGCACAGCACAGCACAGCGCAGTGCAGCACAGCACAGCACAGTGCAGTGCAGCACGGCACAGCACAGCGCAGCACAGCACAGCGCAGTGCAGCGCAGCACAGCACAGTGCAGCACAGCATCGCACAGTGCAGCAGAGCACAGCATAGCACAGTGCAGCACAGCACAGCACAGTGCAGCACAGCACAGTGCAGCACAGTGCAGCACAACACAGCACAGTGCAGCACAGCACAGTGCAGCACAGCACAGCACAGTGCAGCACAGTGCAGCACAGTGTAGCACAGTGCAGCACAGCACAGTGCAGCACAGTGCAGCACAGTGTAGCACAGTGCAGCACAGCACAGCACAGTGCAGCACAGCACAGCACAGAGCAGCACAGCACAGCACAGTGCAGCACAGCACAGCACAGTGCAGCACAGCACAGCACAGTGCAGCACAGCACAGCACAGCACAGTGCAGCACAGCACAGCACAGCGCAGCACAGCACAGCACAGCACAGCACAGTGCAGCACAGCACAGCGCAGTGCAGCACAGCACAGCACAGAACAGCACAGCACAGCACAGTGCAGCACAGCACAGCACAGCACAGCGCAGCACAGCACAGCACAGCACAGTGCAGCACAGCGCAGTGCAGCAGTGTGCAGAGGCAGGAGGCCCGTGCTGCTGATGCTGATGCAGAGGAGAACCAAACTGTCAGGGAAGGAAGGGAGGAAGGAAGGAATAAGGGAAGGAAGGAGGGAAGAAGGAAGGAAGGAAGGATGGAAGGAAGGAAGGAGGGAAGGAAGGAAGGAGGGAAGGAAGGAGGGAAGGAAGGAAGGAGGAAAAGAAGGAGGGAAGGAAGGATGGAAGGAAGGAAAGAAGGAAGGAGGGAAGGAAGAAAGGAAGGAGGGAAGGAAGGAAGCAGGAAAGGAAGGAAGGAAGGAAGGAAGGAAGAAGGAAGGAAGGGAGGAAGGAAGGAGGGAAGGAAGGAAGCAGGGAAGGAAGGAGGGAGGGAAGGAAGGAAGGAAGGAGGGGATGAAGGAAGAAGGAAGGAAGGAGGGGATGAAGGAAGAAGGAAGGAAGGAAGGAGGGAAGGAAAGAAGCAGGGAAGGAAGGA
>CM054157.1:35022518-35025018 GCA_028751875.1 Rapana venosa | reverse complement strand
TATAGTGTAGTGTAGAGTAGTGTCAGTGTTGACTTCACAAGTCTATAGTCAGTGCCAGTGTTGACTTCACAAGTCTATAGTCAGTGCCAGTGTTGACTTCAGAGAACAAGTCTATAGTCGGTGCCAGTGTTGACTTCAGAGAACAAGTCTATAGTCAGTGCCAGTGTTGACTTCACAAGTCTATAGTCAGTGCCAGTGTTGACTTTAGAGAACAAGTCTATAGTCGGTGCCAGTGTTGACTTCACAAGTCTATAGTCAGTGCCAGTGTTGACTTTAGAGAACAATTCTATAGTCAGTGTCAGTGTTGACTTCAGAGAACAAGTCTATAGTCAGTGCCAGTGTTGACTCCACAAGTCTGTAGTCAGTGCCAGTGTTGACTTCAGAGAACAAGTCTATAGTCAGTGCCAGTGTTGACTTCAGAGAACAAGTCTATAGTCAGTGTCAGTGTTGACTTTGGAGAACAAGTCTATAGTCAGTGCCAGTGTTGACTTCAGAGAACAAGTCTATAGTCAGTGCCAGTGTTGACACCACAAGTCTATATTCAGTGCCAGTGTTGACACCACAAGTCTATAGTCAGTGCCAGTGTTGACACCACAAGTCTATATTCAGTGCCAGTGTTGACTTCAGAGAACAAGTCTATAGTCAGGGCCAGTGTAGACTCCACAAGTCTATAGTCAGTGCCAGTGTTGACTTCAGAGAACAAGTCTATAGTCAGTGCCAGTGTTGACTTCAGAGAACAAGTCTATAGTCAGTGCCAGTGTTGACTTCAGAGAACAAGTCTATAGTCAGTGCCAGTGTTGACTCCACAAGTCTATAGTCAGTGCCAGTGTTGACTCCACAAGTCTATAGTCAGTGCCAGTGTTGACTTCAGAGAACAAGTCTATAGTCAGGGCCAGTGTAGACTCCACAAGTCTATAGTCAGTGCCAGTGTTGACTTTGGAGAACAAGTCTATAGTCAGTGCCAGTGTTGACTTCAGAGAACAAGTCTATAGTCAGTGCCAGTGTTGACTTTGGAGAACAAGTCTATAGTCAGTGCCAGTGTTGACTTCAGACAACAAGTCTATAGTCAGGGCCAGTGTTGACTTTAGAGAACAAGTCTATAGTAATTACAAGTATTGACTCCACAACTCTGTAGTCAGTGCCAGTGTTGACTTCAGAGAACAAGTCTATAGTCAGTGCCAGTGTTGACTTCAGAGAACAAGTCTATAGTCAGTGCCAGTGTTGACTTCAGAGAACAAGTCTATAGTCAGTGCCAGTGTAGACTCCACAAGTCTATAGTCAGTGCCAGTGTTGACTCCACAAGTCTATAGTCAGTGCCAATGTTGACTTCAGAGAACAAGTCTATAGTCAGGACCAGTGTAGACTTTGGACAACAAGTCTATAGTCAGTGCCAGCGTTGACTTTGGAGAACAAGTCTATAGTCAGAGCCAGTGTTGACTTCAGAGAACAAGTCTATAGTCGGTGCCAGTGTTGACTCCACAAGTCTATAGTCAATTCCAGTGTTGAATTTGGAGAACAAGTCTATAGTCAGTGCCAGTGTTGACTCCACAAGTCTATAGTCAGTGTCAGTGTTGACTTTGGAGAACAAGTCTATAGTCAGGACCTGTGTAGACTTTGGAGAACAAGTCTATAGTCAGTGCCAGTGTTGACTTCAGAGAACAAGTCTATCGTCAGTGCAGGTGACTTCAAGAACAGTCAATCATCTGTTACTATCAGATAACAAGCTAAGTCAGTGCCAGGTTGACTATCAAGAACAAGCTTACCCAGGCCCAGTCCACCTCAAAGAACAAGCCATATCTGAACCTCACCAACTGCCAATCTCTGTTTACATCACTCATGACGTATTGAGGCAGCTGACCACCATGACTATCCCAACAGCCTCTGCATGACCCCACTCGTCCTCATCCACTGCCTCACGTCAAGACCTGTTACGCCACGCGCCTGCCGCCTTGCCCCTCTTTATACACACTGTGGCGGGTGTGTATTGAGGCGCCTCTGACATGATCATTTCCATATGAGAACTAAATATGACCAGTTCCTTCTTGATGGCCATCATTTCTCATACTGTTGTCCCAGTCATCTGTAGCAGTGGGCGAGCATGCTTATGTTCCGATCCTTCGGGATAGCTCAGTGGTCGGAGCACTCGCTTTCCCCCAGCCAAGTTAAGCAGCGTCGAGCGTGGTTACCAGTTGGATGGGTGACCGTTTGCGCGCCTTGGCTTCAGTACAGTTCCCCCAGTTCACCCAGCTGTAAATGGGTACCTGCCCTCTTTAGGGGTCAGGGAAGGTAAAGCAGCGAGGGAGAGGAGATGGGCGCCGCCCTCAATATGCTGGCCCTAGAGAAGTGAGGTCTCTGACGCCTCGCTCCCCTACGACCTTATAGGTTATGGGACTCCTTTACCTTTTTTTTACCTTCTTTTAATGTCGTCACTCTGCCATACTTGGCAGACACTGGTGATGGACGGATATGATGCTCCATTTTTCTTTTGACACTGTCAGTT
>CM054157.1:35009559-35019559 GCA_028751875.1 Rapana venosa | reverse complement strand
CTGTAAACATATCCTGTAAAAATGCCATGTTAACAGACTATGTAAATATGTCCAGTCAACACATCTTGTAAGTATGCCCTGTAAACAGATCATGCAAACGTGTCCAGTAAACATGTCCTGTAAATATGCCTTGTTAACAGACTATGTAAACGTGTCCAGTAAACATGTCCTGTAAAAAGGCCTTGTTAACAGACTATGTAAACGTGTCCTGTAAACATATCCTGTAGAAGAATCAGATTCAGATTCAGATTCAGATTCAGAATATTTTATTGCCATTTAAATCATGTAGACTTATTTGACACAACAAAAACATCAACTATAATTATTATCTATTTTGGCTAAAAGTGATGTACACTAAAAACATGTTGTATTTTACTTCTCTTTTTCTCTCTTTTCAAAACACTCATACACATATCTGATGATATCTGCTTGATATATATCAACTGTGATTATGTCACTTAATTTATGTACACAGTTTTTGCGTTCTTTGTCTTTCGTTTTGATTTTTAATAACAAATTATTTCTGAGTTCATCATATAAAATGCATTCATCAAGTAAATGAAATTCATCTTCAATTTTGTTACAGTGTCTACATTTTCTGTCCTCTCTGGATATATTTTGGTGTCTCCCTTTCTCTATCATTAAATTGTGACAGCTTGTGCGAAATTTACAATATGTCTTCTTATGAGTTTTGTTTTCATAGTTTACTAAGTATGGTTCCAATCTGTATTCTTTGGTAGCAAAATCATAAAATTTTAGTTTTGCAAACTCTTTCTTTTGGTAGATCCAAAATGTTTTATACATGTCCTCAAGTTTTCTTCTAACAGCATAACTCAACCGATGAACATTAAGAGTGCTTTGGTTCTTCCAGACATGTTTGAATCCAATT
Source organism: Rapana venosa (assembly GCA_028751875.1). Lineage (NCBI taxonomy): Eukaryota > Metazoa > Mollusca > Gastropoda > Neogastropoda > Muricidae > Rapana > Rapana venosa. Next base: position 35,018,670 of record CM054157.1, on the reverse strand, counting down.
GTGTACAGAATATTTTTCACTGTGTTTATCCATTTATCGTATGTATTATTTTGATACAAATAATCGTATACTATTCTAATATAAGAGTCTGGTTTTGATTCTGTCATATGAATCCAAAAGGATATTATCTGGCATATGATTTTAAGGGTCAGTGGAAATCTTCCTAATTCACCCAAAGTGGGTAGTACTAATGCTTTTTTATGAACTCCTATCATTTGTTTACAAAATTTTACATGGAAATTCTCATACAAAAACTGATTGGATAAGCATGCCTTGAACAGTTTATCAATATGAAACTCTGTCTCCCCATTAAAACAAAAAGGAAACCAAACTTCTGCTCCATAGGTTAAAACAGGGGTTATCAGTGAGTCGAATAAACGCATTATTATAGTAGTCTTTAAATTTTGTCCATGAATTGCTCTTTTAAAGGCGTATATTGCTTTGTTGCTTTGTTTTACTAAATGTTCTTGTGTTGCTTGAAATTTCCCGTTCCGATGAAAAACGACACCTAGATATTTATAAGTTTCTACTGTTTCAATTACATGCTCTCCACATTTAAAATGAATTGGAATTTTAGGAGGTGATCTCGTAAAGACTATTACCTTTGTTTTTGTTTTGTTTATCTTTAAACCCCAATTAGAACAGTATTCTTGCAGTTTGTTCAGTTTAGTTTGTAAATATGCCTTGTTAACATACCCTGTAAATATCTCCTGTTAACATATCTCATAAACACGCCCTGTGCACATGACCTATAATATGCCTCTAAACACCTCCGTAAATACGTCCTCTAAAGAGAATTGGTATTTTGTCAACACGTTCGCTTGTTGACATCGCCTGGTGGTCAGCGTGCTCAGCTGGCAGTCTGATGGCCTGGGTTCCATCCTCCACTGAAGCATCTGAGGGCCTGGGTTCCATCCTCCACTGAAGCATCTGAGGGCCTGGGTTCCAGCCTCCACTGAAGCATCTGAGGGCCTGGGTTCCAGCCTCCACTGAAACATCTGATGGCCTGGGTTCCTCCACTGAAGCATCTGATGGCCTGGGTTCCAGCCGCCACTGAAACATCTGAGGGCCTGGGTTCCTCCACTGAAGCATCTGATGGCCTGGGTTCCATCCTCCACTGAAGCATCTGGTGGCCTGGGTTCCAGCCCCCACTGAAGCATCTGGTGGCCTGGGTTCCATCCTCCACCGAAGCATCTGATGGCCTGGGTTCCATTCTCCACTGAAGCATCTGGTGGCCTGGGTTCCAGCCTCCACAGAAGCATCTGATGGCATGGGTTCCATCCTCCACTGAAGCATCTGATGGCCTGGGTTCCATTCTCCACTGAAGCATCTGGTGGCCTGGGTTCCAGCCTCCACTGAAGCATCTGATGGCCTGGGCTCCAGCCTCCACAGAAGCACAAAGGGATTTTCCTCCCGGAGTTAACATCGATACTGACTCCACTCCCCCAAAGTCCTTGGATTGAGGCAATAAACCAGGTCCCTTGTGCAAAGACATGCAAAGCTTTTGCACACTGTTCACAGCCACTCTGCCTTTTCCAAGCATAGGACATCGTGAACTGGTTAGAACATTTGTCAAAATAAAAAAAAGCCTGTATACTGGTGTCGTGGTTAGACATCATCCCAAAGTTGGAAGGCCAATTCATTGATGGTGGGAAGAAATGGCTGCATACACAACAATCTCTCCAGTGGCGAACCTCGAGGTTATAGCTGAGGAACGCAAAGCCAAAACCGTAAAACGACACCCCTCCTCCCAAATCCAGTACACATGTTATCAAAGCATGTCCTAAACATGTCATACAACTCACAATCTTCTGTCGTTTGTGTCCTGTAAACATCTCATATAAAGCAGAATATGTATAATATGTGTATTGTAAACATGTCATATAAACCAGAATATGTTTAATCTGTGTATTGTAAACATGTCATATAAACCAGAATATGTATAATATGTGTATTGTAAACATGTCATATAAACCAGATTATGTGTAGTCTGTGTCCTGTAAACATGTCATATACACCAGATTATGTGTAGTCTGTGTCCTGTAAACATGTCATATACACCATAATATGTGTAGTGTGTGTCCTGTAAACATGTCATATACACCAGAATATGTGTAGTGTGTGTCCTGTAAACATGTCATATACACCAGATTATGTGTAGTGTGTGTCCTGTAAACATGTCATATACACCAGATTATGTGTAGTGTGTGTCCTGTAAACATGTCATATACACCAGATTATGTGTAGTGTGTGTCCTGTAAACATGTCATATACACCAGAATATGTGTAGTCTGTGTCCTGTAAACATGTCATATACACCAGAATATGTGTAGTGTGTGTCCTGTAAACATGTCATATACACCAGATTATGTGTAGTGTGTGTCCTGTAAACATGTCATATACACCAGATTATGTGTAGTGTGTGTCCTGTAAACATGTCATATACACCAGATTATGTGTAGTCTGTGTCCTGTAAACATGTCTTGTAACAGAAACTCCAGGGACAACAAGTCAACAGGTCAAAAGGTCAACAGGTCAAAAGGTCAACAGGTCAAAAGGTCAACAAAACAACAGGTCAAAAGGTCAACAAAACAACAGGTCAAAAGGTCAACGGGTCAACAGGTCAACAGATCCATGAGACAACAGGTCAAGAAGACAACAGGTCAAGAGGTGAAGAGCCCAGTTGCCCTGCTGTGAGTAACAGGTCAGGTCAGTACATGCTGTGGTCAGGGGCCTGGGACAAGATGTGGCAGTGGGTGAACATTGTAGGTCCTAGCCCTGCATGCACACTGCACTGCAGCTCTCAGAACATAGTAAGTCTTCAATTTTAACGTCTTTCCACTTTAAGTGATACCAGACGGCCATAAAATAGGAGATTGAATGAAAGAGGTGGATAGATAGATAGATAGATAGATCTACTCTGTGTGGTGCATGCGAGAACATGTCTGAGAACATGTGTGTGAGTGAGTGTGTGTGTGTGTGTGTGTGGTGTGTGTGTGTGTGAAGGGAACAGTGTTGGGGTCAGGCTACAGGGAAGCAGCTGACAGGATAGATGTAGTGAGATGTGAAACCTAAGACTCTGGTGTGAACTAGTGTATTCCATCCTATGTGTCTGCAAGACATGGATACTGACAGTGGGCGTAGAGAGGAGATTGAAGACATTGACAGTGGCCGTAGATAGAAGATTGAAGACATTGACAGTGGATGTAGATAGAAGACTGAAGACATTGATAGTGGATGTAGATAGAAGATTGAAGACATTGACAGTGGACGTAGAGAGAAGACTGAAGACATTGACAGTGGACGTAGAGAGAAGACTGAAGACATTGACAGTGGACGTAGAGAGAAGACTGAAGACATTGACAGTGGATGTAGAGAGAAGACTGAAGACATTGACAGTGGATGTAGAGAGAAGACTGAAGACATTGACAGTGAACGTAGAGAGAAGATTGAAGACACTGACAGTGAATGTAGATAGAAGACTGAAGACATTGACAGTGGATGTAGAGAAGAATGAAGACATTGACAGTGGATGAAGAGAAGTATGAAGGCATTGACAGTGGATGTAGAGAGAATATTGGAGACATTGACAGTGGACGTAGAGAGAATATTGGAGACATTGACAGTGGATGTAGAGAAGATTGAAGACATTGACAGTGGATGTAGAGAGAAGATTGAAGACATTGACAGTGGATGTAGAGAGAAGATTGAAGACATTGACAGTGGATACAGAGAAGAATGATGACACTGACATTGGATGCAGAGAAAGGACTGAAGACATTGACAGTGGATAATAACAATAATAATGATAATAATAATGAATGGAACTGATATAGCACTATATCTTGCAAAGACAAATAAAAGCTCATGCATTCAATCTAATCTGACATTCACACAACCAATGACTAACAATTAATAGTTTAAAGTGGAGTGGGGTACAAACATCGTACGCTGCAGACCAAATCTATGAAATAAAATTTCAATAGTCAAATATTTTTCAAAAGCACACACACACACACACACACACACACACACACACACACACCACACACACACACCACACACACACACACACACACACACACACACACACACACACACACACACACACACACACACACACACACACACACACACACACATACATACACACACACACACACACCACACACACACACACACACGCACAGGTCATATACTTTATCAGGGTGATGGGACATGGGTTAGTGAAGATGGGACAGTTCTGATAGGAAACAGGAGGGGAAAATCTTAGGTTTGAAATAAATATGTCCTGAGGCAGGATTTAAAAGTGTCATAAACTAGGCTTCTGGCAAAGAGAGAGAGAGGGAACTCATTCTAGGTCGACGGATCCGAAATAGAGAAAGAGTAGCAGCCAACAGTGGATTGGTTGAATCTAGGTATTCGTAGGCACAAGGTATCTGCAGCAGAACGGAGGGAACGTGAAGGTGTGTACAGGTGAAGACATTCACAGAGGTAGGAGGGTGCAGTTTTGTGGAGACATTTGTAACCTAGGGTACTTATTTATAATTTACTCTCTGTGGCACAGGCAGCCAGTGGAGAGATCACAAGAGAGGGGTAATATGCTCAGATTTTTTTTTCTGAGAACTAGTCGTGCAGCGGAATTTTGTGTATGTTGAAGGGAGTGGATAGATGATGCTGGCAGACCAGCCAACAGAGAATTGCAATAGTCCAGACGTGAAAGAATGAGAGAAGTTACAAGTTTGGGTGTTGCATCGGTGGACAGGTACTTTCGAATTGCACTATCACGCCGTAATTGATAGTAGCACGACTGACAGGTCTGAGTGATGAATTTTTGCATAGTGTGTTGTCGATAACAACACCTAGATACTTCACAGCAGTGGATAAAGGGACTGATGTATTGCCGAGTTCTAGGAAGCTGTTGTAATGGAAGAGAGTTTGTGTTTGGTCCCTAGGAGCATGGCTTCGGTTTTATCTGCATTTAGCTGTAATTTGTTTTGTGTCATCCAGTTTTGAATATCTTCAAAGCAGTGGGCCATATTTGTCAGGAGAGAAAGCAGATTTTCAGTAGTAACACTGCTTTGAATCTGAGAGTCATCTGCATAAAAATGATGGTTGATTTGATGATGGTTAATTATATGTGACAGTGGAGCAGTGTAAAGAGTGAAAAGAACAGGGCCTAGAACTGATCCCTGTGGGACTCCGCATTCCAGTTTGGCAGGTATTGACTGAAACTTGTTTACTGTAACTATCTAGAAATGGTCAGCAAGGTATGAATTAAACTAGGTGAGGGCTGTGCCAGTAACACCGAACGTTTTTTGAAGACGGGAGAGAAGAATAGAGAGGTCAATAGTGTTGAAGGCTGCCGATAAGTCGAATAGAGTGAGAAGCGAGATTTTCTCTGAGTCAGAAGCAAGTAGAAGCGTGTTTAAGGTGTTACTAGGGTGGTTTCAGTGCTGTGGTTGACGCGATAGGCAGACTGAAACTCAGGAAGAATATTGTTGGAGAGAAGGTGGTTGTTGAGCTGTTTGAGAACTACTTTTTTAAGTCAAGTCAAGTCAAGTCAAGTCAAAAACACTTTAATCATCCCATGAAGGGCAATTACAATACTGACAGGCAGATTGATACTCATCAAATATATCAAAGACACAAAAGCTATATTTCATATTGGTTTTCAAATAAAATGTCACGAACACACACACCACACACACACACACACACACACACACACACACACACACACACACACACACACACACACACACACACACACACACACACACACACACACACACACACGCATGCGCACACACACGCAAACGCCCCGACGCACACACATCAATTGTGAACACAATTTTAAAACCCATTGACTAGAAGACATAAAAACTTATTTTTACGCACGCATATACGCAGCACGTACACACGCACGTACGTGTGTGTGCGAACACGCCCACGCACACCCACACCATACACCAATATATGAATTCAATGTTTTAAGACAGTTGACTAGAACACAGACTTATTTCACACACCCACGCACCCACCCACACACACACACACACACACAATTATGTATTGACTACACTCGAAACAATGATAATCAGGCAGATAATTCAGAGAAATGTAAAAACTAGGTAGTCAACATCATTGTGAATTCAGAATTCGAATGCTTACTGGCACAAAAGAATTTCTTTTTCTGTTAGTTTTGCTGATGGGACACTGAAAACGGCGTTCCGAAGGCAACAACTGAAATTCTGGAAACAAAGCATGGGAAGGATCAGCCAAAATGGCTGTGGCTTTGCGTACAAGCTGCTGATTGCAGAACGACATGAGATCTCTTTGTTCTTTTCCAAATATTTTTGAGCAGATTCTTACAATTCTCTGCAGGCCATTCTTGTTTTTAACACTAAGGTTATTATACCAACAAATGAAAGCAAAACTTAGAACACTCTCTATGTAAGACTTGTAAAACAAGGAAAGGATCTTTTTGTCTACAAAAAATGAGTTCAGTTTCCTCAGAAAATACAGACGTTGTTGTCCCTTTTTGACAATAGCGTCAGTGTTAACGTCCCAGTTTAACTTGTGGTCAAAAACAGTTCCCAGATACTTATAGTTCAAAACGTTTTCAACCTCTTGATTATGGATAATAATATTCTTAGGAGTATGCCCTGATCTTCTGAAGTCGATAGGCAGGCCTTTAGTTTTAGAAACATTTAGCTCCAGATAGGCCTCGTCACACCAGTGTACGAACTCGGTGATGGCTGGACCGTGGTCTAAGACTGATTCGGATAAGAGGGATAACAGAGCACTATCGTCTGCGAACTTTACCAGAAAGGAATTTCCATAGTTGCTTCTGCAATCATCTGTGTATAGAATGTACAGAAGTGGTGAGAGGACGCAACCCTGCGGAGAACCAGTGCAGGTAAATCTAACCGAAGAAGATATTTTGTTGGCCAAAACACGCTGTGGTCTGTTGGTGAAAAATTCAATCAGCCAACGAACAAGTTGATTGTCTACGTCAAATTTTGAAATTATTTTGTTAACCAGAACGTGAGGCTGCATTGTATTGAAAGCTGAACTAAAGTCAGCGAACAATATTCTGGCATGAGAGTCAGGTGTTTCCAAGTGGCTATACAACTTGTTCAAAATGAATAGTTTGGCATCTTCGACACCCCTTCGAGACCTGTATGCAAATTGCAGTGGGTCAAGGTCTTTCTCTGTAGCAGAAAGAATGAGAGATTTTACGATCTTTTCCAGCGTTTTCATCACAAGAGATGTGAGAGCTACAGGTCTAAAAATCGTTAGGCCGAGAAGGATTGGGTTTCTTTGGAAGAGGTATTACATTGGAAGTTTTCCAAATAACAGGAATCTGACAAGTATCCAGTGAGGCCTGGAACAGGTGTTGAAGGACACTGGCAAGCTCAGTAGCTCAGAATTTCAGGGTTCTTCCACATATACCATCTGGTCCGGGAGATTTGTTAATATTTATTGCCTTTAAGTGCTTACAGATAATTTCTTCATCAACAATGACGCTATTCTCAGAAACTAGGGATTGCTTCAGATCAAGGACGAAGAAGGACTTTAGAAATAAAAGGTAGATTGGAAACAGGTCTATAATTCTTCAGAATGTTAGGGTCAAGGTCATGCTTTTTGAGTAGAGGTGTGACTATAGCAGTTTTGAGAGCTGATGCAACATTTTCTGAAACAAGAGATGAGTTTACTATTTTCGTGATAGCGGGTATGAGTTGTGGTAGGAACTGTGTGAAAAGAGAAGCAAGTACGGGATTAAGATCACATGATTTTGCTAGTCATTTCTTTCAGAATTTTCATGATTTCTTTCTTACTTGTCAGATGAAAGAAAAGGAGAGGAGTGCCAGAGAATCGGGGATCAGGAAGTACAGGCTAGGAAGGAGTCTGATCTAGTTTGGAGCGAATGTTATGGACTTTTTCAGAAAAGAATGCAGAAAATATAGAAGGAAGTTCAGAGAGGTTGTGAATGGAAGGCAGAGGGCTTGCCTTCACAGATCCAAGAAGAGTAGATGTGAGGGAAAAGAAAGATTTCATTGACGTGGCATCAAGAACTTGAGAAGAGTAATACTTTGTTTTTTTCTGAAAGAATTAAAGATTTGACTTGGACGTAGATAGAAGACTGAAGACATTGACAGTGGATGTAGATAGAAGACTGAAGACATTGACAGTGAATGTAGATAGAAGACTGAAGACATTTTAAAAATTTTATTTATTTATTTATTTTATTTATTCTTTTATATCGAGGATAATGGAATAAGTACTTATGTGCTTTTTTACATCCAGTCCCCGTGTGTATGTGGTTTTGTAAATTTTGTCATCCGTTCCCACCGGCACACAATGGCCTACAATGGCAGTGGATGTAGAAAAAAGATTGAAGACATTGACAGTGGATGTAGAGAAGATTGAAGGCATTGACAGTGGATGTAGATAGAAGATTAATGACATTGACAGTGGATGTAGAGAGAAGAATGAAGACATTGGCAGTGGATGTACAGAGAAGATTGAAGACAGTGACAGTGGATGTAGAGAGAAGAATGAAGACATTGGCAGTGGATGTACAGAGAAGATTGAAGACAGTGACAGTGGATGTAGAGAGAAGACTGAAGACATTGACAATGGATGTAGAGAGAAGACTGAAGACATTGACAGTGGATGTAGAGAGCAGAATAAAGCCACTGACAAAATACGTGAAAGATGTAAACTGTATTTGTGGGGAGAAGATTACCAATAGTCATGTTATTTTTGATTGTGGACATTTAAAAGCATTTTTACCCGCTGTACCAAGTTTGTCACTGGATCAGATTTTGTCTGAACCATCGTTACTGTTGGACATTGTGTTAGGATTGATAAGAAGTCCGATAATTCAGTTTTTGTAGTATGTTCAAGTTAGTTTTTAAGTACTGTTATTTGACACTTTTTTTGTTATTGTTTGCATTCTTTTGTTTATATTACTTTTCCCCGTCTAAAATCACTTAATGTGAATAGACGTTAAACTGAAGATCACACACCACACACACACACACACACACACACACACACACCACACACACACACACACAACACACACACACACACACACCA
>CM054157.1:34984559-35004559 GCA_028751875.1 Rapana venosa | reverse complement strand
CCTTCAGCTTGTAGTTGTACAGGTCTCTGCAATACTCTGTCCATCTCTTCATGATAGTGGCGCTCTCTGTAAGGACTGACCCCTCTTTGTCTTCAATAACGGAGGTCTTTGGCTGCTGGGACTTGGTTAGTACCTTGATGGTCTGGTACGCCTCTTTGCTGTCTCCTTTCGCCATTTCCTTCTCAACCTTGAAGCATTGTTCTGACATCCAGTTCCCCATGGCCTCAATCATCTTCTTCTTGATTGACCTGTTGACTGTTCTATACTCTTCGGCCGTTTCTGGGTTTTTGTTCTTCTCTGGCTTTAGCTCCCTACGTTGGTCGCACAGGTTCAGGATATCGTTGGTAACCCACGGTTTGTTCTTTTTCCTTTCTTTCCTAAGGATCTCCAGCGCTGTCTCCTGAATGGTCTTGCTGAAGGTCTCAGTGAGGTTGTTGATGTCATCTTGGAGGAAATTCAATGCTGCAAATCTGCCCCCTATCTCAGCTTTAAAGATTTCAGCGACTTCAGGGTCCTTCAGCTTGTCCATGTTGAACCGCAAACGGGGATTTCTCTTCTGGTTCTTGGTCTTCAGCTTGATCTGTAGGTTCATGAGTACCATGTCGTGGTCACTGCCAATATCAGCGCCAGGGAAAGTTCTTGTCTGGGCTTTGTTGATGCTCGACTTAAATCGTTTGGGGGCCAAGATGTAGTCAATCTGGTTATGTGTCTTTCCATTTGGTGAGTGCCACGTCGTTCTTCTTGATGTCTTGTGGGGGTATAGGGTGTTGGCGACAGTAAGATTGTGGCTGTTTGCGAATTCCAAAAGTCTGAGACCTCTATCATTGGTTTCGTCCACGCCAAAACGGCCTACTGTCCTTGGCCATTGGTCATAAGCGTCAGGTCCGATCTTGGCATTCCAGTCGCCCTGGATCACGAGAAAGTCCTTCTTTGGAGTTGATTTGATGGCGCTCTCCAAATCCTCGTAGAAACACTCGATTGCTTCATCATCGTAGTCTGATGTTGGTGCATAGACTTGTATGATGGTCATGTTCTGTGGTTTTGCTGCGACACGCATGGAGATCAGTCTGCTTGAGATTGGGGTACAGCTGATGACACTGTTAGTCCTCTTCTTGTTGACAAGAAATCCTACTCCGTGTTGGTGTTTGGAGTCGTCGCCACTATACCTGAAGAAGTGCCAAAATTACAGAACAATCAGTCTGATAAGCCATCCAAGCAAAGTTATGCTACGCATTGCCTTGAACAGACTGAAACCACAAGCAGAAGAAATCCTATCAGAAGAACAGGCAGGATTCAGACCAGGTCGAAGCACTGTCGAGCAGATCTTCAACATCAGAATGCTCATAGAGAAGCATCTCCAACATCAGCTACAGCTCTACAACAACTTCATTGACTTCAAGAAGGCCTTCGACCGAGTGTGGCAAGAAGCTCTGTGGCAAGTCATGAGAGACTATAGCTTCGACGAGGACCTGATTCAAGTCATCCAGGCGCTGTATGACAGCTCCCACAGTGCAGTCCTCATGGGTGGAGAAATCGGGGAGTTCTTCCGGACTTCAGTTGGAGTTCGACAAGGCTGCCCGCTATCCCCCGTTCTTTTCAACGTGTTCCTGGAGAACATCATGCAGGAGGCCCTCCTTGACTTCAAGACCACAATCACAATAGGAGGAAGGCCAGTCTGCAATCTTTGATTCGCAGACGATATTGATCTCATGGGCCGCAGTGAAGAAGAACTCCAGGATCTCACCACCAGACTGGAAACATCAGCCAATGCCCACGGTATGGAGATCAGCACGGAAAAGATCAAGATCCTAGTGAACAGTACCACACCGACCACTCCCACCAGCATCAAGATGAGTGGCGAGACACTAGAGGAGGTGGAAACTTTCAAGTACCTTGGAGCAGTCATCACCAAAGAAGGTACGAGCACACAAGAGGTGAAGATCAGACTTGCTGTGGTCCTCTCCTCCATGACTAAGCTGGCGAAAGTGTGGAGAAATCACAACATCAGAACCCACACTAAGGTCAGACTCTACAAGGCACTCGTCACATCCATTGCCTTGTACAGCTGTGAAGCATGGACACTTACTGCCGATTTAGAACGTCGCATTCAAGCCTTTGAGATGAAGTGCCTCAGGCGGATCCTGAACATCACCTACAGAGACCGTAAAACCAATGACTACATCTGGCAGCAGATCGAGGCACTGGCTGGCAAACAAGAACCATTGCTAGATACAGTCAAACGGAGGAAACTGAAATGGTTTGGCCACACAACAAGACATAACAGCCTGTCAAAGACAGTCCTGCAGGGAATGGTGGAAGGAGCAAGGAGGCAGGGACGACCACGCAAAAGCTGGATATCCAACATCAAGGAGTGGACCGGCCTCACTGTACCAAACCTCCTGAAAGCAGCCCAGGACAGAACCATTTGGCGGTCCACTTGCAGCGTCCGTGCGGGTACCCCAACGGTCGTCCCGACCAAGGGATGAAAGAAGAAAGAAAAGTTCTTTGTCAGCTTAACCCATTGGTTTATCAATGGATCGACGTATATTGTCTGAGGGCTGGAATAAAAAAGAAAAGCTACCGTTTTATCTATTCTTCCATTGCTGCAGTGCATCGCTGCAGTACATCGCAGCAGTACATTGCTGCAGTACATTGCTGCAGTATATCGCTACAATACATCGCAGCAGTACATTGCTGCAGTACACCGCAGCAGTACATCACAGCAGTACATCGCAGCAGTACATAGCAGCAGTACATCGCGGCAGTACATCGCTGCAGTACATAGCTGCAGTACATCGCTGCAGTACATCGCTGCAGTACATTACTGAAGGCGCAGAAGCCTTTGGCCTGACCGTCAGCTGGAAGGAGACATGACAGGAGTGATGTGATGTGTGATGTGATGTGATGTGAATTGATATGAGTTGATGTGATGTGAGGTGTTGTGATGTGAATTGATATGAGTTGATGTGATGTGAGGTGTTGTGATGTGATATGATGTGATATGATATGAGTTGATGTGATGTGAGGTGTTGTGATGTGATATGATGTGATATGAGTTGAGTTGATGTGATGTGAGGTGTTGTGATGTGATATGATGTGATATGAGTTGAGTTGATGTGATGTGAGGTGTTGTGATGTGATATGTGATGTGATGTAGATATGAGTTGAGTTGATGTGATGTGAGGTGTTGTGATGTGATATGATGTGATATGATATGAGTTGATGTGATGTGAGGTGTTGTGATGTCATATGATGTGATATGATATGAGATGATGTGATGTGAGTGTGTGATGTGATATGAGTTGAGTTGATGTGATGTGAGGTGTTGTGATGTGATATGATGTGATATGATATGAGTTGATGTGATGTGATGTGATGATATGAGTTGATGTGATGTGATGTGCTGTGATGTGATATGATGTGATATGATATGAGTTGATGTGATGTGAGGTGTGATGTGATATGATGTGATATGATACGAGTTGATGTGATGTGATGTGATATGATATGAGTTGATGTGATGTGAGGTGATGTGGTATGATATGAGTTGATGTGATGTGATATGATGTGACATGAGTAGATGTAATGTGAGGTGATATGATGTGATATGAGTTGATGTGAGGTGATGTCATGATATATGATGTGATATGATTTGAGTAGAGTTGATGTAATGTGATATGATATGATATAATATGAGTTGATGTGGGATGATGTGATGTGATATGATGTGATACATGAGTTGATGTGATGTGAGGTGATGTGATGTGCTATGATATGAGTTGATGTGATGTGAGGTGATATGATGTGATATGATGTGATATGATATGATGTGATATATGAGTTGATGTGATGTGAGTTGATATGATGTGAGATGATATGGGTTGATGTGATATGAGGTGATGTAATGTGATATGATGTGAGTTGATGTGAGGTTATGTGATGTGATGTGATATGAGTTGATGTGATGTGAGGTTATGTGATATGATGCGGTATGATATGAGTTGATGTGATGTGAGTGATGTGATATGATATGATGTGATACGAGTTGATGTGGGGGGGGGGGGAGATATGATGTGACATATGAGTTGATGTGATGTGATATGATGTGATATAATATGAGTTGATGTGAGATGTTGTGATATGATGTGATATATGAGTCGATGTGATGTGATATGATATGAGTTGATATGATGTGAGGTGATGTGATATGACGTGAGTTGATGGGATGTGAGGTGATACGATGTGATATGATATGAGTTGATGTGATATGAGGTGATGTGATATGATGCGATAGGATGTGGGTTGATGTGAGATGATGTGATAGGGGGTGACGTGATATGAGGTTATGCGAGGTGATGTGAGATGATAGATGATGTGATAGGAGTGATGTGATGATGATGATGTGATGATGATGTGATGTGAGGTGATGCACCCCTGCCACTCCAGCACGAGAAGCGCACAGCCCTCCACTGACCAGCATGCATGGAGCAGTCTGAGGGCAGCGAAGTGAAGTGATGGGAAGTGCAGTGAAGAGCAGTGAAGTGAAGTGAAGTGAAGCAGTTTACAACCTGCCGGGCAGCGTCTTCTCCAACGACACTGATGTCAGTACAGACCAGGACGACAGGTTTCCTTTTCTTTTACGTCTCTTAATTTCTATGTACTGAGTGCTTCAGTACAGTTCCCCCAGTTCACCCAGCTGTAAATGGGTACCTGCCCTCTTTAGGGTCAGGGAAGGTAAAGCAGCGAGGGAGAGAAGATGGGCGCCGCCCTCAATATGCTGGCCCTAGAGAAGTGAGGTCTCTGACGCCTCGCTCCCCAACGACTTTATAGGCTATGGGACTCCTTTACCTTACTTTCACCTTTTTAAATTTCTATATTTGGTAGTGTACCACTTCAAGTCACGGCAGACTTCTCAGCGTGAAATTAGGGCTGCTTATCCCGGGAAGAGCGTGTCGCCACAAGAGCAGCGCCACCCATTATTTGTTTTTCTTTTTCTTGTCTGCAACTGTATTTGTTTCCCTAGCAGAGTGGCTTTTTTTCAAGAGAATTTTGCCAGGGACAACTATCTTCTTGCCGTGGGTTCTTTTGCGCGAGCTAAATAATTTTGTGTAACACACGAGGCGTCATGTTATCGTCTCATCTGAAAGACCAGCACCCAGACCACATCTCAGCGTCTACTGGATGGGAGAGAAGTGTCGGATCCAAATGGAGATCAAACCACCACACACGTCTCCAACTCTTTGTTTTTAGACAGGCGTGTTACCTCTAGACAAAAATGCTCCTCTAGAACTATCTCAGCCGAGCTCCTCAGCCACCACTCTCCTCAGACCACACTCCTCTCTAGACCACACCTCTCAGACCACCACTCTCTAGACATCTCTCTAGACCACCACTCTCTAGACCACTCCTCTAGACCTACTTCATCCATCTAATTTAGACCACTCTCTAGACACACTGCCTCTAGACCACCACTCTCTAGACCACTCCTCCTCTAGACCACCACTCCTCCTCTAGACCACCACCTCCTCTAGACCACCACTCCTCTAGACCACTCCTCCTCTAGACCACCATCTCTAGAACCACTCCTCCTCTAGACCACCACTCTAGCCTCCTCTAGACCACCACTCCTCCTCTAGACCACCACTCCTCTAGACCACCACTCCTCCTCTAGAACCACCACTCCTCCTTCTAGACCACCCCTCTAGACCCACTCTCTCTAGACCACCAACTCCTCTAGACCACCACTCCTCTAGACCACCACTCCTCCTCTAGACACCACTCCTCCTCTAGACCACCACTCCTCCTAGACCACCATCTTAGACCCTCCTCTAGACCACCACTCCTCCTCTAGACACCACTCCTCCTCTAGACCACCACTCCTCCTCTAGACCACTCTCTAGACACGCATCTCTAGACCACCACTCCTCCTCTAGACCACCACTCTCTGACACACTCCTTAGACCACCACTCCTCCTCTAGACCACCACTCCTCTAGACCACCACTCCTCTAGACCACCACTCCTCCTCTAGACCACTCCTCCTCTAGACCACCACTCCTCTAGACCACCACTCCTCCTCTAGACCACCACTCCTCCTCTAGACCACCACTCCTCCTCTAGACCACCACTCCTCCTCTAGACCACCACTCCTCTAGACCACCACTCCTCCTCTAGACCACCACTCCTCTAGACCACCACTCCTCTAGACCACCACTCCTCCTCTAGACCACCACTCCTCCTCTAGACCACCACTCCTCCTCTAGACCACCACTCCTCCTCTAGACCACCACTCCTCCTCTAGACCACCACTCCTCCTCTAGACCACCACTCCTCCTCTAGACCCACTCTCTAGACCACTCCTCCTCTAGACCACCACTCCTCTAGACCCACCACTCCTCCTCTAGACCACTACCACTCCTCCTCTAGACCACACTCTCTCTGACCACACTCCTCCTCTAGACCAACCACCCTCCTCTAGACCACCATCTCCTCTAGACCACACTCCCTAGACCAAACACATCCTCTACCACCACTCCTCTAGACCACCACTCCTCCTTAGACCACCACTCCTCCACTCTAGACCACCACTCCTCCTCTAGACCACCACTCTCTCTAGACCACCCTCCTCTAGACCACCACTCCTAGACCACCACTCCTCTAGACCACCACTCCTACCCCCTCTAGACCACCACTCCACTCTAGACCACCACTCTCCTCTAGACCACCACTCCTCCTCTAGACCCACTCTCCTCTAGACCACCCTCCTCTAGACCACCACCCTAGACCACACTCTCTACACCCTAGACCACCATCTCCTCTAGACCACCATCCTCCTCTAGACCACCACTCCTCTAGACCACCACTCCTCCTCTAGACCACCTCCTAACCATCCTCCTCTAGACCACCACTCCACTAGACCACCACTCCTCCTCTAGACCACCACTCCTCCTCTAGACCACCACTGACCTCCTCTAGACCACCACTCTCCTCTAGACCACCACTCCTCCTCTAGACCACCACTCTCCTCTAGACCACCCCTCCTCTAACCACCACTCCTCTAGACCACCACTCCCTCTAGACCACCACTCCTCTAGACCACCACTCCTCCTCTAGACCACCCTACACTCCTCTAGACCACCACTCCTCCTCTAGACCACCACTCCTCTAGACCACCACTCCTCCTCTAGACCACCACTCCTCCTCTAGACCACCACTCCTCCTCTAGACCACCACTCCTCTAGACCACCACTCCTCCTCTAGACCACCACTCCTCCTCTAGACCACTCCTCCTCTAGACCACCACTCCTCTAGCTCCACTAGACCACCACTCCTCCTCTAGACCACCACTCCTCTAGACCACTCCTCCTCTAGACCACCACTCCTCCTCTAGACCACCACTCCTCCTCTAGACCACCACTCCTCCTCTAGACCACCACTCCTCTAGACCACTCCTCCTCTAGACCACCACTCCTCCTCTAGACCACTCCTCCTCTAGACCACCACTCCTCCTCTAGACCACCACTCCTCCTCTAGACCAACCCCTTAACCCCATCCTCTAGACCACCACCTCTAACACTCCTCTAGACCACCACTCCCTCTAGACCACCACTCCTCTAGATCACCACTCCCTAACACTCCTCCTCTAGACCACCATCTCACTCCTCTAGACCACCACTCCTCTCTAGATCACCACTCCTCCTCTAGACCACTCCTCCTCTAGACCACCACTCCTCCTCTAGACCACCACTCCTCCTCTAGACCACCACTCCTCCTCTAGACCACCACTCCTCCTCTAGACCACCACTGCTCCTCTAGACCACCACTCCTCCACTAGACCACCACCTTCCTACACTTTTTAGACCACCACTCCTCCTCTAGACCACCACTCCTCCTCTAGACCACCACTCTCAGACACTCCTCTCTAGACCACCACTCCTCCACTAGACCACCACTCCTCCACTAGACCACCACTCCTCCTCTAGACCACCACTCCTCCTCTAGACCACCACTCTTTCTCTAGACCACTCCTCCTCTAGACCACCACTCCCCTAGACCTCTAGTTAAAAACCGAAATCAACAAACAGCTTTTCCGAAAACAAATAAACAAAGTCAAACACTTAATCCAGCAAAGACAGACTACTACTCTTCTCAAATTCTCTGTGCTACAGCCATAAATTTTTGCCTCACCTCAAATCTCCTTGGATCTGCAAAATCAACTCCTCTGCCTAGCACCCACAGTCTGTCTGAACTTCCATCCATCTTTTCTTTCCTACTTTTCAGACAAAGTCCACAACATACGCTCCAGACTGGATCAGACTCATTTCCAGCCTGCACCTCCCAATCCCCAGTTCACTGGCACTCCTCTCTTCTCCTTCCATCCCACAAATGAGAAAGAAATTACACCAATTCTGAAGGAAATGACTATACAATCATGCGACCTTGATCCCATACCTGCTCCTGTTTTATCACAATGCCTTCCACAACTTTTACCTGTTATCACTAAAATAGTAAACTCATCTCCTCTGTCAGGAAATTTTCCATCAGCTCTTAAAACCACAATAGTCACACCTCTACTGAAAAAGCACGACCTCGATCCCAACATTCTGAAGAATTATAGACCTGTCTCAAATTTACCCTTTGTCTCTAAAGTGCTAGAAAAAGATGTTCTCAAACAGCTCAACAGTCACCTTCATTCCAATGATCTCCTTCCCCCTTTTCAATCTGCCTATGCCCCAACCACAGCACCGAAACCACCCTAGTTCACACTTTAGATACATTTCTACCCGCTTCTGATGCAGGGAAAATCTCCCTTCTCACTCTTCTCGACTTATCTGCAGCCTTCGACACTATAGATCACTCAATTCTTCTTTCTTAAGGGGATATGGGTGAGGATGTGTATGTGTATGTGTAAGTGTTTAAATGATACATCAGTTTCCTCTGTTTATATCCATTTGGTTGTTGTTGTTGTTATTGTTGGTAGTGGTGGGGGTGGGGTTCTGGTTTATTTTGCCTTTTGTTTGTTTTGGGTTTAGGGTGGTTTTCTTGGGGAGGGGGAGGGGATATTTTGGACTCTTTTTCTCGTCTTTTGTTAGTTCTATATTGTTCTTCATTTGTCTTGGCTGTTATTCTTGTCCTATGTTAGTTATTGTCGCTGTTGTTGTTGTGTATGTATATTTGTGTTTGTTTGATTGTTTATTTCCTTGTTGTGGTTGTTCTTGTTGATTCATCTTTTTGTTGTTGTTTTATTCAGTTGTTTGTATGGTTGAAGGTTTGTGTGTATATGTGTGTTGTGTGGGGGGGGGGGGGGGGGGGAGCAGTTGGTGTGGTTTAAAAAAAAAATTATTCTGTTTTGTCTTCTTTGTTTGTTTTGGTTTGGTTTTTCTTTGTTGCTTGTTTGTTTGTGTTATGACGGATATTTTTTCAAGATTTTTGAATTATTTGAATTGTATGGTCTCATATTTTTCTGGGTTTTTTGTTTTGTTTTAATTCCACATATGCATATGTTATTGGTTTTTTGTTTGATTTGTATAGTTTACCATAGATTAGGTTTTTTATTCTATGTCTGCATATACATTATCTTTTTTTTCTCGCTTTTTTTTCTTTAGATAGATGGCTTGATGGAAAAAAGCAAATGCACTGCTTATTCAATGTACCATCTGAAAATAAAAGTTTGACTTGACTTGACTTGACTTTCTCGCCTCCAAATTACGTTTAGTATTAATGGCACAGAACTCACCTGGTTTAGTTCATACCTCACAGACCGATTCCAGAAAGTTGTTGTAAACAAATTCAATCAGAGCCTGTCAAACTGAAATGTAGAGTCCCACAAGGATCTGTTCTGGGCCCTGTCCTCTTCAATCTCTATACTGCTCCACTCTCACATATAATAAACCACCATCATATTGATCATCATTTCTACGCCGATGATACTCAGCTTCAATGCAGTGATACTGTTGAAAACTTGCCTTCCCTCCTGACAAATATAATAATAATAATAATAATAAATAATAATAATAATAATAATAATAATAATAATGTATGGAATTTATATAGCGCTGAATCTTGTAAAGCAACAAATCAAAGCGCTCAGATGATTTTTTTTTTCGAGGATAATGGATAAGCACTCATGTGCTTTTTTTTACATCCAGTCCCCGTGTGTATGCGGTTTTGTAAATTTTATCACCTGTTCCCACCGGCACACAATGGCCTAATCTTTCGAAAAGCGGAACAGGATTTAACGTGTGCACAAGATGTTCTGCATGCGGGGCCTCGGTTTAGTCTCATCCGAAGGACTTATGTCCAAAATATGTCCAATTACCTTCAAGACATTCAAAACTGGATGACTCAAAACAAGTTACTACTTAATGCTGATAAAGCCGAAGCCATGCTCATAGGGACCGAACATAAATTTTCCTCCATCACAAACACTTCAATAGAATTCGGCAATACGTCAGTTACTTTGGCCAACTCTGTGAAGTATCTAAATGTAGTTCTCAACAACACACTCTCTATGAAAAAATTAATTACCCAAACCTGCCAGTCTTGCTACTATCAATTATGGCGCATAAGCGCAATTCGCAAGTGTCTGTTCACTGACGCAACTTCCAAGCTTGTCACATCTCTCATTCTTTCACGTTTAGACTACTGTAATTCTCTTTTGGCTGGCCTACCAGCATCATTCATCCACTCTCTTCAACTCTCTTCTGCAGCTCGACTGGTCCTAAGAGAGAAAAAATCTGAACACATCTCTCCTCTTCTGCGATCTCTTCACTGGCTGCCTGTATCACAGAGACTGAAGTATAAGACCAATACCCTCTGTTTCAAATGTCTCCACAAATCTGCACCCTCTTATATCTGTAACTGTCTTCACCTGTACACTCCATCCCGTTCCCTTCACTCAGCCGCAGATACTTTGTGCTTTCGAACACCCAGACTCAAACAAACCACTGTTGGCCGTCGCTCCTTCTCTGTTTCTGGTCCATCCACCTGGAACGACCTCCCTCTTTCACTTCGCCAAAAGCCTTCACTTGATACCTTCAAATCCAGCCTCAAAACACACTTATTTCCTACCTGACACTTTCCCCTCATATCTGTTCCTACTTTACAACAGCATTCTTCATCTCCTTCATCACCTCGTAAGTGTGTGTGAGTGTGTGTGTGTGTGTGTGTGTGTGTGTGTGTGTGTGTGTATGTGTGAGTGTGTGCATAAATTTGAAATATCTTATGTTATTTGAGGAGAGTTGCATGCATGTAAATGATTTGAGTGCAAGCTCTTGGATTTGTTTGTTTTACAAGATTCAGCGCTATATAAATTCCATATAATTATTATTATTAATGATGAAGTTGGTGGTGATGATGATGTTGTCTAGGCGATGACGACGACGATGACGACGACGACGACGATGACGATGGCGATGACGCTGCTTCAGCCGTTATCTGCCAGACCAGCAACAGCCAAGGAGACGACCACTGACAGATGGCCTGCCAAAAGTGGCCCTGGAAACACACACATACACACTACACACATATACACTACACATACACAAACATACACATACACACACATGCACGCACACACATACACATACACACACATACACGTACACACATACACACACATACACCACACACATACACACACTACACACACACACACAACACACGCACACACGTACACCACACACTACACACACACACATACAACACACACACACACACACACACACACACACACACACACACACACACACACACACCACACACACACACACACACACACACACACACACACACACAACTGGAAGCTGGTGCTGCCACACTGGCACACAAGTCAGACACAGCGCTACACATGTACAACGATCAACAGGCGGCAAAGGGGAATCACCCCTTCTTCCCCCCTTCCCCTGTCCCCCTACACCCCCCTCCCCCCCCCCCCCCCCCCCCCCCCCCCCCCCCCCCGAAAAAAAACAGAAGTTCCGTCAGTCAGGCAGCGAGGAGCTGTTTGTTATATATATATATATATATGTATATATAGATGTATTTGGTGTTTCGCTGCTGTCAATGCTGTAGTGGATCTGTGTGCCTGCTGTGGCCTGGCTTCCATGCCCTCTGTACTTAGGGCCGTGTAGTGCCGTGCTGTGCGTGTTGTGCTGTGTAGTGCCGTGTTGCGCTGTGTAGTGCTGTGTTGTGCTGTGCCCTGTTGTGCTGTGTAGTGCTGTGCTGTACGACAGCTGTGGCTGCCAGCACGGAAGGCTGAGCCACACTGCAACACTGGTAGCACTTGGCATCACAAAAGTAACGGTAACCACGCTGGCAGACACACAGACAGAAGACAGTCAGTAAGTCCCACTTGTACAGCCCTCTTCTCCACGGTAGTAGTACTATCCTGCACTGTGTGTGTAAGAGAGAGAGAGAAAGAACGAGAGAAAGACAGAAAGAGGGTGTGAGTGTGTATACAGCGGACTGGAGCAGAGCTGTGAGGGGCAGGTCAGTACCAGGACATGCCAGGACAGTGCTAGGAGTACCGATGCTGTGAAGATGCTGCCTTGGGATCTACAGTGTTGACGATGTACTGTAAGTCAGTCATGCCCCCTTTCCACCCTCCCTCCCTCCCTCCCTTCTGTATTCACCTTCTTGCCCCCTTCCAACACCCCACCCCCACCCCCTTGATCTGTAATCTTCTAGTCTTCAGTAGTCCTTGTGCCGTGTAACACTAGTGTTTAGAAAAGATGTGGTGTGTTGTAGTGTAATATTAGCCTTCAGAAAGATGTGGTGTGTTGTAGTTTAGCACTACTGTTCAGAAAAGATGTTGTGTGTTGTAGTGTAACACTAGCCTTCAGAAAAGATATGGTGTGTTATAGTGTAACACTAGTGTTTAGAAAAGATGTGGTGTCTGTAACACTAGTGTTCAGAAAAGATGTTGTGTGTTGTAGTGTAACACTAGTGTTTAGAAGAGATGTGGTGTGTTGTAGTGTAACACTAGTGTTTAGAAGAGATGTGGTGTCTTGTAGTGTATCACTAGCCTTCAGAAAAGATGTGGTGTGTTGTAGTGTAACACTAGTGTTTAGAAAAGATGTGGTGTCTGTAACACTAGTGTTCAGAAAAGATGTGGTGTGTTGTAGTGTAACACTAGTGTTAAGAAAAGATGTGTTGTGTTGTAGTGTAACACTAGCCTTCAGAAAAGATGTGGTGTGTTGTAGTGTAACACTAGCCTTCAGAAAAGATGTGGTGTGTTGTAGTGTAACACTAGTGTTCAGAAAAGATGTGGTGTGTTGTAGTGTAACACTATCTATCTATCTATCTATCTATCTATCTATCTATCTATCTATCTATCTATCTATCTATCTATCTATCTATCTATCTATCTATCTATCTGTCCCGTAGTCTGACGACCGTGGGGGCACCCTCAAAGACTCAACAACCAGTTTCCTCCATTCCTCTCTCTGTTCTGCCTTTCTCAGGGTTTTGTTGAGTTCTAGGCCTGTCCATTCGCTGATGTTATCCTCCCAGCTCTTCCTTGGTCTGCCTCTTCTTCTTCCTCCTTGGACAGTGCCTTGTAAAACTGTCTTTGCAAGTCCTTTGGATCTTGTGACATGTCCATACCATTTAAGTTTACGCTTTTTCACGATCGTTAGAAGGTTCTCATAGGGTCCAATGGTTTGCTGGATTCTGTTATGCACGCTTTCGTTGTAACACTAGCCTTCAGAAAAGATGTGGTGTGTTGTAGTGTAACACTAGTGTTCAGAAAAGATGTGGTGTGTTGTAGTGTAACAGTGTGTTTAGAAAAGATGTGGTGTTTTGTAGTGTAACAGTAAATGTGGTGTGTTGTAGTGTAACTGTGTATTTAGGAAAGATGTGTGTTGTAATGTAACAGTGTATTTAGGAAAGATGTGGTGTGTTGTAGTGTAACAGTGTATTTAGGAAAGATGTGTTGTGTTGTAGTGCAACAGTGTATTTAGGAAAGATGTGGTGTGTTGGAGTGTACCAGAGTATTTAGCATGTGATTTGTTGTACGTTACAGTGTAAATGTGGGTTTAGTCAGAACTTGACGTGAAGTGTGTTACAGCGATTATTGCGTTGTTAAGAATATGATGTGTAGTATGTTAAGAGTGCAACATGTATTATATATATATATATATATATATATATATATATATATATATATATATTATATATATATATATATATATATATATATATATATATAGGACATTATGTTTAGTGCCATCTCAACAGTGTGGTAGGGTAACATATGTTTAGGATGCGATGTGTATCGTGTGTATCCAAGAGTGTGTAGTGTTGCGTTGTGATGTTAAAGACATAATGTGTAGTGTGTTCCAAAGGTGTGTAGTGTTGCGTGTGATGTCAAGGACATAATGTGTAGTGCGTTCCAAGGGTGTGTAGTGTTGCTTGTGATGTTAAGGACTAATGTGTAGTGTGTTCCAAGGGGTTTGTGTAGTGTGCGTGTGATGTCAAGGACATAATGTGTAGTGCGTTCCAGAGTGTGTAGTGTTGCGTGTGATGTTAAGGACATAATGTGTAGTGTCTTCCAAGAGTGGTAGTGTTGCGTGTGATGTTAAGGACATAATGTGTAGTGTGTTCCAAGGGTGTGTAGTGTTGCGTGTGATGTTAAGGACATAATGTGTAGTGTGTTCCAAGGGTGATAGTGTGCGTGTTATGTTAAGGACATAATGTGTAGTGTGTTCCAAAGGTGTGTAGTGTTTGCGTGTTATGTTAAGGACATAATGTGTAGTGTGTTCCAAGGGTGTGTAGTGTTGCGTGTGATGTTAAGGACATAATGTGTAGTGTGTTCCAATGGGGTTTAGTGTTGCGTGTTATGTTAAGGACATAATGTGTAGTGCGTTCCAATGGTGTGTAGTGTTGCGTGTGATGTTAAGGACATAATGTGTAGTGTGTTCCAAGGGGGTTTTTAGTGTTGCGTGTGATATTAAGGACATAATGTGTAGTGTGTTCCAATGGTGTGTAGTGTTGCGTGTGAATATTAAGGACATAATGTGTAGTGTGTTTCAAGGTGGTTTAGCGTTGCTTGTGGAGTTCAAAACATAATGTGACAACGATATTGACTGTTCCTGCAGTCTGCAGTGTGATGTGTTAAGGACATGGTGTGTAGTGTGTTATTATCGTGTGTACTGTGAGATGTGAGGACATGGTGTGTGGTGTGTTATTGTAGTGTGTACTGTGAGATGTCAGAACATAGTGTGTAGTGTGTTCTGACAGTGTGTACTGTGAGATGTCAGGACATGGTGTGTAGTGTGTTATTATAGTGTGTACTGTGAGACGTCAGGTCATGGGGTGTGTAGTGTGTTATTATAGTGTGTACCGTGAGATGTCAGGACATGAGGTGTGTAGTGTGTTATTGTAGTGTGTACTGTTAGGTGTCAGGACATGGGGTGTGTAGTGTGTTACTATAGTGTGTACTGTGAGATGTGAGGACATGGTGTGTGGTGTGTTATTATAGTGTGTACTGTGAGATGTCAGGACATGGTGCGTAGTGTGTTATTATGTGTGTACTGTGAGATGTGAGGACATGGTGTGTAGTGTGTTATTATCGTGTGTACTGTGAGATGTCAGGACATGGTGTGTAGTGTGTTATTATCGTGTGTACTGTGAGATGTGAGGACATGGTGTGTAGTGTGTTATTATAGTGTGTACTGTGAGATGTGAGGACATGGTGTGTAGTGTGTTATTGTAGTGTGTACTGTGAGATGTCAGGACATGGTGTGTAGTGTGTTATTATAGTGTGTACTGTGAGATGTCAGGACATGGTGTGTAGTGTGTTATTATAGTGTGTACTGTGAGATGTCAGGACATGGTGTGTAGTGTGTTCTGACAGTGTGTACTGTGAGATGTGAGGACATGGTGTGTAGTGTGTTATTATAGTGTGTACTGTGAGATGTGAGGACATGGTGTGTAGTGTGTTATTATAGTGTGTACTGCGAGATGTGAGGACATGGTGTGTAGTGTGTTATTATAGTGTGTACTGTGAGATGTGAGGACATGGTGTGTATTGTGTTTTGACAGTGTGTGCTGTGAGATGTCAGGACATGGTGTGTAGTGTGTTATTATAGTGTGTACTGTGAGATGTCTGGACATGATTGTAGTGTGTTATAGTGTGTAGTGTGTGTAGTGTGTTATAGTGTATAGTCTGATATGTAGTGTCCTTGACATGATGTGTTGTGTGTTATCACAGTGTGTAGTGTAACATGGTCAGGACATGATGTGTTGTGTGTTATCACAGTGTGTAGTGTAACATGCGCTTAGGACATGATATGTAATGTCTTGTGACAGTGTGTACTATAAGATGTAGTGTTCATGACATGATACATAATGTGTTGTCACAGTCTGCAGTGTAACATGTTCAGGACATGATGTGTAGTGTGGTGTCACAGTATGCAGTGTAATAATTATGATCAGGACATGATGTGTAGTGTGATGTCACAGTGTGCAGTGTAACATGTTCAGGACATGATGTGTAGTGTGGTGTCACAGTGTGCAGTGTAATATGTTCAGACATGATGTGTGGTGTGGTGTCACAGTGTGCAGTGTAATATGTTCAGGACATGATGTGTAGTGTGGTGTCACAGTGTGCTAGTAACATGTTCAGGACATGATGTGTAGTGTGGTGTCACAGTGTGCTAGTAACATGTTCAGGACATGATGTGTAGTGTGGTGTCACAGTGTGCAGTGTAACATGTTCAGACATGATGTGTAGTGTGGTGTTACAGTGTGTTGTGTAACATGTTCAGACATGATGTGTAGTGAGGTGTTACAGTGTGCAGTGTAACATGTTCAGGACATGATGTGTAGTGTGGTGTCACAGTATGTAGTGTAACATGTTAAGGACATCATGTGTAGTGTGGTGTCACAGTGTGTAGTGTAACATGTTCAGGACATGATGCGTAGTGTGGCACACTGTGGCGTGTGTGGCGTGTATGGAGAATCCTGCACACTGTACTGTGACGTGTGTAGCGTGTATGGAGAATCCTGCACACTGTACTGTGGCGTGTGTGGCGTGTATGGAGAATCCTGCACACTGTACTGTGACGTGTATGGAGAATCCTGCACACTGTACTGTGACGTGTGTGGCGTGTATGGAGAATCCTGCACACTGTACTGTGAGGTGTATGGAGAATCCTGCACACTGTACTGTGACGTGTGTGGCGTGTATGGAGAATCCTGCACACTGTACTGTGACGTGTGTCGCGTGTATGGAGAATCCTGCACACTGTACTGTGACGTGTGTGGCGTGTATGGAGAATCCTGCACACTGTGACGTGTGTGGCGTGTATGGAGAATCCTGCACACTGTACTGTGACGTGTATGGAGAATCCTGCACACTGTACTGTGACGTGTGTGGCGTGTATGGAGAATCCTGCACACTGTACTGTGACGTGTGTGGCGTGTATGGAGAATCCTGCACACTGTACTGTAACGTGTGTGGCGTGTATGGAGAATCCTGCACACTGTACTGTGACGTGTGTGGCGTGTATGGATAATCCTTCACACTGTACTGTGACCTGTATGGAGAATCCTGCACACTGTACTGTGACGTGTGTGGCGTGTATGGAGAATCCTGCACACTGTACTGTGACGTGTGTGGCGTGTATGGATAATCCTTCACACTGTACTGTGACCTGTATGGAGAATCCTGCACACTGTACTGTGACGTGTGTGGCGTGTATGGAGAATCCTGCACACTGTACTGTGACGTGTGTGGCGTGTATGGATAATCCTTCACACTGTACTGTGACGTGTATGGAGAATCCTGCACACTGTACTGTGACGTGTGTGGCGTGTATGGAGAATCCTGCACACTGTACTGTGACGTGTGTGGCGTGTATGGAGAATCCTGCACACTGTACTGTGACGTGTGTGGCATGTATGGAGAATCCTGCACACTGTGACGTGTGTAGCGTGTATGGAGAATCCTGCACACTGTACTGTGACGTGTGTGGCGTGTATGGAGAATCCTGCACACTGTACTGTGACGTGTATGGAGAATCCTGCACACTGTACTGTGACGTGTATGGCGTGTATGGAGAATCCTGCACACTGTACTGTGACGTGTGTAGCGTGTATGGAGAATCCTGCACACTGTACTGTGACGTGTGTGGCGTGTATGGAGAATCCTGCACACTGTACTGTGACGTGTGTGGCGTGTATGGAGAATCCTGCACACTGTACTGTGACGTGTGTGGCGTGTATGGAGAATCCTGCACACTGTACTGTGACGTGTATGGCGTGTATGGAGAATCCTGCACACTGTACTGTGACGTGTGTATCGTGTATGGAGAATCCTGCACACTGTATTGTGACGTGTGTGGCGTGTATGGAGAATCCTGCACACTGTACTGTGACGTGTGTAGCGTGTATGGAGAATCCTGCACACTATGACGTGTGTGGCGTGTATGGAGAATCCTGCACACTGTGACGTGTGTGACGTGTATCGAGAATCCTGCACACTGTGACGTGTGTGGCGTGTATGGAGAATCCTGCACACTGTGACGTGTGTGGCGTGTATGGAGAATCCTGCACACTGTACTGTGACGTGTATGGAGAATCCTGCACACTGTACTGTGACGTGTGTGGCGTGTATGGAGAATCCTGCACACTGTACTGTGACGTGTATGGAGAATCCTGCACACTGTACTGTGACGTGTGTGGCGTGTATGGAGAATCCTGCACACTGTACTGTGACGTGTGTGTGGCGTGTATGGAGAATCCTGCACACTGTACTGTGACGTGTGTGGCCTATATGGAGAATCCTGCACACTGTACTGTGACGTGTATGGAGAATCCTGCACACTGTACTGTGACGTGTGTAGCGTGTATGGAGAATCCTGCACACTGTACTGTGACGTGTGTGGCGTGTATGGAGAATCCTGCACACTGTGACGTGTGTGGCGTGTATGGAGAATCCTGCACACTGTACTGTGACGTGTGTGGCGTGTATGGAGAATCCTGCACACTGTACTGTGACGTGTATGGAGAATCCTGCACACTGTACTGTGACGTGTGTGGCGTGTATGGAGAATCCTGCACACTGTACTGTGACGTGTGTGGCGTGTATGGAGAATCCTGCACACTGTGACGTGTGTGGCGTGTATGGAGAATCCTGCACACTGTACTGTGACGTGTGTGGCGTGTATGGAGAATCCTGCACACTGTACTGTGACGTGTGTGGCGTGTATGGAGAATCCTGCACACTTTACTGTGACGTGTGTGTGGCGTGTATGGAGAATCCTGCACACTGCACTGTGACGTGTGTGGAGAATCCTGCACACTGCACTGTGACGTTTATATTATATCATCGATGACATGTCTGTCTGACTTTCAGAGTTCTTGCAATGTTTTACAAATCTAGTTTCTCAGTTACTTTTGTTTCATTCGTCGGTCGTTCTCTCATTCGTTCTTTTATTCATTCTTTTATTCTCTCTTTCTTTTTTTTCTTTTATATAAAAAGTTTCTATTTCATCATCTTCCCCTTTTTGTGTGTGTCTTTTTCTTTCTTCATTTTAATGTTTGTTCTTTCTTCAGTTTTTTCCGCATCAGTTTATCCATCTATTCCAAAAGATGATTTTCTTTCTTTCTTTTTCTTCTATGTTTTCTTCCGTCCTTCCTTTCTACTTTCTCCCTCTCTGTGTTCTTGTGCTCTGTCTGTCTGTCTTACCTCTGTTCCTCTCCTCCTCCTTTCCTACTGTGCATGTGTTGACTGCTGCCGTGTAGCACTCCTGAGGCTTCAGAATGTCTTCCCCGTTTTGCTTGTGTGTTTGTTATTATTTTTTAAATTTTTTACTTCTTTCCTTCGGGGTTTCTGTTCTCTCTATAGTTTCCTTCCTTCCTTCCTTCCTTTCATCCTTCCTTACTTCCTTCCTTCCTTCCTTCCTTCCTTTCTTCCTTCCTTTCATCCTTCCTTCCTTCCTTCCTTCTTCCTTCCTTCCTTCCTTCCTTTCTTCCTTCCTTCCTTCCTTCCTTTATTCA
>CM054157.1:34963291-34975791 GCA_028751875.1 Rapana venosa | reverse complement strand
ATGATATATCAGCTGCCAGCAATGATGATATATCAGCTGCCAGCAATGATGATATATCAACTGCCAGCAATGATGATATATCAGCTGCCAGCAATGATGATATATCAGCTGCCAGCAATGATGATATATCAGCTGCCAGCAATGATGATATATCAGCTGCCAGCAATGATGATATATCAGCTGCCAGCAATGATGATAAATCAGCTGCCAGCAATGATGAAATATCAGCTGCCAGCAATGATGATATATCAGCTGCCAGCAATGATGATAAATCAGCTGCCAGCAATGATGATAGATCAGCTGCCAACAAGAGCAATAACTCTGACAGTAATCACAAAATTAGGAGTGGAAAAACCGCAAAGGAAATAACCCCAATATCATTTTCCCGAACTCTGAAGCATGCTTGGCACAAATGCGTCATGTTTTTCTGTTTTTTAAAATGTATTTATTTCCTGGCAAAGAGCGCCCTTCTTTGATCTGCAACTGCAAAAAAACCCCATGAGGTCACCCACGCAGTGAAGGATTTTTTTTCTTTAGACAAACCCACAAGACAAATATTTACCAACGAATTCTTCTGTCCCCAGCCTTGCACAAGAAATGATAATTTAAAGTGAACTACCTTGCGACATATTTCGGCCACACAGAAGATAAAACTGAAAAGAAAATGATGCATTCCAGTGCACGAGCACTCAAAATGACACCCACATGCACACAATCCCATGCAGGGGAAGACAACCACTAACATATAGGCGAGTTTCCTGTTCAGCCATGAGTGCCTGCGCACATAGACAATGGAATCCCGTATTAAACGCTGGCATATCCTTCCTCTATAAAGTTAAACAAACAAACAAACAAAAACAAACCTTGTATGCCCCCAAATAAGGTAAAGCAGAAGAGATCTGTTGGTGATGGAAATTCCCATTTTGTACACTGTTATGCCAAAGCTGGGATCTGTGCAATCCTATACATTACAGGAAATACAGCGGGCATTATCTCCCATACTCTTTCTGACATGCGGGAGCGATACTAGAGAAAATATGACAGGCATTGCCTCCCCTGTCCTCTGAAGTGAGTAATTGACACTAGAGAAAATATGGCGGGAATTACCTCGCCTGTCCTCTGACGTGAGCAATTGACCGTAGAGAAATTTTTTAAAAAAAACCGCATCTACACGCATAAATTAAAAAAAAAAGCGCTTTGATTTGTTGCTTTACAAGATTCAGCGCTATATATATTCCATGCATTATTATTATTGTTATTGTTATTATTATTATTATTATTATTATTATTATTATTATATGTAAATTATCTCTCTGCCTGAGATATATGTAAATTATATCTGCCTGAGATATATGTAAATCCCCCCCCCCTGCCTGAGATATATGTAAATTATCTTTCTGCTTTGAGATATATGTAAATTATCTCCATGCCTGAGATATATGTAAATTATCTCCCTGCCTGAGATATATGTAAATTATCTTTCTGCCTGACACATATGTAAATTATCTTTCTACCTGAGATATATGTAAATTATCTCCCTGCCTGAGATATATGTAAATTATCTCCCTGCCTGAGATATATGTAAATTATCTTTCTGCCTGAGATATACGTAAATTATCTTTCTGCCTGAGACATATGTAAATTATCTTTCTGCCTGACATATATGTAAATTATCCTTCTGCCTGAGACATGTATATGTAAATTAACAACGCAGCACAAGGAACTATTGGCAGACTGTGGGAAATGTAGAAATATCGTTACAGTCCTTCACAGGGACATGCTCGTCTGTGTACATGACAACCACCCTCATTCCCTCTGCACCATGACACCCTGTCCCCCCAAAAAGAAGAAAAAATTCCGACCGGCCATCCCCCACTACCCATAAATAACCCGGTTCACCCCATCTCCCGAGAACAAGGAGCCACTAGCCCACCGTGGGACATGTGCCAACAGGCTTATTTCATGAGGCTCATGCACATCAGTGACAGCAGACCAGGGCAATACTTACAGTCACTAGGAACTGAATGTCTGTTCTTCATGAGACATGTGAACACCAGTAAAAACAGACCATGCCAATACCTAGAGACTTTGGGCAATGTGCCAACGGCCCTATTTTTTTTTCTTGAGACATGTGCACATAAATAGACAGAGACCACGGCGATACTTAGAGACTGGGAAATGTCCGCTGTTCGAGAACATGTGCCGAAACAGCCCAATAGATTAAAAAAGGTTGCATTGTTAAAGACATTGCATACATATATTTTATTATTTTTATATATTTTTTATTATTTTTTTTTTTTATTTCAGATAAATAATATTATTTGCTAGTATGTTACCCAGGCGCATGATTACTTAGTAGAGCATTATAGTAGAATATCTTGTGAGCAAAATTCTAGTCCTGGAGCTTTTTTCATAAGACATATGCCACAATGTCACATAAGGGATATCAGTGTGGGTATTCGTACAGTCTCAGGCAGCTCGTCTACATCGTGATGACTCACGATTCCACTGATACTTTCAGGAACAGACATTTACATGTCAATTTTTATGTATTGACAGCAACCGATCTTGTATATTTCTACTTGCCATGTACTATTTGCAAGGAATAACAGATATACGAGCACGCTACTTGGCGATTGCTGTTGTATGGCATGTAGTAGTATGAATAAGCGTCCCTTAAGAAAGCGCGTCATGATGTGGATGTGTGTTGTGGCGCATTAATAGTCATTTATTCCTTTTTGTCTATTCATTTCTAGGTGGGAGACTTGTCTTACGTCATCAGGATCATGATGACCACAACATTTATGACGTCACCAGGAGCACGGTGATCACGGTCTGTCGCCATGTCTGACGTCATCAGGGCAGCGCCTCTTCCACCATGTCATGACGTCATCAGGAGCATAACGATCACGATCTTTCGTCATGTGTGACATCATCAGGGACCATTAATGATAGTTAATTGTCAAATCTGATGTTGGAAAATGAGCACTAGCAGACACCACTCCTGTCAATCACTCTGCCAGTCATCCAATCAAAAGTAACCTAGGTTCTGGTGACTGATTACCGCAAATTGCCGAGCGATGTCAGTGAAGCATGACTAAGTACATGAAGGTCAAGGTCACCTTTGAAGAGACTAAAAGGGTAGATCAGTGGAGGGGGGGAGGAGTATCCCATAATCAATCAAGATGATGATATGTGCCGATGATACAGTACCATAATGTAACGGACAACATTGGATAGATCCAGTTACCGCAGCATTGATGGCAGAGAACTGGACAGGATATCGCAACATCAGGGATGTGAGATGACATTAAGAAAAGGAGGTAACTTAGAATGGCAAGAACTGACAAAAAGATAAAATACACAGCAAAGACTGCAACCTGCGATTGCCAATATTAAAATATATGATCGTTGTTAATGTTGCTTTATATGACATACTTCAAAGACAACACAAAATACCATACACAGTATGACTGCAGCATGTCAAACACAAAGAGTAATGAGAGCCACCATTGCGGTGTGTATAGATAACAATCAACAACAACGAAAACTGCTATGCAAAATGAGTGAGTGACTGCAGCAACTGCTTTCCAGCCACGAAACTGCCCTCCACCCCCAATAGTGTCAGTGTTATGGCTGCCAACAACAGCTGCTGCTCGAGTCTGCCTTAAACGTCGATTTGGGAACCCCCATTCCCCCCCCCCCCCCACCACTATTGGTGTTTTGCTGTGGAACAACAAACGTACCCTAGCATCTAACTAACTGCTAAAGAATAAAGCCGACACTGTCCATGGACAAACACGATTGATTCCACCGTTCCTTTTATCAACAACGACGACGACAATAACGACAGTGATGACAACGTAACTGACCATCAGGGTCTGGGATGGTGGGCGAAGGGGGCGTCATATTCAAGGACATAATCAAAAGTCCATATTCTCACTATCAACATTTTCATGTACAAGTGAGGCAAAGAGGTTGTCATTTTCAATTCAGTTCAATTCAATTCCACGACGTTATTATCTCACGAACAGGTAAATTCTTGTGGGCTACAAGCCCTACACAACAAAGTACATAGGAAAAACATTTATCACGGAAGAACAACACAACACGGTATACAAACATCACCTCGCACACATTACAAGATAAAACCTATACCAATACCAAGTGGTGACAAGACATATATACATAGAGTAATAAACAGAGATATTTATCATAGATAGTAATAAGATTCATTTTAAAAATCACATACTCAAGGAAATAATCCACACGCCATGTTGTCAATATCAACATTTTCAGATACAAGCATGTTGTGTTTATACTAGTTCCAGCACCAATGTTCTACAAACTTCCAAAACAACTGACATGCTATCAAAGAACAGATTTTGTTACACTACGAAAAAGAAAATAATCAGTGTAGAAAAACAACAACAACAACCACCACAAGTCTCTGCATCCTGGTAGATCAGCACAGACAGAAGCAGGAGCGATAGTGGACAACAGCAGAGACACAATGGACATGATTCTGACACGGGAAGATCAGTGGAAGACAGAAGGATTCTGACACCGGAAGATCAGTGGAAGACAGAAGGATTCTGACACTGGAAGATCAGTGGAAGACAGAAGGATTCTGACACAGGAAGATCAGTGGAAGACAGAAGGATTCTGACACCGGAAGATCAGTGGAAGACAGTAGGATTCTGACACTGGAAGATCAGTGGAAACAGTAGGATTCTGATACTGGAAGATCAGTGGAAGACCAGCACAGCTGCTGTGGAAGGCAGAGACAAAGCATGGCTGGTCAGCACACAGCGTCAGGGGGGACAACGCTTACTGCAAAACACAAACCTGAAGCAGAAGGTAGAAGAAGAATGAGGTAAAAAAAAAGATATTAAGAAAGAACGTCAAAAATGGAAGGATGGGATGAACAAAGGAAATAAACACATTGTTCAGATCCAGGCAAATCAGTCTTGAAAATCCGCCCCCCCATCCCACATACACACACACATCACACAAACCATACCCTCACAAGTCAAGGAATGAAAGCAAAAACCAGCAACAGCAAAAGACAGACCTCATGAAGGCAAAACTTCGCTGGCTTCATGGCGAACAGAAGCATGAGGAAATAGAGAGATGGAAAGAGTGAAGGACTGAATGAGGGAAGAAGGAGTAACAGAAAGGTGACGTGACTGTGGAGTAAATTACGTCATCAAGGCAGCAGTGGTCACCATGTTTGTGTCGGCCACGCCCTCCGTTTCCATGACAACCTGTCACGTGGGATCAGACTGCATACATCAGGTAAGACTTTGTTTGGTTTGTGTTGTTGTACAATTGATAATCGCCATCGTTATCAATTTTGTTAGATTTTAAAATGTTGTTCTTGTTCTTCTTCTTGTTCTTCTTCTTGTTCTTCTTCTTGTTCTTCTTGTTCTTGTCCTTCTTTTTCAGAAGGACATAGTTGTCAATGCCAGTTGTTGTCAGCATGGCTTTTGTTATCGTGTTGTAGTGTCAGTGTGTTGGTTATTACAGTTGTTGCGCACCTGATGTTGTCAATACATAATCTAACCTTTGCTGGTTGGGATGGCTACAGTTGTAGTGGTGATGATGATTGTGGTGGTGGAGGTGGAGGTGGTGGTGGTGGTGATGTTCTGTGGGAATGACATTGGTGGTGATAGCGGTGATGGTGTCTGGGGGTGCTTCCAACTATGTTGATACTATGATTATGGCGAAGATCATGGTGATGGTCAGTGACGACAATGATGACAAGCATAATGGTGATGTCTTTGACGATAGGGATGAGGAAGATATGACAAAGATAATGGTGATTTCTGTAATGATAATGGTGACAAAGATAATGGTGATGGTGATGCCTGTGATGATAATGATGATAAAGATAATGGTGATGTCTGTAGTGATAATGGTGACAAAGATAATGGTGATGGTGATGCCTGTGACGATAATGATGACAAAGATAATGGTGATGTCTGTGATGACAATGATGAGGATAATTCTGGTTGTATAATAGATGTTTTGTATGTTTATTTACATTACCTTATGTTAAAAAATATTATTTTGTTTATATTGTATTAAAAATGAATAAAAAAAGTAAAAAAAAAATTCTGGTTGTGACTGTGGAGATGACTCAGACTTGTGTTCTGTTCAGTCAAACTATATTCGGAAAGACGATACACCAAGAAATTTCCCTTGGGACTTCTGTAAGTGAAAGAAGAGGAGGGAGGGAGGGGGGGTGGGGTCAGCAAAGTGTGGGGGGAGGGGGGAAAAGAGGGGGCAACGTAAACGTGTACCATGCGAACAAAGAGTACTATTTGTATCACAGGAGTTGGTTTGGAGTTTTCTGCGCCAGCCCCCCCCCCCCCCCCCCCCCCCCCCCCCCCCCCCCCCCCCCCCCATCCGTCTCCTGTCCTCCACATTCTCTCTTTCTGCTTCCCTTTCTCCCTCTTCTCTCCCGTCTGTCTCTCCTTCTCTCTCTCTCTCTCTCTCTCTCTCTCTTCTCTCTTCTCTCTCTCTCTCTCTCTCTCTCTCTTTCTCTCTCTCTCTCTGTCTGTCTCCTCCCTCTCTCTCTCTCTCGTTCTCTTTAGCTCCCTGTTTGTCTCTGTGTCTCGCTGTTTCTCTGTCTGTCTGTAAAATATGTCTGTCGGTCTGTCTATATGTTTGTCTGTCCGCCTGTCTATATGTCTGTCTGTCTATATGTCTGTCTGTCTATATGTCTGTCTGTCTATATGTCTGTCTGTCTATATGTCTTTCTGTCTATATGTCTGTCTATATGTCTGTCTGTCTGTCTATATGTCTGTCTGTCTATATGTCTGTCTGTCTATATGTCTGTCTGTCTATATGTCTGCCTATCTGTCCGCCTGTCTATATGTCTATCTATCCGCCTGTCTATATGTCTGTCTGTCTATATGTCTGTCTGTCCGCCTGTCTATATGTCTGTCTGTCCGCCTTTTATTTGTCTGTCTGTCTATATGTCTGTCCGCTTGTCTATATGTCTGTCTGTCTGCCTGTCTATCTGTCTGTGTATATGTCTGTCTGTCTGTGTATATGTTTGTCTGTGTATATGTCTGTCTCTGTCTATATTTATTTCTGTCTGTCTATATGCCTGTCTGTCTGTATGTCTATATGTCTGTCTGGCTGTCCGCCTGTCTCACCTATGGGTGACCAGGGTTGTGAACCAGCCAGTGAAGGGAGTTTAGGAATCAGCGGCATTCGGGAAGAATGGACCTCTTCTTCTCCCCCAGTTCAGTTGTGAAGGACTGGGGCACGGCACTGAAGAGCTCTTCATCAAATTCCTCCATTCATGGAGATCCTGGAGTCTCAAATTCATTGTACACAGACTGTGATACACACAACAAGCAGAACATATTCTTCACAGTTGAAAACTGTTGTCTCTGTGTGTTTCTGTTTGTCTGTCTGTCTGTCTGAATGTCTGTCTGTCTGAATATCTGTCTGTCTGAATATCTGTCTGTTTGAATGTATGTCTGTCTGAATATCTGTCTGTTTGAATGTCTGTCTGTCTTGACTAATCCGTCTGTCTCTCCTTGACATGGTTTCCCACTCTTCTTGTCGCTGGCTTTCGTTCTGGCTTTATTGAGAAATGCAGAGAGAAAAGTTGTCGTCTGCTTTCTGCTTGTGGCACATAAGGTTAACGCTCTTTGTTCTGGGAAGGATGGGTATGAAGCCATTGTGTGTTTAAAACAGAACTTTCTAGAAATAACGTTATGTTCTCTCCACCCCCGTCTCTCCCTCTGTCTGTGTGTCTCTGTCTGTCTGTCTCTGTTTGTCTATCTGTCTGTCTCTATCTGTCTATCTATCTGTCTGTCTCTGTCTGTCACTGTCTGTCAGTCTCTGTCTGTTTCTGTCTGTTGTCTCTGTCTGTCTCTGTCTGTCTGTCTCTGTCTATCTATCTATCTGTCTGTCTCTGTCTGTCTCTGTCTGTCTCTGTCTGTCTATCTATCTGTCTGTCTGTCTGTCTCTGTCTGTCTATCTATCTGTCTGTCTCTGTCTGTCTCTGTCTGTCTATCTATCTGTCTGTCTCTGTCTGCCTCTGTCTGTCTGTCTGTCTCCCGTTTTTTCTCTCTTTCTGTCTGTGTGCCCTCTGTCTGTCTGACAACAACACAAAGCACTGTCTCATCACAAATCAAACTACAGACAGTCATCGTCTATTTATGACTTGCTCTGAAAGGTCAAAGTCACACTGCGTTGACAGGCTGATCAATGAACCAACTAACACAGGCTGATCAATGAACCAACTATTACAGGCTGATCAATGAACCAACTAACACAGCCTGATCAATGAACCAACTATTACAGGCTGATCAATGAACCAACTAACACAGGCTGATCAATGAACCAACTATTACAGGCTGATCAATGAACCAACTAACACAGGCTGATCAATGAACCAACTATTACAGGCTGATCAATGAACCAACTAACACAGGCTGATCAATGAACCAACTATTACAGGCTGATCAATGAACCAACTATTACAGGCTGATCAATGAACCGACTAACACAGGCTGATCAATGAACCAACTAACACAGGCTGATCAATGAACCAACTATTACAGGCTGATCAATGAACCAACTAACACAGGCTGATCAATGAACCAACTATTACAGGCTGATCAATGAACCAACTAACACAGGCTGATCAATGAACCAACTAACACAGGCTGATCAATGAACCAACTATTACAGGCTGATCAATGAACCAACTAACACAGCCTGATCAATGAACCGACTAACACAGCATGATCAATGAACCAACCATTACAGGCTGATCAATGAACCAACTATTACAGGCTGATCAATGAACCAACCAACACAGCCTGATCAATGAACCAACTAACACAGGCTGATCAATGAACCAACTAACACAGGCTGATCAATGAACCAACTATTACAGGCTGATCAATGAACCAGCTATTACAGGCTGATCAATGAACCAACTGACACAGGCTGATCAATGAACCAACTGACACAGGCTGATCAATGAACCAACTGACACAGGCTGATCAATGAACCAACTGACACAGGCTGATCAATGAACCAACTGACACAGGCTGATCAATGAAACAACTAATACAGGCTGATCAATGAACCAACTATTACAGGCTGATCAATGAACCAACTATTACAGGCTGATCAATGAACCAACTATTACAGGCTGATCAATGAACCAACTATTACAGGCTGATCAATGAAACAATAACACAGGCTGATCAATGAACCAATAACACAGGCTGATCAATGAACCAACTATTACAGGCTGATCAATGAACCAACTGACACAGGCTGATCAATGAACCAACTATTACAGGCTGACCAATGAACCAATAACACAGGCTGATCAATGAACCAACTATTACAGGCTGACCAATGAACCAATAACACAGGCTGATCAATGAACCAACTATTACAGGCTGACCAATGAACCAATAACACAGGCTGATCAATGAACCAACTATTACAGGCTGATCAATGAACCAACTATTACAGGCTGATCAATGAACCAACTGACACAGGCTGATCAATGAACCAACTAACACAGTCTGATCAATGAACCAATAACACAGGCTGATCAATGAACCAACTAACACAGGCTGATCAATGAACCAACTGACACAGCCTGATCAGTGAACCAACTAACACAGGCTGATCAATGAACCAACTGACACAGGCTGATCAATGAACCAACTGACACAGGCTGATCAATGAACCAACCATTACAGGCTGATCAATGAACCAGCTATTACAGGCTGATCAATGAACCAACTAACACAGGCTGATCAATGAACCAACTGACACAGGCTGATCAATGAACCAACCATTACAGGCTGATCAATGAACCAGCCATTACAGGCTGATCAATGAACCAGCCATTACAGGCTGATCAATGAACCAACTAACACAGGCTGATCAATGAACCAACTAACACAGGCTGATCAATGAACCAACTGACACAGGCTGATCAATGAACCAACTGACACAGGCTGATCAATGAACCAACTATTACAGGCTGATCAATGAACCAACTGACACAGGCTGATCAATGAACCAACTGACACAGGCTGATCAATGAACCAACTGACACAGGCTGATCAATGAACAAACTGACACAGGCTGATCAATGAACCAACTGACACAGGCTGATCAATGAACCAACTGACACAGGCTGATCAATGAACCAACTGACACAGGCTGATCAATGAACCAACTGACACAGGCTGATCAATGAACCAACTGACACAGCCTGATCAATGAACCAACTGACACAGGCTGATCAATGAACCAACTGACACAGGCTGATCAATGAACCAACTGACACAGGCTGATCAATGAACAAACTATTACAGGCTGATCAATGAACCAACTGACACAGGCTGATCAATGAACCAACTGACACAGGCTGATCAATGAACCAACTGACACAGCCTGATCAATGAACCAACTGACACAGGCTGATCAATGAACCAACTGACACAGGCTGATCAATGAACCAACTGACACAGGCTGATCAATGAACAAACTATTACAGGCTGATCAATGAACCAACTGACACAGGCTGATCAATGAACCAACTAACACAGGCTGATCAATGAACCAACTGACACAGGCTGATCAATGAACCAACTGACACAGGCTGATCAATGAACCAACTATTACAGGCTGATCAATGAACCAACTGACACAGGCTGATCAATGAACCAACTAACACAGGCTGATCAATGAACCAACTATTACAGGCTGATCAATGAACAAAACTCATTGACGAACACAGCCTGACAACCAGCCAGCCGATGACTCCATCTATCAATTAACTGAGCAAAGCAGTAGAGCAGTAGAGCAGACAGGTGATGGTCTGATAATGTTGAGGAAGAGAGAAAGGCAGTATAGCAGTATAGCAGAGAGATGATGGTCTGATAATGTTGAGGAAGAGAGAAAGGCAGTATAGCAGTATAGCAGAGAGATGATGGTCTGATAATGTTTAGGAAGAGAGAGAGGCAGTATAGCAGTATAGCAGAGAGATGATGGTCTGATAATGTTGAGGAAGAGAGAAAGGCAGTATAGCAGTATAGCAGAGAGATGATGGTCTGATAATGTTGAGGAAGAGAGAAAGGCAGTATAGCAGTATAGCAGAGAGATGATGGTCTGATAATGTTTAGGAAGAGAGAGAGGCAGTATAGCAGTATAGCAGAGAGATGATGGTCTGATAATGTTTAGGAAGAGAGAGGCAGTATAGCAGTATAGCAGACAGGTGATGGTCTGATAATGTTTAGGAAGAGAGGCAGTATAGCAGACAGGTGATGGTCTGTTAAGGTTTAGGAAGAGAGAGAGGCAGTATAGCAGTATAGCAGACAGGTGATGGTCTGATAATGTTTAGGAAGAGAGAGGCAGTATAGCAGTATAGCAGTATAGCAGACAGGTGATGGTCTGATAATGTTGAGGAAGAGAGGCAGTATAGCAGACAGGTGATGGTCTGTTAATGTTAGGAAGAGAGAGGCAGTATAGCAGTATAGCAGACAGGTGATGGTCTGATAATGTTTAGGAAGAGAGGCAGTATAGCAGTATAGCAGACAGGTGATGGTGTGATAATGTTTAGGAAGAGAGAGGCAGTATAGCAGACAGATGATGGTCTGTTAATGTTGAGGAAGAGAGGCAGTATAGCAGACAGGTGATGGTCTGTTAATGTTTAGGAAGAGAGGCAGTATAGCATACAGGTGATGGTCTGATAATGTTTAGGAAGAGAGGCAGTATATAGCAGTATAGCAGACAGGTGAGTGGTTGATAATGTTTAGGAAGAGAGAGGCAGTATAGCAGACAGATGATGGTCTGTTAATGTTGAGGAAGAGAGGCAGTATAGCAGACAGGTGATGGTCTGTTAATGTTTAGGAAGAGAGGCAGTATAGCATACAGGTGATGGTCTGATAATGTTTAGGAAGAGAGGCAGTATAGCAGTATAGCAGACAGGTGATGGTCTGATAATGTTTAGGAAGAGAGGCAGTATAGCAGACAGATGATGGTCTGTTAAGGTTTAGGAAGAGAGAGAGGCAGTATAGCAGACAGATGATGGTCTGTTAAGGTTTAGGAAGAGAGAGAGGCAGTATAGCAGACAGATGATGGTCTGATAATGTTGAGGAAGAGAGGCAGTATAGCAGTATAGCAGACAGGTGATGGTCTGATAATGTTTATGAAGAGAGAGGCAGTATAGCAGTATAGCAGACAGGTGATGGTCTGATAATGTTTAGGAAGAGAGAGGCAGTATAGCAGTATAGCAGACAGATGATGGTCTGTTAATGTTTAGGAAGAGAGAGGCAGTATAGCAGTATAGCAGACAGATGATGGTCTGTTAATGTTTACGAAGAGAGAGGCAGTATAGCAGTATAGCAGACAGGTGATGGTCTGATAATGTTGAGGAAGAGAGGCAGTATAGCAGACAGATGATGGTCTGTTAAGGTTTAGGAAGAGAGAAAGGCAGT